>BSBN01000715.1:0-1200000 GCA_027924645.1 Cunninghamia lanceolata
ACACATTGTGATAATTTCTCCTCAAGAGATAACAAATTTCAAGATTCTTCAATTTTAATTTTATTGACCAATAATGTTTAGAGATCCATGTACTCATATGTTCAACATTGTCAATTGAATCAATAATTAATGGGAAGGCAACATCTCATCACACTTTATCTTAATTTCATAATAATTGATACTTCATTTTAGTAGTTGAGAATCAACTTCATCAACACTCTAAATCCATGCTTGAGAAAATATCACACCTATATAAATAGTGCAAAATATTATCTCATGAAATAGATTGAGTTTATTCAAGTCAAATGGATACTCCTATGGTTATATGATATTTTCTAAAGGAGAATATTATCTCTCATTGTAAACATCCCTTGAATGTTGTCACCAATAATGCTACACACTTTTCCACAAAGAGAATTTTGGAGTATTTTTTGAATATGGTATTACATTGGCTGAGAAAGCAATTTAATCTATGGAAGATCACAAAAGTAAATAAATCTTCTAGAGAAGAGAATATCTATAGAGATAAGGAACCGGAACCATCTCCTTGCTAAAACATGACCTTGTCATTAAACAATCTCTATTAGTAGTTGATGACAAGACATTTGTACCACTATGGTTGCAATGGTAGTTGTTTATTACTAGATTAATAATAAAATATTTAAATTATCAACATAAATTATAAAAATACTTATGAACATAATAGACATCTAATTTATGAAAATTCAAGGAATATAAAGTACTTGCAAGAGTGTATGAACTATGTTGTTTCTACTCTTTCCATCCTATGCCTCCCGAGCCACTATATATTATGTTTTCTACTTTGAGGATGTTGGGATGAATGATGTTAGGCCTATTCCATTTTTTTAATATAGAGTAACTTTTTTTCATTTTTATTAGACTAGCGCTATTTTAAAAACTAAGTTGATTTACTCCTTTAAATAAATCAAAATAATGCCATATCTTGAAACTTTTTGTTCCTTTAATTGGACAATTTACAAATATATGGTTTCCTTCATATATTTAGAGTTCTAGGCATAAGGGAGAGGGGCCAACAACCATGTAGAAATTACACAAAATATTGTAGAACCTTTTTTAGAAATGTTATATGGACTCTTATCTATCTACAACTAAGGTTTAGACTTGTGATTCATCACACAACTCACCACATCAACACATCTAGTGAGAAGTTCCCTTAAAATAAAATTTTAAAGACTTGACCAATAGTTTATCATGGAATCCCTAACTTAGTTGAACAAAAAATATCATTTTTTGTTAGACAACATCATATTCTATCCCTCTTCACCAGGGCCTCATTCTCTGTTTGTGTAATCATCATCTTGCCCTCAAACCCTCTAAATCCATTCCCGCTAATAGTGGGGACAGAGAGCCCTCCTCTAACCCTAAGAATATTCCTGATGTTGATGAACCCGGGCCCTCCCCTATTCCTATCAAAACTAATGAAGTTTCCTTTTGCACTCCTGCGGAAAATCCTGTTGATACTCCGGGCCCTACTGCCTCTAAGAAGGGTAAAAAGCGGAAGGTTGCTGGTGAAATGAGCACTGGGAAGGCAGTGGTTGGGACCCCTAAAACTCTTGGTAGGACTCTGGTGGGACAGAGAAGGGATTCTTTGGTGAAGATTTGTAGGGAGGGGCTTTCCTCTGGAGTTCGGCGGTCAGGGCGTATTGCTAGCAAACTGGCTCCTTTAGCAAAGCTCATTGACTATTCTGAGAGCGGTTTGGATGAATCCACCCGGGGGGAGGACGACAGGGATGTGGAGATTTAGGACATATCTGGTGATGATGAAGACAAGCAGGAGACGCATGATACGGGGGCTACCACGGAGGATGTTGTTGACTCTGCTGGAAATGCTGACAAAGCGGGTACAATGTTTGTAGAAGAGGCTGAGGATGCTATGGAAACTGATGATGGTCTGGGGGCTGATCTTGCAGGACTGTGCGATCGCATTGCGAAGCTGGAACATAATTTCTCCATTGTGCTCAGGACCTCTATTCTCCTCAACCTCTCTGTGCTGAAGAATCTGGGGGTTACTGTCAATACTGACAGTGATGATCTGGCTAAAAAAGTGGATGATATTATTAAATCTATGGTCTAGAAAGGAGAGCTGGTGTCTCCTTAGTCTTTGTTGTTATACTGCTGATACTTTGTTACTCTGTTTTTATGACTTTAGTTTTAGCGGCTAGTTTTGCTGGTTTTGCTGGTATTCTGTAATTGTTGTTTATGCTGTTTCTGGTTTAAGGCACTGTTGATGCTTGCTGCCTTCGGGCCTCTCTATTTTTGGTAAGGGTTCGGCCCCTTGTTTAGCCGCCTCATATTATCAAAAACATCATATTATTATTTAAAATATAACTTATATGCAACCTTAATGATCTCAATACCTTTTGGTAACCTTGAATCATTTTATCTCTAACCTTTATATCCAACACAAGTGACCTAATAGTTGAACACAAATACTATTTATTTTTTAACCTTTTACATTACATGACAAAATACAAGGTATTCATTGTACTCACCTTTTACATTTGTCATAGGACAAACATATAATATGAAGTATTCCAAAGCATATATATTGCCACCTTGGTAGTTGTACACATAAGAATAGTATTTGTCCACATAACAACAATACTTGTTTATATGATCACCTTATTTTATAAATGATACATGTAGAGTGGATAATTATGATTTTATATAAAGAAACAATATTTATTACACCTATTAATGAATGTATTTATGATTTTTTATATGACATTCATAAGTTCTCATGTGTTCATGTAAGGGTCCATATTGATTAACATATGGTCATTTTTTATTTACTATGTGGAATAATTATTGACAATATATAGTATACATATATTGCAAGATTAAATCCTATAATGACTAGTACTATGTCAACAATAGGAACCTAATCAACTATTGGCTCCTCTCCCTTACTTTGATACTGTTAGTGTATACCTTTATTCCTAAGTGTACACATTTGCATTTAACCATACTCAGGCATTTTTCCACATGTTACTTTGAACATGTCAAAGTAGTTGGTCATTTTTGAGAGGTGTCGACTTGCATCAACACCTTGTGCTATGTTTGTGGGAGGTTACTCACCACAACTCCATGTAGAGGAGTCCTATCCTCTTTTCATGGAGATTCGAGTACCCACACTTGCCTATTTATACTTGCCTCATTTGGTAATACAATTAGGTCGATTCATGGCAAACTTGTGTGCTTGTTGTTTATTCCATGATCTTATTTTCTACATGGTATCAGAGCTTTCTATAATAGCTTCAAGTTGACCTTTCTTGTTGTGAAACTCCCCCCCATTGACACTGAGCTTCATTCTGTGAGGTTTTTTTTTTGGTTGTTTTTCTGGTTATTAATTGTGTTCTCTTGTTTGCTCTGTTGACGAGTTTGAGGATGGTTGAGACACCTTTTAAAAAAGGCCTGTGAAGTCTTTGTATACCCTTTGAAGGGCCTGCATATTGTGTTGAATTCCCTTTGAAGGGTTTGGTAGAGTGAGGCTTAGGGAAGCACCTATCATAGGCAGGTCGATCTCTATGTAATAGCAAGAGACAACAACGACCATGCTACATTCACCTGCCCACGGCCTGACCTCCACAGGCATCCTCATAGGTGCCTTGTAAGCACCTTCTCACAGGTGCCAACATGGCCCTTCAAATCACCCTTAGATGCCTCCTATGAATGGTCAACTGTCAAGTTTCATCTCGCACAGAGAAGTAGTATTCATTGTGCAAAATGTCACATTTGCTAATGTAAGAAACTAGGGGGGGTGATGTAAGCAGGGGAGGGGAGACCATTTCAAATCTTAAGCCCTTGGTCACATGGGGTTTTAGCCCTTGTTCATGCACAGCCCAAGGGGGATTAAGTTTTCTCCAAAATTTCTTTTCTCTCTCATAAATTTTGCATGAAAATTAATTTTTTCAAAATCTAATTTTTTTTTGCTCATAGAAGGAATTTTTTTTGTAAATGCAAAAACTTGCAAGTCCTATAACTTTTGCAAATCAACTCGAAATCGAGTGACTTTTTTTGCAAAAGTGGATGACTTTTTGTCATGGATCCAAATAGCATAATATTGCACTAATATTATAAAGTGCCAGTTTATGTCTTTTTGGGTGACTTAAAGCACTTCTATAATAAGTGCCAAATTTGGGGGGAAATACATAATCAAGGGGGATAGTCATGTGTTTTCATTTTTCACAAGCCACTAAATTTATAAAGTGTTCACTTTAAGGGGGGAAATTAAGCAAAATAACACACTCAACTTATAAAGTGCCACTTTACATAAAGTTCAATTAGGGATCTAACTAATCTAGGTTGCCTAATGTGTTGATTTCTATTGTCTAGTCAAATTAACTTGTTCTAATCATGGGATATGAAACTCACTCTTCTGTAATCAACCTAAACAAGGGAAACTATAAGCCCTGGTGTGAAGGCATCCTAAAACACTTTACGTTCCATAATCTCATACCCCATATGTATGGACTTGTCCCTGAACCTGGTAAATAATCTCAGAAGGCTAAGCAGTTTAATCATCATGATCACATTGTTGGATTGATTAGTTTACATATACCAGATGCCACTTTGTATGCCATCATGGATATTGACTTTCCACATGCATTATGGATCAAAATTTGAGAGATGTAGGGAGACTCGAATGTTTCTCCATTCCCACAGGATCCTTCTTTGATCACAACTCACATCCCTAATCATGATATAGAAACAGAATATTCCAGTGACATAGAAGAAGTCATCACTCCTATTGTTGCTTCATTAGATTCGAGAGTCTCTTCTTCAAAAGTTTCCAGTGCTTCTTTGCAATAGGATATCAATCTTCCTAGCATTATTGATTGGGACAGATTTCTACTTGACATCACTTGTCTATTTGTAGAGTCCTGCATTGCTAACATGGAAGCACATATTGAGGAAATCAATCTTCTCTTTGATGACAGTTTTGATGAAACTGCATCTCCATTGTCTTCTTTAGATATTCACGATCTACATTGTCCTACACATAGTTCTGGATCATCATCATCCTCATCTATTGTGCGTGCACCTGATTTGATTATGGCATCCTTTGACATCAACATGGGGACACTTGAGCACTCTTCGAAGGCATCAACATGGGCATCATCATCCTTGGATCAGCTTCAGAATGATTCAAGATGATACATACATCTTCTCACATGGGAAGATGTCCTACATCTTCAAGTAGTTTCTTTTCTTCCCAAGGGAAGGAACATTGTTCAGTGTTCTTGGATCTACATCTGCATCCTTTGTCAACTATCCAATATCACTACCGCAGGACATGTACTATGAGGAGGTCTCATAGACCTTCTATCATTTTCACTCCTATATGTTGAATTGTTGTGTGATTACACAACACACCCCATTTTGCCCCTGCAAAATTTGGACCCAACTTTTTGGCTTGTTTATTTCCCTTGCTTTGGGTGGTAGGGTAAAAAGAGTTAGTATCAAATGCATGTCAGGATGTCATCTTGTGCGTATCAAGACCTCAAAAGGAGAGGTTAATTTTCAAAGTCAAATTTTGTTATCACAAATCTCTTTGAATGAAAGAATGTAAAATTCTAAGGAGGTTTACCTTTTTGATCACCCCAAAATTCCCTAAGATTAAGAAGTTATGTCTGGTCAAAGTTTAGTCAAATATTCACTAAGGAAGGGGATTGTCACATTCCTTAAGGACCTAGATATTTGTTAATATAATGAACATCTATTTAACAAAGTAAAACTCAATGTATGCACATTCACTAATATGCAAACATTAAATTTCAGCTAGAGGAGTTATAAACTATCAAAATACATGTACATCCCGCAGGGTGCACATTCATCTCAATATCCCTAATGTTTAACCAATATGCAGACTTACCTAAATACAATGAAAATTTCGAAGGGTCATCACATTACTTAAGATCCTGGATATTTGCTAATATCCTAGTCCAATGGAATATAATGATAAATCTCAATATCCTGCACATTAGCTTAGCACCTTGATTTTCGCTAATGTGAGGATGACGTCACATTCTAACTAGTTCAAAACATCATTTGAAATGGTTATGTCACTCTCATCTTTGGAAGAGGGGGGATATTTGGCATAACTAAGTACTTGGATATTTCTTAATATTTACATATCCGCTCTCAAGACCCATAACACGTAGACTTTCATGATCCAATAGAAGGATGCCACGTGGCATGTTGACATGATCATATCAACATATCATATTCCCAGATATCCAAATGGAAGTAAAATACACTTGGGTCCTCATGACCCACTTTTTACCTTTGGTCAGTGTTGACCAATTGTCCTAATGATGTCATGTGAATATTCTGAAAGAGGCGTGTGCATTGTTTAAAGCACCCAAACATTTTCAAATATGTAGATTCGGTATTAAATGTTGTCTAATGGTAGGTGAACATTCAAAATTTCAAATCATATGGTGCCACCTATTGTAATCTTAGGAATTCTGTATGTACATCCATGGATACGAATGATATAGCATTGATTATGCCCTAATTCATCAATGTTAATGATTATAATAAGGGATTTATGCTCATTTTACACTTATCACACATTCAAAGAAGAAATTATAGAGCTCTTGCATGATTAAGACTACCATTATAGCTATCCTCTCTTGCAAATATGTGCCTAAGTGGTGTTGTCATTGATGTCAACATATCCTTGTTGTCATTGGTGTCAACTGTATCCTATATTGCTGTCTGTATAGAACTCTATATTGTTGAGGATATTGAGAAAATTAATGACAATCAATGCATGTGGACCATATGGCTATGTAGAGGATTGTTAGAGGTTGCTCCAGTTAAGAATTGAGAAGCCCGCATGAAGATTTGAAGAAGTTTTGGCCATCTGAGTAGAACCAGATTTTGTAGTATTCAGAAGTGATAGTGTGACAGTAAGTTGGTTTGGATAGCTCCATAGTGAAATATTATGGTCTGTGGATTTGGAGGGGATGTTTGGGAAGTCAGTGTGCATCATCAGCTCCAGTGGTTCATGGTTTGGAGGTCTGCAAGCTATCTTTCTAGTTTGACAGTCATGATAGGTCGTGTTCTTGAGGTTCTGAAGGAAGATACATATGATTCTGGTAATTTGGTTTAGAGTGAATGTTATTTGTGAATTCAATGTGCTCGTGGAGGTCTCTAGATCATGTGGCTACTATGTTGGAGGTCTACATTGAAGTTTGAGCTTGTTGATTGAAGATTCTTCTTTATGGTTGATATTCTTCCCAGCCTTGGCTGATCGGATGTTCTTAGCATGTTGTAGATGATCTAAAGAGCATTTTATGAAGCACTATATGTGAATGGAGGAAATTTCAAGTCTTAGCTATGTTTGGCTGACAATGTGAAGATCCGCGTTGAGTTTAGTTGACCTTGTTGATCATTCCAAGGTTGATGAAGTGTATAAATATTTGTTGAAGAGTTGTGGAAAATCATCCTTGTACAAAATGAATTTAATTTGAAGAAAGGATCAAAAGAAGAGAAGAGAGGCAGAGGAGTGAAGGAAGTATAGAGAGAAGAATCAGTGAAGAAGAATTTGAATATAGGAGCTAAATTTTTTGAGCCTTCAAAGGGACTGATTCAGGCATGAATGTAGATGCTATTTCTCAATTCATTATCTCTGTGTAATTCATAAATTCTTATAGGTAGTGAGCCTCTTCTTGAGTAGTGAGCTCTGGGCAGTGCACTCGAAGGAATGTGCCTTCTATTTTCTTAAGTACTTTTAACAGGGTACACATTTTTGTGGGTTAACCCCCACCATGGTTTTTCCCTTAACTGAGTTTTTAATGTTAAAATTCTTGTGTTGTGTATTCATGTTGTTTCTGCTCATGTGTTGATTTATGCTTAAATGTTTACATCATTAATCTAGTTATAAAGAAGATTTTAAAGTGTAGAAAAGGTTAATGTTTAGGGACAACTGATTCACCCCCCTTCTTAGATGTTCAAACTAATTCTAACATCTTCAACCTTAACAGAACAGGGTGCATATAGGACAGTGAACGGGAAAGGGTGATTGAACAACAAATCTACATATCTTGATATTAGTTAACTAAATTTAGAGTGAGAAAAGAAGGTATGTAATGAATGAAACCCTCATTTTGTCATTTTTGAATAATAAGCAGATAAATGGTTTTTACTTAGGTAAATTCATATGATGATGTTCGTATATGTATTGATAAAAGGGTAAAACATCACAATATTCATGAATTAGGTAGATCTAGACTCATAAAATGCATGTTAGGTTAAGACATATATATTTTCATTGTAGGATATGATGGACATCCGCAAGAACAAGTCCTATACCAAATTCTTGACACCCATGTGCATACAACCTAGAGGGTCATCTTTCAAATACGGCCAAATAGATGATACACACCCAAGAAGCACTAATATAGATGCATGGACAATGAAATCAAAGAAAGGTAGTGGAGATCCCTTACTTATCAACATATATAATTTTGGTATGTGGCATGGCAGCAGATTCCCATTTGCAACTGAAGCCACTGAGCTACTAGCAGAATGTGCAAATAATTACAATGCCCACACTAGAAGGGTGGAGAAACATGGTCAGGTGTATGTAGATTTTTCAGTTGCAGGCATCACTTCCAAATTCAATTTGCCATCAGTATAAAATTAACTTGGGGGCCTTAGAGAAACAATATTAGTGTAGTTTCAAGGAATGCAAGAAATTCATGTTCTCATGCAGGGCTAGTAGTAGCACATACATGGCATTTGCAAAATTGCTAGTACATATGTACAAATAAAACTTTGCCCCTAAGTACCAATACCTGATAGTTATGCTCAGTCGGATGAGGGGGAGGCTGAATGTGGGTTATTTTAAGGATTGAATGTATGGCCTCATGAGGATGTTGGAATGTAGAGATCAAAAACCACAATGGGAAAAGTTAATTAGTGATAGCCTCAATGAAAACATGAAGAAGCTTGAAGGCAAAACAAACATGTTTCATATGACCTCGTATGTGGTGTATTCATGTGCAACCAAAGGAACATTTGATGGTTTGCAAACAATTGGTAGGGTTGGCAAGAACCCTAGAGATGTAAATATCTAGAATCATTATCCACAACTAGGGAGGAGAGAATCCCTCCAACACTATAAAAGGGTAAATGACTATTTTATTATGCACTTGGTCTAAATAATGGAGGAGGATAGAGAAAAAAAGACTAAGCATGGAAGTTCAAGCGATGGTAGGTAGAAATGGAGCTTGGTTCATCTAGTTCCCTGCATTCACCTACATAAGAATGGATGGTTTCAATGGGCAACCCATGATGTTGCCGAGATACCTAATTGATAAGGTCATAGTAATGGAGATGGCTAGGAAAATATTGCCTTCACATGAGGCCCTTATCCAAAAGAACAAAATACCTAAGGTCATGTTCCCACTCAACATTGGGTGGTACATGTGCCCTAATGTAGAAACAACCAAGGAGGCAATAGGAGGATTGCAGCTGATGTGTTTGCAACTTTTCTCCTTATCAAGGTAGTGTGATCCTTATCAAAGGATGGAAACATTAAATAATTAGCCTATGCACTAGGTGCACATAGAAGATTATTGGGCTGATTGCTCTGATGATGTAGAAGTACAATGGAGGAGCTACCAGAGGCTAACACTGAAATGAATCCACACCCTAGATTGTACGCCAGTACCTCCATAGCTGCATGAGGATGATGAGGTAATAATGTCTCAAGAATATGAAGACCAAAAGATATACAATGAAGCAATCTCCTCACCTGACTAGAGCTAGCCTAAAGAAACCTCACTGGAGTTATGACACAGAGGGTCATGCAATTGACTAGGGCATGGGTAGACTAGGAGGTTGGTGTGCTCAAGGCTAAAGGGGTGGTAGTAACCATTGATAACAAAAGAAAGAGATGAGAACTGTCTAAGGAAGATTATGATGACTTCCTTAAAAATAAGAGACAAGCTCTAGAGAAGATAATAAAGGAAGGTACCTCCAAGACCACCAAGAGGGGAGGGATGAACATTAGAGTAAGGATAAACCTAAAACCCTCACATCAAAAAGCACAAGCCTCAACCTTTGTTGCCAGAACATCTAAGAAGCCTAAGAAGAAACCTAAGGAGAAACCTAAGCCTATGGAAAAACTTGGTATTACTTATGAAGACTTGGAAGAAAGTTCTGATGATGAGGAACCCCCCATAATAAAAACAAGAAAGAAAACTCAAGAGGTGCAACAAAAGAAAAATCAAGCACTAGCAATGGGGGGTCAGTAGATAAGCACCTGTGCATTGTATTAAAAGGCTAAGGAGGTGAGGGAATAATTAGAACTTGAGGAGGGGTCATCCCACAATAATGGGTTACATGTTTTAGCCAAACTTGACATTGAAATCAACATTTTGAACTAAATCTTCACCTTTTGACACTTGTAGCCGCTAAATCGTTAGGAATTTGAAATGATGCAAACTAGTGATCTGTGAGATTTTATTTGTAGATTCTAAATATATATTTTTTAAAAAAATTGGAGTTAAATTGTAAATCTTTTTGCATCTCTGTTGATAACTAGTTTTTAATAGTTTACAACATTTTTTTAAAGTGATGTGTATTCTGTAGCACAGAACTTTTTTTCTACAAAGGATAAAATTCTAATTCTTTTGAATTTAGATTGGTAACACTGATATATAGGGCATGCATTTGGTTTCATAATGTTTTGTTGAATATTTTTTTTAATTATGTTTTGAAGTCAAACCAATTATAATTTAGACATAGGCATATTCCATAAAACATAACTTTTTGTTTATGTATCAAAATTCAATTTTTTTTTCTTTTGTTGAAATAAAGACATCAATACCTAGGGCATATATATTTTTCAGATTTTTTTTTTACTAATTTTCCATGTGTGTTCAATAGAGAAGTTGATGTTTAGTGAAAAACCTACATTCACAAGAAATAAAAAATAAATAGATTAATCAAATTAAATATATTTAAAATTATACTTTTTGGGAAGCTTATAATAAGGACTACATACTTACAAAACATAAAATTTAAATGAATTCATTTGATCCCACAAAAGGTAAATCAAAAGTGGTTTTTTTATCAACATTTTTATAGGTGTAGAGGAGACTCCATTATAGGTATGGTTTAAAACTAGCGGGGTTCTATCCAAGGGGGTTTGAATCTAAGGGGGTTTGATTAAACCCTCTTCAATTAAAATCTTTTAAATGGAACCTTTCAATACTTAAAAATCATTATATTTTCTAAAAATATGTGATTTTAGCAAAAATTAGGATGTCCCAGAAAGTGTAACCCATTATTGTGGTAGAACCCGGAGTTTAGAAAGGTATGTGCAACATGATGTCCCTATCCCCACTATTGTAAAATTTAAAACTAAGTTAGCAGAGGGTGCTAGAGAAGAGATGAAGAAAAGAGAGGGTGATCTGCCCCTTCCCTTAGATAAAACCATAGACCTTTCCGATGATGAGCTAGTAGATGAGGTGTCTTCTAGCCCCATGGAATCATTGATAAAGAATACAATGGTAACACCTCAAAATACTCCTATAGTACAACAAGGGAGGAAGAAATAGAAGAAGATAATCCAGAGGTTTTAGAACAAAAATTTGGCCTAGAAGGATTAATTGGACATGTCACAAGCCCAGTAGTAATCAATTTGGCATATGAGGACAGTGACGAGGCATGAAAGGATAAAGATACAATCCTAGAGCATGATGAAATAGAAGATAATACAGCTATGGATGAGCATACATAGATACCTAATCAGCCTGATGTCCAAGTCAGTGAGTAGGGACATGTTGAGGGAGAAAATATAACTAAAACATCCAAACCTCAAAGTCCCAAGGATATCAACATGCCAGGAATTGGACAAGAAGGTCCATTGGTGGGTGAGAAGGTGGATGAAGATAGTTAGAAGGATCAACAAAATGTCCAAGATCAGTGTCATCAGAGACCTGATATAGATCCACCACCACCTCAGGATGAGCAAATAATACTTGATCAAGGTATGAAGACACATGAAGAAGTCCACATTGGTAAAGAAGAGGAGAAACAACAACAAAGAGTGGAATACAACATATAGTTACATGATGCTCATATTGAGTATACATACCAAGGAGGGTCCAAGCAAGATGTGCCACATTAGCTACAACATGAGGTAAATCCACCCCCATTGTTTGATTCTTCAAATTTTGACATATCTTCACTATTTTTGGCTAAAGAAGCCAAGCTAAAGAGAAGGGCTAGGGCCACCTCTACAATAAAGAGAGATTAGATAACATGCAAAAGAACATCCCAAGTAGTTGTGCCTATCATGGATAAAGCCAAGGGAGAAATAAGTGCAAGTGAGTTTCAAATAACCACTATAGACTTGGGCTTTACCATTGCATAGCAGGACGGTCAAGAGGCTAAGGACATCATAGACACCTTAGTGGCTAGGATAGAAAGGGAGAAAGCAAAGAATAAGGAACATAAAGAGTGCATTGCTCAAATGCAAACATTCATAAAGGGATTAGTGGCACCCACTAATATTCCCATCACTACATCCACCCCATTGACAATGGTGTCACATGATGAGATTATTGGGTTGGATGTCATAAAACATAAATCACAAATGATGGATAAATGGTTTATCTAGTTTTTGAATGAAGGAGAACAAGTAATAAATACTTCTATAGCCAATTGGGACTTGCTCAGTACTTTAAAGAGCAAGGTAGACAATATGTAAAAGGAGATAGGGCGAAGGTCAATACAAGTAGATGAATGCTTAGCCACTCTTATAGAGATGAAGAAGGCAGATAAAAATATCTAGATATCCAATAATATCCTGATAGTTTAGACTTCATAGCTACTGGATATCTAGTATGAAGATGTGAAATTTGAGGTAGATATCCTGAAGAACTACAATACAAAATCTAGAGATATCTGTGTTAAACTGCATGAGATTTTATCTGAAGAGGTGGACATCCTGGAGGCTCTTGAAGGAGAGATTGAAGGAAAGGTGGAAAATCAAGATGCAAATTTTTCCAACAAGGCATTCTAGGACAATTTCAGGGTAAAAGCAAGAAGTTGGGTCCACATATAGGAGAAGTGTCATGCAAAAAAAAAATCCCGACAGGAATGGGTACCTGTTTTAAAGAAAATAGGTACCCGTTTAGGAACGGGCACCCGAGCCTAGAACGGGTACCCATTTCTAAAAATAGTAAAAAACAAAAACGGGTACCTATTTTTATTTTTTACTATTTTTGTACCCGTTTTTAAAAATAGTAAAAAATAAAAACAGGTCCGTTTTTATTTTTTACTATTTTTAGAAACGGGTACCCGCTTTTTTTTTGCTATTTAAGAAACGGGTACCCATTTTAAAATGGGTACCCATTTTGTTTTCTATTGTTTTCTAGAACGGGTACCTATTTTAAAACGGGTACCCGTTTCTAAAATTTTGAATTTCATACCCACGCTTTTGGTTTCGTTTTAGGCTCGAGAAAGGCATGGGTAGCCAACCTTGAGCCTTGGACCTGCAAGTATTTCTCTAAGTACAGAACCAGAGGAAAGACTGACTTCACCTATATGGCTGATGACATTTTGTTCTAAATTTTTTTACGAAATTAAAACCCATTACAGATCATAGTGTCTAGTTTTCAAATACGTAATTTTTTTTGGATTGGACTTGTTTTTCTATTTATTATTTAATTTATGAGCAAACTGGTCCAAAAACTTGAAATGACAGGTGTTTGTATTTTTTTAATAACTTTTAATTTTTAATTTTTATTTTTTAAAATTATGTCATCAATCTACACATCATTCTTTACACAATGAAAAAAAAATTAATTTAATAAGTTTTTTTGCTCAAATTATATTGGCCATACACGAGGGGTTTTCAAAAGTAGCAATTAGGCCTAATAAAAAATTAATAAAAAAAATTATTTGGAAAAAAATTATAAAAAAATATCCTCATCAAACTTCACTGTACTACACATCTTTTCCCAAAAGGATTTTGAAAAATAATTTTATTTAGGTCAAATTATGTTGGCTGTACACGTGCATGGTATGGTTAAAAAAAAGTGACTTTTAAATAGTGGTTTTTAGAAATGCCTATTGAAAATCAATTTGTATTATTTGGGTATTGAAAAAAATTACATATTTAGAAACTAGACTTCGAGTACTACATTTTATATCTAGTGACTTTTTTAAAGATTCCATCTCTAAGTGCTTCAAATTTTAAGGTTAAATGTGACAAATTCTGAAAATAAGGGAAAACACTTCCACTTTTTGGCCAAAAAGTGGACCCAACTTCTTGCACTTACCCTTCAAGCCAGCATCTTAAGATCCTCTTAACCATTTCTCTAAAGATATAATTAACACAACTATGAGGATGATGGAAAAGATAGAAAAATATAATGAGACACTGAATAGTAGGAGAAATAAATGAACAACTTTGGAAGCCCACTTCAAATCACAAGGGCATGTAACCAAAAAGGCCAAAGTATTAGATGGAGGAGAGATAGAAAGGTTAGTCCAAGCATATGAACTCATCCGAGAGACTATCAATATACAAATGGAAGATGATGCAACCATAGATGAAGAAGAATGAATGCAGATGCAGGGTACATGGATAGGATAGGTAAGTTGATATAATTTTGAAGAATATTTCAGAGGACAACTGTACTCCACCAGAGGATTGTCAAATGACAATTTGTGCCACATGTCTTATATGTTGACTTTGTCAAATGAATATGAACCATTGATGATAATAGTTAAATCTTGATTGTAGGATCTTTTGTAACCACCTCTTATCCTTGATCTATAAAAGGAGATGGAGTGCACTTTGTAGAATTATTAAGAGCTTAATTGATATAGGAGTGTTGAATGTCATGGTACTTTATCAAGATGAAATTGTAGATATGTTCACATTTGAATACTGAATGCAATAGAGATACAAGTTACAGCTACATAGTAAATCTTGAGTAATCTTCTAGATGTCATCTTGAGTTGTTGCTATGATGTGCTGCGTCCCTTGGAGTGCATGTCAACTAGTTCATGTTGTTGATTTCCTATTCCTTTGAAGATTAGCACTGACTGTGTGAAGTTGTGGAATGTCCTAGCATATCATGGTTTGGTTTTCATCTCCATTTAATGAAGTATTGAATTTCACATATATGACAATGGCTGAAACTCATTAATTTTAGTAAATTCAGAAAAGTATAGTTTAAATTTCTTTAATTTCATTCAATCACCATCATAATTGCAAATACATAGAAAATACTACGAAAATACAAAGAAATATTCTGACATCTCGTAGGTGACTAAAATTATCTTTAGCTTATTTGAGCAAATAGCATATCAATTTGAAAATATCATGCACATAACCATTAATAATGACAAAGAACACTTAAATATTAGGTTGTAGGCATAATATTTACAAAAAAATCATGGTGCAAAAGCATAATTAGGATAAATATAGTGAGATTTAACCTTGTTTATTAATAATTCATAGAAATTAGGACAAACAAAGCATATTTGGCTACAAATCACTTCAAACTGAAACATAAGGCTCCTAATGGAAAACAATAGTTCTCATCAAACTAACTGAGAGATTATCAAATGGTCAAGACCTGACTGAATGGAGACTTGGAGTTATTAATTCATCCTGAATTGATTATACTTTTCAAAATGATCAAGGTTTGTTTTGTGAATTCTTTATCTATGTTATTATGACTAACATCATGATCAACATAAATTGGCTCTAGAAGGAGGGCCAAGGATAATTCTAGTTCGAAGATTCATCATTTGGATATCATTTCCCATGCTAAAACAAAGTGATATTTTCAAATTCTGTAGGATTACATAAAGTTTTTGGGTATTTGTGTAAAGATTCTAGCTATCTTTCATAATTTGAGGGATCCATTTGTAAATATCTTAGTATTGTGGTTAAATACTCCAACCTTTACAGCTAGTTGTCCAAAATTCATAGATTTGAGTTAATATTTGCAAATTCTACAAATATAGTGCAAATATCCTGTCACCTTGGACATCTATTCATAAATATCTACTCTGAAGGAGTAAATACCTCGATCTTTGCAAAGATCTAGTCAAAATATCCATATCTAGTCATAAGTTGTGAATCTCTAGCTCAGAAACCTAATACCAGGTCGAGATCCACTGGACCTCTGGAGGAATTACCAAATTTTTGATTTAGACCCCATACAATCAATATTCACCATATTCCTGGTCCTAGCTCACTTATGTCCCCAATGATACGTGTTATAACACCTTTAGTATCACCAACAATACTTGTAGTAGTACCTCCAGTACCTCTTGCAATGTCTTTCTTTACTACTAAATCGCCATTATCCTTTGCAGCATATCACCCTTTGCCTAAGAATCTAGACATGATTTGTCCAAAGCATCATCCTTATTAGGATGCATAGGATCATATCCAAATGTACAAGGAAGCTTGTTTCGGGGCAAGAATAGAGTATGAAGATGTTGTGTGTAGGTTGTTTCCTTATTCTTTAGGAGAAGAAGTGTAGAGCTGGTACATTAGCCTCACTTGGTCTTCCATAGCTACTTGGGATGCTTTAGAGAAATCTTTCCTAGGGAGATTTAAGATACCTGTGGATCTTTCTATAACATACCACATGTTTTCCACAATAAAGAGAGTTGAGGGAGAGTTAATCTCCAACTTTAACGCTAGATTGTAGAAAATGTATTCCAAGCTAGTTGCTCCTTATAATGTAGGTGATGAGGCAACAAGATCAATATATTACTTAGCTTTAGATCCCTTGACATCCATGTTCATTAGGAGAACACATCCTACCATAACAACATTAGCAGGTTCTTTTGAAGAAGCTATCAAAGTCAATTAATATCTAACACCTGATTTCACCCCTAATTTAGGATATCCTACATATCCTATTGAATCACAAATCAATGGATCTATGATATCACTTGTTATGATGCCTATCCTATTACAAGTACCTCCACTCAATATTATACCCCCTCCAAATGGAAATGGTCAAGTTATACATGATCCTAGACATGTATCCCAAGATGTTATACAAAACAATAATAATGGTAGTTCTTTCTTCAAACCTCAACAAGATAATGTAGTTGCCAAAGCCCAGGAGGAGAAAGATGACACCAGGAAATATCTACACAACTGAGGAAATTAACAACTGAAGTCACACATAAGAAATCAAAATTTCTATTCTCAGTCTAATCAAAATAGGGGATATGGAAATAAGAATGATAGGTCTGGATACCCTGACAAGGGGTACAATAATGATAGGAATTTCAATAACCATAACAATGCTACCCCTAGTCCACCTAAAGCTTGGAACACCCAGCCTAATAATGGCTCATTGCCTTCACCCTTAGACAATCAACCTCCTACCGAACCCAAACATACTACTAGGGCAAATTTAGTAGAGGCTGCACTCACAAATTGGTGTAGAATGCACAACACCAACGCACATGCTGAACTGGACTGCCCTCATTTTAAAATAGCAACCAATATATTTTAGGTTGAAGTATCAAATACTGCAGGAGATCCTCCTTTCCTTGAGGGAAATGAAATTGTCCCCTTAGGTTATGAGTCTGCCCTTGTGTTTGAAAGTACTAATAATCATCAGCATCACTAGATGACTGCATCTTATGAAAATTACACACTCGCATGTGAGGAGTCTTCTTTAGCATTCGAGTCAAATTATGTGTTCCCTTTTGAAGATGAAAATGAACCTGAGCAAGAACCTGAAGAGGTTCATTCTTATCAATAGCAATATCAGGGTAGACACAATTATAACCTTAGGAATGATGCAAATAGACTAGTTGGTCCATTGAATGGTCACATCTATCCCTCTTAACAATTTTAATACACCACCAGATCCAAAAGCTGGTAATAACCTTGGACCTCCTGAGGTGAATACTCAGCATTTCACACCCTAGAATATAGTGTCAAGAGCTATCAACCAGTTGCCTGAGTCAGAAAAACTTATCACATACAAGGTGGAAGAAATGAAAAAGATAAAAATCAACTTGTCTCTATCAGAACTACTGAAGACCTTAGTCATCAAGAACGATTTCTTGAAGTCTTTAGATGAACCAAAACCTAAAGATGACAATCCTGGTCATAATCCTAGTCACATCATGACTAGAGATCCTATACCCAAGGATAATCCTGTCAAACACAAAGTGCAGGCTACTATTCATGCTGTTAAAACATCACATATGACTTTTTACAGAGATAAGTCAGAATTACCTCCATTCTTACTTACGCTAAGAATATTTGGCAAAAATCTACATAACTATCTTGTGGATTTAGGTGCAACAATGAATGTGATGCCCTTATCCATTGCAATGCTTTAGGTCTACATCCAGCCAAATTCCTCAAGAAAGTGACACAACTAGACAAAATAGAGGTGAGTGTAGTAGGAGAATTAACCCATATCCACATGCAGCTCGCATCAGACCCAAGGGTACAATATTACATTGACATCCATGTAGTAGATATACATGATGCAGCCTCAACTAAAGACTCAATAAGTAATGGTGCATCATGATTCTAAGAGCAATATGATGCCATGGCCTCTATAAAGTTGACACTATATGTTAAAATCATCAAACATCAAAGACAACACAAGACATTGAGAAAGCAAGGGTCATAAGATAGATTTTCAAATCAAATGCAAACCAACATTAAAGTGCAGACCAATCGCTACTACAGGCGCTGTCAATATGAACACCATTCCATGGCCTTATTTAAGAAAGGCATAGCATTGTCACCAGATATGAGAATATGGCATAGGAAGCAAGCAGATAATCAGTTGTGTTGTGGCACAATATGTCACCTTCCTAATTAGGCACAACTATTACATGGGACACGACACATGTAGGTTTAAAGAATGAAATTGAGTGTGCAACAAGGTAAATATGGTGCAGTCTATCATATATAATAGTGGTGCTGTCTACAAACACAAGGCTCAACCATAGTGTATCCATGAACATTGTTGAGAGTATGGCATTGTCCTAGACAAAGAAAGGCACAAAGTTGTAGCCTACAATAAAGAATTAACTCTTCAAAGCATGAAATTAGAAGGCTGAATCCATATCACAAGTGCAGAGCCATTTTGATTCAAGCACAACCCAGCCTCCACAATCAAGACACCATCATGAACTTAAACATAGGCCTAAAATAAGAAGTGTTGTTGAGAAAGAATGGCCTTGGTACCAAACAAAATCAAAGTGCCACCATGAAAATGATATGCTGCTAGATAGTATGGTGCAGGTCTTATTAAGAGTTACATAGCCTCAAGTATGGAGTCACAGCAAGTATAGTTACATAGACGACATCAAACTCAAAGGTGCCACTTTTGTCTTCATCAATGTGCAGCCCTTAATGAGGGACACCCATTGAAGATACAGAGTGTAGGCTTGGGAAAAGAATGTTAAGTTTGACTATGCATTAGGTGAAGGATACAAAGCCATAGTTAGAAGTTAATATGATGCTCACTAAAACAAGAATTGACATCAAGGAAGCATCGCCATCTATTTTTTAACATAGAAATGAGATGTGAAATAGGGTTTGAAAGTGCAAGACACAGCCACCATAGGATCAGAAGTAAATCAATGGCTCCTAGGCATCAAAAAATAAATGAAGGAAATAGCAGCTCAAGGAGGAAGTGGAGGTTGCCAAATGACAACACGGTGGACATTTACAAAGAAATAAGGAAATTATGCTCCCAAATGAGTGCCAGTTCAACACATGGAGGCAACGGAGGGCAGAAAAATGTTTTCTTTTAGGATTTAATAAAGTTTTCCATAAAGCAAGTCATGTGAAGTCATATGCTGGGCTATTATTTTAAATGTTGAGTCCTTAATATGTATGGTGGGCCCCTCTCCAAATTAAATCTAGGCTTTATTAAAATAACATGAGTCTTATTTGAGTTAAAAGCTCATGAGAGGGAGTAAAGTAATATGTAATTAAATCATATAAGCTGAGTCATATGTAAGTGGGACCCAAGGCAAGTGATGTTAAAAGGTTTTATTTATTGAAGACTTATAAGACCTTTTTGACTCTACTCATAGTTAAAAGATATATGAAGATCGAAAAAATAATAAAGCCATGCTTTTATTTTTCATGGCAAGCAACGGAGGAAAGAGCGAGAGTTTGTTTTTTCTCACGCAGGCCAAGAAAAGAGAATTTACAGCCATGGAGTTTGAACAAAAGATCCAATTAACTGGGGAAGCCAAGATTAAAACTGTGATTTATGGATTTATACTTACATATATTTTCTGGACAGTTAGAGGATTTTCTTCAAAGGGTTTCTTTGGCTTCTAGGTTATAAATATTAGAGATCTGAGACAAAGAAGAGGAGAACTACAAATAGAAGATGACCAGAGAGTTTCTAAGTAGCAAAGTAGAGACATATTTTTTCCTTAACAAATGCCTCTCATGAGGGATGTAATATTATATTTTGTGCCTGTTTGCCTCTATATTTTGTTCTCTTGTCAAGCAATGAAGAGAGTGTGGTGTTTTTATGCAATCTGAATGTGTTTCTTATTCCTCCCTCTTTCTTTCCATTTCTAATCCTCTAATAAATCTAACATAATATGCTGGGAATAATTAATCATGCATCTTGCTAGTTAGTTTTACTAGTTAAATATTTTAGGGTTTGATCATTGTGCTATTGGGTAAATAATGAATCTGGCACATCGCCTTAGCAAATTAGGTATTTTGTTTTCAATCTTCTTTTTTCTTCCCTTTCCCCACAACCCAGAGAGAAGAACCAAATTCTTTAAAATCTGGAGGTTATTCTAATGGTCAATCCCACATTCTCAAAATTTCCTATTGTTGGTGATTAACCTACAAATTTAAACATCAACACCTGATACTTATGGAATGCTTCTTAGTAGGGATTGGTCTAAAACAATTAATGGTTACATGGCCACTACCTTTAGTCATATGTGGTTACCATGGAAAGGAACCCCCAACCAGATAAGGATAGAAGCTAAACCGAGGATGAAACACATGATAACTGAGTACAATAATACCAATGAGATACTATATGTAGACATTGAACCAGAAGTTTATGCAATAAGACCTCAGACTGTTAAGATTGAAGAAGTCTTGATGAGTAACATGCACATACATGAAAATAGGGATAAAGAGGAAAAGATGGTCATTGAATCTAATTACTGTTCAATTGATGAAGAAGAAGTTTTTCACTTCACTGAGTTTGAAAAGTATTTATCTAGATAAATATTGAGATGTCAGTTACTAGGTATGTCCATTGAAGATATCTTGATATTAGGATGGTGCAGACTACATGATGATGCACCCTTAGAAAAGGATTGTGAGGTATGTCTAGATATGATTGAATTAGAAAGAGTGAACTTGGAAGATAGATCATCATCAAAAGAGGTAAGTGAAGTATTTGATGATGATGATATTGATTCTTGTTTGTTGTCTTCAAATGTAGGCAAACATGACCAGATGGTGTATCAAGATAATATCCTTGTCCCTATCTTAGAAGAGATTTTGATATGTGATGAAATACATCCACATGAAAAGAAAAATTTTATCACCCCAGGGACTGATTGTCTCATCGAATCTGATTATGAGCTATCAGATGAGGATAGAGGAAGTCACCTGACCCAATTTGAAGAGTTTTTGTCTAAACAAATTCATAGAGATATTCTACAAGGAATTCCTCCACATCATTCACTAATTGAAGGATGGTGCCGACTTCATGAGACACCATATTCAGAAACAATATGTGCCTTATGTCTTCATATATTGAATAAGGAAGAGCATATGTGCTCAAAAAACAAATTGCATGATATCAGGGATATCCCTAAAAATGAAAGACAAGAGATTGCAACATCCCCAAATGACAGAGGAGATGATATCAAAGTAAAGGAACATAAGAAGGATGTTTTAAGTCCACCAAAACCACCAAAAGTGATAAAGATTGAACCTCAGAAGATAAAGTGGATATTGGCAGGTGCAGCTGCAATAGAAAAGAAGAAGAGAGAAGGCCTTGATAAGTCCTTAATAGAAGATAAGCCTTGGATATCAAGGTTTGATGGCTCTAAATCTAAACAAGAAATTGTAGTAGGCATTGACCTCATTGATCCATTAGGGAAGTCATTCTTAGCAGCATACCGATTGCAATTCCCTTGCACTAATAACATGGCTAAGTATGAAGCCTTGATTCATGGGTCGCTATTTGCTCTCAAAAAGAAAGTTAGGATTCTGCATGCCTATGGAGACTCAGAATTAGTGGTAAAACAAGTCAGGAGCATCTAAGCATGCAACTACAAAAAGATGTCAAATTATTGACATAGAGTTTGGGATTTAATAGAAAGATTTGATGCTTTCAATATAATGCACATTCATAGGGAATAAAATCATAGAGTTGATGCATTGGCACAAGCTACCAACACTTTAGAACCTTTGTCCATTTATGGGATGAAGAGGTTCTCGGTGGAATTGGTATTAGTCCCTTCCATACCTGATAATGTCACCAATTTCCAAGTGTTTGACGATGACCAACACATCTTGGATTTCATTGCAAATAGGGATATATGTGAAGCACAGATCCTAGATGAGAAGAGCTTGGAAGATCATGGATGGGAAGAAGAAGAAATTATGGACCTACCAAGCAATAAAATTCCCAAAGGCATGATCGAGCTTGAAAGAGCTTTTGACCTGGACAACATGATAAAACAAAAGGATCTCCCCAAAATAGATGGAGGAGAATATTCACCTATCAACATAGGAGAAGGTGAAGACACAAGGAATGTCTTGATCGGTAAGGTCTGCATAGAAGAAGAAAAGGTAGGGATAACTCAAGTATTGAAGGATTATATCCATGTCATTTCCTAGACCTATGATGAACTAAAAATGTATGACACTTCTATTATCACCCATACAATACCACTAAAGCCGAATGCCAAGCCATTTAGGCAAAAACAGAGGCTAGTTAATGCTTTGCTGGAACCCCTTATCTTTGAAGAAGTTAAAAAGTTACAAAATGCAAGGATCATATTTCCTATTAGGCACTCAACATGAGTAGCCAACCTAGTTCCAGTCAGGAAAAAGAATGGAGACATATGTCTGTGTGTGGACTTCAGAAATATAAATAAAGCATCAAAAAATGACAACTATCCTCTACCCTCTTTAGATGAAGTTTTACAGATAGTGAATGGAGCTCAAATCATGTCTTTCCTCGATGGATTTTTAGGATACAATCAAGTCATGGTGGACAAGATAGATAGATTAAAGACAATATTCACCACCAAATAGGGGATATTTGCTTATAGACGTATGCCATTCGGCATGATCAATGCTGGAGACACATTCCCATGCACAATGGACATAGCATTTAGGGGGTTAGTTGGCCAATGCATAGTCATATACATGGATGACTTGACAGTCTTCTCCAAATAGAGAGGTGAACATATAGAAGACCTTAGAAAAGTGCTTAAGAAGTGTGAGCAGTATGGTATTTCATTAAACCCAATGAATTGCATATTTGGAGTGACCACAGGTAAACTGCTCAGTCACGTCATATCAGAAAATGGGATCACCATTGGCCCTACCAGAGTTGACTCTATAATGAAACTACAACTTCCAGCAAGTAAAAAGGAATTAAAATCTTACTTCGGTAAGATAAATTTTGTTAGAAAATTCATTATGTGATTTGCAGCGATTGTAAGGCCACTCAATGCCATGCTCAAGAAAGATACTAAGATAGAGTGGACACCTGAAGCAAAGGCTGCATTTGAAGTTATCAAGAAGGCCATAGAAGATGCACCTATCTTGATCAACCTTGATTATACTAAAGATTTTATATCTACTCATTTTCTTTAGAGCATACATGTGCAGTAGTCCTGACACAAAGAAGTGACACACAAGAAGAAAAATGCATCACCTTCATGAGCTCTCCCTTTAGAGATGCTAAGCTCAGGTACATGGATGTCAAAAGGTAAGCCCTTGGTTTGGTCAGAGCGGTGAAGAAATTTAGACATTACATCTTGAGATGAAAGATAATTATTGTTGTACCTGTGAAGATTCTCTTAATGCAGAGTGAGCCTGGAGAAAAGAGGGCAAAGTGGATAATAGAGCTTCAAGAATATGATATGGATATAGCTCCCATGAAGATAGTAAGGGGACAAGCCCTTAGTCAAATGATTGTTGAAGCTGATCCCAAATTGATAAATCAGTAATATGCTATAGATACAAAAGAAATTAATGATTGGTATTTAGACTTAAGACACATCTTGATCATAGGGAGATGTCCACCAAAGATGCAAGCTTCTCAGAGGAGAGCCTTGAAGATTAAAGAACAAAAGTATATGATAAAAGTAGGGGTCCTCCTCAAAAGAAACTATAAAGGGGTATACTTAAGATGCTTAGATAAGTAGGAAGCAACCAAAGTCATTAAGGAGTTACATGATAAACTTGGCACCACTCATGGATCACACCTAGCCACCACTCATGCTATCTTGACATCAGGATATTATTGGCCAACCATTTTTAAAGATATTGCTGAGCATATCAAATGCTGCCACACTTGCCAAACCGCTACCAATAGAGAAAGATATGTAGCACAAACTCTACAACTTGTCATGGAGATACATCCATTTGCATAGTGGGGCATGGACTTCATTGGTCCAATCAACCCTCCATCTTCTTCAGGTCACAATTATGTATTAACAATTACAGATTATTGTACCAGGTGGACTAAGGCCATCAGCAGCAAGACCTATACTACAGGTGATGTGATCAAATTCCTAGAAAAAAACATTATTACCAGGTATGGGGTTCCTTATGCCCTTGTATGTGATAATGGACTAGGTTTTGCATCTTTAAAATTATCTAGTTGGGCTTTTGATCATGGGGTGATCTTAAAATTTTCTTCAAATTATTATCCCCAAGGGAATGGCTTAACAAAGTCAACAAATAAGAACTTACTGAACATCATAAAGAAATTGATTGAAAAGAATCCTAGAGAATGGAGCACCCTACTTAAATATGCCCTGTGGGTAGATAGAACTAGAATGAAGAATGCCTTGGGAAATTCCCCTTATCAGTTAGTTTATGGGGTGGATCCTATCATCCATGTCAACCATAAAATCCCTACCTTGCAATTCGCACAAGAATACTTAGGAATCGACAATAAACAAGAGGTCAAGTTACTACAATTAATGCATTTAGAAGAGAAGCGAGATAGGGTGATTAACCAATTTGCGAAACATCAGGCTACCATCAAACCTTAGTTTGACAAAAGAGCTAGAGTGAAAGCCTTTAGAATCTTAGACTTAGTCCTATCATGGGACAAAACACAAGAAAGGAAGAGTGACCATGGGAAATTTGACAAACTTTGGATAGGTCCCTTTCAAATCTCAAAAATCCTAGGTGATAGCACCTATAGGATTAAAAATTTAATAGGTGAGGATGTCCCATTGCCAATCAATGGACAATTCCTCAAACACTATTTTCAGGCCTAGGTAGGTCATACCAATATAATGTATCATATGTGAATAATGTACATTCTATATAGTTGTTTGTACAGGTTTGTTTTGTGTGTTGTTGAGACCCTATTTTTGGTCAGGCAAGACAGTGCACCTTGTCACTCTCAAAAAACTAGTGAAATTGTTGGAATTCAAGGAGTGAATATAAATTCTTACATAGGTTGTAACTCATGTTAGTTAAATGCTTCTGATAAGGTTTGTGATAGCCTGCTCATTAATGATACCTTTTCTTGTTCAAGGAGATCCTTACATGACTCACCTAATAGCCTTGGATTTTTTGAACTTGCTAGTGTAGTGTTTAGTGAAAAATCTAAAGGTTACCCTTACTACCATTGCAATTCTCAACCTAAACAACAAGTGACCACACCTCGTGAAATGTGTTTACATTCATATGATATCTTATGAATACTGATACCAAAAGAAAAAATATATATTGAATATCTAAAAAGGATAATTAGGCCATTTAAGTAACTCTACCAGGGCTATAGATGCCTGACTAGTAGTGAGGCTCTATTTAGGAGAATTGCAATGATAACCTTGCCAGGGCTATGGATGCCTACTGGTAGCAAGGCTCTATCCAAGTTGGCTATGAGGGATAAACCAAACTGTGTAGCTTAATACTGGTCACTAGTGTTTTCAACTCATTTTCAAGATGAAGGATATGAATCACATGCACACACCTGATTCCCTCTCAACATTGTTATATTGATGAATATGATATCATTTAGGAAGATTAGGGTGTTTATACTTGATAAGAGTTGGAACATTATGTTTTAATTTGTGCTCATCTCTTGAATTGTTTGAATTTCACTATTTTTTTGGTGGCAAGTTGTTGTGTGATTACACAACATGCCCCATTTTGCCCCAACAAAATAGGGACCCAACTTTTTGGCTTTCTTTTGGCTTGTTTGTTTCCCTTGCTTTGGGCAGTATGGTAAAAAGAGTTAGTATCAAATGCATGTCAGGATGTCATCCTGTGCATATCAGGACCTCCAAAGGAGAGGTTAATTTTCAAACTCGGATTTTGTTATCACAAACCTCTTCAAACAAAAGAATGTAAAATTCTAAGAAGGTTTGCCTTTTGGATCACCCCAAAATTCCCTAAGATTAAGAAGTTATGTCTAGTCAAAGTTTAGTCAAACAATCACTAAGGGAGAGGGTCATCACATTCCTTAATGACCAGGATATTTGCTAATATCTTGAATATCAATTTTAACAAAGCAAAACTCAATGTATGCACATGCACTAATATGCAAATGTCAAATTTTGGCTAGAGGAGTCATAAATTGTCGAAATACATGTACATCCCGCGGGGTGCACATTCATCTCAATATCCCTAATATTCAACGAATATGCAGACTTACCCAAATACAATGAAAATTATGAAGGGTCATCACATTAATTAAGATCCCAGATATTCGCTAATATCCTAGTCCAATACAATATAATGATAAATCTCAATATCCTGCACATTAGCTTAGCACCCCGATTTTCACCAATGTGAGGATGACATCACATTATAACTAGTTCAGAATATCATTCAAAATGGTGGTGTCACCCTCATCTTTGGAAGAGGGGGGACATTTTGCATAACTAAGTACCTGGATATTTCTTAATATCTGCATATCTGTTCTCAAGACCCATAACACATAGACTTTTATGCACTAATAGAAGGATGTCATGTGGCATGTTGACATGATAATATTGACATATCATATTCCCAGATATCCAAATGGAAGTAAAATACCCTCAGGTCCTCATGACCCACTTTTTACCTCTGGTCAACGTTGACCAATTGTCTTGATGATGTCATGTGCATATTTTGAAAGAGGCATGTGCATTGTTTAAAGCACTTGGACATTTTCAAATATGTAGATCCTGTATTAAATGTTGTCTAATGGTAGTGAACATTTGAAATTTCAAATCACATGGCACCACCTATTGTAATCTTAGGAATTTTGTATGTGCATCCATGGATACGAATGATATAGCATTGATTATGCCCTAATTCATCAATGTTAATTATTATAATAAGGGATTTATGCTCATTTTACACTTATCATGCACTCAAAGAAGAAATTACAGAGCTCTTGTGAGATTAAGACAACCATTACAACTATCTGCAACCTTAACGAAATGGGGTGCATATAGGATGGTGAACAAGAAAGGGTGATTGAATAGAAAATCCACATATCTAAATGTCAGTTATTTAGATTTAGAGCACAAAAATTAGGTATGTAACGAATGAAGCCTCATTTTATCGTTTGTGAATAATAAGCAAGTAAATGGTTTTTACTTAGGTAAATTCATATGATGATGTTCGTATATGTATCGGTAAAAGGGAAAAACATCACAATACTCATGAAGTAGGTAGATCTAAACTCATAAAACACATGTTAGGTTAAGACACATATATTTTGATTGTAGGATATGATGGACATCTGCAAGAACATGTTAGATATCAAATTCTTGACACCCATGTGCATACAACCCAGAGGGGCAGCTTTCAAATATGGCCAAATAGGTGATATGCACCCGCAAAGCACTGATATAGATGCATATATAGCAAAATCAGAGAAAGGCAGTGGAGATCCCTTACTTATCAACATATATAATTTTGGTATGTGGCATGCCAATGGATTCCCATATGCGACTGAAGCCATTGAGCTAGTAGCAGAATGTGCAAATAATTACAATGTCCACACTAGAAGGGTGGAGAAACATGGTTAGGTGCGTGTGGATTTTTTAGTCACAAGCATCACTTCCATATTCAATTTTCCATTAGGATCACATTTGTATAAGATTAACTTGGGGGGGCATAGAAAAACAATATCAAGGTAGTTTCAAGGAATGCAGGAAATTCATGTTCTCATGGAGGGCCAATAGTAGCACATATAGGGCATTAGCAAAATTACCAGTACATATGTACAAATTCAACTTTGCCCCTAAGTACCAATACCTAATGGTTATGCTTAGTCAAATGAAGGGGAGGCCGAATGCAGGTTATTTTAAGGACTAGATGTATGGCCTCATGAGGATGGTGGAATCTATAGATCAAAAGCCACAATGGGCAAAGTTAATCAATGACAACCTCAATGAAAACATGAAGAAGCTTGGAGGCAAAACAAACATGTTTCATATGACCTCATATGTGGTGTATTCATGTGTAGCCAAAGGAACATTTGATGGTTTGCAAACAATTGGTAGGGTTGGAAAGAACCCTGGAGATGTAAATATCTGGAATCATTATCCACAACTAGGGAGGAAAGCATCCCTCTAATGTACTATAAGAGGGTAAATGACTATTTTATTATGCACCTGGTGTGAACAATGGAGGAGGATAGAGAAAAATGACTGGGCATGGAAGCTCAAGCGGTAGTAGGCAAAAATGGAGCTTGGTTCATCCAGTTCCCTGCATTCACCTACATAAGAATGGAAGGTTTCAATGGGCAACCCATGATGTTGCCAATATACCCAACTGACAAGGTCATAGTAATGGAGATGGCTAGGAAAATATTGCCTTCACATGAGGCCTTTGTCCAAAAGAACAAAATACCCAAGGTCATGTTCCCACTTAGCATTGGGTGGTACATGTGCCTTGATGCAGAAATGACCAAGGAGGCAACAAGAGGATTGTAGCTGATGTGTTTGCAACCTTTCTCCTTATCAATGTAGTATGATCCTTAACAAAGGATGGAAATGTTATATAATAAGTCCATGCACCAGGTACACATAGAAGATTATTGGGCTTATTGCTCTGATGATGTAGAAGTATGAAGGAGGAGCTACTACAGGCTAACATTGAAACAAATCCACACCCTAGATTGTATGCAAGTACCTCCATAGTTGCATGGGGATGATGAAGCAATAATGTCTCAAGAATATGAAGACCGGAATATATACAATGAAGTAATCTCCTCACCGGACTGGAGCCATCCTGAAGAAACCTCCATGGAGGTGATAACACAGAGGTTCATGCAATTGACCAAGGCATGGGTAGACTAGGAGGTTGTTGCACTCAAGGCTAAAGAGGTGGCAATAACCATTGATAACAAAAGAAAGGGACGGGAATTGGCTACGAAAGATTATGATGACTTCCTTAAAAATAAAATACAAGCTTTGGAGAAGAGAATATAGGAAGGTACCACTAAGACCACCAAGAGGGGAGGGATGAACATTGAAGTAAGGATAAACACAAAACCCTCACCTTAGAAAGCACAAGCCTCAACCTCTACTACCACAACATCCAAGAAGCCTGAGAAGCATCCTAAGGAGTAACCTAAGCCTATGGCAAAACCTGGTATTACTTATGAAGACTTGGAAGAAATTTATGATGATGAGGAACCCCTCATAATAAAAAAAAGAAAGGAAACTCAAGAGGTGCAACAAAAAAAATCAAGCACCAACAATGAGGGGTTCAGTAGATAAGCACTCGAGCATTGTAATAAAAGGCCAAGGAGGTGAGGGCATAATTAGAACTGGAGGAGTTTAGCAAGGTATGCAACATGATGTCCCTATCCCCACTATTGTTAAATTTAAAACCGAGTTAGCAGAGGGTGCTAGAGAAGAGATGAAGAAAAGAGAGGGTGATCTGGCCCTACCCTTAGATAAAATCGTAGACCTTTCTGATGATGAGGTAGTAGATGAGGTGTCTGCTAGCCCCATGGAATCATTGATAAAGAAAACAATGGTAACACCTCAAAATACTCCCATAGTACAACAAGTAAGGGAGGAAGAAATAGAATAAGATAATCCAGAGGTTGTAGCACATAAAATTGGCCTAGACTTGGATCAATTGGACATTTCGCAAGCCCAACAGTAATTGATTTGGTATATCAGGGTAGTGACAAGGCAAACAAGGATAAAGATACCATCCTAGACCATGATGAAATAGAAGATAATCTAGCTATGGATGAGCATATAGAGATACCTGATCAACCTGATGTCTAAGATAGTGAGTAGGGACATGTTGAGGGAGAAAAGATAACTAAAACATCTAAACCTCAAAGTCCCAAGGATATGAACATGTTAGGAAGTGGACAAGAAGGTCCATTGGTGGGTGAGAAGGTGGATGAAGATAGTTAGAAGGATCAACAAAATGTCTAGGATCAGGGTCATTAGGAACCTGATACAGATCCACCACCACCTTAGGATGAGAAAATAATACATGATCAAGGTATGAAGACACATAAAGAAGTCCACATTTGTAAAGAAGAAGAGAAACAACAAAAAAGAGTGGAGCAAAACATAGAGTCACATGATGCTCACATTGAGCATACAGACCAAGGAGGGTCTAGGCAAGATGTGCCACATTGGCTACAACATGAGGTAAATCCACCCTCATTGTTTGATTCTTCAAATTTTGACACGTATTCATTATTTTTAGCTAAAGAACCAAAGCCAAAGAGGAGGGCTAGGGCCACCACTACAATAAAGAGAGATCAGATAACAGTAAAAAGAACAACCCAAGTAGTTGTGCCTGTCGTGGATAAAGCCAAGGAAGAAATAAGTGCAAGTGAGTTTCAAATAACCACTATAGACTTGGGCTTTACCACTTCACAACAGGATGGTAAAGAGGCCAAGGTCATTATAGAACCCTTATTGTCCAAGATAGAAAAGGAGAAAGAAAAGAATAAGGAGCATAAAGAGCACATTGCTCAAATGCAAACATTCATAAAGGGATTAGTGGCACCCACTAATATTTCCATCACCACATCCACCCCATTGACAATAGTGTCATGGGATGAGACTATCAGGTTGGATGTCATGAAACATAAATCACAAATGATGGATAAATGGTTTATCTAGTTTTTGAATGAAGGAGAACAAGTACTAAAGACTTCTCTAGCCAATTGGGACTAGCTCAGTACTTTAAAGAGCAAGGTAGACAAGATGTAGAAGGAGATAGGGAAGAGGTCAATACAAGTAGATAAACACTTGGCCACTCTTGTAGAGATGAAGGCGACAGATAAAAATATCCTAATATCCAGTAATATCCTGACACTTTAGACTTCACAGCTATTGGATATCCGGTATGAAGATGTGAAATTTGGGGCAGATACCTCAAAGAAATGCAATGCAAAATCTAGAGATATTAGTGGTAAACTGCATGAGCTTTTATAAGAAGAGGTGGACATCATGGAGGCTCTTGAAGGAGAGATTGAAGGAAAGGTAGAAAATCAAGATGCAAATTTTTCCACCAAGGCATTCTAGGACAATTTCAAGCTAGCATCTTAAGATCCTCTTAACCATTTCTCTGAAGATATAATTAACACAACTATGAGGATGATGGAAAAGATAGAAAAATATAATGAGACACTGAATAGTAGGGGAAATAAATGGACAACTTTGGAAGCCCAGTTCAAATCACAAGGGCATGTAACCAAAAAGGCCAAAGTATTAGATGGAGGAGAGATAGAAAGGTTAGTCCAAGCATATGAACTCATCCGAGAGACTATCAATATACAAATGGAAGATGACCCATCCACAGATGAAGAAGAATGAATGCAGATGCAGGGTACATGGATAGGCTTGGCCAGTCAACATAATTTTGAAGAATATTCCAGAGGACAGCTATACTCCACTAGAGAATTGCCAAATGGCAATATGTGCCACATGTCTTATATGTTGACTTTGTCAAAGGAATATGAACTATTGATGATAATAGATAAATCTTGATCGTAGTATCTTTTGTAACTGCCTCTTATCCTTGATCTATAAAAGGAGATGTAGTGCACTTGTTAGAATTATTAAGAGCTTAATTGAGATAGGACTGTTGAATGTCATCGTACAATAATGGGTTACACTTTTTGGCCAAACTTGACATTGAAATCAATATTTTGAACTAAATCTTCATGTTCTAACACCTATAGCTGCTAAACCATTAGGAATTTGAAGATGATGTGAACTAGTGATTTGTGAGATTTTGTTTGTAGATTCTAAATATATTTTTTTTAAAAAAATTTGGAGTTAAATTGTAAATTTTTTTGCATCTCCTTTGATAACTGGTTTTTAATAGTAAACAACATTTTTTTAAAGTGATGTGTATTCTGTAGCACATAACTTTTTTTCTACAAAGGATAAAATTCTGATTCTTTTTAATTTACATTAGTAACACTAATATATATTGTATGCATTTGGTTTTATAATATTTTGTTGAATATATATTTTTGATCAATTTTTGAAGTCAAACCAATTATAATTTAGACATAGGTGTATTTTGTAAAACATAACTTTTTCTATATGTTTCAAAATTTAATTTTTTTTCTTTTGTTGAAACAAGGACATCAATACCGAGTGCATATATAATTTTTAGAATTTTGTTTTAGTAATTTACTAATTTTCCATGTGTGTAGAATAGAGAACTTGATGTTTAGTGAAAAACATACATTCACAAGAAATAAAAAATAAATATAATAATCAAATTAAATATATTTAAAATTATATTTTTTGGGAAGCTTATAATAAGGACTACATACTTACAAATCATAAATTTTAAATGAATTCATTTGATCCGCCAAATGATAAATCAAAATTAGTTTTTTATCAGCATTTTGATAGGTGTAGAGGAGACTCCATTATAGGTATGGTTTAAAACTAGCAGGGTTCTATCCAAGGGGGTTTGAATCTAAGGGGGTTTAATGAAACACTCTTCAAATAAAATCTTTTAAATGGAACATTTCAAGACTTAAATCATTATATTTTCTAAAAATATGTGATTTCAGCAAAAATCAGGATGTCCCAGAAAGTGTAACCCATTATTGTGGTAGCACCACAATAATATTTGGTCTTGAGAAAGTCAACTTTCTCAAGACCAAATTGTAAATATGTTCACATTTGAATACTGAATGCAATAGAGATTTACAACTACATAGTAAATCTTGAGTAATCTTCTAGATGTCACTTTGACTTGTTGTTGTGATGTGCTACATCCCTTGGAATGCATGTCAACTAGTTCATGTTGTTGATTTCCTATTCCTTTGAAGATTAGCACTGACTGTGTGAAGTTGTGGAATGTCCTAGCATAGCATGGTTTGGTTTTCATCTCTATGTCATGAGGTATTGAATTGTACATATATGGCAATGGTTGAAACTCATTAATTTCAGTAAATTTAGAAAAGTTTAGTTTAAATTTCTTTAATTTCATTCAATCAACATCATAATTGAAAATACACATAAAATAATAAGCAAATATAGAGAAGTATGCTAACATCTCGTAGGTAACTGAATATATTTAGTATATTTGAGAAAATAGCATATCAATTTGAAAATATCATGCACAGAACCATTATTAATGACAAAGAACACTTAAATATTAGCTTGTAGGCATAATATTTACAAAAATTCATGGTGCAAAAGCATAATCAGGATAATTATAGTAAGAATTAACCTTGTTTATTGAGAATTCTTAGGAAGCAGGACGAACAAATCATATCCGGATGTAAATCACTTCAAACTGAAACGTAAGGCCCCTAATGGAAAACAACAATTCACATCAAATTAACTGAGAGATTATCAGATGGTAAAGACCTGACTGAACAGAGACTTGGAGTTATCAATTCATCCTAAATTGATCATACTTTTCAAGATGATGAAGGTTCATTTTGTGAATTCTTTATCTATGTTATTATGACTAACATCATGATCAACAAGAATCTTATATTATACTTAGTGAAAGAAGTAGTACTTCTTCACCTGTGTAATCTCTCTTTTTGGAGGATAGTTTTTTCCCACTGGGTTTTCTATCTTACTCCAATTTTAGAGAGTTTGCATTGTAATTGAGTACCTTATCAGCTTCATGGCCGAGACTCATTTTTCTTTTGCATTATTCATGGGTACCTCACTAGGCTTATAGTTGGGACCCATTTTTCATAAAACTCACCTAAGCTATGCTTAAGGGGGGGTGTTAGTGTATACCTTTACTCCTAAGTCTATACACATTTGAATTTAACCATACTTATTTGTTTTTCCACATGTTACTTTGAACATGTCAAAGTAGTTGGTCATTTTTGAGAGGTGTCAACTTGCATTGACACCTCACACTATGTTTGTGGGAGGTTACTCACCACAACTCCATGTAGAGGAGTCTTATCCTTTTTCATGGAGATTTAGGTACCCACACTTGCCTATTTATACTCGCCTCATTTGGTAATACAATCGTGTTGATTGCAAACTTGTTTTCTATAGAAACCAACCCAAATTGCTTGATTTTGACAAAAAATATTTTAAGAAAATGAGTAATTTCAATGATCTAAATGATTGAATCAAGGCATTGCTTCATCTCAAAGGATTTCCTTTATTTGGATTAACATAGGTACAACTATATCTTTAGCCTATGAATCAAATTAGTTTTCTTGTATTTTAGTTCACGAATCTAAGTCTACTTCTTGTTTCAAATATATATTTTAGAGTTTATAATTTATAAATTAGGGTTTCAAAGTGGAATTTTAGGGTTTGTAATTTTGAAAATTTAGGGTTTTACATCCAAATTTTAGGGTTTTAATTACATGTTTTAAGGTTATAAATTTAGACAATTTAGGGTTTCAAATAAATTCTATAGGGTTTCAAATTAAGCATTTTAGGGTTTGATATTTAAACATTAGGGTATAAAACATTGAGTAAACACCACTTACAATATTACAATTTATCAAATATTGTAAATGAAGTTAAAATATTACTATTAAGTCATCTATTTTTGAGAAATACCTGAAAAGGTAGGCAAATTATTGATGTATACCTAGCTTTCTACCTATCCACATCAGCAACCAGAGTAGAGCCATCCTCATCATGTGGGTTGAAAGTGAAGGTCTAGATTCATTTCTTGTAGGCCCGTTGGAAGTGAAATGAAAAATGAAAAAGCCAATTCACTTGGGAAATAATATTTTTAAAAAAATCAATAAAATAATGCCTTTGTTCAAAGGTGGCCTTTATTTGAAGGTATTGTTTTAACCTCCATTTGAAGGCATTATTTTATTGTTTCAAAATCAATAAAATAATAACTTTGAATGAAAGTGACCTTTGTTCAAAAGTGACTTTCACTTTACCTTCGAATGAAGACACTTTGGTTTCAAGAAATATCTTGAAGAAATATCTTGAACGGAGGTATTTTCTAATGTTCTTCCCCACCCAACTTAAAAAATCTAATGTCCAACAAATGAGACGAGCAACTATTGTGGGAGCACATAGTTAGAAATGGAATGAAATGGTGAGCGAGAAGATAGGATGTAAAAATCATTAATAAAATTATGTAATTATTTTAATCAATTAGATGCACATGAGTTAGAAATGAAATTGAGAGGGATAAGATAGGATGTCAAAGATAATTAATAAAATTATGTAATTATTTTAATTAATTAGATGCACATGAGTTAGAAATGAAAAAAAGTTGTGAAGGATATATGAATGGATAATTAACTAATTAAATCAATATTTAATTTATTTAATTAGTGTTTAAATAATGATAAATAATTAATTGACATAAATTATTTAATTAATGCTAAGAAGATAATTGGTTTGATATTTAGGTGAAGGTAAGACATGGAAATGTACAAGGAATTAGGTGGCATTAAAATGTAATCAAATTTAGATGTCTACAATTGATAAGTTGAAATAATGTGCAGTGTTGAAAATTAAAAAGACACTTTTATTTTGTCTTTGGTGTTATTAAAAATTGCCACATTTGTCAAAATATCTCAACTATTGGTAAGTTGAAATAAAGGAAAAAGACCTTTGTCCAAATACCTCAATTATTGGTAGGTTGAAATAAAGAAAAAGACCTTAGTACTTTGTAGGTTTTGTGTTGTTAAAAATTACCGGATGAATAAATGTCGGTTTTTTATAATATAATGATGATTTCAAATTATACATCAAAAGTAAACGTTTTTCACATCGACAGTATAAATAGCATTGCAAGCCTACGCCTGAGTATCTACATTCGTAAACTTCAGCTCAAGAATAAGCTTGCAAATTTCTGTTGGCCTCAATATTTTTCTACAATTTCTAATTTGAAGGCAGATGATATCTCTTTTTCTACAACAGAAAAATCTTCCAATCAGTGGGACGATGATTTTATACAATCTATGGAAACACCATACGGGGTAATAACTTCTTAGCTCTAATTTTTTACTCCCATTGAAGTTTTATTTTTCGCATATTGTTCTGATAATTTTCTTCATCGCTGATTGTATATTTTTTAGGCAGCTGAATACCGCGAACATGCTGAAACACTGGTGAAAGAAGTCAAAATCTTGTTAAAAGAAATGCAAATTGGAGATGGTTGACGCATTGCAATGCCTGGGAATAGATGGATATTTTGGGGCTGAAATAAAAACAGCGCTTGATTATGTTTACCGGTCTGTCAGATTTTTCTTTTTAACATCTGTTAATGTTAAACTTTGTACATAGCATCTATGTCAAAAAGTGGTAATTTGTACATAGGTGGATAGCATTCTATTACATTGTCTATTTTAATGGTCAAACAATTAATAGGGAATTTACACTTCATCTATATTAAAAAGTGGTAAATATTTGTCCTGTTTTTATAGACCAAGATTGACATTTGACTGTTGAAGTGGATGATGATAAAAAATAGCCCACAGATAATATTTCTTAACATAAATACATATCTTTGTTGTGATATTATATAATTCCACTTAATAGTTAACATGTTTTTTTATTTACAATGAAGTGTACAATTTTGAAAGCATTATAACAAAGATTTAGCATATGGATACAGATCATGGGATGCAAGTGTGGGCATAAGATTAGGATGTGAAAGTATTACCAGGAATTTGAATGCTACAGCTTTAGGACTGAGAGTACTTAGACTCCGTCGTTATGATGCATCTGCAGGTAATAAGATGCTTTTCCATCCTTATGATATATGTGCAGCTAGCAAACGAAAAAATACTTTGAACATGATTTTAGATCTTTATGATATCTTTGCATCTACCAGATAGCTCACTATACCTCTAACATATTTTTTCTTTCAATATCTAGCAACAACTAATTATTTATTTATTTATACGTTGTACTGTGAGAAGATGTGTTGGAGAATTTCAAGGACAAAAAATGGTCAGTTCTTTCTCCCCAAAGGAAATAATGATAATAATCAGAATAACACTGAAGAAGAACATGTGATGAGAAGTATGCTTAATCTTTTGAGAACTTCTAGTGTGGCATTTCCCGGTGAAACAGTTATGGAAGAGGCTAAAATGTTTAGCTCTGCATATCTTAAGCAAATATTAGAGAAACCTGGAGATACATACAAGAAAAGTTTTCTTCAAGAGGTAATAAATTTTAATTTTAATCTTCAATTTTTTTAAAAACAAATCATTAAACTCAAGGAAGCCATGATGGCAGAGGTTAGAGAAGAACAAACCTAGGCATTAACTTTTGTGTTGATTATGTTTTTGTTATTTTCATTTTATAGGTGGAGTATGCGCTCCTATATGAATGGTATCGAACCTTTTCTAGATGGGAGGCACGAATTTTTATAGAAATATATGAACTAGATAATCTGAGGTAGAAGTTGTAAAATATTGTTATAAAATAGTTTTTAATGTTTGAATTATTAAGAGATTTTAAAGCTCCTTAAGTTAATTATAGGTTTTTTCTCATTTTTTCAGGTTGAAGGATATGAAGATTTTAGAGTTAGCAAAATTAAAGTTCAATATACTGCAGTTTCTATACAAGATGGAGATGAAGGAACTCTCCAGGTAATTATCATGGTCAAATAAATTTACTATTATTTAAAGTGCTTTATCTTTATATTTTTGTAAATGAATGGATAGAATATTACATCAGGGACACAATCAAATGGTTTCATTAAATTGTGGGAAATATTTTACATATAATTTTACAATGTTGCATGAAAACCAATCTTTAAAAAAAATGAGGCTAATACATCCAAAATAGACTTTAAATTAAAAAGTATTGTAGGCCATGAAATATTAGTCAAGATAATTTAGAGATCATCATTTGAACAATTAATAGATTGCCACTATCTCTAATTTATTTAAGGCTTAATTGAACTCATACTTGAAACAAACTTGTTTAAGGTGTTTTGTTCTTCTACTATCTAAAATAAAATTACTTATAAGGACTTTTTTTAATTAATATTTATTTTCTTGTTGCAAATATATTTCATATGTTAAAAGAGCGTAAAATTAAACTTGGTATATAACTATTTAGCATCAGCTATGATGTCTTTCTATTTATATAGAGAATTAATATATTTAGTTTTAATTTTCTTTCATATATCCTCTTATTTAACTATTTATAGATAGAAATATGAGACCCTTTGAGTATAAATAAGGCATGTCTAATTATTGGTCTCTCTATGGACATATAACACACACATAGCACATAAGCCAAGAAACCTTGGAGTTTCTTGTGGACGTAAAGCTGTTTCCACATCTAATAACAAATATAAGGTTTCCTTCATCTAGGTTTTCAAAGAATTTATATATTAATAAAGGGATTGGCTAACACCACAATAATTGTGGATTTTTTAAAAGTTTATCCATTACTAAAGGAAGAAAATTTATCAATAATTAAGAGTTTTAAATATTTTGCAAATCTTTCTTATAAATCCACTATATCTTCCTATTTCATAAACAATATATTAGTTAATTTGTAAAAATATTCTTCATTTTATTCCAAATTCTTGGACCAGAAAAATTCTTGTAAGAAAATTATAAACTTTTCTTCAATAAAAAAATTGCATTACATTTCAAGGTATAATTAATTATAACATGCTAATGTGACATTATTTTTATAAATAATTATTCAATTCAACCCCTAAAGGAGAGAATTAATTTTAGAATATAATATAAGAACATGTTTAGTTTTTTAGAACACAGTAATAGCGAACCAAATTTTGAGATTTCTCCATTTGTTTCTAGCTAGAAAAGGAATAATGTCTCTTTAAGAGAACCTTTATTCAAGCATACTTTATTATAGTTAAGTTTATAATTTATATATTCTTCCCTAAGTACTTATCTGTAGTCTCTAGGATAATCACCTTCCCTAAAATATCTCTATCTCAAATAAGATGTTATGTTGTGATCTTAGATGATGTTATGTTGTGATCTTAGATAAGATAGAAAAGCTATACACAAAGCTCCTAGGACATTATGTGACTACAAGTTCTAGATTATAGAAAAATGAATTTTCATCCCATATTTGAATACCTTTCCCTTAGTGATGTTATCAATAACTATTAGGTCCCATGTTTGGAAGACATTCCCTTTCTCTTTTAAATTGATCATACTAGAAAAGTCAGTTATTGTTTTCAATCAAAACATATTTATAAAATTGGGTGAGTTATCACCTTTTTTAATCTTCTTTCTTAATTAATATTTGATAAGGTATCAACAAAGTCTAACAAAGTTCTAAATAAAATTTTTATAGAAGTCAACTTAAGTAAATATTGGTCTCCTCTATGGAAGTTTAGGTACTTAACTTGTAGATTAATCATTAAATTAGACCTCAAAGCCTTCCCTTTTAAACCAAAATGGTGGAAATGCTCAGTTGATGACACCAACATATGCTGGGCACACAACCTTGAATAATTAAAGGCCTTCCACTTCCACCTTAACAATATCACATACTACATCAAATTTAACAATGAATTGAAAACCAACAACCAACTTCCTTTCTCAGATATCCTTACAAAAATTTGATGTGTCCTTAGCCTACTATATTTTTAGAAAATTCACCCATATCAACCTCTACCTTTAAGCATCCCTTTATCTCTGTCTAGCCCAGAAAACTAGTGTCTTAAAGACTCCAACCATTTGGGCCTTCCATGTTTGTGATAAAGAACACATTGATCAAGAGCTTTCCCACATAGCTAAAGTTTTCAAATTAAATGGGTATTACAACAAACATTATCACTAGAGCCTATAACCAAGACAAAGCTCTCAATAATGCTAAAACTAAGAATAATAATGGAAATGATGTCATTTTTCCATCCTCCCTTATGTTGAAGGCATCTCTAATAGGATCTCTAAAATCCTCACAATAGGGTTTCAAATGTGCCTTCAAACCACACTTCACCATCAAAAAACTCCTCTGATCAACCAAAGATCCTAGAGACATCCTTCTCAACTTAGGTATCTATAGTATCAATTACTACTATAGTACTTCATATATTGGTGAGATAAGTTGTTCCATCAGCATGAGAATCAAGGAACATAGTGTTGACATTAGACATGAGCGGATCTCAAAATCTTCCATAGTAGAACACTCCTCTCATATGAAAGACCACTTATGCCTAGAGGATACTCAAGTCCTTGTTAACTAAGATGGTTTCTTTAAAAGGAAACTCAAATAATCCATTCTTATAAAAAGTCATCGTACTAACCTCAACTGAGATGATGGTTGGTTCTTGAGCTTGGCTTGGAACTTGCTTCTTAACTCCCTCTATCCCAAACCCCTTCTCTTGACTTATCTCTCTTCATCATGCCCTCTTTCCTCATTCATTATCCTATCTTATCTTCCCTCTCCTTCAGTGATTTTTTAGTGGTGAATATTCGCCAATTGGCTAATAGAACTAAAATTGGAGATTCAAAATTTAGCTAATAGTACAAGTTATAAGGTGACTTGAATTGCCACATTTTTACAAAATTTTATTTTAGTCCTGGTTAAATCACCAGAACATTTATTTTATTAAAATTTTAAACTCAAAAATTCACCACAATATTCGAAACCTAATTAGATCTAATTCACCTAAATTTTATAAGTTATAGTACAAAATGAAATTAATTCACCAATAATATTATATAATTATTGGTTACTTTAGGGCCACCAATTTTTAATCACCACCTTTTTATTTTATTTATTACCTAATAGTTGGGATTGTATTCCATGGGTTAAAATGTACCCACAGAGCTCCAATGTCCATTGAGCCTGAAATTGTATTTGGGCCATTGATATAAATTTATAATCTTATGGTTGGGGTTAAATTCTATGGGTCAAAATGTACCAGCAGAGCTCCAATGCCCATGGGGCCTAAAATTGTATTTGTGTCAAATTGATCTCAATGGAGATCAATGACCCAAATGCAATTTCAGGCCCCATGGGCATTGGAGCTCCATGGGTGCATTTTGGCCCATGGAATAGAACCCAAACTATTAGATTATAAATACAATCAATCATGGTGAAAATAAATTTAGAGCTGATTTAAAATATTCATTGTTTGATTAAAATGTTAAGGAATTAAGAAATTATAGACACGAGCACTACACCTTAAACTAGTCAATCACTACCACCCTCAGGCCCTCACTTTTCCATAGGAATTTAATTTTGTTTTAAAGGAAGGATTCACCATGGTAATTTAACACATTTGCCTATTTTTCATCAAGATCCACTAGAATTTTCTACAAATTTCTAGTGATTTAAAAAATTCACCAATAAAATTGATATTTTTTTCAAAAAAGGGAAAAATTCACCAATAGAAATTAATATTTTTCTAAAAAATGAAAGATTTGCTAGGGTTTTATATCTTTTTCATAGGGGGCTTCTTAAATTTATCACTATCCTCTCTCTCTTCCCTCCTTCCCCCTTTTGTTCTCTTTTCTACCTCTCTTCTCCGTCTACCTCCTTCACCCCTCACTTCTCTTCTCTTCTCCTCATTTTACCCCTTCCTCTTCACCTGGCCACATCATGTGTTTTCCCACCTCTTTCTCTAGTCTTACCCCATCAAACCCCTTCTCCTTCTTCAAAACCTATATTTCTTACCTTTTATATGTCCTATACTAAATATAAGATTTATTAATTTTTAATAGACACTAACAACACACATTACACTCCCATCTATTTATTTTCTTTGATTATCTAATCATCTTAAAATTTTAAACATAATATTAAAAACAATATATTGAATATCCTTGACACACTCTTCTAGATATTTAACTTTTTTTAGTGAGGACTCCAATTAACAACACTAATGATTAAAGTCTTATGATACAAATCTAGATTTGTTGCCTTTCAAAACATTAGTTTCTTTTATGCTAGTCAACACTTTATCAACAATATCCCTAACTTTATCTTGCTTGCATCTTTTGTATGATAATGGGACTGAATAATGTCATGGGAAATAAAATTCAATCAAAGATTCATCTTTGCATGCACAACATAATCATATATCTTTATAAAGAAATAATAAGAGGAAAGTCTTAAATATCCTAATGTCCATAATTTTAATCACAATTTAGAAAATTATAGAGTTATGACTATTGAAATATGTACCTCAAAATTTTTATACTTTGGATATTTTTTAGACTTCAAAAACATGAAGTTTGTTGGTTGGTTTTATTTTTGTTTCTTTTTATTTTTATGGGGAATCATAACTATTGAAAATTTATTTTTTACTTTAAATTTAATGAAGAATATTTTTATGTCACATATCTTTTCAATAAATGTAATTATTTTTTATTTTAATAACTATAAATTATATAAATTATTGAAAGTTATATTCTCATTCTTTTATAATTCAATCCATGATTTCTATTTCCAATATATTTCACCTACTCATAAGATCTTCCTTCTGTTAATTGAACTTATTTTCATATTTATATGATTAATTAAATGTTAATGTGATTTTTTTAACTTTGAAATTTATATAATGTTTATGTAATATTTTTAAGATCAACATCAACTTTAAATTTTTTTATTATAAATCTGGTAAGGTCTAGGAGCCAAACAACAATCAATTCAATTTTGGGTGCCACCAATCCATCATGCCAATAAAACTAGTATATTGTCATATCCATCTACCCAAAAAGAAATCCTATACATATATCACTACCCACACCCATCATTAATCACTATCTTAGGCCTCAAGGATAATACAAATTAAACAAGCCCCATCAATCTTGACATATATACATAATGACATTTACAACAACTACCACAAACATTACTTGCATCAAGAACCTAAGCTACCTCTTTCAAATCTTCATCCTCACAATAGTCAAAAATTGCCACAACTGCCTCCATAGGTAGTTCACCAACTTCAAGATTTTTTCCACCTCTTCCAACACTTATTGCAGACAAACCTCTTAACACTTGGTCACATATAGATGCTCCAAAATGTAGTTAAAATAAACCTCTCCTTGATGTACCATGTCCTCAATGTCATCATGTATCAGAATTAAACTAGCTGCAATCAAGAGCATGGAGGCACTGACCATTTAAGTATCATGAAACACATTATGCCTCACATGAGTGCGTCTAGAGTCTAACAACAAATTTGACATAGTCTCTTAAATATCAACACTAGGAGCACCATCCATATCCTTAACCAACTCCCATATTTTGATGATCCACAAATGTTGCTCCAGACTCTTTATCTCCTTTCTACAAATGCCATGAAATTGATCACCATCTCCTTGCTAGAAACTTGCCACCCCTATGGCTTCTTTCTACTCCCTATTACACACTCAGATTCCTATAGCATGTTAGAATGATCCATCCTACCACATCTCCCACCACTACCAGAAGCCATCTTTCCTAGAGAACACACAAACCTCCATGATAAGGCATGCCAATTCACAACCTTCAAAACATCATTAATGTGTGTGGGCTTAAATGCATATATTATAATGAGTACAAATAATTTCACCTCCCCTCTCACCAATCAATACTTGGTTACGAAGCATATAGATCTTTCATCAACCCATTATCAAGTTAATTCCTTCATATATCCTTCTAAGTAAAAGATGGAGCCTCCTTTGGCTAGTACTACTTCCACTCCCTATTAATCCTCCTTTCCTTCTTCCCCATTTCCACCCCAAAATTTTCAACCCAATCTATCACAAACTTTCCTTCCCTTCAACTATGTTTAAAGGCAATATTACTAAACTTATTAGACACTACCTTAGAGTTCAAGAGAACATCATCTAATAATCAACTGCTATGGACACTCCTTGACATATATTTAATAATCAACTTAGAGTCTCCTTCAACCTGAATTCACTCCCAACCCCTCCCCAGAGCTTCCTTCATACCCCACAACATGACTTGAGCCTTAGACATATTATTTGATTCAATCATAAAGTCATATGCATATATATACACATAGATTACCCATTCTCATCCCTAAACACACATACTCCACTAGCAAAACTAGGATTTCCCTTGGCACACCATCAACATTTAGCTTCACCCAACTAGCTAATGGGCAAGCCCACTTGCCCACCTCAACCAACTAAACACTTCTCTTTGAAATCCTTCTTGAATCCAATAGCATTACCAAACCTCTTGCAAATCCATTAGAGTCCACTATAACATCTTCTCCTAATTTTCAACATATTCTTAAAAATCCTAAATCACCAACTTATCCACTTTGGTCTCCTAGACCAATAGAATACTTGGGCTTTTCAATTCAATTCAAGGGCATTGAGCCCTTGAATATTCTAACTTAACACCTTCATAATCTATTATTTACAGGGACGTGTTGTACTTCATTCTTCATAAATTTATAGATAGATGCTTGTGTACCATTCTCCAATACCTCTATCACTTTCAACTTACCTTTTCTCACTTCTATTTTCCTACCCTTGACAATAAAGCTACTCACATCCAACATAGGAGAAAAAACTTTCCTCCCATTCCACTAACCCCTTCTAGTCACTATACTCCACTCTAATTCAGATTCCTTGTCTCCTATGCAACCCTTGGAAGAATCTTCATTACTTTTTGCACCAATCTTTATATTTTCATCCTCAACTCCAACCTCTACAATCATCCCAAGATTAATTGCCTCTACAAATTTTCCTAGCTCTAATACACCTTCTTCTCAAGGAGCATTACTCTCCTAAAGTACCTTATCTTTACTCACCTCTTGAACCTAGGATTTTCCTTTGTTTTCATCTTCTGATCCCCCCTCCTATTAATTTTTTTTTCAATATTCACTTTGTCATATTTCTTAGCCATATGGCCTACCTTCTAGCATTTGAAAGACATGATAGGAAGGATTTCATAATCTAATTCTTGGATCCAAACTCCCAACACTGATTTAAACTTAATTGCCTACTTTAGAGGCTTGGTACAGTTTATTTCAACACAAATTCTACCATAGGTTGCAAGTTGAACCCCTTTTTTAGTTGACAAACTATGAACAAACTCTCCTAAAGAATTGCCATTAATTTGAACATTTCTTCTTGTCAAAATTTCTAGGGTACCTTATACATCTAAATCTAAATAGGGGCCTCTTGAATTAACTCCTTATCTAGACCAAATCTAGGTGACTAGGCTTGAATTTATAAACCATCCCTTCCCATAAACCAAGGGTCTCCTTTAAGGATATCATTCTTAAATCTATCTCTAAATGAAAAATAATCTAAATAAATCCTACAGCTAAAAAAATTACCTTTGTGACGTAAACATTTGACCACCTTACTTCAATCCATGCTTTGATCCTATCCATGGATGACCAAATTCTAATGAATTTCATGATCCCAACTTTTTTTCTTCAATTTCTCAATAGTTTGATTCAAAAAATTCTCAAGCACAATAATGCATGATATCCCAATATAAATCTCTACATTAACATTAAACACTGATATCTTATTTGTATTCAATATTTCATTTTTCTCATCATGTTCCACTTTCTACTCACTTTCTAAGGTGTGAAAAAGGTAGCACATATCTTTACTACCAATGGTTAATGCATGGTTATCTTTTTTCTCTAAATGCGAACTAATCCTTTTTCCACCTTTACTAACATCACTCTATTTCACATTTTCATATTTTTTTTCAATCTCCTTTAGTATATAGAAGAACATTAACTTTAATTTTAGTTATACTTATTTTTCATATAATTTGACTTTCTATTTCTAAGGTTAATTTATTAATATCATGCTTTTAATATTTCAAAAATATATATTCTTAAAATGCTTAACCAACTCTTTAAGAAATAATAGGACAACATTGTAATCTTCTAATATTAACGCTTTCAGTCTTTTTAATTCAATAAGAAAAGTTAAATTCTTTTCACAATTATAATCTTATAGTCATATTTCCTTGAAATAATTAAAATATAAAATTTTCATTTAATTGATTTGTATAATTAATTTACTAAAAATTATGTATTTTATATGATTTTGACTTGTTGAAACTATCTAACAAAAATTTTAAATATATTAATTAAATGTTAGATTTTTGTGATGAATATGAGAACTTATTTATTATTCCCCTACCACTATAGTGTGAAACACCAATATCATCCCTCATCCCTCTTTTACATTATATTCTTCACATGATAAGTAAAAATGTGCAAGTAACAATATAATAAGAACATTTTAATCATAATATTTTATATTTTTTTAATTTTTTTTTGAAATTAACATAATTAAAAAAAAACACTATTAATAATTTCACCTTATTTATAATTTATTAACAATCACAAATAATACCCTAAATTAATATGTCATAATACAAATTTAACATAACAATGAAGACAAACCATACTAAACCTCTAATATGAAAAGGTACATAAATAGATTTAAATAAGTGAGATTAATCAATAGATACTAAATTACGATAGTGAGAATGGACAATTCTTTTAAGTTTAGGATTTAGTAGATTTTTACAAATGAACGATGTTCTTGTCATAATTTATACATCATGTGACCAATTAATTTTCCCACAATGATTCATTTTTTAAAATAAATTATTCATTTGTTATTTAAAAAAATTAAATTGATTAATTTTTATGACAGCTGGTGGGTAGATTCTGGGCTATCAAAATTGATTGCAGTTAGACAACGTTCAATTGAATATTTTATGTTAGGGGTCAATGCTGCAGATGATGAGGAGTTTCATAGTAGTAGAATAGCTTTGGCCAAATCCGCAACACTTCTATCATTGATGGATGATCTTTTTGATGATTAGTTAACACTTGAGCAAGTTGAACTTATTACTAAGGCTATTGTTCAAGGTTGGGATATTTCTATTATACAGAATATACCAAGCAACTTGAAGAGAATTGTAGAATTTGTTTTTAAAACAGTACATGAATTGGCAAGCGAAGCTACTAAAAAGCAAGGATGTGACATGATGCCCTTTATTATAAACACAGTATGTATACTTTTTCCAAAATATTTTTTATTAAAAATATAATTGTTATCTTCACACACACACACACAAAAGTGTATTTATAAACTTTTAAAAAATATTGTTAAAATAGAAAAGGTAAGGAATTTTATGATCTAATTCTTTGATTTTTTAAAATCATAAGGAGTTGATCTAGACATCCCACTTAAAAGTTACTACCATTACAAGCCCTTCCCTTTTAATCTTTATTGTAAGAAAGAAAATTTATGGTAGCAATTCTAGTTTCTAGTGGTTTCTTAACCTTTTAAATCCTTTTATGGTATGTTTTATTTGTTTTTAAAAATATCTATAATTTTAAATGTTACATATTAATAAAAAGAATTAAAAATTAAACAAAAAAATATATCTCTTAGATGATTTTAGTAAAATTAGGTTTATCATTATAATATAATTATTGCCTTGTTTTCTTTCTTATTTCTAATATCATATTTATAAACACAACAATGTTTTGAGAGAAATGAAAATATGTGAAAATATAAGAAATATATTATATTTTATGTGGAAATTTTATGAACAAATTCATTGTAATCATTTTTCAAGATTGAACTGAATATATAGATCATGAAATAAAATTAGGAAATGGGTTTAACAATTTAGGAAATGGGTTTAACAATTTAAGTATATTGTGTTTTAGTGGGCAGATTATGCTAAAGCTAGTTTGCAACAAACAAGGTGGAATGTAAGCCATCATGTTCCAACCTATAATGAGTACATAAAGGTTGCTGCAACAACTGCAGCAATTGGACCATTATCATTGCACCTTCTTCTCTTGGCAGCCCCTAATTTAGAAGACAACACTATTGAGAAGATATTCAATAATCAATGCAGATTGTATGAGCTCATGTGGTTGTGTACACGCTTAATTGATGATGCTCACGATTTCCAGGTTTTGGTCCTCTTTTAATTTGGTGATTAGATCTATATGAAAATTGTATTACTCTTACAATACTAACACATTACTTATGATAATGAAGGAAGATAAGCTCCATGGACAAACAGCCTCAGCCATTTCCTCCTATATGAAGGATCACCTTGAATGTTCAGAAGAAGAGGCATTAAGTCATATCAACCACATTATTGACCAATCACTTAAAGAACTAACATGGGAGTTTCTTAATCAAGATAATAGTTTGCTTGACTGGGAGAAAATAAGCTTCAATCTTAATAGAGGATTGCAATGTATCTATGTATTTGGAGATGGCTTTTGTTATCATGACAAAGGAATGAAGCAACGCGTAATCAAAGTTCTTATTGATCCAGTAGAGATGTAGAAAAGTAGAACATCGATTATCCAGAAGTAAAAATCTAGTTACAAGCTAGGCTTTGAATTATAAGTGATGGTCATTTGATCTATATTCCTCATAAAATATATAATATTATTACAGGATGTACCTCTCTAAAGGATGTGCCTCTTTTCTATTGTAGCAACGTACACTTGGTCTATATATATATATATATATATATATATATATATATATATATATATATATATATATATATATATATATATGTTGGTTTCCTAATTGAATAATGATTGATATTAATCATTTTCTTGAAATATGTGCACTTTTTACTTATCGATATTTTGGTCCATATTTCTTCATCAAATTACCCTAGAAATGGGCCAGCAAATAGGATGTCAAATTCTAGTAAGTTAAAAAAAAAAGGCCTATGTTATAGCTATAGTCCCTACCATAGCTACAATCCCTACCAAAAGCTGCATACTTGAAGCAAAAGCTATCTAGAAAAGAGAACTTGTATGCAATAGCTAAGAATATATAGGGGAGAGTACCCAGTAGTGGTACACCTTAACTTCACGCCTCTCAAAATCATAGGTGGCAATTTCAAATCACTCCAAAAATTTTACAGTAGCTTACTTGGCAATGCCCCTGCTTATAACTAAGGATTCAGGGCCACATCATCAAATATGATGCCACATCAGCATGCTTTTTGTTGAGGTGTCAAATAGTTCCCCCAAAAAAATGGTGGACCAATAGGTGTGCATTAAGTCATGTTTTGTTGGTGGGCTGATGTGGCATCACATGATTGGTTTCTTTTTAAATTTAAAGGGCACATTTCATTCAATTATTAGTACTTATAGTAACACTAACAATCTTAAAGTCACAGCTACTAGTACTAAACTTTAAAAATATTGGGCCTCAAATACATATATACTGGTACTAAATATAAAAAATATTGGGCCTTAAATGCACATATACTTTCTCAGCCATTGGAACTATCTCACCTATTAGGTCTTTTCCCCTATGATTGTATCTATGTAAATCTATAACATAAACAAGTGAGTTTGTAGAATAAGTTTTGATGTGTGTAAAGTAAATCTCCACAACTGATGCAAACAACATACCTTCTGCCAACACACAACTCTAGTCTCACAAATGCACTACAAAGGCAATGTTCTAAGTCCATTCATTTACCAGATTGCAACCAAAACTCTCTTTCATTTTTATTGCACAAAGCTCACATCCACACATCAAAAGATAAATAAACACATACCATATTTTATTGCTAGCAAAGTCAAATGATAAATAAACACATGCCATATTTTATTGGTAGCAAAGTTTACATACAACTACAAAATATGCAATTAAAATTACATAATAGTTCTCATGGATCTTCTCATCCGCAACAATCTGTATTTTCTCTCTCACAACAATCCTCTATACAAGAAATGGCATCCGATCTGCCTTCTTTCCTTCTCTGCACAGCAACGAACCGTCAATACTTCTTTTCTTGTTCCTTCTGGCAGCTTAAACCTCCAATGATTTCTTTTCTTCTTTGCCACACACTTTTATGCCATGGCCCTTTTAAATTATATTGTTTTACTTGCTTCCATGAGGCGTTTTAACTTCTCCTTTGTATCTTCTTTTTATTCCAATGCGGTCCCCATTCTACTTATATATCATCCACTTCAATGGTCAAAATGTTTTAACATAAACTAAACCGCCACTCAAAGGCGTTAGATGTTTGAATCATTTGAATCAAGTGGTTTAATTCAAACGATGGTCAAAATCCACAGGTCTGCACACTTATATGGCTGTGAAGCCTTGTTTCAGATTCCTTTTCCACGACCTCAGGAGATAACACGGTTGATATTGTCGACTATAGACTGGAATTTGTTGAAAAACAACCCTTATGGCGTCAAACTCCACAATCATAGAGACCTCTAGAAGAGGCGTTTCAAATGCGTGAAGCATTCCCCCTTTGTATATGATTCTGCAATTGCTGCGTTGTGATTACCTTTTAACGTTTAGTTTTATTGTTGCCTTTACGTGCCTTGTTAGACATTCTTAAAAGAATTTTTTCACTCCTTGCTGGCGCTATGAATGCCCATCTCCCATGCCTTCTTAGGAGGACGTGTATCAAACACCCAATCCCAAAGAGATGAAGTAATTCCAAACCCACTTGTCTGAATTTTTAAATGATGACTCAAATGATATTTCTTTAGACCACGTGCCAAATTTTGAGAAGGCTGTCCATGATTGAAATAATAATGGGAAACGTCATACATCACATATCCAAGAAATCCTCCACCTCAGCAATACCATATGCACATTATCATTAGGAACCGGTCGATGGAAAAATCCGACCCATAAATCGTTTTGATGTGAGAATTTTTTTTTAACGTCTGTTTAACACATGGAAAGGTGACTAAGATGACAGCACTCAAGAGCAGCTTGCATTATACTAATATTTCCAATACACTCAAAGTTGTAGTCAACACTTCCATTGGTCATATCAACAGTCACCTGCTGAATGGATTTATCATGAACTTCTACAAACTCTGTAACTCCAAAACCTTTAGCAATTTCAAATTTCTTGGTATCAATGTCAATGCCAATGACACGCAAAGCAGCTACTGTTTTGGCACCCTCTGCAACCAACTGTACCAAGGCCAAATATTGCAACTATTAATCCAGCTTCTACTTTTGTTGTATTCCAAACTGCTTAAAGACATCATGTACAACAGTGTACTGGTTGAATGTTGATGTTCCCATGAAGTGATAGATTGGTTTCCCATTTATTGAGAAATGGCTTTTCATGTCACCAGTGACAGATCGAACTTTACCACAAATATTTGTCTTCCCTGACTTGCAAAACTTGCATTCTCTACATTTCTGTTTTTGGTTGATACAGGATAGCCAACATCCCCAGGTGCTCCTGCATCAACAACCTTTGCTAGTATCCTTCAAGTCTGTAATCAACTTTATGAGCAACCCTATAATCTAATTTTCATATGTTGAGTTATTTAGGAATCTAGGTGTAGTCAGGTGCACAAGGTGGTTTCCTATGCTATAAGCTATCATATAATCTAAGAATAGTTAGGTGTGAAGGGCACTGGGCTTTGTAGACTTTAAAAGGACCCTCTATTTCCTATCCTTATCAAATGGATCTCTTAGTTTTATAGTTTTCTCACTTAAACATTGCATAGCCTTATTTTCTTGGAATATTTTTTAGTAGAATGTTCCTATAAAAAAGTTGACAATCTAAAAATTATATGATTCAATGAAGATACTATATTAGTATTATGACTTGACCATTATTACTAATGAAAGTTATACCTTCTAATAACAATTGTGATTTGTTTCTTTGGTTCAAAAATATATAGCTAATATTTTTCTTGGCAAATACATTCTTCCTTCTAGATATCTAATGGAAAGACTACAATTATAGTGCTCTTTTGTGGCATACCTTTGATAGATTATATGAACATACATTGTACATTATTCTTGCAACAAAAAATTATGTTTTAGTATCCAAATCAACACATGCAAGCATTGTAGTGCAAATCGACAATATCATTGATAATTAAACAATGATTCATTTAAACCATTTAAAGTGTAAGCCATGGGACATTATCGTAGATCTTTTAAACTAATGATTAACAATTTGGAAGATTGCATGAAAAAAGTGAATATTTGTATGATCATACTAAATATGCTTCATGTAGTTGACCAATAAAGAGTGATACTTGAAAACATGTGTTTGACCTTTTCCCCTTAGTGATTTTTTTTAGGGCAATGTTATAATGCCACCTGCTAATTGCCCAAAAAACAAAATAATAAAGAAAAAGATTAACAACTACAATGCAGTTAAACAAAATCAACATGGCAATTGCTTTGCATCACAACACTAGTAATTGTATATTTTGTAAAGACATTCACATTTCTTCTACAACATAGATTCGCATGGGTCATGTTGACCATGTTGTATTTGGCACTTTAGGAAATACTATTTTAAAGCATATAATTAATTGCTAAATATAAACATCCTAAAGTTAATGACAAAAATACTAGTTAGAACATCCATTGAACATCATTAGCTACTAATTAAAAGCCAAATGTAGCTCATAAAAATAATGAATTTCCCTTGAAAATTTCCACAAATGATTTGTAAATCATTCTAGACTTACATGTGGAGGTCTTGTTTCAAAGATGATAATTAAAATGAATGCTATAATTCACTTTGAACACTACTATACTTTGAATAAATGAATTAGTTTCTATATTTAAAGAAGGAAAGTATAATACCTTAATAAATAGTTTGTCTAAGTACTTGAGAGAGTGACTCATCTTGCCAATATTGCACAATGGTGGATACTTAGCAGTGTTCTTGAAAATGATTACACAACAAAGTAACTTACATTTAAATAATAAACAAGAGCTTGATGAATGCAACACTATGGATATTTTGTTAAAAATGCAAAATCAAATACAATTTGAAAATTTATAAGCATCAAACACCTAGTTCGATGACTAGGGTATTCAAACACTATATTGGTAGCAAGTTACAAGACAATGAATACCTAATTAAATCACTAAAGTGTTCAAAGATTATTCATTACAAATCATTGTATAAGCTATGCTCCATAAGAAGCTTTTACTTCTCCTACTAGACATACTCATGAAAACTATTTTACCATTATACAAAATTTTCTTAATTTCATCTACCACTTCTCTTATTAGTATTGCCTGAGTAAGATGCTTTGGTTTTATACTAGTCATATCAAACCTACATTAAAAACATAGGATAAAACATTACATGTCATATGTGTAACATGCCTTCTCATATTACTTGGAATTACACACTGAATTTACTAGGAAAATGAAAGCAATGATATACAAGAGTAAAATATATATTTTTTAATATCATTTTCTATACATCAATAAATAAAAGTACATCTCTTCTGAATATTTGTCATCCTTAAAAATTAAATATATTCAAAGATAACTTACATTGAAAACATTTCATCTTAAATTTACAAACATATTGCTCTTTGACAAAGAAAAGTTTTTACATCATAATCATAACGTGACATTTTACACAAAACTATTGTCTCTGGAGTCTTGATATCTATCGTCCAAATCTTAGTGAGTCTTCTGCTATAGAGGGAGAGCATCATCCAACTGCTTTATGTCCAACCATAGACCGATGGTCCCTGACACACCTTCTTTCTTGGAAGTGGCCCTACCCTTCATGAAGAGTATAGACATGTGGATCTAACAAGTTGCCATCTAAGTCCTAGTGTTGTGTCCTACATAACTCAATCGACCATATAATTCTATAGAATCTTCTAGCTATGTATGATTTTACTAACTAGTCACGCTATCTAGACACTGTGTACCGACTAATGCATGAAGAGATAAATGCATCAGTTAAAAGGACAATGTTTCAATATACATAAACATTTACAATAAATGTAGTCGTGTGTTCACACACCTCTAAGATGATTTGAAGACTATCTCATCCTGCAATTTAACTCATTTGGCTAGTAACTCTAGACATAATTGTCTTGACTAAATTGTTCTTAGACAATCAACTTAGCATTTTAATGCTTAATCTTGGATATCTACTTTAATAGGTTTAAAAGAATTAACCTTTTTATGAGTCCATAGTGGCATTCCTCCACACATCAGATTTCATGACTTCTTGTCATTCTACTCGTTGACTCAAGATCAAATACTCTAATGTTATAAGTCACATTTCAATTTCAACAAAATATTATTAAAATTCATCAAAAAGCTTCTTAGACACTAGATAATCTATAATATCTCAGACTATGGTTTTCTTGACTCTTATGTAGTCGACCACAAAATTCATAGGACTAACACAAAGTCATAGTCCAATTAGAGAAATATATGTTTATCTACACCCTTATAGATAGATACTAGGGTTTAACTTGTCTAATTCAAAATCAATGGTGTGACAAAAATACTCTAAGAAAAATTTATCATATAGAGACAAAGACCTTTAGTCTTCTTTAAACCACTTAAATATTGGTTGAATTTATATCTCACATAAATCATCAGGTATAACAGAAAATATCATTACTATCATAATGTAGTTTGTACATACGATATGATACCACCTCTCTCGGTGTTTAATAATACCTAAACATATTATCAGTTTTCTAAGATAGAAGTTTATATATCACCTATCTTTTGATAAATCATAATATCATTAATACAAAAGACTAAGAAACTAAGGATCTGTCTCAATCCAACTATTTGTCTTAGCACTGGTTTACTAATGGGGTCTATAGAAATAAATTCTCAACCTCTAAAGAAATAAAAAAGTTTTATGATACTTCTTATAGTAAAGAGATAAGACAACCACATAATGGCTTGAAAAATTCTTCTAAGCCTTAAGATTACAAAATGAAAGTATTACTTAGTCATCTATATATATAAACGATTGTCATTACTCAGCAAGGCTACTGTGGAGTTAACAGATTATCCAGTGCTAAATAGACCAGGATAAAATATAGTAAGCCTTCATAAGCTAGACCATTCTGTCTTTTGGTCTACAAGGCTCACTGGTTTTAAAACTAAACAAATCAATTTCATTGCCCATTGACCAACACAATTCACTAATCTAGAGGATAGTAGACATATATCATGTCGACCTGCAAACTATGACTAACAAACAGTCTTATTGATCTTGAAGGTTCAATATCTTAGCATGATTATGATAACTTTGATATCTACAGTTTTCTACTAAAGAAACTATAATATAGGATACTATCTCGACTATTCCAATCTATTGCCTAAAATATCTTTTGAACTATGTTTTCTATAGAATAAAAGAACCTATCTTTGACTATAGCACAATTATAATAATAAAACAAAAACAATTTGCTAATAAAAAGATGGTGTCATTATAAGACATCCATCCATCTCAAGCCATCAAATCAACATCTGAGTTAGCTATGTTTTTAATCCTTTGTTGTGTAAACTTGGTACCCTTTGATCCTTTGTGTTATCTCCAATCTAAACTCCACAGGATTCCTTATGATACCACTCACAAAAGTTAACACAATACTCATAAAAGTGTGATTTCCTTCGAAGACTCACTTCATGTGCTTCCACTCCCCATAACTCTTAATGATTCAGTCTTTTATGACTTCATACTTCACTTTTCGCGTGGTGTCTAAGGTAGATTCTATGCTTATTTACATGCTTTTAATTAGCATGCAGAAAGTGTGGTGCAGGGGCACCCTCATGCACATGTTAATCAACATCATACACAAAATTTAGGGAAACAAAATAAATATTTTAATTCTCTAACACTCCAAGTAAAAGACAAGGCAAGTTGCATATGGACAAAAAGTTTAGTCATCTACATGCTAGAAGACAAAGATTGCACAATGAAAATTTTTCAAGCACCCAAGTCATAAAAGAAAGCAATAAAAGAATCCCAAGTGTCACCTTTCTCCAAGTTGGATGCCACCAAGCAAAAAAAGGAATACCAAGAGTCACTGGAGCCAAAAATGAGGAAGATGAAACTATGCAAAGGAGATCTTGTAAATAGATTGAAGTTTTGGCTCCAAAGAGCTATTGAAAAAGAAGAGAAGAGCCCAAATTTATTTCTGATTTTTGTAGGTAATCAAGAGTACACCCATGGGTGATGTTGAAGATAATTCTCTAAGGGAAATATATCCATTTTGATGAGACAAAGAAGGTGAACGTCCATGGTGATTTGTTTGATGAAAAATTTCTAAATTTGTAATCTTGTGGAGGTGGATAGTTGAAAAGTTTGTTGGAGATATTTCATAGTTGGATTTGTGAAGGTTATGTGTGTGTGTTACCATCTTGATTGGCTTCATAAAAACATTTGGGTTGTAAGTATTTACTATTGTTCATGTTTTATGACATTCTCAAGATATGGTGTTACTTCATAGCTGAAATTGTTGCTACAACATTCACAATTTATTTGAACTTAAGGGCTGCAAATTTAAGAGATTAATATACATGTATTTTGCTGCAACTAAAGGAATCAAAGGGAAAAACAAAAATCCTTAATGGCTGGAATTTATCAAAGTTAATTTTCATTTAAGAGAAGAGGAGTAAAACAACAATCTTAATGCTGAAATTTAACAAGGTTATGTTGGCATATACAATTCATTTCAATCTTTGACATTTTGAGTACATGATTATAACAATTTGGAGGCATGACTATTGTTGTTATTTCAATGTATGTAAGAGAAGTTGATTGGGATGCATGATGGGACAATCCTTCATTGGATTCTCTTGTCTTGTCTATGCTTGGGTAGATTGGTGAAGGCCATCCCACACAAGATGAACAATGGGATTAGTTACATGTTGAGTGTAATCAAGGGGCATATATGAACAAAGGACCCATTGATTTCAAGGTTGTAGATTTACCTTTTGATGTATACTATTTACAAGTATTTTTGGTTGCAGGTTATGGTGTAGATTCTCAAGTATTTGTAGATGTTGAGAGGGTACAAGAGTTTCCACTGAGGCTAGAGTGTGTCTTGGAAATGAAGGCACTCAAAGACTCAAGGGACAAAGCCTACTTCCAGTACTTGACTAAATGGAAGGGTATGCCTTATAAAGGAGTTAATTGGATGACTGAGTACATTGTTACAGATCCTCACTCAAGGGGACTTGAGTTCATTTTTGTCCAGGAGTATGGTGTAGGAGCACCTTGGGATTTCATGCCTCCATGAAGCAATTTTGTTAAATTATGCTTTAATATTGTGTCTTTGATGTAATAAGGTCAATTAAGATGACTTTATATGTGTTTGAGTCAATATTAGGATTTTAGGTGGTTTATGAAGTCATAATATAAAAATGTTGTCTTTATTCCAAGAATGCAAAATCAAGGAATGTGAAGGGTCATATGTGGAAAATGAGAAGTTAAATGGTTAGAAACTCAAAGTGCAATTAGCCAATGGTTGTCCTTGGTTGTAAATGTTCAAATTTTCCTTGGACGGTCATGGAGATCCAAGGGGGTGATGTTTTGGAGATCAAATAATACCAATATACTTTATTTTTCCGCATTTTACTGTATTTTCTGTTGTGATGCTATACAACCTAAACGTGATTAGCTAAGCAATTTGTGCAACAGCGGATTCTCAAATTTGACAATGAGTATCAATGAGAGTGGCAAAAAACTCAGCACCTATATTATAGTTAAAGTGTGGGTGAACTATTAAATCTACATGAGGGAAATGGACATGGAAAAATCCTTTATTTCTCCATCTATCGACATCTTCAGGAAGTAAGAAAGGAAGATAAATTGGACATATACCAGTGCCAGAGACTAAAAGATTAATTTCACTTTGTCTAACAGAGTCACAGACTTTGGCTTTGATTCCTTTTTCGGGATAAAAGGTATTTATCTTAACATCAGGAAATTTAAAGTTGCCTTTATCATCAACAACATGAGTGTTTCCATCTTGGAAATAGTTATGCAAGATATCAGATAGAGCAGAACTTGCATCCATAGATCTTCTAAGAGCCATAAGTGAGAAAATATAACTTACTGGTCACTCCGTTCGCGATATTCCCTGCTACTTTCTTCGACTAACTGCCCTTCACACGGCACTATCCTTCAGCCTTCAACAACGGGTCTTACTGCGATCCTCCACAGGTACTACAGCACGCTACTAAGCAGTATTTTCAGCAATATAACTCACCCGGGGCAAAAAGAAAAATCATAAGATCACAAACACATGGCTCTGATACCAATTCATGCAACAGCGGATTCTCAAATTGGAGCACACCTTTTATATTAATCTTAGATGATTACAAATATGCAACTGGAATTACAACTAGTGAAATACAATTTCTGATTGTTCAGATCGCACTAAGCGCAGAACAAGAGCATACTCTTGTAGATCTGGACTGGTTTCTAAGACTCTTCCTAAATTCTTGCCTAAAGACCGAATGTCTACAATGACCAACAAAGGTCTTATTTATACAAAAAATAGGATATCAAAAGATTAGAGTAATTTTGGAATCCGACCATAGAAAAGGGACACGCGTCTCGTACTATGGGTAGTGGAAGATAGAACCATACGAGAATGACACGTATCAAACATAAAGGGTCACATGAAACACACCGCATGTGAGCACGGCCCACTTTACACCTGAAAGTAGCTACGGGGATCTTGCTTTTTGAAAATAGGGTTGCATCCTATTGTCAGAGCTTAACGTGGCTGACATCACGGCACAGACAAGCCCATGTGCTAGCTGCCGTTTGACTGATAACCATCACTGTCATAGTCAGAGGAATCTTCAAAAGCAGGTGCAGGAGGTAGGTCAGGTTCATCATAATGATAATCAAGATCTGTTGGCGGAAGGAGGTCTATCTGTAAAGGCTGAAAAGCTATAGCCAGATCATCATCTCGTTGGTAGAAAGTATAGATAATTTTAGTAATCTGATCCGGAGATACAAAACCTATCACAGTTCTTGCTGCAATCAAGGCTGGAATGAGTACAACTTCTGAAGCTTCTATGTGTGCTTGAGGGAACCAATCCATTGTTAAGGGATAATATTCAACTCTTGGTAAAGCATAATTAAATCTCATTTGTAAGTAACCAGAAGGGCCACTCATCCCTTCCTCAATAGCCCAAGCAAAATTTCGCTGGAGAAGGTTGAAAAACTGTTTCATATCATCTTGGAGTATTTTCCCAAAATAGCCCAGAAAGAGGTCAACATAATCTTCAAATTCTGTTTGGAGGAGAGTGATGCTGTTAATAAGACCAAACTTGACACATTTTAGAAAATTGCGTTTGATCTTAATAGACCAATTCATAGGAAGCAAAGATGTGATGCAAACATCAAACATAATGCTGTTCCTAAGAGCAAAATATATGGGAGCATCTTGTAGTCCAAACTGAGATAAAAATGCAATTTGCTGATCAGTTGTTAACAGACCTCTACTATAGTTTTCTCTTATTGCAGATCTTAAATTTGATAGCCATTTGTTTAAAATGTAACATTCCAGAATTGAGGAAATTATTTATGGAGGCAATTGGGGAACCCACAGATCCTGTCCATTTTCATCTTGAGAGAGAAAGATTTCAACACCATCATGTTTCGGACCAAAGTCTCGCCTATCTCAATCATCATGTTAGCTGGTTCAGCTAACTTAGCCATTTCTCTGGTCAGAGAATCTGCAAGTGGGTTGTTATCTCCTTTGATCCATTCAATATCAAAATCATAACTTACAAAATCAAGATACCACCTTGCAATGCGACCATGAGCTAAATCTTTATTTGGCTTCTTACTGAGGAGAGATCTCATAGGCTGGCTATCTGTTTTCACAATAAAGTGTACTAGTTTAGGAAAAATCTTAAACTTTTCTATACCTTTCTTCACAGCCAATATTTCTTTTTCGTAGATGGTGTATCTACATTCTGTGTCTGTGAAAGTTCCTGATCTATATCCACAGACTTGAGTTCCTTTTAAAGGGATCTCCTGTAGTAACACAGCACCCCAAACATCATCAGAAGCATCAGTAAATAGAATCAAAGCAAAACCATCTTCTGGGAGATGTAGAGTTGGAAGGTACTGGCATTTCTGTTTTATCCTCTGGACAATTTCCGTCAGTTCTTCTATCCAGGGGCCTGCTCCTTCTTTAAGCTGTGCTTGGAGTTTCTTTCTGTCCTTGGCTAGTCCATTATAGAAGGGACTCACATAATTCAAACACCCAAGAAATCTCTGGATCTGTTTAGTGCCAACTAAGATGTCTGGAAATTCTAAAATATGCTTCAAAATGTGAGGCTGGAGCTTGATCTTACCTTGGGATAAAACCAAACCTAGGAAATCAATTTCCTGTTTGCCAATAACCATTTTCTTTGCTGACAAACATATTCCATTTTCTTTGATGGTATTATAAAGAGATTCAAGGTGTTGCAAATGTTGAGATTCATCTTCAGAATAGACAATAATATCATCTATATAGACTGAAGAGAAATCTTTTAGACTTCTCAGAGCTTTATCCATACGCCTTTGAAAATAAGCAGGAGCAGTTTTTAAACCAAAAGCATAACATTCCATTCATATAGTCCTTGAGGGACAGAGAAAGCAGTTTTATACCTGTCTTCTTCTTTTACTTTCATTTGCCAAAAAACAGACTTACAGTCGAATTTGGAGAAGACTTTCTTGGATGCTGCTCTCATTATCAAATCTGTACTGAAAGGAATGGGATAATTAAAAGGCAAAATTATATCATTCAAAGGTTTATAGTTGATACAAAACCTTTTCTTTCCTCTGATTTGTTCAGCTCTTTTGTTGACTAGGAATGCAGGGCAGCTGAAAGGACTTTTGCTGTCACGAATGAATTTACCTTCAATGAGTTCTTTGAGATGCTCATCAATTTCTTTAACTTCAGTAGGACTCATGAGGTAACCTGGTTCAAAAGGAATGACAGATTTACATTCAGGCTTCAGCTTAATTTCACAGTCTTCATGATCTTTGGTCCAGAATTGAAGAGGATTCAGGCTACAACATTCTTTTTCAAATCTAACCTTTACTGGTTCTAAGAGCAAGGGCAATTTAGGTCCTTGGGATTTCAAGGATTCTTTTAGCTTTTAGCCTTATCAGAGAGTTTATGTGTCACTACCTTTAGAGAAGGTACCTTTACTAGACCACTATTGTGCTTAAGAGTAATTTCATGGGTTCTGAGCACAAATGGTTGATACTTGGTGAGGAAAGTATATCCTAGCAAGATATCTTCTCGGAGGCTATCTAACTCAATGAAATCCACAACGAATTGCTTACCCTGTATGTAAATTTTGACATCTTGAGCATATCTGCCCATATTTAATTCATGACCATTAATTGCATAACCAGCAGGGAGATCAGATTTTTCTTTCCAGAACTCAGGAGGTATGGCACCTGTTTTAGCAAAACTTCTAGAAGAGCCAGAATCTACAAAAGCATCAAGAGTGATTGGCTTATATCCTGGAAAACAGAGATTAGTCCTGATATAAGTGTAATTTTCAACCATATACAAGGCTTTTGCAGGTTCACCAATTAATTCTAGTTCAGATTCTGGAGAAGATACTGGATTAGCTACAGCTTCTGCTTTGGTTAAAAGTTCTAAAATATCCCCCACGCGAGAAGAAAGTGTTTTGAGAGTTTTAGCCTGCATAGCAGCTTGGCGGGAGAGAATATCAACAGCTTCAGTACATCGGTCTACTTTGAGGCATAGGGCATCTAAACATCGACCAAAAGATCGGGAAGAGGATGGAAGAGGAGAGGGAGACCGTGAAGGAGAATGGCGGCGAGAAGACTTGTGAGATGAGGACCAGGAGGGAATGGTATAGCCATGAGAGGATTTGCAAGGACGAGGAGGTGAAGAAGAGCTGGAGGAAGATGGTTTAGAGGGATGTTTGAGTTTGCGTAAAAGAGCTTCCTTCTCTTTAGTACATGCTTTTAAATCAGTTACCTGTTGTTTGGCAGCAGTTTTGCGATCCTCTAGTGATCCAGGCATATGATAAGGGTCTTTTGCTTTGGCCATACTGATCTGGAATTCAAGATCTTTCAAAGTCTTTTTTAAAGACCTGGTCACTGTTTTTTCATCAGAAGAGTGCTCAGAAGCAGATTGTTCAGGACTAGAATATCTAACTTTTCTGTGCTTATCCTGTGCCATAGAATATTGCTCAGGTAAAATTTCAACTAATTCAAATAGAGCATCTGGAGTCCTGCCAAGAACATCAGAAGAATGAATAATTTCCCATGAATCTGTTCTGGACTGTTCATCAAACATGGCATAAACCTTATTATCTTTATGATATTTTTTCGGACATTCGGTAGCATAATGAGGTCCTTTACAAATAAAACACTGAACAGGCTTCTTATGACCTTTCTGAAACTTATTCTTTTTGAACAAATATTTAGGAGGTTTGCGAGACTTGAAAGAATACTTATTTACAGGAGCAAACCTATACTTCTTTCTCTTGAACCTTTTATTCTTATTCTGATATTTGAGCTTTCTATAATCATCATTCTCACCTGAATATTTACACTTTTTACAAGAACAATGTTTTCCACAAGAATTTCTGCTAAATTTTCTAAGAGATTTGAACTCTTTTAGCTGACTATGTGGTGGCTGATTGCAGTAATCTTGAAGATTACAGGAGGAGTTGAACTGATCACTATTTTCACTCAAAGTTTTCAGCATACATCCTTTATTAACCTTGTGAGTGACTAACTGTCTGAGTTCTATGAAACCATGAGCCCCAATGTTAGACTTATATTCTTCTGTGACATAATCTTCAACATAGGCACCAAGACCACAGGGAAGAGAATTTAAGTAAAACTTTTTTGTAGTGGTGTCATAATATTTGCCTGTAGCAATCATGTATTTTTCAAACACCAAGTTATACTTGTGTAATTTCCCTAAGTCTTTTAACTGTAATGAATATAAAATTCTTTCAGCTTCAAGAACTTCATTTTTCCTGTTGCCACTGAATAAGCCAACTAAATAAAGTTTCAAGGTTGCAAAACCTTCAGCAGAAATATCATTTCGGCCCATATCTTTTTCTTTAACATATTCCTCTCCATCTGCATCTATGGAAATTATACCATTATCAGGAAGTGAATTCCACCAGTTTCTCAATTTCCCAGACATGAGTCTTACTGCATAAAGAACTTTATTTGCTTCAGACCAAACTGTTCCTCTGGTGTCAAAGAAATTTTCTAGTGTATCACACCAAGTGCAAATTGTATCATATGGATCCAGTATTTTGTCAATATTAAGGATATATCCTGAAGTGGCATAGGCTCTGAGATTCTCAGGCTGGGAATTTTCTGATAGGACATCTTTCATTTCTATGTCAAAATTATCATCTACTACTGTTTTATACAAAGGTTCCCAAAGTTCTTCAATTTCATCAATGGGAGAAAATTCTTCAGGATCTAAGATGGATTCTGGATCTGAATCGGACACAGCAAGAGAAACTACTTCATGGATTTCTTCATCAGAAGAGTTCATAGCAGCAGCAGGTTCTTCCATGTAGACTGGTTCATTGACTTCTAATTCATTTTCTCCTACCCAATCTCTTAAAGCATCACTTGCTTGCAACATATGTTCTTTTTCTTTATGCTTAGGAAGAACAATCTTAGAAGGCATAGGAGGGTTATGACTTCTACGAATAACTGGTTTTTCTTCTTCAACTTCTTCTGTGAAGATGGTACTCTTCTTTTTCTGGATTCTAGGCTTGGGTTTTGGTTCAGACTTCTGAGTTTTTGTGTCAGAAGTTTCTTCTTCAGAACTATCAACACCTTTCTGTGATACCCTAATTTTATTGACATATTTTCGAACCCTTTCTAGGTTTCTAGCCACATTATCAAGAAGTACTTTTTGCTCTTGGGCTTGAGTATCACCTCTATTGTCAGCAGAAGACATAGCAGAATAGACTTGACTAGCAATGTTTTCTATTCTTTCAGATGAGGCTTGTATGCTGGTGGCCATGGTGTGTGTCTGACTAACTTGATGACTTAATGAGCCATAATTGTTTAATATAGAGGTACATTGTTTATCAACCCTTTTTAGAGTAGTTTCTGAGTTATACTAACTACTCTAGATTTGAAGCATCCCATCATAAATAGACAATGTCCTATTTATATTTTGCTTTACATCAACTGCAATATCATCAATATTATCAGCAACACTTTTAATCCATGCAGAATGCCAATTGCGTTGAGCTTCCGAGCTCTTCTGTTTAGTCCCTATTTTAGGGTGTACTCTAGCCTCATATTTACCCATAGTTTTGTCATCTGGATTGACCATCTGAAAACTATCTTCTGTGGGCCATCTACCAGGTGTATAGCTGACCAATTTAGCAGCTGTGGAAGAATCTAGTTGGACAGCACATTTAGTTCTTCACTCAGTTCCATATCTAGGTAAGTGTTCTCACATCATACTAGCATGCTCACCTAACTTTGCTATTTTGGGACCTTTTCCTTTTTTATCTGGTTCTTTTTGCTTAGGAGCAAGATGTAATCTGTCACTGACCCTCTTAGCTAATTCATCGAGTTGATCAGGATGTTGGCCAGATAATCTTTGAGATTTGGAGGAAAAGGATGATCTTACTGGAACAAAGCGTCTGGAGGTAGAACCAGAGGTAGAGGCTTCTTCTGGGTTATAGTCTACAAAAGGCTTTCTGGTTGAGCTTGCATAGGAGTGAGCCATGGAACGGCTGCGAGCTAGAGGTTGAGCATGAGCTTGAGACTCATCAATAATGGGTTGTTCGAGTATGGTCTGGCCAGGAATGGCTTGCAAGGCAATAGTACCAACTCTGCGGGACTGCATTAGTGGTCTGTCAGAAAAGCGGTTGCGCTGTATTGGAAGATTTGCAAACTGAGGTTTCTGTCTGTCTAAGAGTTGTTCGATAATTGGAAACCCAATTTCGAAACTAGTGGAATCTATGAATCGGCCATAATCTAATAGATTAGATGAGCCTTTAGGAAATGATACCCCTGTTGGCAAAGAAACAGGAGGTGAGACAGTATTCATGATTCTATAAATGCAGCGTCCACCAATAGTAGCATAGACAGAACCAGGCATTAAAGACACACCTTTAACTTGTAGAAGCAAACAGAAAGCTGAAGAAATAAACTTATTAGACAAGCTAAGAGTAAAATTAGGTTGAACAGACAAAATTCCATCACCCTTCTCAGCACTGAGAATTCCACGGAATTGAGCAACAACAGCTTGATCCCAAATTTGACAACGAGTATCAATGAGAGTGGCAAAAAACTCAGCACCTATATTATAGTTAAAGTGTGGGTGAACTATTAAATCTACATGAGGGAAATGGACATGGAAAAATCCTTTATTTCTCCATCTATCGACATCTTCGGGAAGTAAGAAAGGAAGATAAATTGGACATATACCAGTGCCAGAGACTAAAAGCTTAATTTCACTTTGTCTAACAGAGTCACAGACTTTGGCTTTGATTCCTTTTTCGGGATAAAAGGTATTTATCTTAACATCAGGAAATTTAAAGTTGCCTTTATCATCAACAACATGAGTGTTTCCATCTTGGAAATAGTTATGCAAGATATCAGATAGAGCAGAACTTGCATCCATAGATCTTCTAAGAGCCATAAGTGAGAAAATATAACTTACTGGTCACTCCGTTCACGATATTCCCTGGTACTTTCTTCGACTAACTGCCCTTCACACGGCACTATCCTTCGGCCTTCAACAACGGGTCTTACTGCGATACTCCACAGGTACTACAGCACGCTACTAAGTAGTATTTTCAGCAATATAACTCACCCGGGGCAAAAAGAAAAATCATAAGATCACAAACACATGTGATACCAATTCGTGCAACAGCGGATTCCCAAATTGGAGCACACCTTTTATATTAATCTTAGATGATTACAAATATGCAACTGGAATTACAACTAGTGAAATACAATTTCTGATTGTTCAGATTGCACTAAGCGCAGAACAAGAGCATACTCTTGTAGATCTGGACTGGTTTCTAAGACTCCTCCTAAATTCTTGCCTAAAGACCGAATGTCTACAATGACCAACAAAGGTCTTATTTATACAAAAAATCGGATATCAAAAGATTAGAGTAATTTTGGAATCCGACCATAGAAAAGGGACACGCATCTCGTACTGTGGGTAGTGGAAGATAGAACCATACGAGAATGACACGTATCAAACATAAGGGGTCACATGAAACACACCACATGTGAGCACAGCCCACTTTACACCGGAAAGTAGCTACGGGGATCTTGCTTTTTGAAAATAGGGTTGCATCCTATTGTCAGAGCTTAACGTGGCTGAGATCACGGCACAGACAAGCCCATGTGCTAGCTGCCGTCTGACTGATAACCATCACTGTCATAGTCGGAGGAATCTTCAAAAGCAGGTGCAGGAGGTAGGTCAGGTTCATCATAATGATAATCAAGATCTGTTGGCGAAAGGAGGTCTATCTGTAAAGGCTGAAAAGCTATAGCCAGATCATCATCTCGTTGGTAGAAAGTATAGATAATTTTAGTAATCTGATCCGGAGATGCAAAATCTATCTCAGTTCTTGCTGCAATCAAGGCTGGAATGAGTACAACTTCTGAAGCTTCTATGTGTGCTTGAGGGAACCAATCCATTGTTAAGGGATAATATTCAACTCTTGGTAAAGCATAATTAAATCTCATTTGTAAGTAACCAGAAGGGCCACTCATCCCTTCCTCAATAGCCCAAGCAAAATTTTGCTGGAGAAGGTTGAAAAACTGTTTCATATCATCTTGGAGTATTTTCCCAAAATAGCCCAGAAAGAGGTCAGCGTAATCTTCAAATTCTGTTTGTAGGAGAGTGATGCTGTTAATAAGACCAAACTTGACACATTTTAGAAAATTGCGTTTGATCTTAATAGACCAATTCATAGGAAGCAAAGATGTGATGCAAACATCAAACATAATGCTGTTCCTAAGAGCAAAATATATTGGAGCATCTTGTAATCCAAACTGAGACAAAAATGCAAATTGTTGATCTGCAGTCAAAAGACCTCTGCTATAATTTTCTCTGATGATAGACCTCAATTGAGACAACCATTTATTTAAAATATAACACTCCAAAATTGAAGAAATTATTTCTGGAGGCAACTGAGGAACCCATAGATCATGACCTTCTTCATCTTGAGAGAGGAAGATTTCAACACCATCATTTCTGACCAGAGTATCTCCTAATTCAATCATCATATTAGCTGCTTCAGCTAATTTGGCCATTTCTCTTGTGAGAGAATCTGCAAGTGGGTTATTATCTCCCTTTATCCATTCAATGTCAAAATCATAGCTTATAAAATCAAGATACCACCTTGCAATGCGGCCATGAGCCAAATCTTTGTTAGATTTTTTGCTGAGGAGAGATCTCATAGGCTGGCTATCTGTTTTCACAATAAAGTGTACTGGTTTAAGAAAAATCTTAAACTTTTCTATACCTTTCTTCACAGCCAATATTTCTTTTTCGTAGATGGTGTATCTACATTCTGTGTCTGTTAAAGTTCCTGATCTGTATCCACAGACTTGAGTTCCTTTTAAAGGGATCTCCTGTAATAACACAGCACCCCAAACATCATCAGAAGCATCAGTAAATAGAATCAAAGCAAAACCATCTTCTGGGAGATGTAGAGTTGGAAGGTACTAGCATTTCTGTTTTATCCTCTAGACAATTTCCGTCAGTTCTTCTGTCCAGGGGCCTGCTCCTTCTTTAAGCTGTGCTTGGAGTTTCTTCCTGTCCTTGGCTAGTCCATTATAGAAGGGACTCACATAATTCAAACACCCAAGAAATCTTTGTATCTGTTTAATACCAACCAATATATCTGGAAATTCTGAAATATGTTTCAAAATATGTGGCTGAAGTTTGATTTTCCCATTGGACAAAATTAAGCCTAAGAAATCAATTTCTTGTTTGCCAATTACCATTTTCTTTGCAGACAAACATATTCCATGTTCTTTGATTGCATTATACAAAGATTCAAGATGTTTTAAATGTTGAGCTTCATCTTCAGAATAGACAATAATATCATCTATATAAACAGAACAGAAATCCTTCAAACCTCTGAGAGCTTTATCCATGCGCCTTTGGAAGTATGCAGGAGCAGTTTTTAGACCAAAAGGCATAACATTCCATTCATATAGTCCTTGAGGGACAGAGAAAGCAGTTTTATACCTGTCTTCTTCTTTTACTTTCATTTGCCAAAAACCAGACTTACAGTCGAATTTGGAGAAGACTTTCTTGGATGCTGCTCTCATTATCAAATCTGTACTGAAAGGAATGGGATAATTAAAAGGCAAAATTATATCATTCAAAGGTTTATAGTTGATACAAAACCTTTTCTTTCCTCTGATTTGTTCAGCTCTTTTGTTGACTAGGAATGCAGGGCAGCTGAAAGGACTTTTGCTGTCACGAATGAATTTACATTCAATGAGTTCTTTGAGATGCTCATCAATTTCTTTAACTTCAGTAGGACTCATGAGGTAAGCTGGTTCAAAAGGAATGATAGATTTACATTCAGGCTTCAGCTTAATTTCACAGTCTTCATGATCTTTGGTCCAGAATTGAAGAGGATTCAGGATACAACATTCTTTTTCAAATCTAACCTTTACTGGTTCTAAGAGCAAGGGCAATTTAGGTCCTTGGGATTTCAAGGATTCTTTTAGCTTTTTAGCCTTATCAGAGAGTTTATGTGTCACTACCTTTAGAGAAGGTCCCTTTACTGGACCACTATTGTGCTTAAGAGTAATTTCATGGGTTCTGAGCACAAATGGTTGATACTTGGTGAGGAAAGTATATCCTAGCAAGATATCTTCTCGGAGGCTATCTAACTCAATGAAATCCACAACGAATTGCTTACCCTGTATGTCAATTCTGACATCTTGAGCATATCTGCCCATATTTAATTCATGACCATTAATTGCATAACCAGCAGGGAGATCAGATTTTTCTTTCCAGAACTCAGGAGGTATGGCACCTGTTTTAGCAAAACTTCTGGAGGAGCCATAATCTACAAAAGCATCAAGAGTGATTGGCTTATATCCTGGAAAACAGAGATTAGTTCGGATATAAGTACAATTTTCTACCATGTACAAGGCTTTTGCAAGTTCACCAAGTAATTCTGGTTCAGATTCAGAAGAGGATACTGGATTAGCTGCAGCGTCTGCTTTTGTCAAAAGTTCTAAAATATTCCCCACGTGAGAAGAAAGGGTTTGAAGAGCTTTAGCTTGCATGGCAGCTTGGCGGGAGAGAATGTCAACAGCTTCAGTACATCTATCCACTTTAAGACATAAGGCATCAAGACAACGGCCAAAAGATCGGGATGAGGATGGAGGTGGAGATGGTGACCGGGATGGAAGACGGTGGCGAGAAGAAGACTTGTGAGACGAGGACCAGGAAGGAATGGTATAACCATGAGAGGATTTGCAAGGGCGCGGAGATGGAGGAGAAGAATTGGAGGAAGATGATTTAGAGGGATGTTTGAGCTTGCGAAGAAGAGCGGCTTTTTCTTTATTCCATGCTTTGAGATCTGTTACCTATTTTTTAGCAGCAGCTTTGCGATCATCAAGGGATCCAGGCATATGATAAGGATCTTTTGCCTTGGTCATACTGATCTTGAATTCAAGATCTTTCAAAGTCTTTTTTAAAGACTTGGTCACTGCTTTTTCATCAGAAGAGTGCTCAGAAGCAGATTGTTCAGGACTAGAATATCTAACTTTTCTGTGCTTATCCCGTGCCATAGAATATTGCTCAGGTAAAATTTCAACTAATTCAAATAGAGCATCTGGAGTCCTGCCAAGAACATCAGAAGAATGAATAATTTCCCATGAATCTGTTCTGGACTGTTCATCAAACATGGCATAAACCTTATTATCTTTATGATATTTTTTCGGACATTCGGTAGCATAATGAGGTCCTTTACAAATAAAACACTGAACAGGCTTCTTATGACCTTTCTGAAACTTATTCTTTTTGAACAAATATTTAGGAGGTTTGCGAGACTTGAAAGAATGTTTATTTACAGGAGCAAACCTATACTTCTTTCTCTTGAACATTTTATTCTTATTCTGATATTTGAGCTTTCTATAATCATCATTCTCACCTGAATATTTACACTTTTTACAAGAACAATGTTTGCCACAAGAATTTCTGCTAAATTTTCTAAGAGATTTGAACTCTTTTAGCTGACTATGTGGTGGCTGATTGCAGTAATCTTGAAGATTACAGGAGGAGTTGAACTGATCACTATTTTCACTCAAAGTTTTCAGCATACATCCTTTATTAACCTTGTGAGTGACTAACTGTCTGAGTTCTATGAAACCATGAGCCCCAATGTTAGACTTATATTCTTCTGTGACATAATCTTCAACATAGGCACCAAGACCACAGGGAAGAGAATTTAAGTAAAACTTTTTTGTAGTGGTGTCATAATATTTGCCTGCAGCAATCATGTATTTTTCAAACACCAAGTTATACTTGTGTAATTTCCCTAAGTCTTTTAACTGTAATGAATATAAAATTCTTTCAGCTTCAAGAACTTCATTTTTCCTGTTGCCACTGAATAAGCCAACTAAATAAAGTTTCAAGGTTGCAAAACCTTCAGCAGAAATATCATTTCGGCCCATATCTTTTTCTTTAACATATTCCTCTCCATCTGCATCTATGGAAATTATACCATTATCAGGAAGTGAATTCCACCAGTTTCTCAATTTCCCAGACATGAGTCTTACTGCATAAAGAACTTTATTTGCTTCAGACCAAACTGTTCCTCTGGTGTCAAAGAAATTTTCTAGTGTATCACACCAAGTGCAAATTGTATCATATGGATCCAGTATTTTGTCAATATTAAGGATATATCCTGAAGTGGCATAGGCTCTGAGATTCTCAGGCTGGGAATTTTCTGATAGGACATCTTTCATTTCTATGTCAAAATTATCATCTACTACTGTTTTATACAAAGGTTCCCAAAGTTCTTCAATTTCATCAATGGGAGAAAATTCTTCAGGATCTGAGATGGATTCTGGATCTGAATCGGACACAGCAAGAGAAACTACTTCATGGATTTCTTCATCAGAAGAGTTCATAGCAGCAGCAGGTTCTTCCATGTAGACTGGTTCATTGACTTCTAATTCATTTTCTCCTAACCAATCTCTTAAAGCATCACTTGCTTGCAACATATGTTCTTTTTCTTTATGCTTAGGAAGAACAATCTTAGAAGGCATAGGAGGGTTATGACTTCTACGAATAACTGGTTTTTCTTCTTCAACTTCTTCTGTGAAGATGGTACTCTTCTTTTTCTGGATTCTTGGCCTGGGTTTTGGTTCAGACTTCTGAGTTTTTGTGTCAGAAGTTTCTTCTTCAAAACTATCAACACCTTTCTGTGATACCCTAATTTTCTTGACATATTTTCGAACCCTTTCTAGGTTTCTAGCAACATTATCAAGAAGTACTTTTTGCTCTTGGGCTTGAGTATCACCTCTATTGTCAGCAGAAGACACAGCAGAATAGACTTGACTAGCAATGTTTTCTATTCTTTCAGATGAGGCTTGTATGCTGGTGGCCATGGTGTGTGTCTGACTAACTTGATGACTTAATGAGCCATAATTGTTTAATACAGAGGTACATTGTTTATCAACCCTTTTTAGAGTAGTTTCTGAGTTATACTAACTATTCTGGATTTGAAGCATCCCATCATAAACAGAGAATGTCCTATTTATATTTTGCTTTATATCAACTGCAATATAATCAATATTATCAGCAGCACTTTTCATCCATGCAGAATGCCAATTGCGTTGAGCTTCCGAGCTCTTCTGTTTAGTCCCTATTTTAGGGTGTACTCTAGCCTCATATTTACCGATAGTTTTGTCATCTGGATTGACCATCTGAAAACTATCTTCTGTGGGCCATCTACCAGGTGTATAGCTGACCAATTCAGCAGCTGTGGAAGAATCTAGTTGGACAGCACATTTAGTTCTTCGCTCAGTTCCATATCTAGGTAGGTGTTCTCGCATCATACTAGCATGCTCACCTAACTTTGCTATTTTGGGACCTTTTCCTTTTTTATCTGGTTCTTCTTGCTTAGGAGCAAGATGTAATCTGTCACTGATCCTCTTAGCTAATTCATCGAGTTGATCAGGATGTTGGCCAGATAATCTTTGAGATTTAGAGGAAAAGGATGATCTTCCTGGAACAAAGCATCTGGAGGTAGAACCAGAGGTAGAGGCTTCTTCTGGGTTATAGTCTACAAAAGGCTTTCTGGTTGAGCTTGCATAGGAGTGAGCCATGGAACGGCTGCGAGCTAGAGGTTGAGCACGAGCTTGAGACTCATCAATAATGGGTTGTTCGAGTATGGTCTGGCCAGGAATGGCTTGCAAGGCAATAGTACCAACTCTGCGGGACTGCATTAGTGGTCTGTCAGAAAAGTGGTTGCGCTGTATTGGAAGATTTGTAAACTGAGGTTTCTGTCTGTCTAAGAGTTGTTCGATAATTGGAAAACCAATTTCGAAACCAGTGGAATCTATGAATCGGCCATAATCTAATAGATTAGATGAGCCTTTAGGAAATTATACCCCCGTTGGCAAAGAAACAGGAGGTGAGACAGTATTCATGATTCTATAAATGCAGCGTCCACCAATAGTAGCATAGACAGAACCAGGCATTAAAGACACACCTTTAACTTGTAGAAGCAAACAGAAAGCTGAAGAAATAAACTTATCAGACAAGCTAAGAGTAAAATTAGGTTGAACAGACAAAATTCCATCACCCTTCTCAGCACTGAGAATTCCACGGAATTGAGCAACAACAGCTTGATCCCAAATTTGACAACGAGTATCAATGAGAGTGGCAAAAAACTCAGCACCTATATTATAGTTAAAGTGTGGGTGAACTATTAAATCTACATGAGGGAAATGGACATGGAAAAATCCTTTATTTCTCCATCTATCGACATCTTCGGGAAGTAAGAAAGGAAGATAAATTGGACATATACCAGTGCCAGAGACTAAAAGATTAATTTCACTTTGTCTAACAGAGTCACAGACTTTGGCTTTGATTCCTTTTTCGGGATACAAGGTATTTATCTTAACATCAGGAAATTTAAAGTTGTCTTTATCATCAACAACATGAGTGTTTCCATCTTGGAAATAGTTATGCAAGATATCAGATAGAGCAGAACTTGCGTCCATAGATCTTCTAAGAGCCATAAGTGTGGGTGAACTTGCAACATGGCTCTGATACCAAAGTGTGGGTGAACTATTAAATCTACATGAGGGAAATGGACATGGAAAAATCCTTTATTTCTCCATCTATCGACATCTTTGGGAAGTAAGAAAGGAAGATAAATTGGACATATACCAGTGCCAGAGACTAAAAGATTAATTTCACTTTGTCTAACAGAGTCACAGACTTTGGCTTTGATTCCTTTTTCGGGATAAAAGGTATTTATCTTAACATTAGGAAATTTAAAGTTGCCTTTATCATCAACAACATGAGTGTTTCCATCTTGGAAATAGTTATGCAAGATATCAGATAGAGCAAAACTTGCATCCATAGATCTTCTAAGAGCCATAAGTGAGAAAATATAACTTACTGATCACTCCGTTAGCGATATTCCCTGCTACTTTCTTCGACTAACTGCCCTTCACACGGCACTATCCTTCGGCCTTCAACAACGGGTCTTACTGCGATCCTCCACAGGTACTACAGCACGCTACTAAGTAGTATTTTCAGCAATATAACTCTCCCGGGGCAAAAAGAAAAATCATAAGATCACAAACACATGGCTCTGATACCAATTCGTGCAAATTGTATCATATGGATCCAGTATTTTGTCAATATTAAGGATATATCCTGAAGTGGCATAGGCTCTGAGATTCTCAGGCTGGGAATTTTCTGATAGGACATCTTTCAATTCTATGTCAAAATTATCATCTACTACTGTTTTATACAAAGGTTCCCAAAGTTCTTCAATTTCATCAATGGGAGAAAATTCTTCAGTATTTGAGATGGATTCTGGATCTGAATCGGACACAGCAAGAGAAACTACTTCATGGATTTCTTCATCAGAAGAGTTCATAGCAGCAACAGGTTCTTCCATGTAGACTGGTTCATTGACTTCTAATTCATTTTCTCCTAACCAATCTCTTAAAGCATCACTTGCTTGCAACATATGTTCTTTTTCTTTATGCTTAGGAAGAACAATCTTAGAAGGCATAGGAGGGTTATGACTTCTACGAATAACTGGTTTTTCTTCTTCAACTTCTTCTGTGAAGATGGTACTCTTCTTTTTCTGGATTCTTAGCTTGGGTTTTGGTTCAGACTTCTGAGTTTTTGTGTCAGAAGTTTCTTCTTCAGAACTATCAACACCTTTCTGTGATACCCTAATTTTCTTGACATATTTTCGAACCCTTTCTAGGTTTCTAGCCACATTATCAAGAAGTACTTTTTGCTCTTGGGCTTGAGTATCACCTCTATTGTCAGCAGAAGACACAGCAGAATAGACTTGACTAGCAATGTTTTCTATTCTTTCAGATGAGGCTTGTATGCTGGTGGCCAAGGTGTGTGTCTGACTAACTTGATGACTTAATGAGCCATAATTGTTTAATACAGAGGTACATTGTTTATCAACCCTTTTTAGAGTAGTTTCTGAGTTATACTGACTACTCTGGATTTGAAGCATCCCATCATAAACAGACAATGTCCTATTTATATTTTCCTTTACATCAACTAAAATATCATCAATATTATCAGCAGTACTTTTCATCCATGCAGAATGCCAATTGCGTTGAGCTTCCGAGCTCTTCTGTTTTGTCCCTATTTTAGGGTGTACTCTAGCCTTATATTTACCCATAGTTTTGTCATCTGGATTGACCATTTGAAAACTATCTTCTGTGGGCCATCTACCAGGTGTATAGCTGACCAATTCAGCAGCTGTGGAAGAATCTAGTTGGACAGCACATTTAGTTCTTCGCTCAGTTCCATATCTAGGTAAGTGTTCTCGCATCATACTAGCATGCTCACCTAACTTTGCTATTTTGGGACCTTTTCCTTTTTTATCTGGTTCTTCTTGCTTAGGAGCAAGATGTAATCTATCACTGACCCTCTTAGCTAATTCATCGAGTTGATCAGGATGTTGGCCAGATAATCTTTGAGATTTAGAGGAAAAGGATGATCTTCCTGGAACAAAGCATCTGGAGGTAGAACCAGAGGTAGAGGCTTCTTCTGGGTTATAGTCTACAAAAGGCTTTCTGGTTGAGCTTGCATAGGAGTGAGCCATGGAATGGCTGCGAGCTAGAGGTTGAGCAGCAGCTTGAGACTCATCAATAATGGGTTGTTCGAGAATGGTCTGGCCAGGAATGGCTTGCAAGGCAATAGTACCAACTCTGCGGGACTGCATTAGTGGTCTGTCAGAAAAGTGGTTGCGCTATATTGGAAGATTTGCAAACTGAGGTTTCTGTCTGTCTAAGAGTTGTTCGATAATTGGAAAACCAATTTCAAAATCAGTGGAATCTATGAATCGGCCATAATCTAATAGATTAGATGAGCCTTTAGGAAATGATACCCCCATTGGCAAAGAAACAGGAGGTGAGGAGGTATTCATGATTCTATAAATGCAGCGTCCACCAATAGTAGCATAGACAGAACGAGGCATTAAAGACACACCTTTAACTTGTAGAAGCAAACAGAAAGCTGAAGAAATAAAATTATCAGACAAGCTAAGAGTAAAATTAGGTTGAACAGAAAAAATTCCATCACCCTTCTCAGCACTGAGAATTCCACGGAATTGAGCACATTTATAGAATCATGAATACTGTCTCACCTCTTGTTTCTTTGCCAACGGGGGTATCATTTCCTAAAGGCTCATCTAATCTATTAGATTATGGCCGATTCATAGATTCCACTGGTTTCAAAATTGGTTTTCCAATTATCGAACAACTCTTAGACAGATAGAAACCTCAGTTTGCAAATCTTCCAATACAGCGCAACCGCTTTTCTGACAGACCACTAATGCAGTCCCGTAGAGTTGGTACTATTGCCTTGCAAGCCATTCCTGGCCAGACCATACTTGAACAACCCATTATTGATGAGTCTCAAGCTCATGCTCAACCTCTAGCTCGCAGCCGTTCCATGGCTCACTCCTATGCAAGCTCAACCAGAAAGCCTTTTGTAGACTATAACCCAGAAGAAGCCTCTACCTCTGGTTCTACCTCCAGACGCTTTGTTCCAGGAAGATCATCCTTTTCCTCTAAATCTCAAAGATTATCTGGCCAACATCCTGATCAACTCGATGAATTATCTAAGAGGGTCAGTGACAGATTACATCTTGCTCCTAAGCAAGAAGAACCAGATAAAAAAGGAAAAGGTCCCAAAATAGCAAAGTTAGGTGAGCATGCTAGTATGATGCGAGAACACTTACCTAGATATGGAACTGAGCGAAGAACTAAATGTGCTGTCCAACTAGATTCTTCCACAGCTGCTGAATTGGTCAGCTATACACCTGGTAGATGGCCCACAGAAGATAGTTTTTAAATGGTCAATCCAGATGACAAAACTATGGGTAAATATGAGGCTAGAGTACACCCTAAAATAGGGACAAAACAGAAGAGCTCAGAAGCTCAACGCAATTGGCATTCTGCATGGATGAAAAGTGCTGCTGATAATATTGATGATATTGTAGTTGATTTAAAGCAAAATATAAATAGGACATTGTCTGTTTATGATGGGATGCTTCAAATCCAGAGTAGTCAGTATAACTCAGAAACTACTCTAAAAAGGGTTGATAAACAATGTACCTCTGTATTAAACAATTATGGCTCATTAAGTCATCAAGTTAGTCAGACACACACCATGGCCACCAGCATACAAGCCTCATCTGAAAGAATAGAAAACATTGCTAGTCAAGTCTATTCTGCTGTGTCTTCTGCTGACAATAGAGGTGATACTCAAGCCCAAGAGCAAAAAGTACTTCTTGATAATGTGGCTAGAAACCTAGAAAGGGTTTGAAAATATGTCAAGAAAATTAGGGTATCATAGAAAGGTGTTGATAGTTCTGAAGAAGAAACTTCTGACACAAAAAACTCAGAAGTCTGAACCAAAACCCAGGCCAAGAATCCAGAAAAAGAAGAGTATCATCTTCACAGAAGAAGTTGAAGAAGAAAAACCAGTTATTCGTAGAAGTCATAACCCTCCTATGCCTTCTAAGATTGTTCTTCCTAAGCATAAAGAAAAAGAACATATGTTGCAAGCAAGTGATGCTTTAAGAGATTGGTTAGGAGAAAATGAATTAGAAGTCAATGAACCAGTCTACATGGAAGAACCTGTTGCTGCTATGAACTCTTCTGATGAAGAAATCCATGAAGTAGTTTCTCTTGCTATGTCCGATTCAGATCCAGAATCCATCTCAGATCCTGAAGAATTTTCTCCCATTGATGAAATTGAAGAACTTTGGGAACCTTGGTATAAAACAGTAGTAGATGATAATTTTGACATAGAAATGAAAGATGTCCTATCAGAAAATTCCCAGCCTGAGAATCTCAGAGCCTATACCACTTCAGGATATATCCTTAATATTGACAAAATACTGGATCCATATGATACAATTTGCACTTGGTGTGATACACTAGAAAATTTCTTTGACACCAGAGGAACAGTTTGGTCTGAAGCAAATAAAGTTCTTTATGTAGTAAGACTCATGTCTGGGAAATTGAGAAACTGGTGGAATTCACTTCCTGATAATGGTATAATTTCCATAGATGCAGATGGAGAGGAATATGTTAAAGAAAAAGATATGGGCCGAAATGATATTTCTGCTGAAGGTTTTGCAACCTTGAAACTTTATTTAGTTGGCTTATTCAGTGGCAATAGGAAAAATGAAGTTCTTGAAGCTGAAAGAATTTTATATTCATTACAGTTAAAAGACTTAGGGAAATTACACAAGTATAACTTGGTGTTTGAAAAATACATGATTGCTGCGGCAAATATTATGACACCACTACAAAAAAGTTTTACTTAAATTCTCTTCCCTGTGGTCTTGGTGCCTATGTTGAAGATTATGTCACAGAAAAATATAAGTCTAACATTGGGGCTCATGGTTTCATAGAACTCAGACAGTTAGTCACTCACAAGGTTAATAAAGGATGTATGCTGAAAACTTTGAGTGAAAATAGTGATCAGTTCAACTCCTCCTGTAATCTTCAAGATTACTGCAATCAGCCACCACATAGTCAGCTAAAAGAGTTCAAATCTCTTAGAAAATTTAGCAGAAATTCTTGTGGCAAACATTGTTCTTGTAAAAAGTGTAAATATTCAGGTGATAATGATGATTATAGAAAGCACAAATATCAGAATAAGAATAAAAGGTTCAAGAGAAAGAAGTATAGGTTTGCTCCTGTAAATAAGTATTCTTTCAAGTCTCGCAAACCTCCTAAATATTTGTTCAAAAAGAATAAGTTTCAGAAAGGTCATAAGAAGCCTGTTCAGTGTTTTATTTGTAAAGGACCTCATTATGCTACCGAATGTCCAAAAAAATATCATAAGGATAATAAGGTATATGCCATGTTTGATGAACAACATAGAACTGATGCATGGGAGATAGTTCATTCTTTTGATGTTCTTGGCAGAACTTCTGATGCTTTGTTTGAACTAGTTGAAATCTTGCCTGAGCAATACTCTATGGCAAGAGACAAGCACAGAAAGGTTCAGTATTCTAGTCCTGAACAATCTGCTTCAGAACATTCTTCTGATGAAAAAGCAGTGACCAAGTCTTTAAAAAAGACTTTGAAAGATCTTGAATTCAAGATCAGTATGACCAAGGCAAAAGATCCTTATCATATGCCTGGATCCCTTGATGATCGCAAAGCTACTGCCAAAAAATAGGTAACGGATCTCAAAGCATGGAATAAAGAAAAAGCCGCTCTTCTTCGCAAGCTCAAACATCCCTCTAAATCATCTTCCTCCAGTTCTTCTCCTCCATCTCCACGCCCTCGCAAATCCTCTCATGGTTATACCATTCCTTCTTGGTCCTCGTCTCACAAGTCTTCTTCTTGCCACCGTCTTCCATCCTGGTCACCATCTCCATCTCCATCCTCATCCCGATCTTTTGGCCGCTGTCTTGATGCATTATGTATTAAAGTGGATACATGTACTGAAGCTGTTGACATTCTCTCCCGCCAAGCTGCCATGCAAGCTAAAGCTCTTCAGACCCTTTCTTCTCGCGTGGGGAATATTTTAGAACTTTTGACAAAAGCAGACGCTGCAGCTAATCCAGTATCCTCTTCTGAATCTGAACCAGAATTACTTGGTGAACCTACAAAAGCCTTGTACATGGTAGACAATTGTACTTATATCCGAACTAATCTCTGTTTTCCAGGATATAAGCCAATCACTCTTGATGCTTTTGTAGATTCTGGCTCCTCCAGAAGTTTTGCTAAAACAGGTGCCATACCTCCTGAGTTCTGGAAAGAAAAATCTGATCTCCCTGCTGGTTATGCAATTAATGGTCATGAATTAAATATGGGCAGATATGCTCAAGATGTCAGAATTGACATACAGGGTAAGCAATTCGTTGTGGATTTCATTGAGTTAGATAGCCTCCGAGAAGATATCTTGCTAGGATATACTTTCCTCACCAAGTATCAACCATTTGTGCTCAGAACCCATGAAATTACTCTTAAGCACAATAGTGGTCCAGTAAAGGTACCTTCTCTAAAGGTAGTGACACATAAACTCTCTGATAAGGCTAAAAAGCTAAAAGAATCCTTGAAATCCCAAGGACCTAAATTGCCCTTGCTCTTAGAACCAGTAAAGGTTAGATTTGAAAAAGAATGTTGTAGCCTGAATCCTCTTCAATTCTGGACCAAAGATCATGAAGACTGTGAAATTAAGCTGAAGCCTGAATGTAAATCTGTCATTCCTTTTGAACCAGCTTACCTCATGAGTCCTACTGAAGTTAAAGAAATTGATGAGCATCTCAAAGAACTCATTGAAGGTAAATTCATTCGTGACAGCAAAAGTCCTTTCAGCTGCCCTGCATTCCTAGTCAACAAAAGAGCTGAACAAATCAGAGGAAAGAAAAGGTTTTGTATCAACTACAAACCTTTGAATGATATAATTTTGCGTTTTAATTATCCCATTCCTTTCAGTACAGATTTGATAATGAGAGCAGCATCCAAGAAAGTCTTCTCCAAATTCGACTGTAAGTCTGGTTTTTGGCAAATGAAAGTAAAAGAAGAAGACAGGTATAAAACTGCTTTCTCTATCCCTCAAGGACTATATGAATGGAATGTTATGCCTTTTGATTTAAAAACTGCTCCTGCTTATTTTCAAAGGCGTATGGATAAAGCTCTGAGAAGTCTAAAAGATTTATGTTCAGTCTATATAGATGATATTATTGTCTATTCTGAAGATGAATCTCAACATTTGCAACACCTTGAATCTCTTTATAATGCCATCAAAGAAAATGGAATATGTTTGTCAGCAAAGAAAATGGTTATTGGCAAACAGGAAATTGATTTCCTAGGTTTGGTTTTATCCCAAGGTAAGATCAAGCTCCAGCCTCACATTTTGAAGCATATTTCAGAATTTCCAGACATCTTAGTTGGCACTAAACAGATCCAGAGATTTCTTGGGTGTTTGAATTATGTGAGTCCCTTCTATAATGGACTAGCCAAGGACAGAAAGAAACTCCAAGCACAGCTTAAAGAAGGAGCAGGCCCCTGGACAGAAGAACTGACAGAAATTGTCCAGAGGATAAAACAGAAATGCCAGTACCTTCCAACTCTACATCTCCCAGAAGATGGTTTTGCTTTGATTCTATTTACTGATGCTTCTGATGATGTTTGGGGTGCTGTGTTATTACAGGAGATCCCTTTAAAAGGAACTCAAGTCTGTGGATACAGATCAGGAACTTTCATAGACATAGAATGTAGATACACCATCTGCGAAAAAGAAATATTGGCTGTGAAGAAAGGTATAGAAAAGTTTAAGATTTTTCTTAAACCAGTACACTTTATTGTGAAAACAGATAGCCAGCCTATGAGATCTCTCCTCAGTAAGAAGCCAAATAAAGATTTAGCTCATGGTCGCATTGCAAGGTGGTATCTTGATTTTGTAAGTTATGATTTTGATATTGAATGGATCAAAGGAGATAACAACCCACTTGCAGATTCTCTGACCAGAGAAATGGCTAAGTTAGCTGAACTAGCTAACATGATGATTGAGATAGGCGAGACTTTGGTCTGAAATGATGGTGTTGAAATCTTTCTCTCTCAAGATGAAAATGGACAGGATCTGTGGGTTCCCCAATTGCCTCTAGAAATAATTTCCTCAATTCTGGAATGTTACATTTTAAACAAATGGCTATCAAATTTAAGATCTGCAATAAGAGAAAACTATAGTAGAGGTCTGTTAACAACTGATCAGCAAATTGCATTTTTATCTCAGTTTGGACTACAAGATGCTCCCATATATTTTGCTCTTAGGCACAGCATTATGTTTGATGTTTGCATCACATCTTTGCTTCCTATGAATTGGTCTATTAAGATCAAACGCAATTTTCTAAAATGTGTCAAGTTTGGTCTTATTAACAGCATCACTCTCCTCCAAACAGAATTTGAAGATTATGCTGACCTCTTTCTGGGCTATTTTGGGAAAATACTCCAAGATGATATGAAATAGTTTTTCAACCTTCTCCAGCGAAATTTTGCTTGGGCTATTGAGGAAGGGATGAGTGGCCCTTCTGGTTACTTACAAATGAGATTTAATTATGCTTTACCAAGAGTTGAATATTATCCCTTAACAATGGATTGGTTCCCTCAAGCACACATAGAAGCTTCAGAAGTTGTACTCATTCCAGCCTTGATTGCAGCAAGAACTAAGATAGATTTTGCATCTCCAGATCAGATTACTAAAATTATCTATACTTTCTACCAACGAGATGATGATCTGGCTATAGCTTTTCAGCCTTTACAGATAGACCTCCTTCCGCCAACAGATCTTGATTATCATTATGATGAACCTGACCTACCTCCTGCACCTGCTTTTGAAGATTCCTCCGACTATGACAGTGATGGTTATCAGTCAGACGGTAGCTAGCACATGGGCTTGTCTGTGCCGTGATGTCAGCCACGTTAAGCTCTGACAATAGGATGCAACCCTATTTTCAAAAAGTAAGATCCCCGTAGCTACTTTCGGGTGTAAAGTGGGCCGTGCTCACATGCAGTGTGTTTCATGTGACCCTTTATGTTTGATACGTGTCATTCTCGTATGGTTCTATCTTCCACTACCCACAATACGAGACGCGTGTCCCTTTTCTATGGTCGGATTCCAAAATTACTCTAATCTTTTGATATCTAATTTTTTGTATAAATAAGACCTTTGTTGGTCATTGTAGACATTCGGTCTTTAGGCAAGAATTTAGGAAGAGTCTTAGAAACCAGTCCAGATCTACAAGAGTATGCTCTTGTTGTGTGCTTAGTGCGATCTGAACAATCAGAAATTGTATTTCACTAGTTGTAATTCCAGTTGCATATTTGTAATCATCTAAGATTAATATAAAAGGTGTGCTCCAATTTGAGAATCCGCTGTTGCACGAATTGGTATCAGAGCCATGTGTTTGTGATCTTATTATTTTTCTTTTTGCCCCGGGTGAGTTATATTGCTGAAAATACTGCTTAGTAGCGTGCTGTAGTACCTGTGGAGGATCGCAGTAAGACCCGTTGTTGAAGGCCGAAGGATAGTGCCGTGTGAAGGGCAGTTAGTCGAAGAAAGTAGCAGGGAATATCGCGAACGGAGTGATCAGTAAGTTATATTTTCTCACTTATGGCTCTTAGAAGATCTATGGATGCAAGTTCTGCTCTATCTAATATCTTGCATAACTATTTCCAAGATGGAAACACTCATGTTGTTGATGATAAAGGCAACTTTAAATTTCCTAATGTTAAGATAAATACCTTTTATCCTGAAAAAGGAATCAAAGCCAAAGTCTGTGACTCTGTTAGACAAAGTGAAATTAATCTTTTAGTCTCTGGCACTGGTATATGTCCAATTTATCTTCCTTTCTTACTTCCCGAAGATGTCGATAGATGGAACAATACCATAAACAACTAATTATTTGATAATCTCAATGAAATTGAAACAAATAAGATCAAACACAAAGAACACAATACCTTGCAAACCTTTCTATTCCATGACTTCCATTGGTCGCCTATCTCGAATTGATCTCGTGTATGAATAGAGCCCTCAAAAGGTGCACTTCCTTACTTTTTCCAAGATGACAATGGAGAATTGCTATTGATAGGTTTTGTAAAGAAGAAGATCTTCACAATACAATGATAATGGTGATAATGGTGTAACAATTGATCTCAAGCTATGGAGTGATTTGTGCCAAAGGAGCACTGTGATTCCTGTAGAGTAAGTTTATAAAAGCTTGGATGATTCAAATGGAGGAATAGGGGTTGTATTTATAGATTTGTGAGAAAGAAGATCAATGGTGTAGAATGAATAAGAAGATCAACAGTTGAGGAAATTTGAGAGGATGTGCGCGAATAGGGAGAGGACAAGTGTCCTGCTCTTTCATGCATCAGGGGAGTTAATAGAATAGATTGAAGAGTTAACTAAGATGATTGATCAGTTAACATAATAGATTGGGGAGTTAACTGAATGGACTAATCAGTTAAGTGAAATGACTAATTAGTCAACTGATTTGATTGATGAGTTAACTAATTTGACTGGAGAATAAATAGGACATGTGGGTGAGGGGATATTAGCTAATTAAATATTAAAATATTTAATTACATGTGCACATGGACTAATTAAATTATTTTTGGTATTAATTCAATTTTGGAGGAAATAGATAATTTAAGTAAATGTTAGGATTTATTTTAATATAGAGAATGAGAAGAATTAATTAAATAATTTGGTATTATTTAATTTAGAATGATTTTTAGAAGAATTTGGATGATTTAATTAAATAAATGATTTTATTTAATTTTTGGAGAAATATGAATCAATCAGAGGAAAGAAAAGGTTTTGTATCAACTATAAACCTTTGAATGATATAATTTTGCCTTTTAATTATCCCATTCCTTTCAGTACAGATTTGATAATGAGAGCAGCATCCAAGAAAGTCTTCTCCAAATTCGACTATAAGTCTGGTTTTTGGCAAATGAAAGTAAAAGAAGAAGACATGTATAAAACTGCTTTCTCTGTCCCTCAAGGACTATATGAATGGAATGTTATGCCTTTTGGTTTAAAAACTGCTCCTGCTTATTTTCAAAGGCGTATGGATAAAGCTCTGAGAAGTCTAAAAGATTTCTATTCAGTCTATATAGATGATATTATTGTCTATTCTGAAGATGAATCTCAACATTTGCAACACCTTGAATCTCTTTATAATGCCATCAAAGAAAATGGAATATGTTTGTCAGCAAAGAAAATGGTTATTGGCAAACAGGAAATTGATTTCCTAGGTTTGGTTTTATCCCAAGGTAAGATCAAGCTCCAGCCTCACATTTTGAAGCATATTTAAGAATTTCCAGACATCTTAGTTGGCACTAAACAGATCCAGAGATTTCTTGGGTGTTTGAATTATGTGAGTCCCTTCTATAATGGACTAGCCAAGGACAGAAAGAAACTCCAAGCACAACTTAAAGAAGGAGCAGGCCCCTGGACAGAAGAACTGACAGAAATTGTCCAGAGGATAAATGCAGCGTCCACCAATAGTAGCATAGACAGAACCAGGCATTAAAGACACACCTTTAACTTGTAGAAGCAAACAGAAAGCTGAAGAAATAAACTTATTAGACAAGCTAAGAGTAAAATTAGGTTGAACAGACAAAATTCCATCACCCTTCTCAGCACTGAGAATTCCACGGAATTGAGCAACAACAGCTTGATCCCAAATTTGACGAGTATCAATGAGAGTGGCAAAAAACTCAGCACCTATATTATAGTTAAAGTGTGGGTGAACTATTAAATCTACATGAGGGAAATGGACATGGAAAAATCCATTATTTCTCCATCTATCGACATCTTCGGGAAGTAAGAAAGGAAGATAAATTGGACATATACCAGTGCCAGAGACTAAAAGATTAATTTCACTTTGTCTAACAGAGTCACAGACTTTGGCTTTGATTCTTTTTTCAGGATAAAAGGTATTTATCTTAACATCAGGAAATTTAAAGTTGCCTTTATCATCAACAACATGAGTGTTTCCATCTTGGAAATAGTTATGCAAGATATTAGATAGAGCAGAACTTGCATCCATAGATCTTCTAAGAGCCATAAGTGAGAAAATATAACTTACTGATCACTCCGTTCGCGATATTCCCTGCTACTTTCTTTGACTAACTGCCCTTCACACGGCACTATCCTTCGGCCTTCAACAACGGGTCTTACTGCGATCCTCCACAGGTACTACAGCATGCTACTAAGCAGTATTTTCAGCAATATAACTCACCCAGGGCAAAAAGAAAAATCATAAGATCACAAACACATGGCTCTGATACCAATTCATGCAACAGCGGATTCTCAAATTGGAGCACACCTTTTATATTAATCTTAGATGATTACAAATATGCAACTGGAATTACAACTAATGAAATACAATTTCTGATTGTTCAGATCGCACTAAGCGCAGAACAAGAGCATACTCTTGTAGATCTGGACTGGTTTCTAAGACTCTTCCTAAATTCTTGCCTAAAGACCGAATGTCTACAATGACCAACAAAGGTCTTATTTATACAAAAAATCGGATATCAAAAGATTAGAGTAATTTTGGAATCCAACCATAGAAAAGGGACACGCGTCTCGTACTGTGGGTAGTGGAAGATAGAACCATACGAGAATGACACGTATCAAACATAAAGGGTCACATGAAACACACCGCATGTGAGCACGGCCCACTTTACACCCGAAAGTAGCTACGGGGATCTTGCTTTTTGAAAATAGGGTTGCATCCTATTGTCAGAGCTTAACGTGGCTGACATCACGGTACTGACAAGCCCATGTGCTAGCTACCGTCTGACTGATAACCATCACTGTCATAGTCGAAGGAATCTTCAAAAGCAGGTGCAGGAGGTAGGTCAGGTTCATCATAATGATAATCAAGATCTGTTGGCGGAAGAAGGTCTATCTGTAAAGGCTGAAAAGCTATAGCCAGATCATCATCTCGTTGGTAGAAAGTATAGATAATTTTAGTAATCTGATCCAGAGATGCAAAATCTATCTCAGTTCTTGCTGCAATCAAGGCTGGAATGAGTACAACTTCTGAAGCTTCTATGTGTGCTTGAGGGAACCAATCCATTGTTAAGGGATAATATTCAACTCTTGGTAAAGCATAATTAAATCTCATTTGTAAGTAACCAGAAGGGCCACTCATCCCTTCCTCAATAGCCCAAGCAAAATTTCGCTGGAGAAGGTTGAAAAACTATTTCATATCATCTTGGAGTATTTTCCCAAAATAGCCCAGAAAGAGGTCAGCATAATCTTCAAATTCTGTTTGGAGGAGAGTGATGCTGTTAATAAGACCAAACTTGACACATTTTAGAAAATTGCGTTTGATCTTAATAGACCAATTCATAGGAAGCAAAGATGTGATGCAAACATCAAACATAATGCTGTTCCTAAGAGCAAAATATATGGGAGCATCTTGTAGTCCAAACTGAGATAAAAATGCAATTTGCTGATCAGTTGTTAACAGACCTCTACTATAGTTTTCTCTTATTGCAGATCTTAAATTTGATAGCCATTTGTTTAAAATGTAACATTCCAGAATTGAGGAAATTATTTCTGGAGGCAATTGGGGAACCCACAGATCCTGTCCATTTTCATCTTGAGAGAGAAAGATTTCAACACCATCATTTCGGACCAAAGTCTCACCTATCTCAATCATCATGTTAGCTGGTTTAGCTAACTTAGCCATTTCTCTGGTCAGAGAATCTGCAAGTGGGTTGTTATCTCCTTTGATCCATTCAATATCAAAATCATAACTTACAAAATCAAGATACCACCTTGCAATGCGACCATGAGCTAAATCTTTATTTGGCTTCTTACTGAGGAGAGATCTCATAGGCTGGCTATCTGTTTTCACAATAAAGTGTACTGGTTTAAGAAAAATCTTAAACTTTTCTATACCTTTCTTCACAGCCAATATTTCTTTTTCGTAGATGGTGTATCTACATTCTGTGTCTGTGAAAGTTCCTGATCTATATCCACAGACTTGAGTTCCTTTTAAAGGGATCTCCTGTAATAACACAGCACCCCAAACATCATCAGAAGCATCAGTAAATAGAATCAAAGCAAAACCATCTTCTGGGAGATGTAGAGTTGGAAGGTACTGGCATTTCTGTTTTATCCTCTGGACAATTTCCGTCAGTTCTTCTATCCAGGGGCCTGCTCCTTCTTTAAGCTGTGCTTGGAGTTTCTTTCTGTCCTTGGCTAGTCCATTATAGAAGGGACTCACATAATTCAAACACCCAAGAAATCTCTGGATCTGTTTAGTGCCAACTAAGATGTCTGGAAATTCTGAAATATGCTTCAAAATGTGAGGCTGGAGCTTGATCTTACCTTGGGATAAAACCAAACCTAGGAAATCAATTTCCTGTTTGCCAATAACCATTTTCTTTGCTGACAAACATATTCCATTTTCTTTGATGGCATTATAAAGAGATTCAAGGTGTTGCAAATGTTGAGATTCATCTTCAAAATAGACAATAATATCATCTATATAGATTGAACAGAAATCTTTTAGACTTCTCAGAGCTTTATCCATACGCCTTTGAAAATAAGCAGGAGCAGTTTTTAAACCAAAAGGCATAACATTCCATTCATATAGTCCTTGAGGGACAGAGAAAGCAGTTTTATACCTGTCTTCTTCTTTTACTTTCATTTGCCAAAAACCAGACTTACAGTCGAATTTGGAGAAGACTTTCTTGGATGCTGCTCTCATTATCAAATCTGTACTGAAAGGAATGGGATAATTAAAAGGCAAAATTATATCATTCAAAGGTTTATAGTTGATACAAAACCTTTTCTTTCCTCTGATTTGTTCAGCTCTTTTGTTGACTAGGAATGCAGGGCAGCTGAAAGGACTTTTGCTGTCACGAATGAATTTACCTTCAATGAGTTCTTTGAGATGCTCATCAATTTCTTTAACTTCAGTAGGACTCATGAGGTAAGCTGGTTCAAAAGGAATTACAGATTTACATTCAGGCTTCAGCTTAATTTCACAGTCTTCATGATCTTTGGTCCAGAATTGAAGAGGATTCAGGCTACAACATTCTTTTTCAAATCTAACCTTTACTGGTTCTAAGAGCAAGGGCAATTTAGGTCCTTGGGATTTCAAGGATTCTTTTAGATTTTTAGCCTTATCAGAGAGTTTATGTGTCACTACCTTTAGAGAAGGTACCTTTACTGGACGACTATTGTGCTTAAGAGTAATTTCATGGGTTCTGAGCACAAATGGTTGATACTTGGTGAGGAAAGTATATCCTAGCAAGATATCTTCTCGGAGGCTATCTAACTCAATGAAATCCACAACGAATTGCTTACCCTGTATGTCAATTCTGACATCTTGAGCATATCTGCCCATATTTAATTCATGACCATTAATTGCATAACCAGCAGGGAGATCAGATTTTTCTTTCCAGAACTCAGGAGGTATGGCACCTGTTTTAGCAAAACTTCTAGAAGAGCCAGAATCTACAAAAGCATCAAGAGTGATTGGCTTATATCCTGGAAAACAGAGATTAGTCCTGATATAAGTGCAATTTTCAACCATATACAAGGCTTTTGCAGGTTCACCAATTAATTCTAGTTCAGATTCTGGAGAAGATACTGGATTAGCTGCAGCTTCTGCTTTGGTTAAAAGTTCTAAAATATCCCCCACGCGAGAAGAAAGTGTTTTGAGAGTTTTAGCCTACATAGCAGCTTGACGGGAGAGAATATCAACAGCTTCAGTACATCGGTCTACTTTGAGGCATAGGGCATCTAAACATCAACCAAAAGATCGGGAAGAGGATGGAAGAGGAGAGGGAGACCGTGAAGGAGAATGGCGGCGAGAAGACTTGTGAGATGAGGACCAGGAGGGAATGGTATAGCCATGAGAGGATTTGCGAGGACGAGGAGGTGAAGAAGAGCTGGAGGAAGATGGTTTAGAGGGATGTTTGAGTTTGCGTAAAAGAGCTTCCTTCTCTTTAGTCCATGCTTTTAAATCAGTTACCTGTTGTTTGGCAGCAGTTTTGCGATCCTCTAGTGATCCAGGCATATGATAAGGGTCTTTTGCTTTGGCCATACTGATCTGGAATTCAAGATCTTTCAAAGTCTTTTTTAAAGACCTGGTCACTGTTTTTTCATCAGAAGAGTGCTCAGAAGCAGATTGTTCAGGACTAGAATATCTAACTTTTTTGTGCTTATCCCGTGCCATAGAATATTGCTCAGGTAAAATTTGAACTAATTCAAATAGAGCATCTGGAGTCCTGCCAAGAACATTAGAAGAATGAACAATTTCCCATGAATCTATTCTGGACTGTTCATCAAACATGGCATAAACCTTATTATCTTTATGATATTTTTTTGGACATTCGGTAGCATAATGAGGTCCTTTACAAATAAAACACTGAACAGGCTTCTTATGACCTTTCTGAAACTTATTCTTTTCGAACAAATATTTAGGAGGTTTGCGAGACTTGAAAGAATGTTTATTTACAGGAGCAAACCTATACTTCTTTCTCTTGAACCTTTTATTCTTATTCTGATAGTTGAGCTTTCTATAATCATCATTATCACCTGAATATTTACACGTTTTACAAGAACAATGTTTGCCACAAGAATTTCTACTAAATTTTCTAAAAGATTTGAACTCTTTTAGCTGACTATGTGGTGGCTGATTGCAGTAATCTTGAAGATTACAGGAGGAGTTGAACTAATCACTATTTTCACTCAAAGTTTTCAGCATACATCCTTTATTAACCTTGTGAGTGACTAACTGTCTGAGTTCTATGAAACCATGAGCCCCAATATTAGACTTATATTTTTCTGTGACATAATCTTCAACATAGGCACCAAGACCACAGGGAAGAGAATTTAAGTAAAACTTTTTTGTAGTGGTGTCATAATATTTGCCTGTAGCAATCATGTATTTTTCAAACACCAAGTTATACTTGTGTAATTTCCCTAAGTCTTTTAACTGTAATGAATATAAAATTCTTTCAGCTTCAAGAACTTCATTTTTCCTGTTGCCACTAAATAAGCCAACTAAATAAAGTTTCAAGTTTGCAAAACCTTCAGCAGAAATATCATTTCGGCCCATATCTTTTTCTTTAACATATTCCTCTCCATCTGCATCTATGGAAATTATACCATTATCAGGAAGTGAATTCCACCAGTTTCTCAATTTCCCAGACATGAGTCTTACTGCATAAAGAACTTTATTTGCTTCAGACCAAACTGTTCCTCTGGTGTCAAAGAAATTTTCTAGTGTATCACACCAAGTGCAAATTGTATCATATGGATCCAGTATTTTGTCAATATTAAGGATATATCCTGAAGTGGCATAGGCTCTGAGATTCTCAGGCTGGGAATTTTCTGAGAGGACATCTTTCATTTATATGTCAAAATTATCATCTACTACTGTTTTATACAAAGGTTCCCAAAGTTCTTCAATTTCATCAATGGGAGAAAATTCTTCAGGATCTGAGATGGATTCTGGATCTGAATCGGACACAGCAAGAGAAACTACTTCATGGATTTCTTCATCAGAAGAGTTCATAGCAGCAGCAGGTTCTTCCATGTAGACTGGTTCATTGACTTCTAATTCATTTTCTCCTAACCAATCTCTTAAAGCATCACTTGCTTGCAACATATGTTCTTTTTCTTTATGCTTAGGAAGAAGAATCTTAGAAGGCATAGGAGGGCTATGACTTCTACGAATAACTAGTTTTTCTTCTTCAACTTCTTCTGTGAAGATGATACTCTTCTTTTTCTGGATTCTTGGCCTGGGTTTTGGTTCAGACTTCTGAGTTTTTGTGTCAGAAGTTTCTTCTTCAGAACTATCAACACCTTTCTGTGATACCCTAATTTTCTTGACATATTTTTGAACCCTTTCTAGGTTTCTAGCCACATTATCAAGAAGTACTTTTTGCTCTTGGGCTTAAGTATCACCTCTATTGTCAGTAGAAGACACAGCAGAATAGACTTGACTAGCAATGTTTTCTATTCTTTCAGATGAGGCTTGTATGCTGGTGGCCATGGTGTGTGTCTTACTAACTTGATGACTTAATGAGCCATAATTGTTTAATACAGAGGTACATTGTTTATCAACCCTTTTTAGAGTAGTTTCTGAGTTATACTGACTACTCTGGATTTGAAGCATCCCATCATAAACAGACAATGTCCTATTTATATTTTGCTTTACATCAACTGCAATATCATCAATATTATCAGCAGCACTTTTCATCCATGCAGAATGCCAATTGCGTTGAGCTTCCGAGCTCTTTTGTTTTGTCCCTATTTTAGGGTGTACTCTAGCCTCATATTTACCCATAGTTTTGTCATGTGGATTGACCATTTGAAAACTATCTTCTGTGGGCCATCTACCAGGTGTATAGCTGACTAATTCAGCAGCTATGGAAGAATCTAGTTGGACAGCACATTTAGTTCTTCGCTCAGTTCCATATCTAGGTAAGTGTTCTCGCATCATACTAGCATGCTCACCTAACTTTGCTATTTTGGGACCTTTTCCTTTTTTATCTGGTTCTTCTTGCTTAGGAGCAAGATGTAATCTGTCACTGACCCTCTTAGCTAATTCATCGAGTTGATCAGGATGTTGGCCAGATAATCTTTGAGATTTAGAGGAAAAGGATGATCTTCCTGGAACAAAGCGTCTGGAGATAGAACCAGAGGTAGAGGCTTCTTCTGGGTTATAGTCTACAAAAGGCTTTCTGGTTGAGCTTGCATAGGAGTGAGCCATGGAACGGCTGCGAGCTAGAGGTTGAGTAGGCGCTTGAGACTCATCAATAATGGGTTGTTCGAGTATGGTCTGGCCAGGAATGGCTTGCAAGGCAATAGTACCAACTCTGCGGGACTGCATTAGTGGTCTGTCAGAAAAGCGGTTGCGTTGTATTGGAAGATTTCCAAACTGAGGTTTCTGTCTGTCTAAGAGTTGTTCGATAATTGGAAAACCAATTTTGAAACCAATGGAATCTATGAATCGGCCATAATCTAATAGATTAGATGAGCCTTTAGGAAATGATACCCCCGTTGGCAAAGAAATAGGAGGTGAGACAGTATTCATGATTCTATAAATGCAGCGTCCACCAATAGTAGCATAGACAGAACCAGGCATTAAAGACACACCTTTAACTTGTAGAAGCAAACAGAAAGCTGAAGAAATAAACTTATCAGACAAGCTAAGAGTAAAATTAGGTTGAACAGACAAAATTCCATCACCCTTCTCAGCACTGAGAATTCCACGGAATTGAGCAACAACAGCTTGATCCCAAATTTGACAACGAGTATCAATGAGAGTGGCAAAAAACTCAGCACCTATATTATAGTTAAAGTGTGGGTGAACTATTAAATCTACATGAGGGAAATGGACATGGAAAAATCCTTTATTTCTCCATCTATCGACATCTTCGGGAAGTAAGAAAGGAAGATAAATTGGACATATACCAGTGCCAGAGACTAAAAGATTAATTTCACTTTGTCTAACAGAGTCACAGACTTTGGCTTTGATTCCTTTTTCGGGATAAAAGGTATTTATCTTAACATCAGGAAATTTAAAGTTGCCTTTATCATCAACAACATGAGTGTTTCCATCTTGGAAATAGTTATGCAAGATATCAGATAGAGCAGAACTTGCATCCATAGATCTTCTAAGAGCCATAAGTGAGAAAATATAACTTACTGATCACTCCGTTCGCGATATTCCCTGCTACTTTCTTCGACTAACTGCCCTTCACACGGCACTATCTTTCGGCCTTCAACAACGGGTCTTACTGCGATCCTCCACAGGTACTACAGCACGCTACTAAGCAGTATTTTCAGCAATATAACTCACCCGGGGCAAAAAGAAAAATCATAAGATCACAAACACATGGCTGTACAATAGGATGCAACCCTATTTTCAACGAGTAGACTCAAGATCAAATACTCTAATGTTATAAGTCACATTTCAATTTCAACAAAATATTATTAAAATTCATCAAAAAGCTTCTTAGACACTAGATAATCTATAATATCTCAGACTATGCTTTTCTTGACTCTTATGTAGTCGACCACAAAATTCATAGGACTAACACAAAGTCATAGTCCAATTAGAGAAATATATGTTTATCTACACCCTTATAGATAGATACTAGGGTTTAACTTGTCTAATTCAAACTCAATGGTGTGACAAAAATACTCTAAGCAAAATTTATCATATAGAGACAAAGACCTTTAGTCTTCTTTAAACCACTTAAATATTGGTTGAATTTATATCTCACATAAATCATCAGGTATAACAGAAAATATCATTACTATCATAATGTAGTTTGTACATACGATATGATACCACCTCTCTCGGTGTTTAATAATACCTAAACATATTATCAGTTTTCTAAGATAGAAGTTTATATATCACCTATCTTTTGATAAATCATAATATCATTAATACAAAAGACTAAGAAACTAAGGATCTGTCTCAATCCAACTATTTGTCTTAGCACTGGTTTACTAATGGGGTCTATAGAAATAAATTCTCAACCTCTAAAGAAATAAAAAAGTTTTATGATACTTCTTATAGTAAAGAGATAAGACAACCACATAATGGCTTGAAAAATTCTTCTAAGCCTTAAGATTACAAAATGAAAGTATTACTTAGTCATCTATATATATAAACGATTGTCATTACTCAGCAAGGCTACTGTGGAGTTAACAGATTATCCAGTGCTAAATAGACCAGGATAAAATATAGTAAGCCTTCATAAGCTAGACCATTCTGTCTTTTGGTCTACAAGGCTCACTGGTTTTAAAACTAAACAAATCAATTTCATTGCCCATTGACCAACACAATTCACTAATCTAGAGGATAGTAGACATATATCATGTCGACCTGCAAACTATGACTAACAAACAGTCTTATTGATCTTGAAGGTTCAATATCTTAGCATGATTGTGATAACTTTGATATCTACAGTTTTCTACTAAAGAAACTATAATATAGGATACTATCTCGACTATTCCAATCTATTGCCTAAAATATCTTTTGAACTATGTTTTCTATAGAATAAAAGAACCTCTCTTTGACTATAGCACAATTATAATAATAAAACAAAAACAATTTGCTAACAAAAAGATGGTGTCATTATAAGACATCCATCCATCTCAAGCCATCAAATCAACATCTGAGTTAGCTATGTTTTTAATCCTTTGTTGTGTAAACTTGGTACCCTTTGATCCTTTGTGTTATCTCCAATCTAAACTCCACAGGATTCCTTATGATACCACTCACAAAAGTTAACACAATACTCATAAAAGTGTGATTTCCTTCGAAGACTCACTTCATGTGCTTCCACTCCCCATAACTCTTAATGATTTAGTCTTTTATGACTTCATACTTCACTTTTCTCGTGGTGTCTAAGGTAGATTCTATGCTTATTTACATGCTTTTAATTAGCATGCAGAAAGTGTGGTGCAGGGACACCCTCATGCACATGTTAATCAACATCGTACACAAAATTTAGGGAAACAAAATAAATATTTTAATTCTCTAACACTCCAAGTAAAAGACAAGGCAAGTTGCATATGGACAAAAATTTTAGTCATCTACATGCTAGAAGACAAAGATTGCACAATGAAAATTTTTCAAGCACCCAAGTCATAAAAGAAAGCAATAAAAGAATCCCAAGTGTCACCTTTCTCCAAGTTGGATGCCACCAAGCAAAAAAAGGAATACCAAGAGTCACTGGAGCCAAAAATGAGGAAGATGAAACTATGCAAAGGAGATCTTATAAATAGATTGAAGTTTTGGCTCCAAAGAGCTATTGAAAAAGAAGAGAAGAGCCCAAATTTATTTCTGATTTTTGTAGGTAATCAAGAGTACACCCATGGGTGATGTTGAAGATAATTCTCTAAGGGAAATATATCCATTTTGATGAGACAAAGAAGGTGAACGTCCATGGTGATTTGTTTGATGAAAAATTTCTAAATTTGTAATCTTGTGGAGGTGGATAGTTGAAAAGTTTGTTGGAGATATTTCATAGTTGGATTTGTGAAGGTTATGTGTGTGTGTTACCATCTTGATTGGCTTCATAAAAACATTTGGGTTGTAAGTATTTACTATTGTTCATGTTTTATGAAATTCTCAAGATATGGTGTTACTTCATAGCTGAAATTGTTGCTACAACATTCACAATTTATTTGAACTTAAGGGCTGCAAGTTTAAGAGATTAATATACATGTATTTTGCTGCAACTAAAGGAACCAAAGGGAAAAACAAAAATCCTTAATGGCTGGAATTTATCAAAGTTAATTTTCATTTAAGAGAAGAGGAGTAAAACAACAATCTTAATGCTGAAATTTAACAAGGTTATGTTGGCATATACAATTCATTTCAATCTTTGACATTTTGAGTACATGATTATAACAATTTGGAGGCATGACTATTGTTGTTATTTCAATGTATGTAAGAGAAGTTGATTGGGATGCATGATGGGACAATCCTTCATTGGATTCTCTTGTCTTGTCTGTGCTTGGGCAGATTGGTGAAGGCCATCCCACACAAGATGAACAATGGGATTAGTTACATGTTGAGTGTAATCAAGGGGCATATATGAACAAAGGACCCATTGATTTCAAGGTTGTAGATTTACCTTTTGATGTATACTATTTACAAGTATTTTTGGTTGCAGGTTATGGTGTAGATTCTCAAGTATTTGTAGATGTTGAGAGGGTACAAGAGTTTCCACTGAGGCTGGAGTGTGTCTTGGAAATGAAGGCACTCAAAGACTCAAGGGACAAAGCCTACTTCCAGTACTTGACTAAATGGAAGGGTATGCCTTATAAAGGAGTTAATTGGATGACTGAGTACATTGTTGCAGATCCTCACTAAAGGGGACTTGAGTTCATTTTTGTCCAGGAGTATGGTGTAGGAGCACCTTGGGATTTCATGCCTCCATGAGGCAATTTTGTTAAATTATGCTTTAATATTGTGTCTTTGATGTAATAAGGTCAATTAAGATGACTTTATATGTGTTTGAGTCAATATTAGGATTTTAGGTGGTTTATGAAGTCATAATATAAAAATGTTGTCTTTATTCCAAGAATGCAAAATCAAGGAATGTGAAGGGTCATATGTGGAAAATGAGAAGTTAAATGGTTAGAAACTCAAAGTGCAATTAGCCAATGGTTGTCCTTGGTTGTAAATGTTTAAATTTTCCTTGGACGGTCATGGAGATCCAAGGGAGTGATGTTTTGGAGATCAAATAATACCAATATACTTTCTTTTTCCGCATTTTACTGTATTTTCTGTTGTGATGCTGTACAACCTAAACGTGATTAGCTAAGCAATTCGTGCAACAGCGGATTCTCAAATTTGACAATGAGTATCAATGAGAGTGGCAAAAAACTCAGCAGCTACATTATAGTTAAAGTGTGGGTGAACTATTAAATCTACATGAGGGAAATGGACATGGAAAAATCCTTTATTTCTCCATCTATCGACATCTTCAGGAAGTAAGAAAGGAAGATAAATTGGACATATACCAGTGCCAGAGACTAAAAGATTAATTTCACTTTGTCTAACAGAGTCACAGACTTTGGCTTTGATTCCTTTTTCGGGATAAAAGGTATTTATCTTAACATCAAGAAATTTAAAGTTGCCTTTATCATCAACAACATGAGTGTTTCCATCTTGGAAATAGTTATGCAAGATATCAGATAGAGCAGAACTTGCATCCATAGATCTTCTAAGAGCCATAAGTGAGAAAATATAACTTACTGGTCACTCGGTTCGCGATATTCCCTGCTACTTTCTTCGACTAACTGCCCTTCACACGGCACTATCCTTCGGCCTTCAACAACGGGTCTTACTGCGATCCTCCACAGGTACTACAACACACTACTAAGCAGTATTTTCAGCAATATAACTCACCCGGGGCAAAAAGAAAAATCATAAGATCACAAACACATGGCTCTGATACCAATTCATGCAACAGCGGATTCTCAAATTGGAGCACACCTTTTATATTAATCTTAGATGATTACAAATATGCAACTGGAATTACAACTAGTGAAATACAATTTCTGATTGTTCAGATCACACTAAGCGCAGAACAAGAGCATACTCTTGTAGATCTGGACTGGTTTCTAAGACTCTTCCTAAATTCTTGCCTAAAGACCGAATGTCTACAATGACCAACAAAGGTCTTATTTATACAAAAAATTGGATATCAAAAGATTAGAGTAATTTTGGAATCCGACCATAGAAAACGGACACGCGTCTCGTACTATGGGTAGTGGAAGATAGAACCATACGAGAATGACATGTATCAAACATAAAGGGTAACATGAAACACACCGCATGTGAGCACGGCCCACTTTACACCCGAAAGTAGCTACGGGGATCTTGCTTTTTGAAAATAGGGTTGCATCCTATTGTCAGAGCTTAACGTGGCTGACATCACGGCACAGACAAGCCCATGTGCTAGCTGCCGTCTAACTGATAACCATCACTGTCATAGTCAGAGGAATCTTCAAAAGCAGGTGCAGGAGGTAGGTCAGGTTCATCATAATGATAATCAAGATCTGTTGGCGGAAGGAGGTCTATCTGTAAAGGCTGAAAAGCTATAGCCAGATCATCATCTCGTTGGTAGAAAGTATAGATAATTTTAGTAATCTGATCCGGAGATACAAAATCTATCTCAGTTCTTGCTGCAATCAAGGCTGGAATGAGTACAACTTCTGAAGCTTCTATGTGTGCTTGAGGGAACCAATCCATTGTTAAGGGATAATATTCAACTCTTGGTAAAGCATAATTAAATCTCATTTGTAAGTAACCAGAAGGGCCACTCATCCCTTCCTCAATAGCCCAAGCAAAATTTCGCTGGAGAAGGTTGAAAAACTATTTCATATCATCTTGGAGTATTTTCCCAAAATAGCCCAGAAAGAGGTCAGCATAATCTTCAAATTCTGTTTGGAGGAGAGTGATGCTGTTAATAAGACCAAACTTGACACATTTTAGAAAATTGCGTTTGATCTTAATAGACCAATTCATAGGAAGCAAAGATGTGATGCAAACATCAAACATAATGCTGTTCCTAAGAGCAAAATATATGGGAGCATCTTGTAGTCCAAACTGAGATAAAAATGCAATTTGCTGATCAGTTGTTAACAGACCTCTACTATAGTTTTCTCTTATTGCAGATCTTAAATTTGATAGCCATTTGTTTAAAATGTAACATTCCAGAATTGAGGAAATTATTTCTAGAGGCAATTGGGGAACCCACAGATCCTGTCCATTTTCATCTTGAGAGAGAAAGATTTCAACACCATCATTTTGGACCAAAGTCTCGCCTATCTCAATCATCATGTTAGCTGGTTCAGCTAACTTAGCCATTTCTCTGGTCAGAGAATCTGCAAGTGGGTTGTTATCTCCTTTGATCCATTCAATATCAAAATCATAACTTACAAAATCAAGATACCACCTTGCAATGCGACCATGAGCTAAATCTTTATTTGGCTTCTTACTGAGGAGAGATCTCATAGGTTGGCTATCTATTTTCACAATAAAGTGTACTGGTTTAAGAAAAATCTTAAACTTTTCTATACCTTTCTTCACAGCCAATATTTCTTTTTCGTAGATGGTGTATCTACATTCTGTGTCTGTGAAAGTTCCTGATCTGTATCCACAGACTTGAGTTCCTTTTAAAGGGATCTCCTGTAATAACACAGCACCCCAAACATCATCAGAAGCATCAGTAAATAGAATCAAAGCAAAACCATCTTCTGGGAGATGTAGAGTTGGAACGTACTAGCATTTCTATTTTATCCTCTGGACAATTTCCATCAGTTCTTCTGTCCAGGGGCCTGCTCCTTCTTTAAGCTGTGCTTGGAGTTTCTTTCTGTCCTTGGCTAGTCCATTATAGAAGAGACTCACATAATTCAAACACCCAAGAAATCTCTGGATCTGTTTAGTGCCAACTAAGATGTCTGGAAATTCTGAAATATGCTTCAAAATGTGAGGCTGGAGCTTGATCTTACCTTGGGATAAAACCAAACCTAGGAAATCAATTTCCTGTTTGCCAATAACCATTTTCTTTGCTGACAAACATATTCCATTTTCTTTGATGGCATTATAAAGAGATTCAAGGTGTTGCAAATGTTGAGATTCATCTTCAAAATAGACAATAATATCATCTATATAGACTGAACAGAAATCTTTTAGACTTCTCAGAGCTTTATCCATACGCCTTTGAAAATGAGCAGGAGCAGTTTTTAAACCAAAAGGCATAACATTCCATTCATATAGTCCTTGAGGGACAGAGAAAGCAGTTTTATACCTGTCTTCTTCTTTTACTTTCATTTGCCAAAAACCAGACTTACAGTCGAATTTGGAGAAGACTTTCTTGGATGCTGCTCTCATTATCAAATCTGTACTGAAAGGAATGGGATAATTAAAAGGCAAAATTATATCATTCAAAGGTTTATAGTTGATACAAAACCTTTTCTTTCCTCTAATTTGTTCAGCTCTTTTGTTGACTAGGAATGCAGGGCAGCTGAAAGGACTTTTGTTGTCACGAATGAATTTACCTTCAATGACTTCTTTGAGATGCTCATCAATTTCTTTAACTTCAGTAGGACTCATGAGGTAAGCTGGTTCAAAAGGAATGATAGATTTACATTCAGGCTTCAGCTTAATTTCACAGTCTTCATGATCTTTGGTCCAGAATTGAAGAGGATTCAGGCTACAACATTCTTTTTCAAATCTAACCTTTACTGGTTCTAAGAGCAAGGGCAATTTAGGTCCTTGGGATTTCAAGGATTCTTTTAGCTTTTTAGCCTTATCAGAGAGTTTATGTGTCACTACCTTTAGAGAAGGTACCTTTACTGGACCACTATTGTGCTTAAGAGTAATTTCATGGGTTCTGAGCACAAATGGTTGATACTTGGTGAGGAAAGTATATCCTAGCAAGATATCTTCTCGGAGGCTATCTAACTCAATGAAATCCACAACGAATTGCTTACCCTGTATGTCAATTCTGACATCTTGAGCATATCTGCCCATATTTAATTCATGACCATTAATTGCATAACCAGCAGGGAGATCAGATTTTTCTTTCCAGAACTCAGGAGGTATGGCACCTGTTTTAGCAAAACTTCTAGAAGAGCCAGAATCTACAAAAGCATCAAGAGTGATTGGCTTATATCCTGGAAAACAGAGATTAGTCCTGATATAAGTGTAATTTTCAACCATATACAAGGCTTTTGCAGGTTCACCAATTAATTCTAGTTCAGATTCTGGAGAAGATACTGGATTACCTGCAGCTTCTGCTTTGGTTAAAAGTTCTAAAATATCCCCCACGCGAGAGGAAAGTGTTTTGAGAGTTTTAGCCTGCATAGCAGCTTGGCGGGAGAGAATATCAACAGCTTCAGTACATCGGTCTACTTTGAGGCATAGGGCATCTAAACATCGACCAAAAGATCGGGAAGAGGATGGAAGAGGAGAGGGAGACCGTGAAGGAGAATGGCGGCGAGAAGACTTGTGAGATGAGGACCAGGAGGGAATGGTATAGCCATGAGAGGATTTGCGAGGACGAGGAGGTGAAGAAGAGCTGGAGGAAGATGGTTTAGAGGGATGTTTGAGTTTGCGTAAAAGAGCTTCCTTCTCTTTAGTCCATGCTTTTAAATCAGTTACCTATTGTTTGGCAGCAGTTTTGCGATCCTCTAGTGATCCAGGCATATGATAAGGGTCTTTTGCTTTGGCCATACTGATCTGGAATTCAAGATCTTTCAAAGTCTTTTTTAAAGACCTGGTCACTATTTTTTCATCAGAAGAGTGCTCAGAAGCAGATTGTTATGGACTAGAATATCTAACTTTTCTGTGCTTATCCCGTGCCACAGAATATTGCTCAGGTAAAATTTGAACTAATTCAAATAGAGCATCTGGAGTCCTACCAAGAACATTAGAAGAATGAACAATTTCCCATGAATCTGTTCTGGACTGTTCATCAAACATGGCATAAACCTTATTATCTTTATGATATTTTTTCAGACATTCGGTAGCATAATGAGGTCCTTTACAAATAAAACACTGAACAGGCTTCTTATGACCTTTCTAAAACTTATTCTTTTTGAACAAATATTTAGGAGGTTTGCGAGACTTGAAAGAATGTTTATTTACAGGAGCAAACCTATACTTCTTTCTCTTGAACCTTTTATTCTTATTCTGATATTTGAGCTTTCTATAATCATCATTATCACCTGAATATTTACACTTTTTACAAGAACAATGTTTGCCACAAGAATTTCTGCTAAATTTTCTAAGAGATTTGAACTCTTTTAGCTGACTATGTGGTGGCTGATTGCAGTAATCTTGAAGATTACAGGAGGAGTTGAACTGATCACTATTTTCACTCAAAGTTTTCAGCATACATCCTTTATTAACCTTGTGAGTGACTAACTGTCTGAGTTCTATGAAACCATGAGCCCCAATGTTAGACTTATATTTTTCTGTGACATAATCTTCAACATAGGCACCAAGACCATAGGGAAGAGAATTTAAGTAAAACTTTTTTGTAGTGGTGTCATAATATTTGCCTGCAGCAATCATGTATTTTTCAAACACCAAGTTATACTTGTGTAATTTCCCTAAGTCTTTTAACTGTAATGAATATAAAATTCTTTCAGCTTCAAGAACTTCATTTTTCCTGTTGCCACTGAATAAGCCAACTAAATAAAGTTTCAAGGTTGCAAAACCTTCAGCAGAAATATCATTTCGGCCCATATCTTTTTCTTTAACATATTCCTCTCCATCTGCATCTATGGAAATTATACCATTATCAGGAAGTGAATTCCACCAGTTTCTCAATTTCCCAGACATGAGTCTTACTGCATAAAGAACTTTATTTGCTTCAGACCAAACTGTTCCTCTGGTGTCAAAGAAATTTTCTAGTGTATCACACCAAGTGCAAATTGTATCATATGGATCCAGTATTTTGTCAATATTAAGGATATATCCTGAAGTGGCATAGGCTCTGAGATTCTCAGGCTGGGAAATTTCTGATAGGACATCTTTCATTTCTATGTCAAAATTATCATCTACTACTGTTTTATACAAAGGTTCCCAAAGTTCTTCAATTTCATCAATGGGAGAAAATTTTTCAGGATCTGAGATGGATTCTGGATCTGAATCAGACACAGCAAGAGAAACTACTTCATGGATTTCTTCATCAGAAGAGTTCATAGCAGCAGCAGGTTCTTCCATGTAGACTGGTTCATTGACTTCTAATTCATTTTCTCCTAACCAATCTCTTAAAGCATCACTTGCTTGCAACATATGTTCTTTTTCTTTATGCTTAGGAAGAAGAATCTTAGAAGGCATAGGAGGGCTATGACTTCTACGAATAACTAGTTTTTCTTCTTCAACTTCTTCTGTGAAGATGATACTCTTCTTTTTCTGGATTCTTGGCCTGGGTTTTGGTTCAGACTTCTGAGTTTTTGTGTCAGAAGTTTCTTCTTCAGAACTATCAACACCTTTCTGTGATACCCTAATTTTCTTGACATATTTTCGAACCCTTTCTAGGTTTCTAGCCACATTATCAAGAAGTACTTTTTGCTCTTGGGCTTGAGTATCACCTCTATTGTCAGCAGAAGACACAGCAGAATAGACTTGACTAGCAATGTTTTCTATTCTTTCAGATGAGGCTTGTATGCTGGTGGCCATGGTGTGTGTCTGACTAACTTGATGACTTAATGAGCCATAATTGTTTAATACAGAGGTACATTGTTTATCAACCCTTTTTAGAGTAGTTTCTGAGTTATACTGACTACTCTGGATTTGAAGCATCCCATCATAAACAGACAATGTCCTATTTATATTTTGCTTTACATCAACTGCAATATCATCAATATTATCAGTAGCACTTTTCATCCATGCAGAATGCCAATTGCGTTGAGCTTCCGAGATCTTTTGTTTTGTCCCTATTTTAGGGTGTACTCTAGCCTCATATTTACCCATAGTTTTGTCATCTGGATTGACCATTTGAAAACTATCTTTTGTGGGCCATCTACCAGGTGTATAGCTGACCAATTCAGCAGCTGTGGAAGAATCTAGTTGGACAGCACATTTAGTTCTTCGCTCAGTTCCATATCTAGGTAAGTGTTCTCGCATCATACTAGCATGCTCACCTAACTTTGCTATTTTAGGACCTTTTCCTTTTTTATCTGGTTCTTCTTGCTTAGGAGCAAGATGTAATCTGTCACTGACCCTCTTAGCTAATTCATCGAGTTGATCAGGATGTTGGCCAGATAATCTTTGAGATTTAGAGGAAAAGGATGATCTTCCTGGAACAAAGCGTCTGGAGGTAGAACCAGAGGTAGAGGCTTCTTCAGGGTTATAGTCTACAAAAGGCTTTCTGGTTTAGCTTGCATAGGAGTGAGCCATGGAACGGCTGTGAGCTAGAGGTTGAGCAGGAGCTTGAGACTCATCAATAATGGGTTGTTCGAGTATGGTCTGGCCAGGAATGGCTTGCAAGGCAATAGTACCAACTCTGCGGGACTGCATTAGTGGTCTATCAGAAAAGCGGTTGCACTGTATTGGAAGATTTGCAAACTGAGGTTTCTGTCTGTCTAAGAGTTGTTCGATAATTGGAAAACCAATTTTGAAACCAGTGGAATCTATGAATCGGCCATAATCTAATAGATTAGATGAGCCTTTAGGAAATGATACCCCCGTTGGCAAAGAAACAGGAGGTGAGACAGTATTCATGATTCTATAAATGCAGCGTCCACCAATAGTAGCATAGACAGAACCAGGCATTAAAGACACACCTTTAACTTGTAGAAGCAAACAGAAAGCTGAAGAAATAAACTTATCAGACAAGCTAAGAGTAAAATTAGGTTGAACAGACAAAATTCCATCACCCTTCTCAGCACTGAGAATTCCACGGAATTGAGCAACAACAGCTTGATCCCAAATTTGACAACGAGTATCAATGAGAGTGGCAAAAAACTCAGCACCTATATTATAGTTAAAGTGTGGGTGAACTATTAAATCTACATGAGGGAAATGGACATGGAAAAATCCTTTATTTCTCCATCTATCGACATCTTCGGGAAGTAAGAAAGGAAGATAAATTGGACATATACCAGTGCCAGAGACTAAAAGATTAATTTCACTTTGTCTAATAGAGTCACAGACTTTGGCTTTGATTCCTTTTTCGGGATAAAAGGTATTTATCTTAACATCAGGAAATTTAAAGTTGCCTTTATCATCAACAACATGAGTGTTTCCATCTTGGAAATAGTTATGCAAGATATCAGATAGAGCAGAACTTGCATCCATAGATCTTCTAAGAGCCATAAGTGAGAAAATATAACTTACTGATCACTCCGTTCGCGATATTCCCTGCTACTTTCTTCGACTAACTGCCCTTCACACGGCACTATCCTTTGGCCTTCAACAACGGGTCTTACTGCGATCCTCCATAGGTACTACAGCACGCTACTAAGCAGTATTTTCAGCAATATAACTCACCCGGGGCAAAAAGAAAAATCATAAGATCACAAACACATGGCTGTACAATAGGATGCAACCCTATTTTCAACGAGTAGACTCAAGATCAAATACTCTAATGTTATAAGTCACATTTCAATTTCAACAAAATATTATTAAAATTCATCAAAAAGCTTCTTAGACACTAGATAATCTATAATATCTCAGACTATGGTTTTCTTGACTCTTATGTAGTCGACCACAAAATTCATAGGACTAACACAAAGTCATAGTCCAATTAGAGAAATATATGTTTATCTACACCCTTATAGATAGATACTAGGGTTTAACTTGTCTAATTCAAACTCAATGGTGTGACAAAAATACTCTAAGCAAAATTTATCATATAGAGACAAAGACCTTTAGTCTTCGTTAAACCACTTAAATCTTGGTTGAATTTATATCTCACATAAATCATCAGGTATAACAGAAAATATCATTACTATCATAATGTAGTTTGTACATAGGATATGATACCACCTCTCTCGGTGTTTAATAATACCTAAACATATTATCAGTTTTCTAAGATAGAAGTTTATATATCACCTATCTTTTGATAAATCATAATATCATTAATACAAAAGACTAAGAAACTAAGGATCTGTCTCAATCCAACTATTTGTCTTAGCACTGGTTTACTAATGGGGTCTATAGAAATAAATTCTCAACCTCTAAAGAAATAAAAAAGTTTTATGATACTTCTTATAGTAAAGAGATAAGACAACCACATAATGGCTTGAAAAATTCTTCTAAGCCTTAAGATTACAAAATGAAAGTATTACTTAGTCATCTATATATATAAACGATTGTCATTACTCAGCAAGGCTACTATGGAGTTAACAGATTATCCAGTGCTAAATAGACCAGGATAAAATATAGTAAGCCTTCATAAGCTAGACCATTCTGTCTTTTGGTCTACAAGGCTCACTGGTTTTAAAACTAAACAAATCAATTTCATTGCCCATTGACCAACACAATTCACTAATCTAGAGGATAGTAGGCATATATCATGTCGACCTGCAAACTATGACTAACAAACAGTCTTATTGATCTTGAAGGTTCAATATCTTAGCATGATTATGATAACTTTGATATCTACAGTTTTCTACTAAAGAAACTATAATATAGGATACTATCTCGACTATTCCAATCTATTGCCTAAAATATCTTTTGAACTATGTTTTCTATAGAATAAAAGAACCTATCTTTGACTATAGCACAATTATAATAATAAAACAAAAACAATTTGCTAACAAAAAGATGGTGTCATTATAAGACATCCATCCATCTCAAGCCATCAAATCAACATCTGAGTTAGCTATGTTTTTAATCCTTTGTTGTGTAAACTTGGTACCCTTTGATCCTTTGTGTTATCTCCAATCTAAACTCCACAAGATTCCTTATGATACCACTCACAAAAGTTAACACAATACTCATAAAAGTGTGATTTCCTTTGAAGACTCACTTCATGTGCTTCCACTCCCCATAACTCTTAATGATTCAGTCTTTTATGACTTCATACTTCACTTTTCTCGTGGTGTCTAAGGTAGATTCTATGCTTATTTACATGCTTTTAATTAGCATGCAGAAAGTGTGGTGCAGGGGCACCCTCATGCACATGTTAATCAACATCATACACAAAATTTAGGGAAACAAAATAAATATTTTAATTCTCTAACACTCCAAGTAAAAGACAAGGCAAGTTGCATATGGACAAAAATTTTAGTCATCTACATGCTAGAAGACAAAGATTGCACAATGAAAATTTTTCAAGCACCCAAGTCATAAAAGAAAGCAATAAAAGAATCCCAAGTGTCACCTTTCTCCAAGTTGGATGCCACCAAGCAAAAAAACGAATACCAAGAGTCACTGGAGCCAAAAATGAGGAAGATGAAACTATGCAAAGGAGATCTTATAAATAGATTGAAGTTTTGGCTCCAAAGAGCTATTGAAAAAGAAGAGAAGAGCCCAAATTTATTTCTGATTTTTGTAGGTAATCAAGAGTACACCCATGGGTGATGTTGAAGATAATTCTCTAAGGGAAATATATCCATTTTGATGAGACAAAGAAGGTGAACGTCCATGGTGATTTGTTTGATGAAAAATTTCTAAATTTGTAATCTTGTGGAGGTGGATAGTTGAAAAGTTTGTTGGAGATATTTCATAGTTGGATTTGTGAAGGTTATGTGTGTGTGTTACCATCTTGATTGGCTTCATAAAAACATTTGGGTTGTAAGTATTTACTATTGTTCATGTTTTATGAAATTCTCAAGATATGGTGTTACTTCATAGCTGAAATTGTTGCTACAACATTCACAATTTATTTGAACTTAAGGGCTGCAAGTTTAAGAGATTAATATACATGTATTTTGCTGCAACTAAAGGAACCAAAGGGAAAAACAAAAATCCTTAATGGCTGGAATTTATCAAAGTTAATTTTCATTTAAGAGAAGAGGAGTAAAACAACAATCTTAATGCTGAAATTTAACAAGGTTATGTTGGCATATACAATTCATTTCAATCTTTGACATTTTGAGTACATGATTATAACAATTTGGAGGCATGACTATTGTTGTTATTTCAATGTATGTAAGAGAAGTTGATTGGGATGCATGATGGGAGAATCCTTCATTAGATTCTCTTGTCTTGTCTGTGCTTGGGCAGATTGGTGAAGGCCATCCCACACAAGATGAAAAATGGGATTAGTTACATGTTGAGTGTAATCAAGGGGCATATATGAACAAAGGACCCATTGATTTCAAGGTTGTAGATTTACCTTTTGATGTATACTATTTACAAGTATTTTTGGTTGCAGGTTATGGTGTAGATTCTCAAGTATTTGTAGATGTTGAGAGGGTACAAGAGTTTCCACTGAGGTTGGAGTGTGTCTTGGAAATGAAGGCACTCAAAGACTCAAGGGACAAAGCCTACTTCCAGTACTTGACTAAATGGAAGGGTATGCCTTATAAAGGAGTTAATTGGATGACTGAGTACATTGTTGCAGATCCTCACTCAAGGGGACTTGAGTTCATTTTTGTCCAGGAGTATGGTGTAGGAGCACCTTGGGAATTCATGCCTCCATGAGGCAATTTTGTTAAATTATGCTTTAATATTGTGTCTTTGATGTAATAAGGTCAATTAAGATGACTTTATATGTGTTTGAGTCAATATTAGGATTTTAGGTGGTTTATGAAGTCATAATATAAAAATGTTGTCTTTATTCCAAGAATGCAAAATCAAGGAATGTGAAGGGTCATATGTGGAAAATGAGAAGTTAAATGGTTAGAAACTCAAAGTGCAATTAGCCAATGGTTGTCCTTGGTTGTAAATGTTTAAATTTTCCTTGGACGGTCATGGAGATCCAAGGGGGTGATGTTTTGGAGATCAAATAGTACCAATATACTTTGTTTTTTCGCATTTTACTGTATTTTTTGTTGTGATGCTGTACAACCTAAACGTGATTAGCTAAGCATTGGGATTGATGAAGAATTGAGTCTTCTTTCATTTACATTTGGTCTCATCATTTTTCATCAAGATTTGAGCATTTTATAGTCATTTTACTAAAACTGGTCTAAGACCCTACCTAGGATTGGCATTAGAAGTTAGCTAGGAGTTAGGGTTTGAATAAAATTCATTGTCCAAGTGTGGGAATTGATTTGGTGAGCTTGGGAAGACAATATTAGACATGTCTGAGCCATTTTTATGAATATTTGGACTCTGGGTTGTGAAAGCCACATAGTGACCTATCAAAATAAGCCTAAATAGGCCTAGTTTCAAATGTAGCAACAATTTTTTGACTGATGTTTCAAAAGAACCCCACCTAGAAATTTGATATGTTATCAAAGGGATTAGTGGGTATCTAAAAATGGTTTTATGTTGTGGTTTTGAGTTGTCTTCTACAAGTTATGGAAAAAATACCTTGTTTGTTGCCCTAATTAGGCTTAGTCTCAAAACGAGACAGTCAATTTTAGGCCCTCACTTTCCACAACAACTTATACCCATTGAAACATATGTTTAATAAAACCCAAATGAGTATCTGAAACAAGTTTCATATTTTGGATATGAGTTCTAGTTTGCAAGTTATTGCCACTTTATCAGTTTTGGAGACCTACTAGTTTATGGTGGCCTAGATAAGGAAACCATAGTAATTGATGATACATCTATTCTTGAGAGTCATGGGAGGTTTATATATGTCATGAGTGCATGTCCTAAGATGTTCCAAGGGTCTGGTAAGGTATTTGAAGTGCAGCTACCAAATTTGAGGATTGTAGCCTTGTGTAGGTTTAAAACCTATGAAGCATAGTTGAGTTTGCAAGGTGATAGTGCCAAGTTTATGAAACAAGATGTCAAGTCAGTGATTCCTACCCCTTTGCTCTAAATCAAATTGGATTCATTGGTCCTTTATGTCCACTCTCCCATACTCCTCTTTATCATCTCCAACGACGCGTAGATGGGAGTCAAGTACTCCATAATTACGTGGAGAGGCTTTTAATAGAATAAATGCCCTCATTCAATGATGCAAAAGAATCTCTTTCACATAACATTATAAATAAAACTTATGAATAATATTTAAATAAATAATAAAACAATAACATAATGAAGATATATACATGTATCCTCTCGTCGATCCCAACACTTTGACAAAACGTGAGAATAGGGTCGAGATATTCTCCCCCTCTCTATTTTGTGCAAACACTATGCAAAATTAATTTACCAAAAGGAGACTTATTGTAACACACCAATAATGAATAGCTTTATCACTAATATTTATTGATTATAATAATACTATACTCCAATTAAATAAAGAAGAATAATGACCATCGACTATATCCTATCAATGATCAATCTATTTTATAACAAAACCTATGCTATAGAGATTTGATGTCAAATTAACTACTGTCAAATCAAAATCCCACTAAACTAATAAATTCAAACTTAACTTACCTAACTCATCAGGTTTCACAACACTAAACAAACACAAAACTTAGATGGCAACAAATTGTTCTTTCCACACGTTTATTCACTTCTCTCTGATGATGTCTCCCTCTCTCTTGGAGGGTGGAAAACCTATTTTCCTAGTTACACTTACAATCAACCAAAATTGGATTAGTGTATCATTAGTTAACCCATATATCTTATGAATAAATAATCATAACATCATTTAATCACATTTCTAATTCTAAACATATAAATGAGATCATTTGATTTATCCTGACATTTTCACATAATGTCAAATCATACAAAAATTATCTACTAATTACATGCAAGTAAACATAGTCAAAATTAGGGATGTGACAATATGTTAGGAAAGTGTCTCAACCTTGGAATTACAAAAAATATGATTTTTCAGTTGTAAAAATAGAAAAACTCAATTCTAGGCTATAGAGTTGGTTTTTGGCTGAAATAAATTTTGTATGTTGTTTAGTATTAAAATCAGGGGTGCATGGTACGCAAATCTCTTCAGCCTCTTCAATTTTTAAAAAATGGTCCTAATCAGCCTCCTAGATCAAAAGTTATGGCCTTTGGAAGTTAGGCCTCTTATATTAGAAAAAGTAAAAATGTGTTAGACATAGAAAAGAGATGTAAGGGGGAGTTACACATGTTTATGCATGTTATGACACATCATAAGACATATTTGATTCGAGATAACTAAACCCTAAGGATTTGGATGCAACTTTTGGGTGGTTCTAGCTAATGGTTTTGTAATTACCATTTGACAGTTTCATGTATTGTATCTCTTATCTATTAGGTTCTTGAGATAGAGGTTGTGGGTGAGAGTCTATTAGGGGAAAATGTAGGATCATCATGGGCCAAACAATACCTCTAGGTGACAATGAAAATACTAAAAAACAAACTTAAGTAACTTCACATGAAAATTTGAATGGATTATCTACACAATTTGGAAAATATGTAAGAATGGAATTTGTAGAGAATTGAATGTAGTTTATGGGATACTATTATTTTTTGGAAAAAAATTAAATTTATTTGGCAAAAAATGAACATTTTGAAATTAAGTGCTATTAAAAAAGTTTTAAAAAAATAAAAAGTGGGTGTCTGTCCGGCTAACCTAAGTAAGAGAAAAAAAATGAATCTTTAAATATAAGTAAAGGACACATGCCTGTATGTGACACATATTTTTTTTATTTATTTTCCAAGAAAATAATTAGTTATGAATTGTTTACTATGACTTTAAAAAAAAAAACTAAAAAAGTAATTGTCCAACAAACCTAACTTGATCAAAAAAATATGGAATTCAAATTTTTGTTAACTTGTAGCTAGAAAAGCATAGAGTGTGATGCATCTTTTGTATTTGAAAAGTGTGAAATGGTTTGAAAGTTATTGATATTTTTCAATTAGTGTCTCCATCATGATTTCATACATACTCTATGTAGAAAATTATTAATAATTATTTAATATTATTATAATCAAGCATATCCTATATTTTTAGAATGTGATAATTTCCTAAATAAACCCTTTTTGTTTCATCAAATTTGGACCAAAAAAGTTGTTAGCACAAGGGGTGAAGTCATAGAAAGATGGTGAAACTTCTAAACATGTTAGAATAGATAAAAATTCAACCTTGATACTGCCAAGCCTAAACCCAAGGCATCCCCAAGGCTAAATGATTTTCTACAAAGGTAACTAATATGTGCTACTAATAGACATCTGTTAGTAATGGATATCAGTTTTATAGAACGGATATCCGTTACCTATATATTCGTTAGATGCCAATATTAAAGTCTTTCAACCTTTGGGAAATGGATATCCATTCCTATATATAGATATCCATTCCTGGAAACAAATATCAGTTACCTAAAAGCCCAAAAATGACTATTTATATGTATTGGCTAGATAATGGGACAACAAGTTGGATTTACAAATGACTTCTCCAAAATCACCTACAAGGATGCTCAAGCCTATAAAATTATGGACGCCTCACTTGTACATACACAATTTTGGTTCTCAGTACTATATTTTTGAAGATTTCCTTATCACACCTATATTAAGGAGATTGGGTTTAGATAAGCCAAGTCTTCCACAAGATTTCCTTGAATTATTTAGACCTTTGGATAACAAGAAAGGCACAATTGGGGAGACTAGTTTGGACTACACAAAGGATAAATTGTTACCTAGGTATTTGGCTCTACTTTCATGTCCCACAAGTTGCTAATTTGGGTCCCATCGAGGATTGCATACCTAGAAGTAGTTTGGTAAATGAATAATATAAACTATTAGATTTTTATAAGTCATAATAGGAAAGTAATTCTCCCCTCTCAAGACAAATTCTCAAACATCACTATATTGGGCAAGGAAGGTTATGATAGAATCCTTGACATCATATGCAAAAATTCTATGAAGTGTGTACAAATAAGAGCATATGATTCTAAAGGTTTTCATATGATCAGGAAGTAGGTTAGCATGGAAAGTTTTGAGAAAAAAAGATGGTATAGAATAAAATTGGATGAGGCAAGGAGGATGAAGAATGATCATAATTTTAAAGGATTCTATGTAGAGATCCAAGACCCTATTGAGAGAATGAATATCATGTTGAATAATGTTGACACTTTAAGTATCACACCCCAAAGATTAAACCAATTGATGTACATGCACCATAGAAGGCTTCCCCTAATATTTATAGCACACATATTACTAGGTATGAAGCTAAATAGTAGAGTGACACTCTTAAGTCAAAAGGGTCAAAGAGTAAGGAGTTGCTAGTAGAAGGAATTTCTGATGTACCACAAGAAATGGGACAAATTATAGATCATCAATAGCCTTTGGTGTCCTATAGTGAAATAGAGAGGTTTGACAAATTGGACCCTTTGGGAGGTGAAATCATAAAAGTCATTAAGGCATATGAACACACATGGAACCTTTAGGTCAATGCCCCTTATGATGTCATAGTGTTGGGAGACCTTGAAGGTGAAGATGATGTTAATGTTGTGAGGACCATGACAGGTGATAAATATATGTCTGATGATCAATTCACCAAAATATAAAAGTTCAATAATTTTATTCTCAAATTAAAAACCCATGCTAGAAATGATTTAACTACTAGACAAGAATTTACCAAGGCCTTTGGCCATTATCCTAATTTGACAAAGAGAATCAATATTTGAATTGGATATCAACAACATTACACTAAACCAGGATATGAGGCTAGTGAGAGAGAGTGGATGCTTGTTGTTTCTAGGATGATACATATCCCCATCATTGGAATTTCACACTTTAGAAGGAATAATGAAGGTGGGGATTTCTTTCAAAACATAGAGCAAGCTAGAAAATTTTATTTAGTTCAGAATATCTCCCCCACTAAGAAACCCTAGCATTATAGCTATTGCCCCTAATCATGACAAGACTCAAATTTTTGATGGCCCTTAGGGATTGATTAGTCAATTAATTGTTAAGAGAGTGCTAGCGACACATGTCCCTAAAGTTGTATTTATTTCAATTCATATTTCTTAGTTTAGTGAGGATGTGATGAAAAAGTTACAAAAGGATTATGATGCATTACTATAGGATATCATAAGGTTAAATAACAAGCTGAAAGAGGAGAAATCCAAATCTAAAAATTATTTGCATCGAATCAAGTCATTGAGTTCAAGAACTATGCCTCCTCCAAGTTTTCCCCATGAAGGATCCTCATTCTAAGGAGACATTAATATATTGGTGGAATAGGTCAAGTCTTTGTAGGAAGAGAAGAAGAAATGGAATACTCAAACAAAGAAAGAAGTTGAAAAAATATTGTTAAGGGAATCCTCAAAGCTAGGGTGTCCAACATAGTAAGGTTAAAAAATTACCTTTGTGAATTCCATGATAACTTGAGGAAATCTACAGAGTATGCATAATGTGAGGGCTCCAAATTATCATAGCTAAAAGTTAAATGGATCCCAAGAATAATGGTCATGAAGATCATTTACAAAAATATCAAGTATGATCTAAGGAGCTAAAACAAAAGTACAACTATCTTTGAAGTGACTAAGTTGTTGAGTCATGTCTTTACCTTTTTGAATAATCGACAAACACTTTTGAAGGATAAGGAAGGTAAATTTCAAACATTTGGTCAATTATGGAATTCCTAGTGTCATAGATCCCAATGGGTAGGTAAAGTAACCAGTTGTCTAGAAAGGTGATTTTAGGGATCTGATACACATGTGGGTTAATCCTATTTTATAAGAGGATAAGGTTGGTCTTATTTTGATCATCTATCAAATGAATAAAGCCTTGATACTAGTAAAAAGTATCAAGAATTTTATCAAGTAAGGGCTACCTTGGATGCTAGATATACCACATATATGAACAAGATTAAAACTATTTTGGAAATATAGTGGCCTAATGATGAATAATTTTAAGAGTGGATAGAGAAGTTCACCAAACAATAATAATTTTACACTTCTATCTTCTCATATATCTAAATATATTATCCTTGAGATCAAGTACAAGCTGTCACATTGTAACCAAAAAAGAAAAGGTCAAAAATAGTCTACTTAGAACTCGTATAGGATCTATTTTTAGATATTAGAGCCTAATTTTTTGATAGAGGGGTCATTTTACAAATGATTGGACAAGGATGCATGATTATATCTATAATTATTACCTAAAATGTTCATTCTCTAATATGTATGGGTTGAGCTATATAAAGAATAGAGACCTAATTTCTTGACACAAAATTTATTCTCTAAATAGGAAGTCTCTTAGTGATCACTATTAAATACAAGATAGGAGGGTCTAGAAATTACAGTGAGTGTTTCCTCATATATTTTAGGTCATATACAAATCTATAAATTCCATGTTCCTTCATGTGGTGGTACAGTTTTTTAGATCCCTTCCTACATCTCTAGCCTCATCTCTAGTGGTGAAAGGTCATAGTCATGGCTCAAGGTTGTGAGATCTTCAAACCTTACACCATGGCACTAGACAAATCCTCTCACGCATGTTATCCTTTTGGTTTAATTCAAAAGCTCCTTAGCCTTCTTTTGTGCTATATTATAAATTGAGATTGAAGGATAGTTGGAAAAATCCACTGCCTACATTCAAGGCTAAGGATGGCTTGTATGAATGCTTTGTGATGCCATTCAAAATGTCTAATGCCCCCACCATTTTTATGCAAACAATCAACTAGGTATTTAGACCCTATGTTGGGAAGTTTATTATAATTTATTTTGATGGTCCATTTTTATTTTTAGTAGAAAATTGGAAAGAACATCCATGACATTTGAAAATAGTGGTTGATACACCTAGAGTAGAGAGGCTATTTGTAAATTAGGTGCTAGAAGTAAAATTTTGCATTCCATAAGTCATGGGATCAAACTAACTACACAAACATGTTGGGATGGTTGGGTAAATACTAGGGGAGGTCTCATTTTCATGCATCAAGTGTCCCAGTCATTCGGAGTAGCAGGCTACTAGCAAAGTCCCTTAAGATCCCTAAGAGCAAAAAAATGCCAAACTATGATGGAGCAATTCTAAGAATTCATGGTAGCTGGGAACATTTTGTTTGGACCTACAAGTGCACATAAGGTCTATCCAAAATAACCTCTCTCAGTTTTGGTCAACTCTAATCCATTTTATCATGCTGAAATCAAATGCATTCTTGCAAAATGCTTCAGTTTCATGCAATGAAAAGTTGCTAGGAGTGACGTTTTGCATTCCATAGCTCGTGGGGCCAAACTGATTATGCCAATGTGTTAGGTTGGGTGGGTAAATACTAGGGTAGGTCTCATTTTGTGCACCAAGTGTCCCAGTCATTTGGGGTAGTAAGCTGCCGACAAAGTCCCTTAAGATCCCTAAGAGCAAAAAACTTGTAAACTATGACAAAGTAGTTCTTGGAATTCGTGGTAGCTGGAAACATTTCATTTGGACCTACAGGTGCATGTGGAGTCCATCCATAATAACCTCTCTCAGTTTTGGTCAATTCTAGTATGTTTGACCTCACAAAAGCCAAATGCATTCTTGCAAAATGCTTCAAATTCATGTAGTGGAAAGGTGCTAGGAGTGACATTTTGCATTCCATAGCTCATGGGGCTAAACCAACTATGCCAATGCATCGAGGTGGGTGGGTAAATGCTAGGGGAGGTCTCATTTCATGTGCCAAGCGTCCCAGTTGTTCGAGGCAGTAGGGTACCGACAAAGTCCCTTAAAATCCTTAATAGAAAAAAAATTGCCAAACTATGATAGAGCAATTCTCAGAATTCGTGGTAGTTGGGAATGTTCTATTTGGACCTATAGGTGCATGTGGGGTCTATCCACAATAACCTCTCTAAGATTTGGTCAAATCAAATTCATTTGACCATGCCAAAATCAAATCCATTCTTGCAAAATGCTTCAGTTTCATGAAGCACAACCTTGACAAGTACCATATTTTTTGTTCTACTCATTATGGGGCGAGATCGAATGCACCAACACATTGTAGTGGGTAGGTAAATGCTAGGGTAGGTCTCATTTGATGTGCCAAGCATCCCAGTCATTCAAAGCAACAGGCTACTAACAAAGTGACTTAATATCTTATGAGTAAAAACTGCCAAACTATGACGTAGCAGTTCTCAGAGTTTGTGGCAGCTGAGAATGTTTCATTGTGGCATACAGGTGCATGTGGGGTCCATCCACAATAACCTCTCTCAATTTTGGTCAACTCAAATCTGTATGACTGTGTCGAAATCAAATGCATTCTTACAAAATGCTTCAGTTTCATGCAGCATAACCTTGCCATGTGCCATATTTTTTTCTTTTCTCCTCATGGGGCCAAACCAACTACACCAACATGTCATGGTGGGTGGGTAAATTCTAGGGGAGGTATCGTTTCATGTGTCAAGCATCCCAGTCCTTCAAGGCAATAGGCTACTAGCAAAGTTGAAAGGTGTAAGGACTAGAATTTTGCATGCCACAGGTCATGCAGTCAAACCAACTACACCAACACATTTAGATGGGTGGGTAAATGCTAGGGGAGGTCTCGTTTCATATGCCAAGTGTCTCAGTTGTTCTCGGCTACAATCTACTAGCAAACTCGAAAGGTGCTAGGAGTGAGATTTTGCATTCCATAGCTCATGGGGCTGAACTGATTGCGCTAGCGCATTGGGGTGTCAGGTAAATGCTAGGAGAGGTCTCATTTCATGTGCCAAGCATCCTAGTCATTCCAAGCTATAAGCTACTGAAAAAGTCAAAAGGTGTTAGGGTTAAAATTTTGCATTTCATAGGTCATGGGGTTGAACCGACTATGCCAACACATTTGGGTGGGTAGGTAAATGTGAGCGGAGGTCTCATTTCATGCGTGAAGTGTATCAGTCATTTTGGAGTGCAAGCTACCGATAAAGTCACTTTACCAATAGCTTACAACCTGGAATGACTGGGACACTTGGTGCATGAAACGAGACCTCCCCAAGCATTTGCCTATCCATCTTGACATGTTGGCACAATTGGTTTGGCCCCATGAGCTATGGAATGTAAATATCATTCCTAGAACTTCCTTTCCACTACATGAAACTAAAGCATTTTGCAAGAATGCATTTGATTTCAGCATGATCAAACGGACTAGAGTTGACAAAATTTGAGAGAGGTTATTGTGGATGGACCCCATATGAATCTATAGGTCCAAATGAAAATTTACTAGCTACAATGAATTTTGAGAACTCCATCATGGTTTGACAGTTTTTTGCTCTTAGGGATTTTAAGGGATATTGCCAGTAGCCTGTTGCCCTGAATGACTCGGATGCTTGGCGCATGAAATGAGACCTCCCCTAGAATTTACCCACCCACCCCAACATGTTGGTACAGTCAATTTGGCCCCACGATGAGCATAACAAAAAAATATGGCACCTAGCAAAGTTGTGTTGCATAAAACTGAAGCATTTTGCAAGAATGCATTTGATTTTGGCACGGTCAAATAGATTTGAGTTGACCAAATCTAAGAGAGTTTATTGTGGATAGAATCCATGTGCACCTGTACGTCCAAAAAAATGTTCCCAGCTACAATGAATTCTGATAACTACTCTATCATAGTTTGGCAGTTTTTTATTGTTAGGGATCTTAAGGGACTTTGTCGGTAGCCTACTGCCCCAAACGACTAGGATTCTTGACGCAAGAAATGAGACCTTCCCTAGCATTTAACCAACCACCTTGATGCATTGGCATAGTTAGTTTAGCCCCATGACCTATGGAATGTAAAATTTTAGTCCTAGCAACTTTCAACTTTGTCGGTAACTTGCTATCTTGAATGATTGGGACACTTGGCAGATGAAATGAGACCTCCCCTAGCATTTACCTACCCACCCTAATGCGTTGGCATGCTCGGTTTGGCTCTATGTGGAATAGAAAAAATATATAGCACTTGTCAAGGTCATGTTGCATGAAACTGAAGCATTTTGCAAGAATGCATTTGATTTCAGCATGATCAAATGGACTAGAGTTGACAAAATTTGAGAGAGGTTATTGTGGATAGACCCCATATGAATCTATAGGTCCAAATGAAAATTTACTAGCTACAATGAATTTTGAGAACTCCATCATGGTTTGACAGTTTTTTGCTCTTAGGGATTTTAAGGGACATTGCCAGTAGCCTGTTGCCCTGAATGACTCGGATGCTTGGCGCATGAAATGAGACCTCCCCTAGAATTTACCCACCCACCCCAACATGTTGGTATAGTCAATTTGGCCCCACGATGAGCAGAACAAAAAAATATGGCACCTAGCAAAGTTGTGTTGCATAAAACTAAAGCATTTTGCAAGAATGCATTTGATTTTGGCACGGTTAAATAGATTTGAGTTGACCAAATCTAAGAGAGGTTATTGTGGATAGAATCTACATACACCTGTAGGTCCAAAAAAAATGTTCCCAGCTACAATGAATTCTGATAACTACTCTATCATAGTTTGGCAGTTTTTTATTCTTAGGGATCTTAAGGGACTTTTTCGGTAGCCTCCTGCCCCAAACAACTGGGATGCTTGACGCATGAAATGAGACCTTCCCTAGCATTTAACCAACCACCCTGATGCATTGGCATAGTCAGTTCAGCCCCACGACCTATGGAATGTAAAATTTTAGTCCTAGCAACTTTCAACTTTGTCGGTAACTTGCTGCCTTGAATGATTGGGATGCTTGGCAGATGAAATGAGACCTCCCCTAGCATTTACCTACCCACCCTAATGCATTGGCATGCTCAGTTTGGCTCTACGTGGAATAGAAAAAAAATATAGCACTTGTCAAGGTCGTGTTGCATGAAACTGAAGCATTTTGCAAGAATGCATTTGATTTCGGCATGGTCAAACATATTTGAGTTGACCAAAACTAAGAGAGCTTATTGTGGATGGACCCCATGTACACTTGTATGTCCAAACAAAACATTCTCATCTACCATGAATTTTGAGAATTGTTCTATCATAGTTTTGTACTTTTTGCTCCTAAGATCTTAAGTGACTTTGTTGGTAGCCTGCTACTTTGAATGACTGGGATGCTTGGCACACAAAACGAGACCTCCCCCATCATTTACCTTCCTAGGACTGATGAATTGGCATAGTTAGTTTGGCCACATGAGCTATGGAATGTAAAATGTCACTCCTAGCACATTTCCACTACAAAAAATGGAAGCATTTGGCAAAAATGTATTTAATTTCGACACGGTCAAATAGACTGGAATTGACCAAAACTGAGAGAGGTTATTGTGGATGGACCCTAGGTACACTTGTAGGTTTAAATGAAATGTTGCTAACTACCATGGATTTTGAGAATTGCCCCATCATAGTTTGGTAATTTTTTGCTGTTAGGGATCTTAAGGGACTTTGCCAGTAGCCTACTGCCCTGAATGACTAGGATGCTTGGTGCATGAAACAAGACCTCCCCTAGCATTTACCCACCCACCCTAACATGCTGGCATAGTTGTTTCGGTCCCACAAGCTATGGAATGCAAAAGTCACTCCTAGCACCTTTCCACTGCATGAAATTGGAGCATTTGGGAGATTGTCTACAAAATGTCACTCCTAACTTCACACATCTAAATGTTATACATTAAGTCATGTTTTGTTAGTGTGATGATGTGGTATTACATGATTGGTTGCTTTTTAGATCTAAAGAACACATTTCATTCAACTATAAGTACTTATAGTCAATACTAACAACCTTAAAGTCACAACTAGTAGTGTTAAACTTTTAAAATTATTAAACTTTAAATCCACAAATATTATCATGGAGAGGCTTATTATGCAAGTTTAAGGTTGTCTTTTATTATATTTTTGAGGATTTGTCATGGAGAGGCTTATTATGCTTATTATGACAGTCATAGGAGGATAGTCAAGGAATGCCATAGTTTTAGGGGCAGTTATGTAGTCATTTCTTGTTTGAAATCCTCATCAAGGTGGTATTATATGTAGATATAGGATATCTTTAGTTATGCATACCCAAAACAAGGACATGTTGTAGTGCCAAAAATGTGACCATGCTGCAAGAGATAATTTTGATGTCATACATTATAAGGCTTAAACTATTGATCAAAACTCCTAGCATGAACTCAAGTTTGCAAAAGGACTTCATCAGTAGTCTTGGACAGGGTATGGACAACCAATATTGCAAACAAGGTATGGACAACCATCCAAGTATAAAGGATATATGAATTTTATCCGATGTAATTTACTAGTTTATCTTAGATGACCTTCTTTTCACATACACTCCTTGTCTCATAATCATGACTTGAGGACTATGTCTTTGGCTGTCACGTCTTGTGACTGTTTCACATGATAATTGTTCAATCTCAGTGATAATAAAGGGTATAGGAAGTTTGTTAGATGTTGTAATTGCAGCTGCCCTTGTAGACATATATGCAAAGTGTGGAAGCATAGACAAGGCACATGGACTGTTTGATAGAACACCACAAAGAGAGGTCCTCTCATGGAATGCAATTAGTGCAAGATATGCAGAAAATAGATTTGTTGAAAAGAATTTAGAAAAGTTCAAGAAAATGCAATTGGTAAGTGTAAATCTAAATTCCACAACCTTCGCCAACATCCTCCCTATCTCTACCAAATTAGGATCTTTGGAACAAGGTATGGACAACCATCAACGCATAAAGGATACTATGTAGGTTTTTGTGAAGTTGCCTGTGATGATTATTATGTAGGTTTTATTTTGAATGGTGGACAAGGGTTTGGTGTCTTGAGAAGTATTATACATTTGGACTTTATCTTATGAGCATTATGGTGAAGGTCAATGGTATTGTGTTAGTCACAGTGACAAACCCTAGAGGCTGTGTAGTGTAATATACCTATACTCAACTTCTCTCTTTGATGTGGAGTATAAAGTTGGAATAGAAATATAAAATGCAAATCTTGGGTTAAAAACCTCATGGTGGGATCAAATTCTCACTACACCTTTTATTAATGTGCTCGGATTGAATTTGTAGATGATGGTAAAGACAAAAGTAGAGTGCCTTCTAAAGTGATTAGTTTTCTCTTGAATATTGTTGTGGTTGTTAGTTCCATGTGTATAGTCTCATTGATAAGATGTATTGTTATTAGCCCTTAAAAACAAAGTGAAAATGCTTTACTTTGATTGAATATGTGGATAGCAATTATGTATGTGCATATGATAAAAATGTTACCTTAAAAGAATTTGAAATATTTGCAACTCTAAAATGATTTGTAAGGAAACCCTTATTTATGGAGTTGTTATTATTTATATTTTTGCAATAATTAAGCTCAAAGTATATATGTTGCAATAATTGCAAGATATGCACAAAATGGATTTGTTGATAAGGATTTAGAAACTTTCAAGAAAATGCGATTGGTAGGTGTAAATCTAAATTCCACAACCTTAACTAACATCCTTCCTACCTATGCCAAAATGGGATCTTTGGAGCATGGTATGGACATCCATCAAAGCATATTTAGGATATGGGAATTTTTTCAAATCTATTGTAGTTGCAACTACCATAGTAGACATGTATGTAAAGTGTGGAAGCATAGACAAGGCACATGAACTGTTTGACAAAACACCTCAAAGAGTACAATCTCATGGAATGCTATAATTGCAATTTATGTACAAAATAGATTTCTTAATAAGGCTTTAGAAACTTTCAATAAAATGCAATTGAGAAGTGTAAAGCCAAAATGTGATCTTTGGAACATGATATGGACATCCATCAAAGCATAAAGGATATGGGAGTTTTGTCAGATGTTATAGTTGCAACTATCCTAGTAGACATGTATGTAAAGTGTGGAAGCATAGACAAGATACGTGAACTATTTGACATGATGCCTCAATGAAATACCATCTCATGGAATACAATGATTGCAAGATATACAAAAAATGGATTTTTTTGATAAGGCTTTATAAACTTTCAAGCAAATATAATTGGTAGGTGTAAATCCAAATTCCACAACCTTACCCAGTATCCTCCTTGCCTATGCCAAAATGAGATCTTTGGAACACGGTATGGACATCCATCAAAGCATAAAAGATATGGAAACTTTGTCAGATGTTGTAGTTGCAACTACCCTTGGAGACATGTATACAAAGTGTGCAAGCATAGACAATACACGTGAACTATTTGGCATGATGCCTCAAATAAATGTCATCACATGGAATGCAATGATTGCAAGATATGAAAAATGGATTTTTGATAAGGCTTTAGAAACTTTCAAGAAAATTCAATTGATGGGTGTAAAGACAAATTCCACAACCTTATCCAACATCCTCCCTTCATATGCCAAAATGGGATCTTTGGAATGTGGTGTGGACATCCATCGAAGCATAAATGATATGAGAATTTTATCAGATCTTGTAGTTGCAACTACCCTAGTAGACATGTATGCAAAGTGTGGGAGCATAGACAATGTACATGAATTGTTTGACATGATGCCTCAATGAAATGCCATTTCATGGAATGCAATGATTGCAAGATATGCAAAAAATGGATTTTTTTGATAAGGATTTATAAACTTTCAAGAAAATACAATTGGTGGGTGTAAAGCCAAATTCCACAACCTTAGCCAGTATCCTCCTTGCCTATGCCAAAATGGGATCTTTGGAACATGGCATGGACATCCATCAAAGGATAAAAGTGTTAGAACACACAAAATATTTTGAGAGGGGGATTGAATCAGTAGATCAAAAAATACTTAAAAAATTCTAATCTCTAGAAAGTAGACCCAAATAACTTTCAGTGCTTAAGTAGGAACAATAAGAGATCATACAGACATGAACACTAGATATACATGGAAAACCCAAAGATGGGAAAAACCATGGTGAGAAAATGTTGCGAGGATCTATCGTCCTAATCTAGCCTCACAGAATAAACCATTGATTACAATGTTTTAAGGGCACCCACCCTAAGGAGTCACTGAACCCCTAATTTAAGAGCTCCAACTCTAAGGAGACTACAGTCCCCTCAACCAAGCACCAACTCACTCCACTAGAGGCACCAACCTTTGAATCTTTACAAATTCAAATATGCATACATTTGGTTCTTTTACTAACCTCAGATGCACCTCTTCAATTCATACATAGACTTCTCTTCTTACACAACACACTCCAAACTCTCTATGTTCTTACAAACACACACTCTTCTATGATACATTGATAAAGTGTTATTACCTCCACTATTCTTATTAAAAATATTGCATTTCATATGTGCATAGAACTATACTCCAAACTACACAAAGTAGCACAACACACACTATTTAACATTCATGAGAGAAGAAACTATACACCAAATTCTCAACAACCCCTTTGATCTACACAAACCAAATGCATGGAAATCCAACATGTGTTCCATTCGATTTGAACCAAAACACTAACAGAAGATCATCTAAAACAAAGAAATTGCATAACCGTAACATGTTGGGGAAAAATGTGTTAGGAAACTGTGTTTAACCCTTATCTTTACTTTGTTAGTATATTACTTTTGGATGCATATGCTTTGTAAGTCATCCAATGAGTATATTGTATTATCCCACATTCATGGGAAGTAATAGTTGTTTAGATTAGACTTAGTATATAAGTATGTGTTGAGGCCAATGAAGGCATCCATGAATTTATTGCATTGAGCTTGCTCAAAGGAGGTTTCCCCCTTGAAGTGGTCTATGATCAATAAATTCCTTCTGTGTTTCTACTATTTATATATTTTTGTTATTTCGTACATTTTTCATTATATTGTTGTAGGAGGTTCCTCTCATCTGGTATCAGAGTGCTTTCTTGGGCTCGCTGGGTGGAATTTCTATCAATTTTTTTCACAGTGGCCTCCAGGTGCTGTGATTATTGCAGTACTTCTTTCTTATTGACATCTGTATTATTCATTTCAATTGCAAGTTCAGATCAAGGAATATCCCTATCTACTTAATTATGGGAAGTGCCTGGGCATATAGCCCTAAAACTCATTATGAGGAGTACCACAGGAACCCTGAAGTAGCTGGCCCATTGTGAGGACCTACCAATGAAAATGGCAATGGTCGCTACCTGATTGACTAGTTCCCATTCGTGAGGTAAACCAAAAGCTGTCATTTGTGGCAAAGCGATTATCAGTTTTACCTGAGCCATGGAGTGAGGGGTACTGCCCAAATACGCAAGCCATTAGACAGCATTGGTGGCTAAGTGACTTCCCTCAACCTTTAGGAAGCCGAACATACTTGGGGCCCATATCTATTGACAGCTGGCAAATTGCAGATTCAATCTGTCTAAAGCAGTTAGCAGATCGATTCCAGAAAAAAAAGTAAATAGAAAAAGTTCCATTTTTGCCATATCTTCCTTGCTTTAGCTCCGTTTCCTCTCAAAATTCACTAGAACCCCTGAAGTTTCATTTTGCATATTTCCTTCCTTGAGGACCCCATCCTAAATTCCACTTATTGAAGCTAGAAATCCCACATTTGTCTATTTTTAGGGTTTGACATAACTTCTTCGATTCTCACACAATAGCCTTCAAATTTTACCACAGTGTTCATTTCATATTTCTTCTCCTTTGTCCCTCTTGGACAAATTTTCCCATTCTTTCACCCCACTTCTGAAATCCCCATTTTCTGCTTCCCTTTCCCTCAGAAAGTGTCCAAAACCTAGTCAAACCCCAATTACCCATCAAAGTTTTTCCCAAATCCAAATTTTCCTTTACTAAAAAAGTTTTTGCCTTTGTTTTCCTACCCATTCCCCCCCCAAAAAAAAACTGTTGGTTATGGTTGTCACCCGCAGAAGAGCAAAAAACATGGAGGATGAACTTTCAGCCCTCAAGACCAAACTCCAAGATCTGGATGAAAAAATTCTTAGCCTCAATCTTCAGCATTCAACCATGAACAATAGACGACAGCTAGAGTCTTCTGTAGACATTGAGTTCTCTTCTTCTAGCAATTTTCATGGGCCGAAGCTTGATTTTCCTCACTACAATGGTGATGATCCAGCTGGATGGATATACTGGGCAGAATAATATTTCAGTCTACATAATACTTTTGATGTCAACAAAGTACCACTTGCATCCTTTCATTTGGAACATGAAGCCCTTCAATGGTTCGGTTGGTACATCAACCTCATGAAGAGCCAAAATTGACATATTTTTACAAAATCATTTTGCAACAATTTGGCCCTAGTGCTTTTGATGACTTCATAGGAGCACTCACTAAACTTTGCCAAACAGGCACTGTGAGAGAATATCAAACATAATTTGAAAAACAGGCCAATCACACAAAGGGATTGTTTGATGAATTCTTCAGGAGTTGTTTTGTCAGTGGTCTGAAGGATACAATTCGATCTGAGGTTAAAATGTTCCATCCCAACACAATGATGGAATCCCTAGGGTTGGCTAAGTTGGTGGAGGACAAGATCATAGCTCAACAGTGATCCAAATCCAATTTTGTTCCATTCAGAAATATGGTTTCCCAAAGACCTCAAATCACTCCAGCTCCTAGAACAACTCCTATCAAGCATTTGACTAAAGCAGAGATGCAGGCACGTAGAGAAAAAGGAGTTTGTTATAATTGTGATGAGAAATTCACTCAGGGACATCGATGTGTTGAGAAAAAGCTCTATCTCTTGGATGTGGATTCTCTGCCTGTAACTAAAGTTTATGCATATGCTTAGGATATAGTAGATGATTAGGTTGAAACTTAACAGCCGCTTGTTGACCCTACTTCTCAAGAAGACCACCCAGAGATCTCTCTCCATGCTTTAGCAGGAGTCACCACCCCAAAAACCACGCGGGTCAACGGTTACTTCAAGAAGCTCCCTCTTACAATACTCATTGATTCTGGTAGCACTCATAACTTCATTGACCCTCAGATCACCAAACAGGTTGATTGTTTTTTCCATCCTTGCTCCATCTTTGAAGTCATGATTGTCAATGGGGGCACATTACCTTGCAAACAGAAGTGTTACAATGTGTGTATCTCTATTGGATATTATAACCTGCACTCCGATATGTTTGCCTTGCCCTTAGGTGGATGTGATTTGGTTTTGGGTACTCAATAGTTATGCACACTTAGACCCATCTTATGGTATTTTGCTAAACTTTAGATGCAGTTTTCAGATAATGGGCAAAAACACACATTGAAGGGCTTACAACTGGGGTCTTTCAACATCATAAGTTCACATCGCATGGAAAATCTTCTTAAGAAGAATTCACGTGGTGTCATCGCTTAGCTCCATTCCATTTAGATGCAACTATTCGTGGTCTCGACTACTCCTTCGGATCTACAACAATTTTTGGATAGGTATGCATGTGTCTTTGCCAAACTAGTGGGATTGCCACCTTCATGACTAGAGAACCACCGTATTCAGCTCCTTCCTCAAAGTGTTCCTCCTAATATCAAGGCCTGCCACTACCCATTTCACCAAAAGATAGAGATTGAGATGCTCATTCAAGACTTATTGAAGCAAGGCATTATTCACCCTAGTACTAGTTCCTTTTTTTCACCAGTTCTTCTTGTCCAAAAAAAAATATGGGTCATGGCACCTCTGCATTGACTTTTGAGCACTTAATCACATCACAATCAAGGATAAGTTTCTAATTCCTATTGTTGATGAGCTTCATGGTGCTCATTTTTTCTCCAAGTTGGATCTTCATTCTGGGTATCATCAAATTTAGGTTCATGAGGATGATATTCCTAAAACAACTTTCCACACGCATGATGGCCACTATGAGTTTTTGGTCATGCCCTTTGGCATCACTAATTCTCCTTCAACATTCCAAGCATTGATGAATAAAATATTCTAGCCCTACCTACAGAAATTCATTCTGGTCTTCCTCAATGATATCCTCATCTATAGTAAAACATGGGCTGAGCATCTCCACCATATAGATCTCGTACTACAACTTCTCTCTAATCATCAGCTCTGTGCAAAACAATCTAAATGTGTTTCTAGCTAGGAGGAAGTGGAGTATCTTGGGCATATTGTTTCAGCCCAAGGGGTTTGAGTGGATCCTATAAAAATAGATGCCATGAAAAATTGGCCACATCCTTAGACACTCAAGAGCCTCTATGGTTTTTTGAGACTAACTAGCTACTATTGCAAGTTTGTCAAGGATTACGGGAAGATTGCAGCTCCATTAATAGCTATGTTAAAAAGGATGCTTTTACCTAGAGACATGCTGCTAAGTGTGCATTTGAAAAACTAAAACAAGTTGTGTACTACACCTATTCTAGCTATGCCAGATTTTTCCAAGACCCTCACTATTGAGAGTGATGCTTATGGCCATGGACTTGGTGATGTTCTCCTTCAAGAAGACCATCCCATTACATTCACTAGCAAAGCCCTTTCTGGAAAGAATTTAGTACTCTCTACATATGAGAAGGAAATGATGGCTATTTTGCATGCCATACAAAAGTGGTGGCCATACCTACTACAGAATCATTTTTGCATCAAGGCTGGTCACCAGAGTTTGAAATATTTTATGGAACAATGGGTCTCCTCCCTAGCACAATAGAAATGGGTCAGAAAACTCATGGGTTATGACTATGAGATCACTTATAAGAAGGGTAAGGACAATATTGTGGTAGATGCTCATTCTCACACATTTGATGACCAAGCTTCCCTTTTAGCTGATTCTATGCATGTTCCAAATTGGTTGGAATCTATCCAATAGGGCTATGTCAATGACTCTTCATTATCTCAAATCATTCAACAGTTGGCCAATAACCCTTCTATTGTACTGCATTACTCTTGGGATGGTGCTTCTCTGTGATACAAGGTTGTCTGGTGCTTCCCAAGAGCACAGATCTTCAACAGGCTATCCTTTATGAACTCCATGCTTCTCCATTAGTAGGGCACTCTGGGTTCCTCAAAACTTATGAGTGGGCATGACGTAACTTCTTTTGGAAGGGAATGAAAAGGGTAATTCAACGTATGGTGGCTGAATGTGAGACTTGCCAATGCAACAAGGGTGAAATGACACTCCTTCCTGGATTGCTCAAACCCTTGCCCATCCCTACATGGATTTGGATAGATATTTATATGGATTTCATTGAGGGGCTCCCTAAATCTGGAGGAAAGACAATGATCTTGGTTGTGTTTGATCACCTCTCCAAATATATTCATTTTTGTGCCCTCATCCATCCCTATACCACCTCCTCAGTCGCACAAATTTTCATGGACCCGATCTTTCGTCTTCATGGCATCCCTTCTTCCATTGTCTTAGATCATGATGCAACTTTTACTAGTCATTTTTGGATAGAACTATTTTGACACACTGGCACCAAACTGAAGATGAGTTCTAGGTATCACCCACAAATAGATGGTCAGACTAAAATTATCAACAAATGTTTGGAAACTTATCTTCATTGCTTAACCTCAAAACAATAGCATCAGTGGGCAAAGTGGCTCCATCTCGTTGAATGGTGGTACAATACGTCCTACCACACTGCATCTAAAATGACTCCATATGAAGCAATCTATGGTCAGGCACCACCATTGCTCCTTCCATACACCCCAGCAGTTCACCAATTCAGGCAGTCAACCCAGTTCTTTGAACCTAGGATTAGATTCTTCACATGGAAATAAATCGAATGAAACAATAAGCTAATCAACACCATTCTAAGTGCACTTTTCAAGTAGGTGATATGGTTTTTCTTCATCTACAACCATACAAGCAATCATCCTTGAAACTCAAAGGGCCTCATAAGCTGGCTCCAAAGTTCTATGGGCCATATAAGGTTCTTTAGAAGACTAGGTCAGTTGCTTATAAATTGGAGCTTCCTCCTTCCCGTGTTCATCTAATATTTCATGTCTCTTGTCTAAAGAAAGTTCTTGGCACCAACATCAGAGCACAAACTATTTTACCATAACTGGATAATGAAGGATCCATCATTTTGGAGTGGGAGGCAATCCTCAATAGGCGCACTCGTTAGCTTCACTCCCGATCCATCATAGAGGTATTAATTCAGTGGCACAGAATGTAGACAAAGGATGCTACATGGGAACCACTCCTTCAGATTCAACAATAATTTCCACATCTTAAGTTTTGAGGACAAAGCTTTTCTAAGAGGGAGGAGATGTTAGGAACCCATGTTTAACCCTCCTCTTTACTTTGTTAGTATATTAATTTTGGATGCATATGCTTTGTAAGTCGTCTCGTGAGTATATTGTATTATCCCACATTCATGGAAAGTAATAGTTGTTTAGATTAGACTTAGTCTATAAGTACATGTTGAAGCAAATGAAAACATCCACAAATTTATTGTATTGAGCTTGGCCAAAGGAGATTGCCCCCTCGAAGTGGCCTGTGTTTCTGCTATTTATATATTTTTTTTATTTCATGCATTTTTCATTATATTGTTGCAGGAGGTTCCTCTCAAAATGAAAGTCATCAAGATCATGACAATAACTATCCAACAAAACCTTCAACTGATCTAGCTATTCACTCAACTAATTAACTCAATTTTTTAGCATTGAATCCTAAAAATCTGCACTCTATAGCTTCTTCTACTACAAAAATAGAAACCTCAAAGTTTTAGAGATTAGACTTCTAAGCTATCGCCTTCCTTCATGGAAGTGCTATAAGCTTACCTCTGATCCCACTGTATTCTTTCTCTGTAACTCTATCAGGCATCGAGCTTCTTGTTTTTCCTCTTCTTTATTAGGCGTCAGACTTTATACCTTTTTCATCCATGGAATCCACATGGCACCCTTTCTATGGCTCCACAGGAGGGTTTACCCCTTTCAAAATGTGTTCTGCAGGATGGCAGAAAACACCAGAACAAGCCACGTAAGCTCAATGGGACCCATACATCACATACCTATGCACATAGTAGTCCATGTGTCACCTTTCTGTGGTTCTGCAAGTATTCTTTACTCCTTTGCAATTTTCTCCATGGAATGGTGGAATACATTCATTAGGCTGTCAAATGTATTTTCTTATCTTTTTTGGACTTTGCTCATTGAGCATTCTGTCTTCCAGCTTCCTCTTTGAGAATGGAACAAAGAACAAATCCAAACTTTGATCTCTAATTGTCTTAGACAAAATCGAAGCCTTGTGATCGGGCCTTCCTTCTTTCCTCGACAAGAAGTAGTAAAGCTAAAATTCTAAACTCTAATTTCCTTACACTTTTTCAGAGCTTTATGATCAGGCCTTTCTTATCTCTTCAACACAGAGAATGATTTGGGCTGAAACCCCAAACTCTGACATACTCTAGGAGTAAGGCTAAAACTCCAAACTCCAAAAAACTACAGAAAATAAGTAAGTCGACTTTGTCACTTAGTCTGATTAACTTTTTAGCCTTAGACTCATCAATGACAACACTTGAACACTTTCCTTTGACATCAATGACAATAATTTAACTATCTCCCCCTTTATCATTGATGGCAACCTACAAATACTCTATCTTTAATTGTTGCCCTCTTCTGTTCAATCTCTTCTGCACTTACTCCCCCTTACTCTAATTCTCCCCCTTTGACATCAATGGCAAAGGGAGGTAATCAACCTCTTTCCTAACTACATCCAACTACTGTAAAGAATCTCAAATGCTGATTATTTAGTTTATTGTTTACCTACCTACTCCCCATGAGAGGTATCCACTGTCTAAACAAGAATGAATGATATGCCTTGAACTGCTCTCCCTGAATAGATGTCGCAGTTGCACTTCTACTTGTGAGAAAAATAAGGAGAAATAACTCCAAGCTTCTTCCTAAAATATTGAAATGTATCTTTGGGAAGTGGCTAGGTGAAGATGTCCGCAATCTATTCTTGTGTGGGGACATATTCCAACTTGACTTCCTGATCTTCAACTCTTTCCCTCAAGAAATGGTATTTAATGGGGACGTGCTTCATTCTTGAGTGCATCACAGGATTCTTTGAGATATTAATTGTACTTGTATTATCATAAAGAATGGGAATAGGATCATCAAACTCTACCTTTCTATCCTTGAATGTCTGCTTCATCCATAAAACTTGTGTACAACATGAAACAACAACATATTCTACTTCAATAGTGGGCAATGTCACTGAATCTTGCTTCTTGTTCAGCCAAGATACTAACCTATCACCAAGGAAGAAAGCTCCACCACTAGTTCTTCTCTTGTCATCAATACTTCCTACCCAATTAGCATCTTTATATGATGTCAAGGTAAAATCATTAGCTCAAGGATACCATCATCCATAATCCTTAGTACCTTTTAGATATTAAAGATTCTCTTCACAACTTAAACATGTGATTCCTTAGGAGCAGCTTGATATCTAGCCACCATGCATACTTTTTTCATGATAACTAGCCTAGATGCAGTTAGGTACAACAAGATACCTATCATTGATCTATACAGAGTCTAATCTGAATTTGGTGCTTCATCTTTCTTGCTCAACTTGCATCCTACCATCATGGATGTACTTACTGGCTTATAGTCTTCCATCTTGAACTTCTTGAGAATTTCCTCTACATACTTGGTTTGGGATATAAATATACCTTGGTCTAATTGTGATATTTGTAAACCAAGAAAGAAAGAAAGTTCTCCAAGCATGGACATTTCAAACTCTTTCTACATATAATCAGCAAATTCCTTTCTCATTTTGTCATCACTAGTACCACCAAAAATAATGTCATCAACGTACACAAAAACAACCAACATGTGCTCACCTTCTAATTTGAAGTACAATTTGCTATCTATACTTCCATTTTTGAATCCTTGTTGTTGGAGGTAACTATCCAACCTAGAATACCAAGCCCTAGGGGCATGTTTCAGACCATACAATGCCTTTTTCAATTTACAAACATAGTCTCCCTTTTTTGACAACTAAAATCCCTCAGGTTGCTCAATGTAAACCTCTTCATTGAGGTTTCCATTCAAAAATGTAGATTTGACATCCATTTGGTAAAATTTGAAATTATTATAAATAGAGAATGCTAGAAACATCCTAATGGATTCTAATCTTGCTACAGGTGCAAAAGTTTCTTCAAAATCTATGCCTTCAACCTATGCATATCCTTTACAAACTAATCATGCCTTGTTCCTCACAACTTCTCCATCTTCATTCAGCTTGTTTCTAAACACCCATTTTGTGCCTATTACATTCTTATCTACAGGTCTTGGAACCAATTCCCAAGTCTAGTTTTTCTCTATTTGATTGAGCTCCTCATCCATTGCATCAAGATCCATCCTTCATCCTCAATAGCATCAGTAAATGTTTTAGGTTCAATCTTAGATAGTAATGAGAAAGTTACCTCTTCATTTGTCCTTTCCAGTTTCCTTCTAGTTTGCACTCCTACATTCTTGTCTCCTATTATTTGTTGTTCAGGATGATCTTTTTGCGCATGCTTAGTAGGTGCCTTACCGGATATCCTTTCATGATCTTCTTCAATAGTAGCATCTTCTTCCTCTTTTGTTATCACTAATCCTTCTAAGGAACTATCTTTGATATGTGTTAGATGTAGCTAGTCCTCATCTATCCTGACATTAGCACTTTCTACAATTCTATGCAATCTCTTATTTTAACACTTATAAGCTTTGGATCTGCTAGAATATCCTAGAAATATTCCTTCATCACACCTTGAATCAAAGCTTCCTAGGCCATCTTCATCTCTCCTTATGTAGTATCTGCTCCCAAACACCTTGAAATATTTGACAAATGCAGATCTGCCATACCATTATTCATATGGTGTCTTATCAGTGTTTCTCCTTAATTGCACTCTGTTCAAGATATATACAGCTATGTGTACTACATCTCTCCAGTGGACATTAGATAATTTTGCCTCATGTAGCATAGTCCTTGCCATCTCTTTTACTATCCTATTTTGCCTTTCCATAACTCCATTCTGTTGTGGAGTTATATGCAGAATATTGTCTTTTTATGACACATCTTTCACAGTATTCCACAAACTCATTTGAGGTTAATTCTCCTCCTCTATTTGATCTTAAGCATTTAAGTGTCAGACCACTCTCCTTGTCAACCATAGACCTAAATGCCTTAAATCTCTCAAAAGCTTCTGATTTATCCTTAAGAAAGGTTACCCACGTCATTCTTGAGAAATCATCAACTAACAACATTAAATATCTCTCACCTTGTACTCCTTGTACCCTGGTTGGACCACTTAGATTTGTGTGTACTAACTACAAAGGTTTTGACGTAGAATATTCTTTTCTTTTGAAACTAGACCTTGTCAATTTCCCATGCTGACATACCTTAAATATAGTATTTTCTAGCTTGATGATTTTAGGAATGTGCCTAATTGCCCCTTTTGAGCTTACCTACGTAACGTTGTCAAAATTGATGTGTCCCAGTCTTTTGTGCCACCACTAGCTTTCATCAGTCTGTCCCATCAAATAGCTTTTACCATGCATCTCCTTGAGATGATAAATGTTATTCTCTAATTTGCTTGCTTCAGCCACTAACATCCTAGAACTTGCTTTCCTGATTTCACAACTGTTGGTGTGAATAGGGGTTATTCCTAACCAATTTAGTCAATTTCCCCTTGTGTGGATAATTCATATTATTTAACTATTTATTAGTTAAATAATATTCAGACATAATTCACATGTTAAGTTGACTTAGTGAGTCTTCTAGTTGTTTTTAGTTGTTGATAGTTGTAGTGGGTTGTCTTATCCTACACATGTGCTCTAGTTGGCATCCTATCCTCTAGTTGTCACATGTGATAGGAATGTGACACTTCTCACATAACTACAACTCCTTGGTTGTCATCCTTGCCTTTATAAGCAAGGTTCTCATATTGTATTTTAGGATAATTGATAAAAGTTTCATACACTTTGTTGTATAGAATCTTTGCTCCATTGTTTTAGTATCTTCTCTTTTATCTTTGTGTGGAAGGTTGTCTTGATTGTAGGAATCCTGGCTTGCTGAGTCATATTGACTCTTATATGATATCAAAGTTAGATTATGTAATTTCCTTCCCTCATTGGAGAGGTTTTGCTAGGAACTATGATTTTGGAGCGTCCTGGGTCAATTATGACCTCACCATTGCAATCAGGAGGCCTAAATCTATATAGATCGGTTGTTCAAACGTTGAATTTCATCATAAAAATTTTTTGGCAAAATTTATTTGCCTTTGGTTAGACCTACGCAGTCTGCAGGCATTAGTGGCATTAACATCTTTCAGGGCATATTCTTGTGCTGGCATCTTCCGCAGGGCCATACTGTTTGCATGAGATCTAGGTTGTAAGATTTTTTGGTTTTAAAAAATCATTGAAAAATACTATTGTAAAGAGTTTTTTTTTGTTTAGAATTTTTCTTTTAAAAGGAAAAAAAAATCTTTTTGAGTGGCATTAAGCTGCAGGTACTATTGTACTCGTGTGACATTGTCATTGCCTACAGATCATGCAGATCTGATAGGCTGCACAGGTCCTGCAGACATGCCATCCATAGTCAGGTGAAAAAATTTATGCATATTATTTCTTTTATAGTTTTTTTAGCAAAAAAATATATTATATCTAATCTACATGCCCAAGTCTAGAGTATATAATGGGAATATTCTCATCAAAAACAATTTTTTTAGCAAGTGGTTTTAGCAATCAAATCAATAGTTTTGCATCTTTGACCAAGTAGTATTGTCTCCAGAAAGTGGTTTTCCTTGCAAACCAACTGTTTCGACAGTACTCATGTAGTTTCACTATTTCAAATGGGTAGTTTTTCACCCAACTAACATAGGTGGCTTTACCTAGCATTAGTTGTTTTGGGCCTAATAAAGGTGGTTTCTGTACCTTGACAGTGGTTTCCTTCCTACATAGCCAGATTTCAACTAGTCAAAGGTGGATTTGACCTTCTGATCAATGGTATTCGAAAACAACTTTTTTTCCTTATAGGCAGTTTTCTAATTTCTGCTAGTGGTTTTGTGACTATATAGAATATTCTATCACAGGGAAGAATATTCCGTCCAAGGGGCCTGTTTTTTCCCTCAAAGGCCTAAAGTAGGGTATTTTTTTATTTTTGCATAACTTTTTTCCAGTGTGTCAAAATTGGGCAAATGAGATATCGCTGGAAAGATGATAGAGAGAACTTTGCAGTGGTATTAGTCATTTTCTCTAATTTTTCTATTTGACAACATTTATTGTAGGTTGAAGACAGATCTTCTTTTTTGGCTTCTGAGCTCATAACTTTTTGCCACGATCTCTGATTTTCATGATTCTTGTGGAATCAGAAAGGTATTCAGGAGCTCTTTAAAGCCATCCATGCACTTTTCTCATATTTAGCTCCAGGTTCATTTAATTCAATTTGTCATTTTTTGGTTTTTGAGTGATAACTTGGGCATTTTGAGACTTGAGAAAGTGAAATTTATTTTGAGAGGATTTGTTTGTAGTAATACATCAATGCGAGTGATTGTAATCTCACTCAGATCTGTTTTTGAAGAGATTTTAATTGTTTTCCCAATTTTGGTCCCTTGAGGGCAATTGTAAATCGCACTAAGTATAAAGTGCCACAAAAATTTTGGGGGGTTCTCTTACATAGTAAAGGGGTGTTGTTGTCTTGTTGTCTTTCTTTTTCATCATGGACGTGCCTCAAATTCCACTTTTAACTCCATATAATTATTATGAATGGAAGAAAAATGTGGAGTTTCTATTCGATAAACAAAAGTTACATAGAATAACTTTAGGTACAGATCCTTAACCCATTGGTACTATTGAGAGAAGAAAATGGTTAGATAGAAGAGATGAGGCTTATGACCCACTTTGTCTTGCTATTTCTCTAGATCTTAAATTTCATGTTGAGTCTTGTACAACACCAAATGAGATATGGACAACACTAGACAATCTCTTAGGCAAGCAAGATAAAATATGAAGGCTCAAATTGGAGAATGAGCTAATTGCACTTAATCCTCAAGATTTTGATCAAATCGAAGAGTTCTTCACCAAGTTTAAGTCTCTCAAGTTTCAACTCAAACAAATTGGTCTTGAGAAAGAAGATGAACAATTGATTCTATCTACTCTTGCAAAATTAGGTCCTGCATATTTAGTTTATTTTTCTACCTTTCATGCTACAATGGATGGTTTTGGTAGTAAGTTTAAAATGTCTTCACTTGAGGAGTTTGCTGCACAACTCACTAGAGAACAAGCCGAGCTACTACACATGGGCACATTGAAGTCTCCTAGATCATAGGCTCTAGTTGCAACACAAAGCACAAAAGATCCTAAGGCTTCACATAATAAGGGAAAGAAACAAAAGGATTCAAAGTCTAATGAGAAAGAGAAAGAATCAAAGAAAACCCCCAACTCTTCTTCGAAAGAGGAGTCCAATAAGAAGAAGAAGCCAAAGTGTTCTTATTGTAAGAAATTAGGTCATGATGAGACTAAATGTTATGAGAAAAAATTTGATGAGATGTCATAACTTCTTCAAAAACATAACATTGAGTATCCTTCATCAACAATAGTTTTACCCAATTCTTCTTCTTTGATGCCATCATCATCTACACCACCAAAGATAGGGGCATCAAGCATTGCTAATGGGATAGACAAAGGAAAAGGACAAGCACTCTTTGCTTCAACAAGTCTACAATTAGATAGATGTCTTCTTGCTTCAGAAGCTTCTCATCATATGGCATCTTCACAAGGGATGTTCTCTTCATTTTAATCATGTACTTTACCACCTATTTTGATGGGTAACAATACACACATGCATGCAACTAGACAAGGAACTATTGATGTTGGAGAGAGTACATTCAACAATGTGTTGTGTGTACCTTCCTTGACAACCAATCTCCTTTCCATCTACCAGATTAATCATTGTGGTGTAGGGAAGACAGTTGAGTTCACTCCTGATTCTATGATCATACGGGACTTGGAGAGTAGAGATATCATTGTTGTTGGGATAGTTAATCATGCATCTCACTTGTATACTTTCTCCCATTTTGTTTCTGATGATGATGTAGATCTATTGATTTCTATTCACACTCATGCACCAAGTGTGAATCATGTTTGTAAGGAGAAGTTAGGTCACTTGAACCTTGGTTTTCTTGCATCTACTTTTGTTCTTGAGACTAGTTTTGAGCTTCCTCCTCCTGTGTCTTCAGAGATTGGTATTGACATAGCTTCATCCACTTCAGTTGAGTAGGGTATTCTTTGTCTTCTAGATATAGGTTTGTGGGATGAGTACTTGAAAGGTATTTTTATTTAATGGTGATCCCACAATAGTGGGTTACATTTTTTGGCCAAAGTTGACATTGAAATGAACATTTTGAAAAAAACTTCACTTTCGAACAACTATAGTTGCTAAACCATGAGGAATTTGAAGATGATGTAAACTAATGATTGGTCACATTTTATCTATAGATTCTAAATATTTTTTTTAATTTTTTGGAATCAATTTTTATTTCCTTTTCCATCTCCTTCAATAACTAGTTTCTAACCGTAAACACCATTTTTAAAGAGTGACGTGTACTGTGTAAAACATAACTTTTTTTGTATGAAGGATAAAATTCTATTTTTTTTTAATTTAGATTTTTAACTACAATATCTAGAGGATGCATTTAGTTTCATAATGTTTTATTGAATATTTTCCTTTTAATTAACTTTTAAAGTCAAACCAATTACAATTTAGACATAGGTGTACTGTGTAAAGCATAACTTTTTTATATGTATCAGAATTCAATTTTTTTTTTTGTTGGAATAAGGACATCAATACCTAGATGACATGGATATTTTAGAATTTTTTTTCTATATTTTCCTATTTTTTCATATGTATGAAATAGAGACCTTGATGTTCATCGAAAAACTTGCATTCATAAGAAATAAAAAATGAATATAATAATCAAATTAAATATATTTAAAATTATACTTTTTGGGAAGCTTATAATAAGGACTACATACTTACAAAACATAAAATTTTAAATGAATTCATTTGATCCCCCAAAAGGTAAATCAAAAGTGATTTTTTATCAACATTTTAATAGGTGTAGAGGAGACTCCATGACAGGTTTGGTTTAAAACTAGTGGGGTTCTATGCAAGGGGGTTTAATCAAACCCTATTCAATTACAATCCTTTAAATGGAACCTTTCAAGGCTTAAATCATTATATTTTATAAAAATATGTGATTTCATAAAAAATTAGGATGTCCCAAAAAGTGTAATCCATTATTGTGAGATCTTGATAACTTGGAGGACATCATTGATGGCATTCATATCCTCTTTGAAGGAGTTGATTCTTCTACTTCGGATGTGTAGGAAACACCTTTTTGTCTTCACTTGTTACAGTTTAGCACTGAGTTGGAGTATGTTGAGCATCATTCGGAGGATACTTTGTCTTTAGAGATTGATGATCTCGAGTTTTCATCTTATCCTGGATTGTCACATTCTTTGATTAGGCATGTAACACCTGATTATGTGACATCTTTTGGTTGTTACATGTGGACACTTGAGTAGTTTTCAAAGGAAATATACATCACGAGGAGTTTTCCTTCATACCTTGAGATGGATTTTCTTCTACATCAGCCTTTGGACCTATTTCTTCTTACGGGGAAGAATGTTGTTTGTAGGCTTTGGATACTCTTCATCATTCTTCTTCAGGCATTCACCATCGACACATGAGCTCCTTTATTGTGGGGGTGACCTATAGTATCGCACTGGCTCTCCTATGGGGGTTAATTGATTGTATATATGTGTTGGATGTAGTTCTCTTCATCATTCCATTTATTTTTTTGCATTCTCACTTTTAGAGAGGAGTTTTGTCCCATGAGGTTTTCTCCTTTTCTCCACTTGAGATTTGTTGTACATGGGTACCTAACATGGCCTAGTAGCCAGGATCTATCATTGCATCTTTGCTTTAGTTAGCTACTCCCCAAGTTGCACTTAAGGGGGGCTGATGGTGTGAATAAGGGTTTTTCCTAACCAGTTTAGTCAATTTCTCCTTGTGTGTATAATTCATATTATTTAACTATTTATTAGTTAAATAATATTCACACATCACACATAATTCACATGTTAAGTTGACTTAGTGAGTCTTCTAGATGTCTCTAGTTGTTTCTGGTTGTTGATAGTTGTAGTGAGTTGTCTTATCCTACACATGTGCTTTAGCTGGCATCTTATCCTCTAGTTGTCACATGTGATAGGATTGTGACCCTTGTCACATCACTACAACTCCTTGGTTGTCATCCTTGCCTTTCTAAGAAAGGCTCTCTCATTATATTTCAGGATAGTTGATAACAGTTTCATACACTTTGTTGTATAGAATCTTTGCTCCATTGTTTTAGCATCTTCTCTTTTATCTTTGTGTGGAAGGTTGTCTTGATTGTAGGGATCTTGTCTTGCTAAGTCACATTGACTCTTACAACAACCTTTTGCATTAAAGGTTAGACTATATCTATTGTCATACATCTGACTCACACTTAGTAAATTGTGTTTCAGTCCATCCACATAGTAGAAATTTTATGTGTTTGCATTTCTATCAATACAAAAGGTTCCTTTACCAACTATCTTGGCAGATGTATTGTCACCAAACTTGACTAAACCTTCATTCCAATCTTACAGGCAAAGAAACTTACTTTTATCTCCTATCATGTGACTAGAACAACCATTGTCTATCATCCACAAATTTTGTCTCTTGGCATGAAATGCAGTTTGCACTATTAGAGACTCTTCTTTCTTCTGATCATCCTTCTTCTTCCATACTTTCTTAGTTGTCATATCCTTATTGACAAGATATTTTGATACATTATCCTTCTTAGGAGGAACATTCTCCTTTCTTTCTAGTTTGTTAGATTTTACAAAATTTGTTCTACAATAATTTGCAATGTGACCATAGTCATTGCATTTGTAAAAAACTATTCTAAAATCTCCTAGAGGTGAAAAAGAAATTTTGCTAATAAAATTAGTTCTTCTAGGAATAATTCTACAACTCACAGCCCTATGACCATATTGATTACATGAATAGCAATAGCCATAAAAAGATTGAGGAAACCTAATTTTAGCAGAGTATTTTGTATGAGAGGGTCCTTTGAATCTTTTCTCCTTCAGACCTCTGACTTTTGTGAAGCCGTCATCTTCCTTCTTCTACAACTTCTCTTCAGTCTCTTTAGGAGGATTACTAGACTTTGAATGTTAACCCTCTTCAAATCCTAGACCATCCATACTCTTTGGAAATCTCTGATTGTTTATCATCTCATCAAGCATGATACTTCTCTTATCAAACTTCAGACTTAGGCCAATCTTATCCTTAGCCTTTTCTAATTCTTTTCTTAGAGATATGACTTCAGATTCTGTCTTTAGAAACTCTTATGACTTAGATTTCAATTCAAATTTTGTAACATCTTCTATTCTTCTGGCTTCTTCCACTTGTGTCTTAAACTCAACAATCAACACTTCTAATTCTACAAGTTTCTCAAACACCATATCTTCTTAGATTTGCAACTTCAGTTTCGAGTTCTTCTTCCTAAGTTTCTCAATTTCTTGTATGGCACATACTATCTCTCCTTCTAAGTCTACTTCACCTTCTTCTTCATTCTCAGGGTCTCCCAGATCAGTAATGTTCTAATCTTTAATAGTAGACTCTACTATCATAAATAGGAATTCATTTTCTTCAGCCTCAGAACAATTTTCATTGTTGTCTTCTAAACTAGGACTTTCTTTAGAGGAATCATATTCACCTTTTATGTAAAGGGTCTTTTTGTTCTTCTAAAAAATCTTCTAATAGTTCTTCTTCTTTGGATAGAATTGTGTGTTATTATTCTTTCTATCATGTTCATCACTTTTATTTTTGCCTACAAATGGACATTTAACAGAAAAGTGACCAACCTTTCCACAATTATTTAGCATTTGAAAGGTAACTTACCTCTATACTTTCTAGATCCTCTCCTCAGTCTTATTACAAAGTTGGCCTCTTACACATCTATCTTAGAGTTATGCTCTTTATTCTTTTCTTTCTTTGATGCCTTAAATGTAGCTTCTCTCATGGAGCTCTCAGTACCAGTTGTCATCATTTCATAAGCATTAAAAATACCATGTATCTCATCAACAATTATCTTATCAAGTTCTTTTGCTTCTTCTATAGAAGAGACTTTAGCATCATACCTAGAAGGTAGAGATTTAAGTACCTTCTAAACAATCACTTGATCTTTTAATTCTTCATCCATTCCTATCATAGAATTCACAACTTCATCAACTCTGAGCAAGTAATCAACAATCTTTTCTTCCTCTCTCATTTTCAGGATTTTAAATCTTCCTTTAAAGGTTTGCATCTTGGCTTGTTTCACCTTTGTATCTCCTTCATATATGCTCTGAAGCTTCACCCAAATTTCTTTGGCAGACTTACATTGCATTACTTTCACAAATTTAGAGTTAGCTAAACCACATAGAATTGCATTCTTAGCCTTAGCATTATTCTCACATTCCTTCTTACCCATCAAATCTATTGGAGGAGTCTTAGGAGCAGTATAGCCATCCAAAATAGATTGCCATACATCGTACCCTATTGAGATAAGGTAAGTCTCCATCCTTATGATCCAGAATGCATAATTCATTCCATCAAACAATGGTGCTCTGTTTGAGTGAGATCCATGTTTACTGGTCATGTGTTCGATCTTCCATTTCAACCTTTAGCTATTAAGCCTCTTCAAGAAACCTTGCTCTGATAACAATTGTTAGAACACATGCAATCTACTAAGAGGGGGGTGAATTAGTAGATCAAACAACACTTAAAAACATCTAATCTCTATCTAAAGTAGACCCAAAATAACTTTCAGTGCTTAAGTAGGAACAATAAGAGATCATACAAACATGAACACCATATATACATGGAAAACCCAAAGATGGGAAAAACCATGGTGAGAAAATGCTATTAGGATCTACCATCCCAATCCAACCTCATAGAATAAATGATTGATTAAAATGTTTTAAGGGCACGCACCCTAAGGAGTCACTGAACCCCTGATTTAAGAGCTCCAACTCCATGGAGACTATAACCCCCTAAACTAAGCACCAACTTAGTCCACCAAAGGCACCAACCTTTGAATCTTTACAAATTCAAATATGCAGACTTTAGTTCTTTTATTAACCTCAGATGCGCCTCTTCAATTCATACATAGACTTCTCTTCTTACATAATGCAATCAAGACTCTCTATGCTCTTACAAGCACACACTCTTTTGTAATCCACACTCAAAGCATTATTACATCCACTATTCTCATTAACAATATTGCATTTCATATGCGCAGAGAACTACACTTTGAACTACACAAAGCACCACAACACACACTATTTAACATTCATGTGAGAAGAAACTATACACTGCATTCTCAACAACCCCTTTGATCTGTACAAACTGAATGCATGGAAATCCAACATGTGTCCCATTCAGTTTGAACTAAAACACCAACAGAAGATCACTAAAACAAAGTAGTTGCATAACTGTAACATGTTGGGGATAATTGAAAGTCATCAATATCACAACAACAACTATCCAAAAAAACCTTCAACTGATCTAGTCATTCACTCAACTGATCAACTTGATCTTCGAGCATTGAATCCTAAAAATCCACACTTTATAGCTTCTTCTGTTACAAAAATTGAAACCGTGGAGTTTCAAAGATCGGGCTTCTAAGATACCACCTTCCTTCATGGAAGCACTATAAGCTTACCATCGATCCTGCTATATTCTTCCTTTGTAACTCTATCAGGCATCGGGCTTCTTGTTTCTCCTCTTCTTTATCGAGCGTCAGACTTTATGCCTTTTTCCTTCATGGAATATCCACATGGCACCCTTTCTGTGGTTCCACGAGAAGGTTGACCCCTTTCAAAATGTGTTCCATAGAATGGTGGAAACCACCAGAATAGGCCACATAAGCTCGGAGGGACCCATACATCGCATACCTATGCACATAGTATTCTATGTGTCATCTTTCTGTGGTTCCACAGGTATGCTTTACTCCTTTGTAATTTGCTCCACGGAATGGCGGAATACATTCACTAGGCTGTCAAATGTATTTCCTTATCTTTTTCGGACTTCACTCATTGGGCATTTTGTCTTCCAACTTCCTCTTTGAGAATAGAACAAAGAAGAAATTTGAACTCTGATCTCTGATTGTCTTAGACAAAATTAGTGCTTTGCGATCGGGCCTTCCTTCTTTCCTTGACAAGAAGGAGTAAGGCCGAAACTCCAAACTCCAATTTCCTTACGATTTTTCAAAGGTTTGTGATTAGGCCTTTCTTATCTCTTCAACACAGAGAATGAGTAGGGCCGAAACCCCAAACTCTGATGAACTCTAGAAAGAGTAAGGCCGAAACTCTGAATTCTGAAAAACTACAGAAAACAAGTAAGTCAACTCTATCACTTAGTCTGATTAACTTTTTGGCCTTAGACTCATCAATGACAACACTTGAACACTTTCCTTTGACATCAATGACAATAATTCAACAAAAAGATATGAGAATTTTGTTATATTTTGTATTTGCAACTACCCTCAGAGACATGTATGCAAAGTGTGGAAGCATAGATAAGGCATGTGAATTGTTTGGCATGATGCCTCAAAGAAATGTCGCCTCATGGAATACAATGATTACAAGATATGAACAAAATGGGTTTTTTGATAAGGCTTTAGAAACTTTTAAGAAAATACAATTGGTGGGTGTAAAGCTAAATTTCAAAACATTAGAAATGGTATCTTTGGAACACAGTATAGACATCCATCAAAGCATAAAGGATATAGGAATTTTGTCAAATGTTGTAGTTGCATCTACCCTATGAGACATGTATGCAAAGTGTGGAAGCATATACAAGGAACGTGAACTATTTAAAACAATGCCTCAAAGAAATTTTGTCTCATGGAATGCAATGATTGCAAGATATGTATGAAATGGATTTTTTCATAACGCTTTAGAAACTTTCAAGAAAATACACAAAAGAAACATTCAACCAAATGCAATTGGCATGTCTAAAACCAAATTGCACAACCTTATCCAACATCCTCCTTGCCTATGCCAAAATGGGATCTGGGGAACATGTTGTGGACAACCATCAAAGCATAAAGGATATAGGAATTTTGTCACATATTGTATTTGCAACTGCCCTTGTAGACATGTATGGAAAGTGTGGAAGCATAGATATGGCACGTGAACTGTTTGGCATGATGCCTCAAATAAATGCATAGTCTTGTGGATTACAATGATTGCAAGATATGCACAAAATGGATTATTTGAAAATGATTTATAAACTTTAAAGCAAATGTAATTGGCACGTGTAAAACCAAATTCCTATTATGATAATTGATCATCATATTAAATATTTAATATAAACTATCATATACATAATGTCATGAACATAATATCTAGTCTATATATAAAGCCTTATAGGAATGTCTAAACAAATCCATACAGAGATATACAAAAATATACATTGGTAACATACAAAAGTATGTATACAAAGCCATCTAGGCATACAAAAAATATCCCAAAATCTAGTTTCCTACGGACTTCTATCAAATAATTGGTGGCCCTAGCTTGGCCCTGAAGATGGAGAGCCAATCAGTGACTCATCCTCTCTCTTCCATCGAGTAGACCTCCTTGACAAAGCTTTTTGCAGCTCCACCTATTAATACAATCAGACAATATGCATGTTGATATAGAAAACATGAAATATATAACATCACATATGTAATCGATCACTTACCGCTACTCGATGATCACTCTCGATCATCTTTTCTCTCTCTTCATTCATAGTTGGATAGGTTAGAGTTGTGACCTCCTGTGAGAAGCATCAAGAAGAAAAATTGGATAAACATAAATATCATTTATGTACATCAAATGACATGAGATAAAACAAGAAATACAAAGTGACATTTACACGATATTGGCTCATACCTCGGTCAAAGGATTTGAAGACAACATGGCTGCAACAATGCTTGCCTACGATGGCTCACAAAGATGAGGAGTGTCCATATTTAGCATCTGAAAACAGAGTTCAAGGTTATTCAACCAAAATAGATACATAACGTTATTTAAATGCATAATGATTACAAATGGTTAGATTTACCTCCGTATAAGTGGTTTTGCATGCAAGGGACCAAAGAAATCATGGAGGTGCTAGTGAAGCTCCATGTTGAAATCATCAAATTATCTCTAAATAATATTACCATTGATATATGTACTATATTTACGATCATGTGATAAATTACATACCTGCTGACTTGACCTCCTCTCATAACCCACCAATGGACGGCTAATAGAGGCAGGATGAAGACTTTGACCCTAGAATTTCATTGCGCAGACAATTACATACATTAATTTTTACTTAAAATATAGATAGTCATATAAAATTGATTACAAATTTCAAATAAGAATATATTAAATCAAGATAAAATTTGTAAAATAATACCTGGGAGTCAATGCCAAATGTATGTTGTAAGACATCATCTATGAGAACAAGATCATCCAATATGGATATGTCCATCACTGGATGTTGCCCCTGCATCACAGCATCTTGCCAAGAGTCCTACCGTGAGTCTTGTGTCCCATAATCACACAGGTTCTCACATGAACTGCACATATGTGGGGATAAATGACACCTATTGCTCTCACCCTCATCAACCTGGGTGAGATCATCATTGTGCTATGCTAGAGACTGCATTAGAGAACTCAATGAATGTAGTGTCTCCACCTCAACACTCTCCTTCAAAGTCGAAAGGAGTGACAAATGTTCTAGCCTCAATAGGACTCTAGGTACATGGTTTTGGTCTTGTTGTGCCCCCTCCCTATCTTGGGTAGAGCCACCACCTATTCCCTGGAACTCTTGAATGTCAAAATAATTAGGAATCTTCTTGAGGATGAACTCGCAATGGAGTTTTCTCAAGAAATATTGTGGCACCTCATTATTTTTGCATGGATGATTGTCAAACACCATGTACCATCTATCCCAAAAGTTTTTGGATATATCTTCATTCCTACATGAATGGATAGGGAACTATTTGCAATTCTCTTCTAATCTTTGGCTAGTTTTAGAATTGATAAAGTGTGAAAATAATGTAGATTTTGTAATTTTTAGGTCCTTCACTTGTTTGTAAGACAATTTTTTGGCATAGTATTGCCAACACCTCTCCCTATAGTCATGAAATTCAGTTATTTGGTTTGTCACTGATGTTGGTAGCCTCAAATTTTACAAATTTGAAGTGCCTATCTCCTCTCGATGTGTCAACAGAGGCTAGGTCGACATGCTACTTAATCTACCCTAGAGCCCACCTTCACCAATTAAAATATTGCAACTCAGAGGTCATCTTGCAAATACATATGGTGGGAAGTTTTTTGGTGCATATGGTAACATGGCTGCTCAGTTTCGTGCTTCCAAGATGAGATTTGATGGGCTATTTAATGCTTTTCTGACTGTGACCGGGCTAGATTTGATGTTCCAAAAAGTTGCAAATCTCATAGTTCTGAGAGTGACCCATTTATCGTTTTAATCCAAAATGTCTCTAGTTCCATTTTCATCAAAATCAAAGACCATATGATGCAATATTTTAATGTATTTTAGTTATGGCAAAGGCATCTGGGGCAAAGGCATCCGATAGGCTAGTTTACAAAGGAGGTCCCTAAAATCTTTTGCCAATGCAAATTTTGAGGAAATGGGTTTGCTCTAAATAATTGATAATGGCTCTATGGAGATTTTTGTGGCCTCCAAATATCCTGTGTGCCTGCAGTGAATAGGTATCAATTGCTTGAAAGGAGAAATTGATCGATTGTCATTTTTCCTAAGTTGTCAAATGCATTTTTAAAAGAAAATATTCACATATTTTATTTGGCAAGTATAAAAGATAAATGTTTTAATATAAATATTATTATAATGTTTATACATTATAAAAGAAAAGAAAAAGGAAATAAAGTCAAGTCATAAGCATTTCGCAGCATCGCACGAGCTTATTGACTGCTCCCCCGAAGATGTGCGATGGTACAAAATGGTCTTCTTAGGGTAGATTTTGATCTCCTATCCCTATTACAGTGAGGGTTGGCATTTTTAGATCTTCTTGGAGGTTCCTCTGAGGCATTTTGGGCAACTTCAGGCAAGAATTGTTTGAGAGTACATTGTTGTTCATGTTTTTTATTTTTTGGCCTGATTTTGGGGGTGTTTTGGAGCTCAAAATCGCTACCCCATGGTTTAAATTCATCCCCTTACCATTCCTAGTACCTAGGCAAAAATTTTAAGCATGTTTGTGATAAATTTTGGTTGCTGAAATGGCTAAAAATGCCCCTACATCAAGAAAAACGACCCAGTAACAATGAAAAATCTGAATTGGAAGCTATTGAATTTTGTTCATTGTCATCTCAAAGGATGGATGCCATCAAGGAAGAGCAGGAGAGGAAGCCTCATAGCCTCATATCACAGCTGTGCATAGGGATGAAGGAGCCTTCAAATATGTTGTGCGGCAGTGCAAAATGGAGATGTAAATTAAAAGTGGACAAGTCAAATCAAAGGGGAAAAATAAATTAAAACATTTTGCTCCATATTTTATATTATTTTTTGACTTCTTCTCTTTTTTGTGCATTTTGTAATTTCCCCAGGCTCATTGGCAGCAACTTGTAATGAAAGACTCACCTAATTGCTAGGATGTAATAATTTTTAGGGTAGCATGCTCTTGTTTCTATAAGAGAGCATGATGTTCTATTTTGTAAAGGAGATTTTCTTTTGGGCTTTGGATACAAGGTGTCCACATTTTGGGAAGTAGCTTTCTGTAGGAGAAGGTGACTAGATTTTGGGTTGTAGAGGCATATTTTGCTGTGTAAGTGAATATTTTTTGAATGATATTTCTTTTTCTAGGTTGAGGTATATGAGTAACACATTATGTGTGGATTATTTATGACTGTCTCCTTGGGTATTACCATTTTTATTTTGAACAAAGTTGCTAAGGGTTTTTGAATTCTTCAATATACACTTGCTATGTTGCATGTTTGATTTTCTGCATCTATTCAAGGAGTAGATTAAACTTGCTTTAGATCAAACATGGAGGAAGATGTGTAATATCAAGGGATTAGTGAAGCATATGGTCATATATGATTCTCTTTCTTGGACAAATTACTATAAGGTAGTAATTTTATTATTTTCAGTCCTCTGGTTATGAGTTTTTGCTATCATAAGGAAGCATTTATATTGTTGGGTTTGACTCTGCTGCTCAGATAAGGCACTGATCTAGAATTTTATTTGCCCAAAGGTCCAAGAAAACAAGGAATTTAAAGACAAATCATTCAAACCATTTTATGTTTTATTTTGTTCCAGTTTAGGTGATGCATGTTCTTTGAGCTGAATAAGTGAGATAGTCCAAGAATATTGTCAGTATAGGGTTAGTCTTACAAATCTTGGTGCATACATGAGAACATTCTGCCTAGTAGTGAAAAACTATATTTATGGATTATGAATGAGGAAATTCCCCCCTAGGTGCGACATAACCTAAAGTGAAGGGGAGATAAGAGATAATCTCCCACTTTGTTGGCTGAGTCTTCCATTGAACTTGAGCATAAGAAGTGGCAAATCTTTAGAGTTTGATGTGTACAGATTCGGGAACCAATAGAACTAGCGACTCTGCTAGGGAAAGTGAAATTTATGAGCAAAGAGTCAAAGAATTTGGTGGGTCTAAACATCTAGTTCAGATATTGAAGTTTTAGACCTAGAAGGGGCTTTGTTGTAGCAAATTTAAAAGAATTTATGTGTGGCTCTACTATTGGAGAAAACCTAGAATGAAAGAATGCTTTAAAGAAATTTGTGTTGTTTGAAGCTTAGTCCTCTACGAAGAGAGGTGGTGACTCTCTCAAAAGAACTTGATGAAGATGTGAAGAATGTTTTAGATCTATTAAGATTTCTAGTCAGTGAGGGAGATTTGTAGTAGCTACAACATAGCCAGGTTAGTATGAAAAGGCTTGTAAAGGTGTAAGAAAATGTATCACCAACCTATAAATCCCTGTACGGACCCAAATGTAATAATTCATAGTGTCCAGCCCCTGTCTTGTCATAAAAGAAATTTTAGCACTAAGAGGTACAAAGCCATAAATTTTGATGGCATTTGTGGTTTCCCAAATGTCATACCATCTGAAATTAAAGATAAAATACCAAAATTCAATGGTGAGAAGTCTGAGTCAACTCTGCAAGAATTCAATAATTTAATGGATGACTATGAGGTAGATCATGAGGTGTGATTATGAGGCTATTTATTTAGTCTCTAAAGGAAGATGTAAGAGACTGGTTCTCTTATTTACCAGCATGCTCTATTTATTCTTGGAATGAGTTCATGATAGCGTTCATAGAGCAGTTTGGTGAGAGAATTGACCCAAGTTCATTGACACAAAAAATTATGAACATCCAGAAAGAAGAGGATGAACTGGTCTCTGCATTCAATCTCAGATTTTCAAAGGCAATAAAGGATATTCTAGAAAATATAAGACCAAATGATGAATTATGTTTGGCAATCTATCTAGATGCATTTGATGAGGAAATGAGCTATTTGCTAAGAGCTAAGGAATTTGCCACATTGCATCAGGTCTACAAATTTGCTATGGATATTGAGAATAATCAAAAATATGGAATGTTAATAGGACACATGTGGTGCAGTCACGGTAGGAGGGTTCATAGAATGAACTATCCAAACCGTGCAACAAGAGTAAACACAATAGAAACAACTCAAAGATATGAAACAAATTCAGATTCAGTCATTCAGTATATCAAAGAATTCAAATACAGATCAGTCGGTAACATGCGGGCTTACAATTTGGGCTTACAAGCCTGATTACAGAATATCAGAATATGCACAAGATATAGATTTGAAGTCCCTTTACAAAGAATCCAAACAATCAATTATCACTATTATCATGAGCTACTTTCCTAAGGATCTATTACATCAATATGTATCATCTCCAAATCATAAGGTTCTTCTACGTTGGCCAAGGAAGATCACAAACTCCAATGAAGAGTTGTAATGTGTGTAGATGGATAGGTTAGACCTAATCATGTAGAACACCTCTGCAAATGAATAGAATGATGTGTGGATCTCGGGAAAGGTCAGTCATGAACCAAAGATCAATGAATGATGTGTCATTAGGCTCCACAAGTCAAGGAATGCTCCACAAGTCTTCTCCTTTAGCTGATTATTAGAGGTTGTCAAGATGCTCTGTTCTAAGAAAATAATCAATCTTCTAATAGCGATAACTTTCTGATACTTCCTTCAAATGCTCTGAATTCTAGATATGATGTAGATGAATGAATCTAGATTCTAAGTCTAGCTCCGTAAGATCTGAAATACAACTGCGGTAGAATGTGGACCAAAATACAGAAACTACTACTGACTGAATTGCCTAAACTAAACTTGAAAATGGAAAAGAAACAAATTGAACTGCAAACAACTGAAATACAAATGTTTTTGGTTAATGCAAGATTGCTCTTGAACCAGGGATGCTCCTGCATCAAACATCCATGGTTATTGAAAAGGTGAGTCCCTCACTTTGCTAGGGCTAGGGGAGAACCAAGACGGTCCACCTTAGCTTGAGAAATCCATGGTGAATCTTCTTCCGGTCTACCTTTCCACTTCACAATGTATTCTTTGTATTGTATTCCTCTGGTGTTGTGTCCAACTCTACTATCCAAAATGTCTTCGATCTTCTCTAGTTCTTGTTGTAGTAACTACTTCTTCAAGTCCTCTAAAATGCTATCACTAAACTCTACTTCATGATATTGGTATAGGTCTACAATATTGAAAATAGGTGATATGCCCAATGTCTTTGGTAACTCTACTTCATATGCATTTCCTAAATCAAATTTTATGAGTATCCTACAAGGTCTAAACTTCTTCATTTTTAGCTTGTTATATGTCCCAACTAGAAATCTTTCTTTTCTCAAGTATACCATCACTTCATCTCCTACTATAAAGTCTTTGTGTCTTCTCTTCTCATCTGCTTTCTCCTTATATTTGTTGTTCATGTCTTCCAAATGCTTCTTTACCTCATCATGCACTACCTTCATATGTCCTTTGAATTCTTCTTCTTATGCACTTCTCTTTTCTTCCGTACCCATGTCTCTCAGTTCTGTCACTCCTCTAGGATTCACTTCAGTAACAATCTCAAAAGGTGTTCTTCCAGTACTCCTATTTAATGAATTATTGTATGCAAACTCTGCTTGTGAAAGAATCAAGTCCCAACTTCCTAACTTTTCTCCAACCAAACATCTCAACAAGTTTCCCAAACTCCTATTTACTACCTCTGTCTATCCATCAGTCTATGAGTGAAATGTTGAACTGAACTTCAAATCTGTCTTCATCTTCTCCCAAAAATATCCAAGGAATCTAGCATCTCTATCTAAAATTATACTCCTAGGTAATCCATGCAATCTCACAATCTCCTTGAAAACTACATGCATTGCTTCAATTGTCTTCTTACAAGGTATGAAATGAGCCATCTTTGAAAATTTGTCTACCACTACAAATATAGAATCATGTCGTATTTGTGTCTTTGGAAATCCCATTACAAAATCCATACTTCTGTCTTCCCAAGGTCTCTCCAATACTGTCGAAGGTTTATACAATCCTCTATTCTGACTACTCCCTTTTGCAACTTGACAAACTCTACAACTCTGCACAAATTTCCTAACATCCTTATGTATCTGAGGCCAAAAGTAATTTTCACTCACCAAAGATACTATTTTATCAATGCCAAAATGTCCTACCAATCCACCACTGTGTTTCTCCTTGATCAAATTATCTCTCATTGAACTTCTAGGTATGCATAACTGATTTTCTCTGAATAACATATCTTCTTAAATGAAATAGTCCAACCATTTGCTCCTATCTGTCACAACAGGTTCCTTACATGCTTTCCAAGATTTAGCAAAATCAGTGTCTCCCTCATACAAGTTCTTCAATTCATCAAATCCCAACACTTCAACTCTCATTTCTATCAGCAAGTTCCTTCTCCTACTTAATGCATCTGCAACTTTGTTTGATTTTCCATTCCTATGCTACAACACAAATGTATAACTCTACATGAACTCTACACATCTCATATGTCTCTGATTCAACTTTCCTTGACTATTCAAATACTGCAAATGGTCTATATACAACACAAACTCCTTAGGCAACAAGTAATGTCTCGACTTCTTCAAGGCTTGAATTATGGCATAGAACTCTTGATCATAAACTAAATATCTCCTACTTGCATCATTCAAATTCTCACTGAAATATGCTACAGGTCTACCTTCTTGACTTAATACTACTCTAATTGCATTTCCACTTGCATCACAATCTACTTGAAATACCTTATTGAAATCCAGTAACACTAAAATAGGCTTCTCTGTCACCTTCTGCTTCAACAACTCAAAACTCTTATTTGCTCATGATGTCCATTTTAAATCTTTTCTATCACCTCTCATTGTCTCTGTCATAAGGTTACAAACTAAACTGAAATTTTTGATGAACTTCCGGTAGAAACTAGCCAGTCCATGTAATGATCTAAGCTCTCCAATGCTCTCTGATGTAGTCCATTCAACAATTGATCTCACTTTCTTAGGGTCCATCTTCAATCCTTCTACGGAAATAAAAAATCCCAAGTATACCAATTCTTTCTTCATGAAACTACATTTCTTGATGTTTATCAACAATTTCTCTTCTCTCAAGCTTTGGAATACTTGTCTAAGTTGCCACAAATGTTCTTTTATTTTACTGAAAATCAAAATATCATCTAAGTATACAATCACAAACTTACCCAAGAATTTCTTCAAAACTTCATTCATCAATCTCATGAAAGTACTTGGTGCATTTATCAATCCAAAAGGCATCACTAACCACTCATACAATCCTTCATTTGTCTTAAAAGCAGTCTTCCATTCATCTCCATCTTTGATTCTGATCTGATGGTATCCACTTTTCAAATCTTTGTGAAATATCTTGCTCCACTCAAACAATCCATGATATCATCCATCCTAGGTAAAAGAAATCTATACTTAACTATGATCTTGTTTATTGCTCTAGAGTCAGTACACATTCTCCATTCTCCATCCTTCTTAGGTGCTAACACTGCAGGTACTGCACAAGGGCTCAAACTTTCTCTGATCAAACCTTTCCTCAACAATTCTTGTATTTGTCTATTCAATTCTTCATTCTTTGCTGGTGTCATTTTATGTGCTACTTTGTTAGGCAAACTAGCTTCTGGTATAAGATCCATGTGATGACTGATACTCCTAATTGGTGGCAATCCTTCAGGTACATTGTCTGATATGATGTCTTCATACTCTGTCAGCAACTGAGTTATTTCCTCTAGTTGTGATTCTTTAGTCTCCTTCAATGTTTCAGGCTTCTTAGGAATCAAAGCATAACACATATTCTCATGTCTCAAACCATCCAAAGACTTTCTTCCATCTACCAAATAGATTCTAGCATCGCCACATACTTCATTCTTAGGATCATCTTCCAAAGGAATCAATGTAATTCTCTTCTCATTTGATGTTATAGTGTATGTATTCTTTCTCCCATCATGTATAGATTTTCTATCATACTACCAAGGTCTACCCAACAAGATATGACATACATCCATAGGCATAATATCACACAATACTTCATCATGATAAGATCCAATATGAAATTTCACCAAATATTGTTCACTCACCAATACCTTATGATCATCCTACATCCATGCTATCTGATAGGGCTTAGGGTGTTTCAATCTTTTCTACTTTAGGTTAGTCACCATCTCCTCTAAAAGTAGGTTATCTAAACTACCACTATCAATAACAACTTTACAACATTTACCTCTCGATTTGCATCTGGTTCTGAACAAACTTTTCCTCTGAAGTGGTTCCTCATTTGTCTTTGTTTGAAATAGTTCTCTCCTCATCACAAGTGATTCTCCTTTCTTCAGCTTACCAACTGAACTAGGTGATCCAACAAGTTCTTTTTCAACATAGGCTACTCTTCCACTATTCTCATTTCGTTTGCTTGTACTCCCCTGATTACATTCAAATGCTCTATGTCCTTCACCTCCATACTTGAAACAAGTGCCTCTGAATGTTCTCTTATCAAATCAACTTCCTTCTCTTCTGTATCCTTCACTCTGATATGTGCTAGGGTTTCCTCTCTAATAAAAGTTTATGTCCTCTCTCTGGTAAGCATTATTATCTCTGTCATCCTTCTTAAATGGGTTGTCAAACATGTTCTGCTCTGGATGTGATCTATCTCCTCTAGAAAGTTCTACCTCTCTAAAATTTAACTCCTCTTCCTCTCTATCTCTGATCATGCCTCTTATTCAACTTCTCTTCAACTTTGAGGTCAAACTGATATACTTCCCCCAAATATGTCATCCTTACCAAGCTTAGTTCTTCTTGAATGTTCAATCTCAGTCCAGTGATGTATCTAGCCACTTTCTCCTTACTTTCTTCACTATATCTAGTCCTTATGATCATATTATGAAATTTTTCAGTATACTCCTTCATAGAGTTCTCCTTTTTTCTCAGGTTTTGGAATCTCTTCAATAATTCCAACTCATAGTTAGCAGGTATGAACTGATTCTTCAACTTTGTCACCATCCTATCCCACTTTGTATTCTTTTCTTTTCCTCTTCTATTTCTATCCAACTGAACTTCTTTCCACCATATAGCAGCATGTCCCTTCAACTTTGTCTTGGCAAATTTTACCTTCTCTAGATCTTCAACTTCTTCATACTCAAAGTATTCTTCGATGTCATTTATCTAGTCAATCAACTCTTCAAGGTTCAGATTGCTAGTGTAGTTTGGTACATCAATTCTAGGTCTCTTTCCAATCTTTGAAATAGCTTGCAACATCTTGACTTGATCTAATTCTTCTTCTTCATCACCTCCTAGGGTTTCACCAACTTGTTCAACGGATTGAAATTCCTCTTCATCATCACTTTCAACATTAGGTCTCGGTGTCAATCCTCTTCACCTATCTTATTCAACAGCATCTAATCGAATTCTCATTATTTTCATCATTTCCATCATCTCATCCATCCTACCAGCCATTGTTCCAACAGAAGGGATTCTCCTTAGTGGCACTCTTCCTAGGATCAAGTGTAAACTACCTCAAGTTCAGTGACTAGGCTACAAGGTGACAACTGCCTCACAATCGGCAATCAGTTGCAACACAAGTAACCTGCCTCAATTTGGCAATATGTCCACAACAAGATCTTATAGAATTCCTTTATCAACTTTGCTCAATTCACTCCCAAAGATTCAAACTTTTTCTCTGATACCACTTGGTGCAGTCATAATAGGAGAGTTCAAAGAATGAACTATCCAAACCATACACCAAGAGTAAACACAATGGAAACAACTCAGAGATATGAAACGAATGCAGATTCAATCATTTAGTATATCAAAGCATTCAAATACAAATCGGTCGGCAACATGCGGGCTTACAATTTGGGCTCATAGGCCCGATTACAGAATATCAAAATATGCACAAGATATAGCTTTGAAGTCCCTTTGTAAAGAATCCAAACTATCAGCTATCAATATTATCATGAGCTACTTTCCTAAGGATCTATTACATCAATATATATCATCTCTAGATCATAAGATTCCTCCACGTCGGCCAAGGAAGATCACAAACTCTAATGAAGAGTTGTAACATGTGTACACAGATAGGTCAGACCTAATCATGTAGAACACCTCTGTAAATGAATAGAATGATGTACGGATCCCAGTGAAGGTCAGCCATGAATCAAAGATTAGTGAATGATGTGTCATTAGGCTCCACAAGTTGAGGAATGCTCTGCAAGTCTTCTCCTTTAGCTAATTATCAGAGGTTGTCAAGATGCTCTACTCTGAGAAAACAGTCAATCTTCTAATAGCGATAACTTTCCAGTACTTGATTCAAATGCTCTGAATTATGGATATGATGTAGATGAATGAATCTAGATTCTAAGTCCAGCTCTACAAGATCTGAATTGCAACTATGGTAGAATCCATACCAAAATATAGAAACTGCTATTGGCTGAACTACCTGAATTGAACTGGAAAATGGAAAAGAAACAAACTGAAATACAAATAAAGTGAAATGCAAATGTTTTTGGTTGATTCAAGATTTCTCTTGAACTAGGGATACTCTTGTATCAACATGGATGCAAGTGTTGGTTATTGCAAAGTATTTAATGTAGATCAACAATGTAAATCAGAGAATGAGAATAGTTTTCAAAACAAATATACTTCAGCTATTCTAATTTGTTCATTGAGAGGTCATTAAATGCAAAAGGAAGTCATGGCATAATGCATAAGGATGAAGAGCTCATGATACAACATGAAGATCAGGTCTGTAATGAAGAAAATAAAGGTTGTGATTAGCCCATAAAGGAAGAATGTGTGAATACAGATTGCAAAGATATATATGAAGATGTATCTTGCAGCAGTGCTATTATTGAAGAATTAAAGCAATACACAGATACCAGATATGTTGCATTCATAGGTGAGTGTGTCCTAGCTATTCATGATAGTTTATATGAAGTAGAGGTGGAGGCTTTTGTTTTGTATAAACAGGATACTTTCTTATCTATGAAGGATCCATTAGGTGATCAGGTTTGTATGGATGATGGATATGTTGGCTTTTCTATTTATGTTGATCAGGGACATAATATGGAGGTGGAAGTATTTACTTTCAATAATGAATGCATTAGTGAAAGTGTTTTAGATGTTCATAATGATGCAACAGAGGATATTATTGACTGTGATATCTATGGTAAGGGTGATCATGAAGCTTTTGACATTGGGTTGTATTCTAAACTATTTGTTCCTACTTTTGAAACTTTTCATGTTGATTTGTATGATGGTTTGCAAGATGAATCGATTTATATTCTCATTCCTGAGATGGAGAAAATGTTTGACACATATGATAATGATGCAAGTTGGCATCTTGGGGTTTAGGGATTTAGTGAAAGTCTGAACATGGTTGGAGATGTATGTTCTTATGAGGATCATGGCATGACTAGTGATGAAAATGTTGTTGAGATAACTCAGTCTCCTTTGCATAGAATTAAAACACCAAGTGATGTAGATGACTTGAATTACCCAAGTGTAGGTGAATACATATGCCATATGGATCAGATAAAAAATAAGCTCGAGTATGATCTTTTTTAATTTTTAATTCAGCTTGATAAAATTTTATTGGTGCAGGGTAATGACTTTGTCAATACAAATCATTGCAGTGTCTTGCATTGTATGATGGATAAATTTTTTGTTTGCATGACATATGAGGAGATGTTTCAATTAGAGCCTAATTATAAAGATCATAAGAATGCAAAACACCTTTGACAATGGTAGGTTCAAGAGTTTTGTGAGAAAGGTAAGCATCCATGTCTGTAATTAGGTGATGTTGGTTAACAGATTTGTCCTGGTCTAAAAATGTTTTATTTTGACTCTATAATCCTTTCTTTCAAGAAAAAACAAGTTAAACAACAAATGGGTGAGCTATCAGGAATAGTTCCCCTCTAAATTAAGGTACAACTCCCTTTAAGATCTTCAATGAATTCAAACTATTTTAATTATTCAGATACACTTTTAACCAGAAAGTGCTTAAAGGCAAACTAATATCCATACATCATCATGCTATAAATGCGATATCTTTTCTGTAACATCATTTGGTAATAGAATTCACAGACTCCATCTTCAATAATAATCAGATACATAAACATATATATTGCTGAACCAATGAATGATAAAACACATACAATGAATTGTCCAATGAAAGAGCAATTACCATATGAAAGAAGATTTCGCACAGAAAACCCAATTTCAAATACTCAAATGCACAGATCTAAGTATGTAGCAATTGTTTCTCCTTTTCATTCACAGATGAAAAATGTTTCAGACAAACATCATATATATTGTAAAAAACAATCAAAGTTTAGCTCTCAAATTTATTGTCTCTTTTTCTTCACTATTCTCTATATCAATTTTAATAACCCAAAACATATATATAGTTGCCCTAATTATCTAATCTTTTAAACCAAACCCAGAGTTAAAGTAACTCTGACCCATACGGGATTTAGTTCTTACAAATTCATTTAAAGACCAAGTTTTTGAAAATAATTTTAAATGAATAACTGAATAGAGAAACTGTGTAAGTAAGATCATGGTTGGGGTGATGGATTAGAATCTCTAGATTTGTTGTGTTCAGTTGGGGAGGCATGTTGAGCCTTCCACTCCTAAAATGTTGTAACAAATTCCTAGATTTTCAGGAAATTGGGGATGCCAATGTGTTTCACCCTTGCTTTCCAGATGTCTTTCTCACTCCAAATTTTCCCCACTTTCTCCACATGCTCTGGGAGTGCATTAACATAGAGATAAAGGAGTGACTCCATCTTTGAAATCCGAGAGAAATCTTTGGTTAATAAGTTGTCACTTTCTTTAATGAAGCTGATCTTTTCCTTGAAGGATTGAATCACAGTATCGATGTCCTTTTCTGGTTCTTCGTCATCCTTTATATATTTTACATCAATACATTGTAGATCATGCTGTAAGGATTGAGTGAATTCAGTTATTTCTTTGATCATTTTCATAAGTTCAATTTGCCCTTGTCTGGATACTGAATTCCTCCATTCAATATTTTTCTTACTTACATACAGTATATCCTCATTCAGATCTGTCAAACTTTTCTCTGATAAAAACTTTGCTATCCCATACTTCTGTACTTCGTCAATTTGGTTCATCACATTCATCCATTTTTCTTCATCTTTTATCCACAGAGCATTTTGTGTCTTCAAGTCTTCAATGGTAGTAGTGGTTTGATCATATATATATTTTTAATTCATGAATATATTCTGTACCTTTTTGTATAATACAGTCCAACCAATTATCAAATACTTTGGTTACCATTTTGTTCCTGTTTACCTGATTCAACATTTTTTATTAACCAGACATTTAGGGTTGAAAGATAGGGGTAGTTGTGAAACTGGTTGTGGATTTGGATTGTGAATGTCATCGATATATTCTGCCATTAAGTACAAGGTCTCCTTCAACTCCCTTTTATCTTTCTCATCTTTCCAGGTTCAATTGACTATCTTTTTGGTGGATGCCTCAAGATGATGTACATCCGTGGCTCGTGAAGCAGTCCCAAGATCTATTTTTTCAATCATGAAAACTTGAACTGTAGGATCTTGAACCTCCTCGTCAGTTGTTGGTCGGGCTATTTCTGCACTCTAGTTCCTAGTATTAGGGTCAATATCTACCCTAGATGTTGTTTTTAGTTTCTTGGATTTGGGAGTCTTTCCTAAACACTTACTCACCATGTCTTCCAATGGCAAAGAAAATGGGACTATTTTTCTTTTGTCACTGATCAAACTTTCCAGCCATTTGGGTGCAGAGGCCGAGACTTATTTACTAGGATCTAATTGATGAGAAGGCACATTTGAAATCATCATTAGGTCGGTAGACTCTAAAGCAACCTCTGCCTATTGTTTTACACTAACTTCCTCTACTATTGGTGAATCAAACTCTTTATCACCTGTTGCTTCCCCTGAATCCTCTTCAAAATTTAAATCCACAACTATTCTTTTAGAAATCTGTTTCTTCCTCTTACTTTTAGTCCTTGATCTAGTGGCATGAGGAGGTAGGATAGTTGTAAGGGCCTTCTTGGATTCTTTGATGACAAGACCCCTTCCAATTTTTGACTTGGAAGTACCTTCAATGTATCTTAAATCTCTGTGAATTTGGGCAACAAAAATCTTATACCTCATGCGCTGTTCTCCTTTGCATTATCCAGTATGTTTATTTGCTAAATTTGGCTTTATTTCTTTTGAAAAAGACATCAACCAGGTCAAATAATTATTAACCGAAACAATACATGCTAAAAATGCTTAATAATACATGAACTCTAACATATGCATTAATGGTAAGCATTCTTCACACACGACCTTGATGTATAATAATTATCCATAACCTTCCAAAAGTTAGAACTTTCTATTTCATAATGAGTTTTGGATATATTCTCCTCTAAATTTCCTACTAATTTTGACTTAGAGAAAGCCTCGGGGAGAAATGAGACTATAGTCACTGAACCCTTTAACCATTGAACCTTTGAACAATTCAACTTTGGAATGTGGTTCAAAGCAAAGGTTCAAATATACAAATTGAATTACACAAAGGGGCAAACAGTTCACTTTGAGAAACATTGAACTTTAGACTCTTGAACCATTGAACCATTGAACCTTGAAAGGGTTCAAGTGGAAGGTTCAATGACACATGAATTATACAAGGGGGGTAAGTGAACATGACTCCTTACGAAGCATTAAGTATTGAACTCTTGAACCTTGAAAGGGTTCAAGTTTAAAGGTTCAACTCTTTAGTAATTTCATACACAAAAGACGATAGGCGGGTGAACATTAAGAATAAAGAGCTGACTTAGGAAACAAAGATATGACCAATAAGAAAAAATGGTAAATCGACTCTTGCTTAGGGAAATTTCATGAAAAATTAAATAAGGGCGACTCAAAGGTAACATTGGCTCTGACTGGGGACTGCATTTTATGGCAAAATGCAGAGAACTCAGAAACTATGGTTACACATAAATTGAAACAAAGAGACAGAAGAAAAGAAACAAGGTAAACCAAAACTGGAAAAGGAAAACACAACACGCGACAACAAAGAAAAGGCTATGTACAAAATAGGGGACACCTATTTCATAGTTGATACAACTTAAGATCTTGTCCATTATAGGATAGGGGTAAAATAGCTCCATCCAGATATTCCAATTTAAAAGAATTAGGAGCCAGTACCTAATGAATTTTGAGAGGCCCTTTCCAAAGTGAATCAAATTTGCCATGTGCTCCTTTAGGTTCTCTCCTTCTATCCCACATCAATACTTCATCTCCCTCCATGAACTTTTTGGGTCTAGTTTTCTGATCAAAAATCCTTTTAACCCTGGCTTGGTGAGCAGTAATCCGATCAACCAACTCATTCCTTTCCTCTTCAATCTTAGTTAAGTACATAATTCTCTTCTCTATGGAATCTTGAAAGTATTGATCTTTGATTACATTTTGTAATTTGGCTACAGATAATTCCAGAGGTAATGATAACTGAGCTCCTATTCCATAAACCAACTCAAAAGGCGCCATCCCTATTGGCCTTTTTGGGGTTTTCCTGTCAGTCCAGAGTGCTTCATACAATCTTTTATTCCAATCTTTGGGGTTATTGCTCACCAATTTTTTCATGATGTCTATCAGGTTTTTATTACTGGACTCAGCTTGCCCATAACCTTGAGGGTAATAATCAAATGAGTGAGAAAGAGAGATACTATGCTCATAGCAGAATGAAGTAAGTTCAATTGCAGAGAAACTAGTAGCATTATTTGCCACAAGATTTTGAGGAACACCAAAATGTACCAATATATTTTCTTTGAGAAAATTACATACCACTTCTAAAGTGGTTCTCTTCACAGGGGCCGCTTCAACCCATTTCGTAAAGTAGTCTATTGCTGTTAAAATGTGTGTATGCCTAGCACTTGAAGGAGGTGAAAGAGGCCCAATGAAGTCTAATCCCCATTTTTTGAAAGGTTCTTCAATAACAATAGGCCTCAGAGGCAATGCTGCAAGTTGTGGCCTTCCTGAAAACATTTTGCATTTTTCACAATTAGCCACCCATCTGTATGTGTCCTTAAACATACCTAGCCAATAATAACAATTTCTAAGGATTTTGAATGCTGTGACTGAAGAAGAGAAATGTCCACCATAGGATTCATTATGAAAAACTTCTAACAACTTGTACTGTTGTTCCTTATCTACACATCTTAGGAAGGTTCCATCTAATCTCTTTTTGTATAGCACATCACCCCAAATGACATATTTTGCTGCTTTTAACCTCAGATTCCTTTTCTCCTTCAAGGATAAGTGACTAGGACAGTCTCCATAAGTATGGTAGTGTGCTACATCTAGGAACCATGGATCTTGTAAGATCACCAATAGGACAGTGGGAAGTTCTTCTTCTTCTTCTTCCTTACTTTCAACAATCAGTTTGCATGGGTCTTGGCCTCTAACTAATTTGGTTGGTCTAATCTCCAAGTCATATTCTTGAATCTTAGCAACCCATGTTGCTCTATTATTTATCCCAACATCCTGTTGGGTCAGAATGCTTTTCACAGCTGAACTAGGAACAAATACAATTGAATGAGAATGAAGTATGTAATATCTAAATTGTTTGATAGCCTTTACCACAACGAAATCTTGTTTCTCAGCTAAAGAATATTTAAGTTCATACTTCTTGAGAGGAACACTCATAAAGGCTATTGGGGCTTCTACATTCAATTCATTTTTCTGTAGCAAGATACCAGACATGGTATGTTCTGAAGCATAACAATAAATAATAAATGTGATAGGTGAAAGTTAGGTGTGGAAGATCAGACATAGTCATGAAACCCTAACCCTACCATCATCAAGGAATCTAACCTAAATGAAATCAAAGGATATTGCAATTCAAGCATAACATCACCTAGACCGTGCGATTCCTTGTTTGAGAGATGTGGACTGCTTCTTCAACAATGAACAATTGCAATGCTGAAAGCTGCTATGATTGATGATAAAAGCTCAGTTGGATAATCAGGTGCTCAAGATGCTCAAGATGATAATGTAGGTGCTATATGATTGTTGGATCCCCCCTCTCATATGGAATGAGAGGGTGTTTATATAGGACTCAACCAAGATCAATCAACGGTGGAGATTCAGAGGCTATGTGAATGGCTAGGATTGAAAGATACTAAATTTAGGTTCCATTAGTTGTGCATGTGAAGGATATGAGTGAAAGTTGTCTTACAACACATGATTGACTGGACAAGTGTTGGAATGTGATAAAATATGAGTGTTTAATTCAAATAAAATATTTGAATTAGTTGGGATATGAGTTGGATATTAATTAAATAAATAAAATTTATTTAATTAATAGGATAAATGAATAAAATGGGATAAGATATGATGTGGAAATTAATTAAATAAATAAAATTTATTTAATTAATTGGGATGAGGATAGGATAAATGGGATTATGATGTGGAATTAATTAAATAAATAAAATTTATTTAATTAATTGGCTAAGTAGGATGAGAATGGGATTAAATGGGATTTAATTAAATAAATAAAATTTATTTAATTAATTGGCTTAATGGATTAGGGAAATTAGGACAAAATGCTACAAGATGTCTAGGATAATATTTTAAGAAGGTGTTGTTAGTCATGGACAAATTTGGGTGTCTACATTTTGCCCCTCTTTGATACAATGTTCGATAGAGCGTTGTGTCAAAGAAGATACGATATGCGTTCGATAAACAAGTTATGCCCCAGTGTAACTGGCAGGTGATGCCCCCTCGAGAGGTAAGCCAGGCTAACCAGGAAGAGCTAGGTTGGCTCTCGATAGAAAAAAAGGCTAAAAAGAAGGTAGACACGATGGAAATGAGTAATCTTGGCTGAGTATGATGGAATGAATAGATAGAATGAATAGATAGGATGTTGATGGGCAGCTTTCAAATAATTGCTCAGAATGAAAAGAAATGCAGTCCTTATGTTTGATATAGCATATGGATGTTATGCACCAGGGTATAAGAGACCAAGGTGTCGAGATATCCCATGCGCAACTAGCGTGTTACAATCTTGTCTGAACGCATGAGGTCAAGATGTTGAGCCAACATGCACAAGATATGAATAACAGCTAGTGTTGGACTTTGACGCTACAAGCAATGGTTTGAGCTTATCTCCACTACACATAATGATAGCTTGTTGGTTATATGTATGGAGTTAGTCTTAACATAGAATAGTCTTCAAATGCATAAGAGACTGTTTAGCTTCTCAGATGCTAGAGATATTGATATGTAAGATGCTAATCCCAACATGTACAAGATACCAATACGCATAGGAAGAGAATAAGATCATCCCACAAATGCAAGATAAAATGATAACACACACAAGCAAGCAAGCAAGCATGCACAAATGATTCAAAAACAAATAAGGTATTGCCCCTATCAAGCTGTAAACCAATGATTAATTTGCTGATTGTTTTGTTGATGATAGTTGAGAGTGTTGTCATTGTGGGGAAAGCTATATCCCTAGATCAACACAAGGTTGTTTGTTGAGTTGGTTCGCTGATTGGTTGATTGATTTGGCTTACAACAAGGCTAGGATCAAGACGATTGATCATGATTGGATAACTTGGCTTGATTGCTTAACTTGATTGGTATGGATTAAAGATTGACTTACATTTGGATCATTGCTTGGAATGATTTGAAGATGATGAAATGATGGATGAAGATTGATGAAGGATTGATGAAAATGTTGATGATGGGATGATATGTGATGGATTGAGCTGCTTGTGATTTGATTTTGATTTACTTTGGTGTTGATGCTGATGATTGATAGGATTTGTTTTGATGGTTGGCTTGATGTGCTTTGGTTGTAATGTTTGCTATTGCTGGGTTGATTGTTTTGATGATTGGATTGTTTTGAATGATGATAGTGATGCTGTGATGATTAGAGTGTCCACTCAATCTAAGCTTAAGCAAGTGTTCTTGGTATGCTCAAAGGATGTAAAACAAACAAGGTATTGCCCTTGTCAAGTCATAAACCAATGGTTGATTGTTTCATTGATGAGGATAGTGTTGTCATTGTGGGGAAAGCTATATCCCTAGATCAACACAAGGATGTGGGAACAATATATCCCATTGATGATGATTGATGATGATTGATTGGGCTCATGACAAGATTAGGATCAAAAACTTGTTGATTTGATTGGATAATGTTCCTTGATTGATTAGCTTGCTTGATATGGATTAGTGTGACTTGGATTTAAGATCATTGCTTAGATTGATTTGATTGATATGATTGGAAGAGGTGATTGATTGAAATGGATGAATGAATGTTATTGATAGGAGGAATTGATGATGATGATTTTGATTTTGATTGATGTTGATGGAGTGGATTGTTTTGGATGATGATTGAATTGATCTTATTGCTTGAATTTTTTGTTGGATATTTGATTTTTTTGGATTTTTTGACATATTTGATTTTTTTTGTAGTTTTTGAAATGTTTTGGGATGTCAATGGATTTACAATTTAGGTAGCTGTTGTGCTAGATACCAATGACAAGGGAAAACCAAGTCTAGGTGCAAAGATGGATGAATGATGGATGGATAAAAGGATGGGCTCATAGTAAATGTGATGGAAAGATCATGATATATGGATGGATAAAAAGATAGGCCATAAAAGGGATGGATGCATGCCTCATGATAAACGGATAGGTAGGCTATAGTGGAAAGCTCATGATAAATGGATGGGGATAAGCTAAAAGATGGAAAGCTTATGATAAGGATATGCCATAGTGGATGGATCATAAGGGAGCTAGGATGTGATCTTCAAAGGCTATGTCACATAGGAACAACATGCCCCCATTCTAGGTGGTAATGCTGAGGATTTTTACATGAAAAAGTTCATGACCAAGGGATGACATAATGGATTGGATTTGGATGGGATGGATAAATTGTTAATGGATAGGACTTGGTTTGGAAAGAAGGTATGTCAAGAAATATCCAAACATGTTTCAACATTTTGCCCCTATGTCTTCATCAAAATCAAAAGGCAGAAGGATGGATGAATGGATAAGGATAGTAGGATGTAGCATGATAGGATGGAAAATGATATAATGGGATGGATAGTTGGGAAATGGATAGGTTGGATGAGACAATGTGCCCCCAAGTGTAAGTGACATAGAAGATCAACCTACACATGACACCTGTTTGCCAGGTTTTCATCATGGTACTTATCCAAGGTGCCTGTTTACCAGGTTTTCACCGTTGGACGAAGGGCTTTCTCTTTACTATTTTTGATTTTTTTTCTTTTTTTTTCTTTTTTTCTTTTTTAGATGGGTTGACAATTACACATGGCGCCTGTTTGCTAGGTTTTCACCATGGTAATGGATAGGAGGGACTCAAGTGTTTAGTGCTATGAAGGTTGGTAGTCCCATTGGAGATGGATGTCAGCGCATGGACCATGTCGTTATGCTCATAGATGTTGATAAGGGGTTGCATGGATGGGAGATGGATTAGGTAGATAGTGGATTAGGATGTGGATTATGGAAGGCTCATGCAAGGATGGATGGATGGAAGGATAGTAGATTATGATGTGCTTATGGAAAAGGATGAAAAGTTTACGCAAAAGCATGGACCATAGGGATAGCATGGGAGAGATATGTAGGATAATGGATGGAAGATGGGGAGATGTAGTTGTGTGGAGGTGCTGTGGAGTGGAAGGGAACCATGACCAACGGTTGCACACACCGTGATAAACATTGAAGCTTTTGATTGGATGGTGGTGTAGGAAGCAATGGAGATGTTTGCTTAGGGGATGGTCGATGAAGTGATTTAGGAACCCACATAGATTTAGTATTTTTAATGCTTTTTCTTTGTTTGTGGGATTTTTGAAGGGAATGGAAGTTTTGAATGGAGATAGGTGATTGGAATTCTTGAGATGTGGATGAGGATGCCTCATTTGTTTTGTTAGTTATTTGCTTAGGAACCCAAACCATTTTGCTTTTGGGCTTTGCTTTTGAAGGTAACGGTTTGGATGGTTGCTTAGATGTGGATGAGGATGCCTCATTCGCTTTGCTAGCTGTTTGCTTAGGAACCCAAACCATTTTGCTTTTGGGCTTTGCTTTTGTAGGTATGGGCTTGGATAGCTTTTTGGATTGCTTTGCTTTGGTTCTTTGCATTGATTTTTCATGTTTGTGCCCTAAGGCATGATAGTTCTTTGGATTTTTGGTAGGACTTTTAGCTTTATAGGTAGAGGCATCAAAATTTTTGCTTTTGAATCCCATGGCGTGGGTGGAGTGGATGAAATGATTGGAAGCTTTATGCTTAGGCGATGTGTGCTTTTGTTGGCCATGATTAGGAATGTAAGGATACTTATGAATGATATGTATGTTAGGTGTTGGAAGCAATGGTGGTAGGGTGGATGGAGGGATATTTGGAGTTGGTAAAAGTGGAGGCAAGGTGGATGGCGGAAGGTGTATGGTCACATGCTTTTGACATTTATAGGATGATGGAGATGGAATGGCTACATATGTTTTGGGTATATAATGGGAGGTGTGATGGAAAGTGGTAGGTTTAGGATGCATGAAAGGATTACCAACATCTTGGCCTTGTTTACCTTGGGGTGTGTATCCAAGGCCATATGAGCATGGAGGGATTTTGACATGGTTTGGCTCTAAAATACCTTGTTCATAAAGGCCTAGGCCTTTGCCTTGGTAGTTCATGTTTTGGAGGATGCAATTGACTATGGGACTAGATGTGTTTTGGGAACTAGACTTGAGTTCTTTATTGGATGAAGAAGATGAAATGGAGGACAATGGTTGTTGTTGTCCTAAGGAAGAACATTCATGGAGGAAGGTCGTAAGACCACTAGGACATGATGGTGGTCTTGAAATGGGATCGATGGTAGATATGGAGGGAGGATCATTAGCATTGTGTTCACTAAGATCCAAGTTATTTGTTTGATCTTCTATGCTTATGTGTTCTTGAGAGGCACATGTCTCATTATGACAAGTGGATGTTTGCTCATTATGGATAGGGCTAGATGGAGGATGACTAGGAGCAATTTGGATATCTCGCTCATGGATGGTTATGGGATTATGGATAGGATCAAGGTACTTTTTAATAGGTTCTTCATCATAGATATCATCTTGATCATGAGATAGATAAAGTTTTACCAAATGGATCATCATGGTTTTCATGATCTTAGCTAGAACCTTAATCATAACTATGAGCAAAAATAGGATTAAGTGGGCTATAAAAGGGATAAATTTGCTCATGAATGAGATCATGGTGATGGCTAATAGCTTGAGGGCAACCCATAAGTAGGTCATGGATAGGTGGAACTTAGAAGTGCTTTGATCTTGATTAAGATTAAGGTTTAATATTTCCACATGTTTAAGATTATGCTCTTGACACACCTCTTGACTTTGGATGGAAGTGGAAGGTTCTTGAGTGGACTTGATAGGCTCTTGATAGTTATCAACATGAAGGCATGATGGCTCTTGATAGTTATCAACATGAAGGCATGATGGCTCTTGACTTAGGCTTGTGGTTGGAGACTCTTGAATAGACTTGTTGGCTTGTAGGTCACATGATGGGCTTAAAGGGCTAGGTATGTTAATGGAAGGCTCTTAAAGAGGCTCAAGGATATGTGAACCACATGATGAGATTATAGGATTAGCCATGACCTTTGGAAGTTCATTGGTAGGCTCATGAATTGGTGTTTGACATGGGGGTTGTTTATTCCTAGCTAGTAGCCAATGGATCACATCCTTTGCAAGTGTATGGGTTGATGGGAAATATAATGGATGGATGATAATGGTAGATGGTGTTGGATTAGGATTAGGATGAGGATTAGGTTGAGAGCTAATTGGATTGGATGGATTAGGATTTGGACTAGATGGGGGTGACACATAGGGGGGGGATGATGTGGCATGATTTCCCATTATAGGTGGGTACACCTTGTAAACAATTGAGACAAATATTGGGCATTGATTTATATTATGGCCTTTAGTCCTATGGTATGCACAATAATCATGTTCATCATATGGACTTTCTTCACATGGTTTGACTTCAGGAAGTTCAATGAGTTTTGCTTCAAGCATCCTTTGTAAAACTCTCTCAGCTGCATCCTTTGGTGAACGATTAGAATGACATGGTGAGGAAGGTAATGAAGGGCTTGGTGATTTGGAGGGTTGATGGACCAATGGACTAGGAATAGGATCACATGGTGGTGTTGGGATAGGACTTGTTGGTTCATGTGATGGCATGTGATTGGATAGTGGTGGCCACTCTAGATTGGTATCTCCCTTGTCAAAGGTTATTAGATCTTGCATAGGATAACTTGGGCTTGTTTGATTTATGTACAAGGGACCACGTGGACTTGGATGTGCTTCTTGTTGGAAAGGTGGATTTAGATCTATCAATGGTGCTTTGTGGTCTTGTTGAAAAGGTGTATTTGGACTTACTTGATTTATGTACAAAGAGCCATTGGGACTTGGATGTTGTTCTTGTAATATCACTTGATGACTTTGTGGATGGGTTTGGTAGTGCATTGGAATGATGGCATGAGGGATTGGATAAGCTTGAGGTGGATGTTCATAGGTTGATGTGGTATTGACTTGGTGCATAGGTGGATTAAGTTGATATGAAGTGGATGGATATGACATGTGGCTATGAGGTGGATTAGGTTGGTATGGAGTGGCTAAGGATTGTTGTACTTGTCGAGCTTGACTAGTGGCTAAAAGGTGTTAGACTTGGGCTATGGAGTGTTGTAGTTGAGGTGATTGGCTTGCATGGGGTTGAGCTCTTTGGAGGAAGAATTGTAATATTTCAATGGCATCTTGGTTTAGGGGTTGTGATCCTTGATAAATATTTTGGAGGAATCTTTGGAATTTGATTGTTGGGTCTTCTAGCGTAGACATGTTGTCACCAAGTGTTTGTCTTAAGTCTTTTTAACAAGTGCTTGCTTAGGGATTTGGATGATGATGTGGAATGTTTAGATGATGTGTTTAGATTGATTTGTTTATGTGTCTGGTGTTCATAGCTTGATTTGGCAATGTTCAAACAAATGATTATGTATATACACACATGAATCACTCACGCAAGACACATAAGCAAGTTTTTGATTTTGAAAATGAAATGTGATGATTAAGCAAGCACACATGGAAGACACATCAACAAGCCTAATGTCTAGTCAAATGGATGTGGCCAATTAGGTTTTGGGCTATGTTTACACAAGGTTGACTAGGAATTTGAAAGTTAAATCCTACCACACAGCTGGGAGAAAGGGGTAACCCACCCTTCACCTTCACTTCCCAAAGGTATAAAGTTCTTTGGGGCTTAGCCAAGAGTGACAAGATTCCAACTCCCAATGAGGGCGTCTTTCGATTCAGCCTCGATTGAGGTCGTCCCTTGGAGTGGTGTGTCTCCAAGCAGGCCTCCTAGATAGGGTATACAAAAGCAAACCAAGTGAGCTGTCACTTGATTCACACTCGCACTTGTTAATTGACCCTTAGAAAATGAAATGTGTGGAAGACAATTCAAGCACTTGTTCTTTTTAGATCCAAATCCAAATGTGTTGGAAGACACTTGTTCATTTTATGCCCACTTTCGATATGTGATAGCAAGCAATGTTCGTTTTAATCCAAAAGTCCAAATGTGTGATCAAACAAGATTAAGAGATGAAAGATTAGAATGAGTGCACCTGATACAATCACTTTCCAATTTGCTGTAGATGTTGATGCCAATGCTGCTTCAGCTCCTTAGATGCCCTTACAAGTCACCAATTCCAAAAAGAAACAAGTAAACTTGCAAAGAAGATGATTACATGAAAAAGATGAAATCCAAAAATTCTGATGAAAATGATTTGATACAAAAAAATGGATTTCATAAACAGAAAATTCAGGAGATTTTAAGCAATTTGAAAAAAAGTTTCACTGAAAAATGATCAAAATTGCTCAAGTTATGCTCAAATGAAGTTTTCAATGAAGCTGAACTTTGACTGATAAAAAAGAATGAAAAATGGTATAGTCACCTGATAAAAGTGGCACAGTTGCGAATTTTGTCCTCCCATCTTTCCAACGAGTCCTCGTTTGCGCGATTTCGACGTCGTATGTGAAAGTTATGCAAGTTTGAAAAAAATAGCCTCCTTTGGCATGTAGGAGGCACAAAGCTAATTGGCAGTTTATATAACCGTTAACCGTTTTGTGCAAGGTGATCACATGAGTTTTTAGGCACTGGAAGTTTAATGTTAACCACTTGTCAGATCTGTGAAATCACTTTGCAAGTCAAAATCACCCGTCTTTGTGGAAAACCACTGGTTTAAATTTGTAACCGTTCACTGTTTGGTACATGACCTAATCAATACAAGAAACCGCCTTACGGGTGGTAAGTGGTATTCTAAAAGGATTTAATAAAAGGATCCCAATGATTTTGAGATCGGTGGTAATTCAAGGAATCCATCGGTAAGCATGACCAACTCTTTGGCATGAGACAATTCCAAGCACTGTAGTGTTCAGATCCCGGTTTTTTGAAGGCCGACGAAGATAGTTACTACTGCCAGTCTAATTTGAATGATGACAGTTTTGTCTACCTGAGAATATACCACTAGGCTAGTTTATAGATTGTCATCGGTTGTATCATGTATTAAGACTGTCATTGATTGACTATTCCGTCAATGGATTTTGTCAATGAAGACTGCCACTGGGAAGTTTTAAGAATTGCCGACGACTGCTTGTAATATGTAGCCTGTGTGTAAAGATTGCTAGCCTATATGATGCTATAGATACAAAGGCTGCTCTATGTGCAGATTGATGCTAAGAACTTAACCTCCAGTGGAATGACTTTCTGATGCCGACAGGGATAAAGTCCTGAACCTGTGAAGATTCTCGCCGGAAGTTTAGATGCTCGTGAAGACTATTTGGATTGAATCACCTAATGTAGATTTTGGTCATCAATGATGTAAGAAAAGACTGCCGATTTGAAATGACCACTGGAGATATGAAACTCATCGCCTGCAGAAGGTGAGATCTTGCTTCAGCGACTATTGAAATTGTCTGCCGTTAAAAACAACATACTACCCGAGACAATGTGTAAATAGATGCCACCAAAATTCTTAGACCACAGATTATGTAATGAACGCCGATGTTGGGAGAGAATAAAGCTATCGACTGGGGTTTAAAATTGATTAGTGACCATGCACCAACTAAGCCACTTGAGCGCCAATGCCAAGATCTCAACTACTAATGGTTGAAGATCTACTGACTGTTAAAAGGCAGTGACCACCTTTGGATTGCCACTAAGATTGGAAATGGAGGCTGCCAACTGTTAAAAGATTTATGAAGAGAGAACCACTGAATAAAACTGGTGCAACAAATAACCCATCGTTCAAACAAGGTCGCAGGGGTTGTATTGATCCCACCACGTGGGCCGTTGAGATTCGTTGATAGCCGTCAATGTATGTTTTGATTACAAAAATGCCTGACGATTGGAATCTTTGTGAGATCCGTGGTGTGGCAAATGGACAGTTAGTTTTAGACAATCGACAGAGAGATGTGATCACCCATGGAGGTACAGAAACAATAACAGGCCATTATTATTTTGAATGCCAATGAAAAGAAAACATCTGCAGATATTCGGCTGCTGCAAGCTAACCATCAAAAACATCCGCAAGAGAGTTTGTTGGATCTAAAACCACCAGTTGCTAAAGGAAGACCACAGAAGGATGATGGGATTACACTTCCGAAGGATAAACCGACTACCAATGCTATTTTATAACTGTCGACCAATGAACAGAAGTTGGTCATTGTTAAGAGTTATGACTACCAACGCTTGGAAAAGGTATTGTTGGCATGTTATTTAGAAACTGCTGCGAAGGCAAAGCCATAACCACCAATGTCAATCAAACTGCAGGTGCCTTGACGAAGTCATAAACCACCGACAAAGATGTTGTTGCTGCCTTTGAAATCGGATGACCTCCACGATCTGGGAGACAACCTGCCGGAGATTACCCTTTGAAATTGCCAATTCGAATGCTTGAAATTAACACTAACACCAAAGATTGTGAAGACAATGATCGCTAGTAGCTGATAAAACTTTCAAGATCTACTGGAAATGTATAAAAGAACCACCATGTTATATGAAGGGAGAATTCTGCTGGATGTGGTCACTGTGGCCGAGAGTTGTAAGGGCCCGAAAAAAAAAACACAAGATCTGCCAAATATACTGTGCAGGCCACTGAATGGTAGTATCAACTGCCTTCTATGACTAAGAGCTTGGTCACTCGGAGGAAATGTGTCGCTGTCCAATACAAAGGCCTGCTAAAATCAAATTATTAATCATTAAGGATCTGCGAGTGTGAGACAGGGGGTCGAGGAAGGTGACAGCTAAGGCTTTAGAGGTGATGACTAAGGCCTTAGAGGGGGCTGCGTTGAGGAGTCTCTATAACAAACAGTCGATGGTGGTTTGTGGAGATCGGCAGAAGCGACTGAGTGAAAAAATGGTCGATGATAATAGTGACATAGTTGGTGGGAAGGATGTGAAAAATTGGAAGTCAATAGTTCTAGAGATATGAAGATCGGCCTGTAGATGTGGTTGACGGACTAAGATCTGGGTGGTGATCGGAAAGATACAAAGAGGTGACAGGATAATATAGTTCACTACAGTGGCGTCGACTGTGGTAACGACCAACGGTTTAAAGAAGGCTGAGACGATGGCGACAGATCATGGCGATTGGAAAAAAGATAGTAATAGAAAAAAGATCGGTGATGTCGAGTGAGATTCAGAGGAGATCAACTGGCGGTTGGTCAATTGTTAGTGGGCTGCCGTCAAGGATTTAAAGCAAGCGAGGATAAGCAACTCGTAAGAATGGAAGTGATAGGGCAGATTTGGAAGCTCTGTGAAGGATGGGTATTTGGTCGGGAGATCCACAGTTTGTGAAATGGATTTAACACAACAATCAACCTGTGGTACCGAGGAGGATGTGATATCGACCGTCAGAGGTGGATCTAACACGATGGTGAGAATGTGGAGTCAGGCGGTTGCAAGTGTCGACCAAAATGAATAGGGGGAAATTTGGATGGAGGAAAGATCTTAACCGATGACAGAGATATGAATCAGGCAATGGTTCAAAGAACTAGGGTTTACACAATGGCAGAGAGTGCAGGGCTTGGTGTCGACAAGACTGTAGCAGCAGCTCTATTGTAAATCAGAAACAACAACCAACTCTTTAGACCTTCAATTTAACCCTGTAAGCAAAACAATACCTTGCAACCTTACAAATATTAAAACATTGAACCTGCAACCGAATATTAGCCTATAACCATGATGAACACAGATACAAATTAATTTTGCATAGATTATACTTCACGCAGGCCGTACGGATCGTATGTTAAAGCTTGCGAAACTAAAAAAAATTTCAAATTTTTTTCAAAAATTTCAGTCACGAAACCTAGGCAAATTTATAGTCAAAATTCATGGAAATGACCTCTCGGATGCAATGGTGGGTTAGATTTGGGCTAAGAGATCATCTACATTCATTTTTAGCTAAATCTTTGCAAACTAGGGTTAGAAAAATGCAAATTTTTGCTACAAAAGCTTGCAAAAATGAAAGATTGGCGCTCCAAGAGATCTAAACTTCACAAAAACAACTCAAACAAGAGAGTTAATCAAGGACGTGAGTCCCACCGGGCGTGCCAAAATGTGATAGGTGAAAGTTAGGTGTGGAAGATCAGACATAGTCATGAAACCCTAACCCTACCATCATCAAGGAATCTAACCTAAATGAAATCAAAGGATAATGCAATTCAAGCATAACATCACCTAGATCGTGTGATTCCTTGTTTGAGAGATGTGGACTGCTTCTTCAACAATGAACAATTGCAATGCTGAAAGCTGCTATGATTGATGATAAAAGCTCAGTTGGATAATCAGGTGCTCAAGATGCTCAAGATGATAATGTAGGTGCTATATGATTGCTGGATCCCCCCTCTCATATGGAATGAGAGGGTGTTTATATAGGACTCAACCAAGATCAATCAACGGTGGAGATTTAGAGGCTATGTGAATGGCTAGGATTGAAAGATACTAAATTTAGGTTCCATTAGTTGTGCATGTGAAGGATATGAGTGAAAGTTGTCTTACAACACATGATTGACTGGACAAGTGTTGGAATGTGATAAAATATGAGTGTTTAATTCAAATAAAATATTTGAATTAGTTGGGATATGAGTTGGATATTAATTAAATAAATAAAATTTATTTAATTAATAGGATAAATGAATAAAATGGGATAAGATATGATGTGGAAATTAATTAAATAAATAAAATTTATTTAATTAATTGGGATGAGGATAGGATAAATGGGATAATGATGTGGAATTAATTAAATAAATAAAATTTATTTAATTAATTGGCTAAGTAGGATGAGAATGGGATTAAATGGGATTTAATTAAATAAATAAAATTTATTTAATTAATTGGCTTAATGGATTAGGGAAATTAGGACAAAATGCTACAAGATGTCTAGGATAATATTTTAAGGTGTTGTTAGTCATGGACAAATTTGGGTGTCTACAATAAAATCTTTTCAGAAATTAGGGTTTACCAAAGTAGATGCTTGTGCAATCGCCTCTTTAATATCTTCAAATGCTTTCTTAGTAGCCTCATTCCATCTGAATGCTTGTTTCTCACTCATCATCCATACAATATGTTTTTTAATCTCAGCAAAATCAGAAATGATCCTTCTTAGAAAATAATCTAGCCAAAGAAAGACTTAACTCCAGTCCTATTAGAAGGAAGACATAGTTGTTGTATTGCTCTAACCCTTTCTGGATCAATCTTGATTCCATCCTTTGAAACTAAATATCCCAACAACTTACCCTCTGTTACACAGAGAACTGACTTCTTAGGATTAAGAGATATGCCATGATTCTGACACCTTTGCAAAATGATCTCTAGATCCTTCAGATGATCCTCCCTCTTTCTACAGAAAATAGTTAAATCATCAAGATAAATAACAATAATTCTATCTTTCAGATCTCTAAAGGATGAATCCATTGCCCATTGAAAAGTTGCACCAACATTAATCAAACCAAAGGGCATACGGCTATAAGAAAAAGTTCCCTGAGGTGTAGTGAAAGCATTTTTATGTTGATCAGCTGCATCCAAACCTATCTAATTATAACTCGAGAACCCATCTAGCATGGACATCATTTCTGACCCAGCAACTGTTTGCAAGATGTGATCCATCACAGGTAAGGGATAATTATCTTTCAAATTGGCTTGGTTCAGATTCCTGAAGTCAACACAGATTCTTGTTTCTCTTCCTTTTGCGTACTGGGACAATGTTTGCCACCCAGGTGGAGTGATGAATTGGATAAATAATACTAGCCTTCAACATCTTGTCAATCTCCTTAAAGATGGTTTTGGCAACCTTCAGGTTATAATTCCTCAACTTCTGTCTGAATGGGGTTGCATTTACTTTCAAAGCAATATGATGCTGAAACTGCCCATGCCTAAAATCTTTAAGGTCATCATAGCACCAAGCAAAGACATCCTTATACTTAATTAATAGATTAATCAATTTGTTTTTATCCTCTAGCGAACAACATCTACCAATGGAGATCCATTTAGGATCAGTACCACTCCCAATGTTGATTTTCTCATAATCCTCCACTTTGTTAGGATTCTGGGCAAGTTTGCCTTTAGTATATTCATCTAGTTGAGTGAACAAATGTTCTAGGGAGACCAATCCTTTGGGGATTTTATTTCCCTTTAACTAAATTACATCACCTTTTGAATGGATCCCTGGATCAGGACTGAACTCTTTACATTCTACTTCAAAACCTTCAAAATAAGTCCCCAGGAACATCTTAGCATTCTCCAAGAATTTTTTGATCTTCTTATCATTCTCAAAAACTTGCCAATTTTTAGCATTTCTGGGACATTAGGATGGTAGACTAGTTCTATTCTATATGAATCCTTTTTGAAATCAGGGTGTGGGAGAAGAAGAGATGCTGATACTGCTAGAGAATCCACCCGTGTGTTCTGGTCTTAGGGAATTGCCTCAATAGAAAAGGCATCAAAGTATTCTATCTCATCCCAAACTCTGTTCCTATAATGTCTCAATCTTTCAATTTTTAACTGAAAAAATGCCCCTCACCTGTTTAACAATTAATTCAGCATCTCCTCTTGCTTTGAGCATCTTTACACCTTTCCCTTTGGCTTCATTTAACCCAAGCAATAAAGCCTCATACTCTGCAGTGTTATTAGTGTTTTTAAATTCTAACTTGAAAGAGTAAGGAAAATTTTTGCCATCAGGTGAGATCAATACAATTCCTGCTCTTGAACCAATAGTAGCACAACTACCGTCAAATTCCATGGTCCATAGATCATCAGAATGAACAGACTTTGGGAAAGATTCTTCCTTCAGGTCTTCAAAAGAGAGAAAATGGTTGCTAAATTCACATTCCTCAAATAGAATCTGAGACTTAGGATCATCAGAAGGGTATATTGTAAACTTGCATTTAGGTTCAGGTTCTAGCTTAACTTTTTGCTTTCCCACTAGAATTGTAGCTTATGACCAATCCAGTTTAATCTACCTCCCTAAATCTTTGCAAAAAGTCTTGCTCAATAACATCCCATAACTAGCAGGAATATCCACTACCAAAATAGTCAACTTCACTCTTTTATCAACATAGGCTACAAGAGCAACTCGTTCATCTTTAATTTGTCTAAGCAAAGAAATTTGTTTGCCATCCATAGAGTAACACCTACCAAATTTTTTTGTAAGGGATAGACCTAGGGCTTTGGCTACAGAAGAAGGCATAATATTATCAGAAGCACCTGAATCTATAATACAATTACTGAGTTTATGGCCATTTATGAATAAAGAAACATAAAATGAGTTGGGTTTCATATCAGTTGTATAAGAAGTATCATTAGATGAATTAAGAGCCATTTTAGGAGTATGCATGGGTGACTCAGGTGGAGAAACAAATAATTGGGCAATGGGAGACTCAGAATTAACATTTAATTGACTTTCAGGTTCAATTTGTGTAGTTTGACATATTTAACCAATTTGTCAAGTTCTTTGGGTTTTAACTTGAGGTATTCAACAGGGGATATTTGAATTTTTGTAGACTTACAAAATTCTACAATATCAAAAGAAGCTTCTGGATCATTTCTATGTAACAATTTAATCTCTTGGGTCTTCAAATTAGCATCAGAGGTTCTAGTAAGAGGTTCCTTACCTTTAACAGGTACTTCTTGAGTATTAGAAAATCTCTTATTCTTCTGACTTCTGGTAAGCACAACACATGAAGGATCTTCAAGAGTAACCAATATTTCACCTCCTCTTTCTGAATTTGATTCATATTCTAGGAAGTGTATTTTAGAGTCACCAGCTTCCTCAAAGTTCCTTTCTTCTTCCCCCAACACATCTTGACTAGTAGCCATTTAAGCATATCTAAGCATCTCTGGACAAGAATTTCTATCATGATCAATAGTCAAATGAAAGGCACACATATTACCTCTTCTAGGAGGAGCTTCAATAGCTAACCTTGGTTGTGCTGATGTAAGTGGTAATGTCCTACCAACATTTGCATGTTGATTAAAATTTCTCCTGCCAATATCTTGATAAGGTTGTTGGAATGAAGTACAAGCCTTAGGTAATTGTCTTTTTAAGGCAATCATATCATTGACTAGTCTTTGAACCATAGGATTTGTAGAGGATGAGGGATGAGCATTAGGTACTTGGACTTCTTTCTTCCATTTTCTAGCCACAATAAGATCATCCTCTAACCCAACTGCCAAGGTTTGTGTGGTTGCTAAATCGGCGATTGCGCCTCTTCTAAGATGAAAACTAATATCAGGAGGCATAGAATTAGTAAAGATACATTTTTTATTTTCGGAAATTGGTCTTTTAGCCGTTGGGATTTTGTACAGAATTCTATTGAATTTGGCTACAAATTCCCTCATAGGTTCATGTAAGTTGAGTCAATTGAGCAAGAAGGAAATGTTCATCTTCTACACTTTTGAACCTATTTTCAAACGCAATTTTCATATCATTCCAATTCGTGATTGAGGAATCAGTTAGATGATAAAACCATTGTGTTGTAGTATCGGTTAGAGTTTGCACAAAAAGCCTTATGGCTACATCTTGATGTTGCACGCCTAACACACCACATGTTGCGGCAAAGGCACTTAGGTGTTCTTCTAGTGATTGTCTTCCATCTCCATTAAATTTGGGTAAATTCTCCCTTGCATTTTTAGGCAAAGGATTCAGGTTAGCCCCCAGATTTAGAGGCCCTATGGCTGCTCCCCAAGGTTGAGCCATTGGAAGAAAACTTATCGTAGAAGGAAAGATAGTACCAGAAAGAGTTAAGGCTTGATAGACAGAGGATGTAGAGGGTTTAGAAGGGCTAGGAGGTCTACTTCTAGCTTTTCTAATATGGGTAGGAATATAAGGAAAATTTAGGCTTTGCAATGTTTGAAATGTAGGATCCTCAATCCCCTCTCTTCTTAAGGATCTTGTATATCTTCTGGAATCCATCTTATGATATTGTAACTAGAAAAGTAGCTATTAATTTCTATGTTGTTCTTGATCTCTTCGTACTTTAGGGGCTTGATTTTTTGCTGTGTTTTCTACTTGCCTCCTTCTTTGCTTGAGCAACAGCAATCTCAAATTACCAACCAATTCTTCTTCTTTTTCTAATACTCTACTTACCCTCCTATATAATCATCAATATTTCAACGAGTACGCCAAACAAGAGTATTTAACTGACCAATTATATCTTCCTGCTCATCTTGAAAACCAAGATTAGGCTACAGAACATGAATTATGTTTTCATGTGGAAGCACCATTGTTGCTTCATATTAAGGCAACTAATCTTTCAACAAAGACTTCTATGTTTCCCCAGTAGAGTCGCTAAAAACTATTGGCTAACAAATTTGTCCTGGTCTAAAAATGTTTTATTTTGACTCTATACCCCTTTCTTTCAAGAACAAACAAGTTAAACAACAAATGGGTGAGCTATTAGGAATAGTTCCCCTCTGAATTAAGGTATACCTCCCTTTAAGCTCTTCAATGAATTCAAACTATTTTAATTATTCAGATACACTTTTAACCAGAAAGTGCTTAAAGGCAAACTAACATCCATACATCATCATGCTATGAATGCGATATATTTTCTGTAACATCATTTGGTAATAGAATTCACAAATTCCATCTTCAATAATAATCAGATACATAAACATATTTATTGTTGAACCAATGAATGATAAAGCACATACAATGAATTGTCCAATGAAAGAGCAATTACCATATGAAAGAAGATTTCGCACAGAAAACCCAATTTCAAATACTCAAACGCACAGATCTAAGTATGAAGCAATTGTTTCTCCTTTTCATTCACAGATGAAAAATGTTTCAGACAAACATCATATATATTGTAAAAAAAATCAAAGTTTAGCTCTCAAATTTCTTGTCTCTTTTTCTTCACTATTCTCTATATCAGTTTTAAAAACCTAAAACATATATATAGTTGCCCTAGTTATCTGATCTTTTAAACCAAACCCAGAGTTAAAGTAACTCTGACCCATACGGGATTTAGTTCTTATAAATTCATTTAAAGACCAAGTTTTTGAAAATAATTTTAATTGAATAACTAAATAAAGAAACTGTGTTAGTAAGACCATGGTTGGGGTGACGAATTAGAATCTCCAGATTTGTTGTGTTTAGTTAGGGAGGCACGTTGAGCCTTCTACTCGTGAAATGCTGTAACAAATTCTTGGATTTTCGAGAAATTGGGGATGCCAACGTGTTTCATCCTTGCTTTCCAAACCTCTTTCTCCCTCTAAATTTTCCCCACTTTCTCCACATGCTCTGGGAGTGAGTTGCCACAAAGATAAAGGAGTGACTCCACCTTTGAAATCGAAGAGAAATATTTGGTTAATAAGTTGTCACTTTCTTTAACGAAGTTGATCTTTTCCCTGAAGGATTGAATCACAGTATTGATATCCTTTTCTAGTTCTCCGTCATCCTTTATATATTTTACATCAATACATTGTAGATCATGATGTAAGGATTGAGTGAATTCAATTATTTCTTTGATCATTTTCGTAAGTTCAATTCACCCTTGTCTAGATACTAAATTCCTCCATTCAATATTTTTCTTACTTACATACAGTATATCCTCATTCAGATCTATCAAACTTTGCTCTGATAAAAACTTTCCTATCCCATACTTCTATACTTTGTCAATTTGGTTCATCACATTCATCCATTTGCCTTCATCTTTTATCCACAGAGCATTCTGTGTCTTCAAGTCTTCAACAGTAGTTGTGGTTTGATCATATATATTTTTTAATTCATGAATATATTCTGTACCTTTATGTATAATACAGTCCAACCAATCATCAAATACTTTGGTTACCATTTTGTCCATGTTTACTTGATCCAACATTTTTTGATTAACCAAAGATTTAGGGTTGAAAGACAGGGGTAGTTGTGAAACTGGTTGTGGATTTGGATTGTGAATGGCATCCATATATTCTACCATTGAGCGTAAGGTCCATTTCAACTCCCTTTTATCTTTCTCATCTTTCCAGGTTTAGCTGACTATCTTTTTGGTGGATGCCTCAAGATGATGTACATTCGTGGCTCGTGAAGTAGTCCCAAGATCTATTTTTTCAATCGTGAAATCTTGAACTAAAGGATCTTGAACCTCCTCATCAGTTGTCGGTCGGGCTATTTATGTGCTCTAGTTCCAAGTATTAGGGTCAATATCTACCCTGGATGTTGTTTTTAGTTTCTTAGATTTGGGAGTCTTTCCTAAACACTTACTCACCATGTCTTCCAATGGCAAAGAAAATGGGACTATTTTTCTTTTCTCACTGATTGAAGTTTCCATCCATTTGGGTGCAGAGGCGATGACTTCTTTACCAGGATCTAAATGATCGGAAGGCACATTTGAAATCATCATCAGGTTGGCAGACTCTAAAGAAACCTCTGCCTATTGTTTTGCACTAACTTCCACTACCATTGGTGAATCAGACTCTTTATCACCCATTGCTTCCCTTGAATCCTCTTCAGAATTTAAATCCACAACTATTCTTTCAGAAATCTGTTTCTTCCTCCTACTTTTAGTCCTTGATCTAGTGGCACGAGGAGGTAGGATAGTTGTAAGGGCCTTCTTGGATTCTTTGATGACAAGACCCCTTCAAGTTTTTGACTTGGAAGTACCTTCAATGTATCTGAAATCTCTGTGAAGTTGGGCAACAAAAATCTTATACCTCCTGCGCTATTCTCCTTTGCATCATCTAGTATGTTTATTTGCTAAATTTGGCTTGTTTTCTTTTGAAAAAGACATCAATCGGGTTGAATAATTATTAATCGAAACAATACGTGCTAAAAATACTTGATAAGACATGAACTCTGACATATGCATTAATGGCAAGCATTCTTCATGCACAACCTTGATGTATAATAATTATCCATAACCTTCTGAAAGTTAGAACTTTCTATTTCATAATGAGTTTCGGATATATTCTCCTCTAAATTTCCCGCTAATTTTGACTTAGAGAAAGCCTTGGGGAGAAATGAGACTATAGTCACTGAAACCTTGAACCATTGAACTTTTGGAATGTTGTTCAAAGCGAAAGTTCAAATATACAAATTGAATTACACAAAGGGGCAAACAGTTCACTTTGAGAAACATTAAACTTTAGACTCTTGAACCGTTGAACCATTAAACCTTGAAAGGGTTCAAGTAGAAGGTTCAGTAACACATGAATTATACAAGGGCGCTAAGTGAACATGACTCCTTACGAAGCATTGAGTATTGAGCTCTTGAACCGTTGAACTCTTGAACCTTGAAAGGGTTCAAGTTCAAAGGTTCAACTCTTTAGTAATTTCACACGTAAAAGACGATAGGTGGGTGAACTTTAAGAATAAAGAGCCGACTTAGGAAACAAAGATATGACCAATAAGGAAAAATGGTAAATTGACTCTTGCTTAGGGAAATTTCATGAAAAATTAAATAAGGGTGGCTCAAAGGTAACAAGTGAATTATGGCAATATCTTTAGTTGTGGTCTAGGGAAGTCATTTGAAAACATGATATTTGATACAAGTAAATAATGGTTTTCCATTTTTGGGGGCCTTGGGCCACCAAATAAAGTTTGAAGGTATGAGTTTTGATGCAAGATGGAGCAGTTACATGGCATCCCAATGGAGTAGGTACCTAGTCTACATCCTAGAGATCTAAGATCTCACTATGCCTACAAGAGGCAGTTGGAATTAGTCCAGACAACTAAGATAAGGGGTGAATCAGTTGTCCCTAAAATTAATCTTTTTCTTCCTTGTAATCTTCTTTCACAAGTTGCAAATTGATTAATGATGTAAACATTAAAGGATAAAACAATAGCACATGAGCAGAAACATAATTAACACATTTGACACCAAGATTTTTTATGTGGAAACCCAGTTAAGGGAAAAACCACGGTGGGTGTTAGCCAGCAAGATTCGTACCCTGTTAAAAGTACTTAAAAATGGGAATGCACTTTCCTTTGGATGCACTACCTAGAGCTCACTGCTCAAAATAGAGGCTCACTACCTACAAGAAATTTATGTTTAACATAGAAGGAATTAATTGATCAATAGCATCTTCTTCATGCCTAGTTCAGTTTCATTGAATGCTCATAAAATTTCTACTCTACCCTAAATAGCTCTTATTCTTCTACTTCTCCTCGACTCTACTTTGCCTCTGGTCCTTTCTTCAGACTTTATTAATTTCGCACAAGGATGATTTTCCACACCTCAACTACACACCTTTATATGCTTCATCAACCCTGGAATAAATATCAAGGCCGGCTTGACTTAACGCAGATCACTATACTATCAACCAAACATATCTGAAATTTGAATCTACCTCCAACAACACACCACGCTCCAAAGAATTTCTCTTAGATCATCCACTGTTGGCAAGAGACACTATATGGATTCATGAATGTTGTCATTGAGGGCAACAAAGGTTAGCCCACAAATCCGTAGGACATGGTATGTCTCCACTGGAAGTCAGAGTGAAGAATGTTGTGGTCCGGTAAATAAGAATAGAGCATGTGGTGAGGTCCAACAGACAGGTCTGGATCTCTCAGAGGAAGTATCTTGGTGAAGTGCAGATTTGGGAAAGTCAAGAGGACTACCTTGAGTGATAGATTCCAAGGATTTAGCCTCCAGTGATAGATGAAGAAAAAGATATGATCACTTGAGTATCGGGTTCCTGATTGGCAGTGTGACAGAAGAAGAACTGACTGGCAGAACATCAGACATTATTCTGGATGTGTTACTGATGATGAAAGAGATTCTTAAGGCATAAGTCTTGTTTGGCCGACATGATTGATGACTTCTACAAGTATATGCTTGATCCACATTACTTGATGTGCAAGGATTTAGCCGACAGATCAGAGTTTGTGATAAGGTTGACTATTCCAGATGCCAACTTGAAAGGTGATAAAATTGCTTGTGCAGATATATATATACAAGATGGATTTAGTTGTGAAAAGTGTTGTTGTTGTGATTGATGTGCGAATAAAAGTAGAAGAGCAGAGTGAAAGTAGTAAGGAAGGTCCAGTATGTGAAAGGAAAGTAGCATAAAAGAAGAGGAAAGATGAAGTGCAATAGATCAATGTACTAAGCCTAATCAGAACTGAACTCTAGCATATGTAGATGCTCCCAATCAGTTCAAGTATTGTATAACAGTCTTTCTGTAGATAGTGAGTCTCTTGTAGGCAGTGTGCCTCTTGTGAGCAGTGTGCTCAGGCAGTGAGCCCTAATTGGCAAGTGCCATTTTTGTATTTCCATTCTTCTAACAGAGAATACAATCTTGGGTTAATCACCCCGTGGTTTTCTCCCTTAACAGGGTTTCCACGTCAAAAATATTGTGTTATGTGTACTTCCTTTTCATGGTTATATTTGGTTATGTGAATTAATATTACATTGATTATTAATAAAGTTCAGAAAGCAAAAATAACTAGGATAACTGATTCACCCCCCCTCTCAGTTATCAACAATTGGTATCAGAGCCAAGTTCCTCCTAATAGAGTCTAACAACTTGAGGAAGATCTGGGAATCCAAATGGATGCATATGGTTTAAGGGAGCAACTCAAGACTGCCCTTGATGATCTTGAATAATCAAACTCTGAAGTCAATGAATTAAAGGAAAGACTCAAGCAGGCTGATGATTTCATGAGAGAACTAAAAGACAAATTAAGTCTCTCTATGAAAAAGAGAAAGGAGCTTCTTTAGCAATTGGCAAGACAAGGTGAAGCAAATGATGCAAATGAAGAGCTGAATGAGAAAACCAAGTTATGTGAAAATTTATCAAAAGAAATCATTATGGTAAGACATGAAATGGAATCAGGAGTTATGAAGTTTACCCAAGAAGTTGAAGAGAAAAGAAAAACTGAAGATAATCTAAGACAATCTCTCAAGGAGAAATCAGAAGATTGCCACCAAATGGATAGAATTATCAGACATCTTGAATCTAATCTTGAAGATGCTAAAAATAATGAAGAAAAACTTGAGGATCAAATTGTCTCTCTGAAAAGGGATCTTCAAACAGCAAATGAATATAAAGAGAAATTCAAGATAAGTTCTGCTCAACTTGAAGTTCTTCCTGGAAGTCAAAAGAAGGTTGATGACAAGTGTGGTTTGGGATATGAGAAAGGAGAAAGCTCTGGATCCGGTCAGAAGAATTTTGGATCAGAAAATCCAAGGAACGGGCCTAGAAGACCTCCGGTAAGACAGCCTAATGCTCAAAGATATCCATCCTTCAATGGATACTGCCACAACTATAATAACTTTCGTCATAAAGCTAATCAGTGTAGAAAGAGAATGAGTCAGACTAATTCATCCTTCTCTGGATAGTGCTTTAACTGCAAAAGGTATGGTCACAAATCTCATGAATGCAGAAATATGCAAATGAACAAATCATTCAATGGTAGATGCTTTGCATGCAATAGAATAGGTCATATGACTAATCAATGCAGATCAAGAGGATATCAGTCAAATATGCAAAGAAATGTTGTTTGCCAAATCTGCGATAGATCCGGTCCTAGTGCAAAATTCTGTAGAAGCAAGAATCAGAACAAAAGTGGTCCAGTATATCATAATCAGAATCAAGATAAGGGTAAACAAAAAGTGAATGTGGATGAAGTTAAAAGTGAGATGAACAAGATTTGGGTGAAGAAAAGTACAGAGAATGTAGAGAATGGATCCGTACCAGACTTTGGTGCTGATATTCCTTCCAAAAATTAAAAGGTGAGCTCTAGCTCAGGGGGAGACAAAGAAAACCTTGTTCCCCCAGCCAGTCAATTTGTGCTAGAACTGGCACAAGGAGAGCTGTGGATTAAAAGGGTTCATACAAGAAACATCTAAAAGGGGTATGGTAAAGATTTGAGAGATCAGCAAGAAGTTTTGAAGAGTCTAATCCTACCAGAATTAATCCGGTAAAATAGTCTTCCGGTAAAAATAGATTCCTGACAAGTTTTGTCTGGTATGATTCAAACTATGGTGTTTTGATCTACAAATAGATCAAATGACTAATGAAAGGAAGATAGATTATCACTACTCTCCTAGAATAATTTTGAAATCTGTCTCAGTGATCCGAAAGGGTTTTGTCTCTGAATAAGACAAACAAGGCAAACCGGAATGAATTAGGTTGTACATTTATTACCGAATGAAAATTAGGGCTTCTCAGAAATAAAGGAGTTCATTCGCTCATCATTTGTACACTCACATGTGAAGAAGAAGAAAGAAAAGGAGCTCTGCAACTACTTCCCCCAAAGATCAAGATGATTCTTCATACAGCTCAATCCAGATTTCATTGTGTGTGCCCTAATCAGCGTAAAAGGTATTCTTCGTTCTTGATATCTTTCAGTAAAATTCCTTGATGATGGCTACTCTAAATATAGTAAAGATTTTTGATAGACCTCGCCCCATTTTTAAGAAGCATCCATACAAATCCTTGGAGGTAGATCCCCTAGGAGCCTTCTCTAGTGTTCTGCATGGTGTTTTGCACACTGAAGATATTAGAGTTTACATACACGCAAATGTTGAAGAGTTTGGGGAATTCAAACTAAGAGATATCTATCACAAACAACTGTTAGATGATTCATTTGATCTCAAACCCCAATATAAGGGCCTCTAGAATAAGCACTTTGCACAATACATACATTTCCCCTGTTTTACTAAGGATGAATGGGTCAGGTACATTTTGAGCAGAATACACGACAACTTCATGTGGTTAAATGGACCATTCAAAATCACAAAAGATGTCATCAGGGTAGTTACTGGATTACACTCATCCGGTGGGATTCCTGTTCTTAAATCCATAAAGAATCAAACTATGAGCGAGGCTACTGGATACAAGTTTGAAAAAAGAGCAATGATAATAGATGACATCTCTGATCCAGATGTCAAGTTTGCCTCCATGATCATTAGATATAAAATATATCATTCTAGCAAGGAAAATTCAGTACCTGGAACTGCCATCTACACAGCTTATGAAATGCTAAGAAAGGATGTAGACTACGATATTTGTCAGCTTCTCTTGAACCAACTCTTGGAGAATCTGCAGAAAATAAAGAAAGATAAAAAGAATTCATTCAAGTATGGTGGATTAATATTGTGCTTATTCTTCTACTTTAGGAATGAGCTTCATGGATCTAGTGACTGGGTATGGGGAAATGATAGACCAGTAGCTATCCAAATCAGAGATTATTTGCATGGACTCAATGATGAACAAATTGTGGAGCTGCATGTTCAACACATGCTAAGTTAGCCAAAGGATCCAAAGGTAGAAAGGTTTGGAACCTTTGAAGAGCTAAGTGTAAAAGTTCATGTGGAACTCAAACAACCAGAAATGAAGAGCAAAGTAAGAAAAGAAGTTGAAGAAATTGCCAAAGGCTTAGGCATCTCAAAGGAGGCACTTGATGCCAAAAGGGAAAAGAGGCAAAGGACTGAGGAAGAAAAGAAAGAGGTAGAAAAGGAAAGCAAGGAAAGTGCTCTAGTAGAAACCTCCACTCAGACTAGATCATCAAAGAGATCTGCACCTGCCACTGCCAAAAGCTCAAGGGCATCTAAACCGGAAGCAAGATCATCCAGTAAAACAGAGAAAAGAACCAAGTCTAAGGCCATAAGGTCTTATGTGATTCAAAAGGATGAAGAAGAGACTGAATCTAATGAGGGGATAAAGGAAATAAAGAAGCAGAAGAAGAAAGGATCCGATAAACCTTCCATAGGTCAAGACAAGGAAGAAATGGTAGAAGAATTTTTTGAAAAACCCACCCTGTCTTTAGAAAGTGTAATCAAATCAGTCACTGTGGATGGAAATTTTCAACCAATGGCTGAATTCTATGATGATTGTAATGAGGCTGACCAAAAGATCTTGCAGGAAGCTACAGTTAAGTATCTGAACATATATAATAAGGCTTTTATTGAAATTATATCTCTTATTCCCAAGAGCCTAGAAAAGGAGTTAGAAATAAGAAAGACTAATGCCATGGCAAAAGACCTTGAGATTCGGGAACAAATAGCTATTCAGTTATATCCTTCAATCGATCCCAAGACAATGAATATGGTATTCAAAGATTGCAAGGATGAGTTCAGGAGCAAAGCAAGGATGAATCAGCTCATGCTTGGTGAGACTGACAAGGTAGCCAAGGACACAGAAGAGATTCTCTGGAAAACCTTCAAAAGATTCAATCTTCCTATCATAGAGGACATGGGTACTGACCCCTCAAGTGTTACAGAAAAGTCTTCTGAGAAAATAATAGAAGAGGTTATGAATACCGGTGCAGAAACAACTAAGGACTTGGAATCCTCTGCTCCAAAAGAGGTCGCCCATGATCAAACTAACATCACTCCTCCGGTTTCCCCTGCTGACTCTGGATCCAAAGGAGAAGAAAGAATAAAGGAGAAAGAAGCAGAGTTAAAAAAAAAGATGCTAGCACAAAGGCTGTGGAAGAAGGGAAAACCTCAAGAGATAGTTCTGTGACTGCAAAAGAGAAGAAGAATCTGTCTCTGGCAAGAGACACTGCAGAATCTGTCAAGGACTTCTTGACAAAAGAGAGCATGGAGATTGATGAACCAGAACTGCTAAAAGGGCCATTTGATTTTGATTCTCTTTCACCGGTACAAACAATGAAGATAGCTTCATTTGCAAATGCAAAGGCCAAATAGAAACTCCTAAAGTCTCACATGGAAGACTGTGAGTTGATAGAAGCTGCTTCTGGAGTGCTAGAAAAGATTATGCCGTCGTTTCAGAAGGATCCCACAGCCTCCTCATCTGGTAATCTCAAAACTCTAGTCAATAGTGTTAGCACACATTTTGATTCCCTAGAGAAGTCAGCAGAAGATAAGGTCCGGAAGGAATTTCTTGCAAAATGATTATCACAGGTTCAAGGGTTGATAATTAATGATAGGAGAAATATGAATATTGGGATAAAGAGCTTAGAAAATGCTCTTAAAGATGGCGGAGAAATATACAAATTTTGTTTATCATGGTCCAAAGCAACAGTGGAGATTGAGAAGAAAATGAAAGAACATGAAGATAAACTGATAAACCTTTCTCAAAATTTTGATCCACTTACTACATCAATAATAAATCAAGAATGTCAAACGGTTGCAGTTTTGAGTGAAATTAAGAAACTGGAAAAAGAGAAGAAAAATAGAATCAGTAGGCTGAGTGAGCTCAGAGGGATAATTGTCCCTAAGTTAGAGGCCATGCATGAGGCCATCAAAGAAGCTCAAATCACACGCCTAGTCCAATGATCCAACAGATCTAAAAAGGGCATATGCATTTGCATTCCTATTGAGTGGCCATATATCAATTTTGGACAGAATGAAGCAAAGTTGGGCTATAGAATTCATTCAATTGAAGGCAACTTTTGCAGATATCCTTCAGTTTATGTAAAGTATAGCATGTACAAATACATATGCAGCTAAGTATAGAAGTGTTTTTGAGAAATTTCTTGGTGTGCGGACCCCACCCTTTACGATTGATGTCAAAGGGGGAGTGAGGAGAAGTGAAAAATGAGGTATCCAACTAAGGGGGAGTTCCAGAAAATGTACATAGAGATAGAGCATCAGCCAAGGGGGAGTATAGTGCTACACTTAGTCATTTTTCACTAAGTGTTGCCATCAATGCCAAAGGGGGAGATTGTTGGCAAGAGACACTATATGGATTCATGAATGTTGTCATTGATGGAAACAAAGGTTAGCCCACACATCCGCAGGACATGGTATGTCTCCACCAGAAGTCAGAGTGAAGAATGTTGTGGTCTGGTAAACAAGAACAGAGCATGTGGTGATGTCCAACATACAGGTCCGGATCTCTCAAAGGAAGTATCTTGGTGAAGTGCGGATTTCGGGAAGTCAAGAGGACTACCTTGAGTGATAGATTCCAAGGATTTAGCCTCTGGTTATAGATGAAGAAAAAGATATGATCACTTGAGTATCAGGTTCCTGATTGGCAGTGTGACAGAGGAAGAACTGACTCGCAGAACATCAAACATTATTCCGGATGTGTTACTGATGATGAAAGAGGTTCTTAAGGCATAAGTCTTGTTTGGCCGACATGATTGATGACTTCTACAAGTATATGCTTGATCCGCATTACTTGATGTCAAGGATTCAGCCGATAGATCAGAGTTTGTGAAAAGATTGACTATTCTAGATGCTGACTTGAAAGGTGATGAAATCACTTGTGCGGATATATATATACAAGATGGATTTAGTTGTGAAAAGTGTTGTTGTGATTGATGTACGAATAAAAGTAGAAGAGCAGAGTGAAATTAGTAAGGAAGGTCTGATATGTGAAAGGAAAGCAGCATAAAAGAAGAGGAAAGATGAAGTGCAGTAGATCAGTGTATTGAGCCTAACCAAAACTGAACTCCAGCATATGTAGATGCTCCTAATCAGTTCAAGTATTGTATAACACTCTTTCTGTCGACAGTGAGTCTCTTGTAGGCAGTGTGCCTCTTGTGAGCAATGTGCTCAGGTAGTGAGCCCTAATTGGCAAATGTCATTTTTGTATTTCCATTCTTCTAACAGAGAATACAATCTTGGGTTAATCACCCCATGGTTTTCTCCCTTAACAGGGTTTCCACGTCAAAAATATTGTGTCATGTGTACTTCCTTTTCATGGTTATATTTGCTTATGTGAATTAATATTACATTGATTATTAATAAAGTTTAGAAAGTAGAAATAACTAGGATAACTGATTCACCCCTCCTCTCAGTTATCAACATCCACACCATACATGAATCATCTAGTCAGCCAAGACTGGGAAGAACAGCAACACCAAGAGGGAAATCTTCAATAACAGGCTCTAACTTTAGTGCGGACCTCCAACATAGCAGCCACATGATCCAGAGATCTCCATAAGCATATTGAAATCAACAATAACATCTACACTCCTCTAAATCATCAGAATCACTTGCATCTTCTTCTGGAACCTCAATAACACTATTTGCCACGACTGTCACATTAGAAAGATTGCTTTTGGACCTCTAAACCATGAACCACTTGAATGGATGATACACACTTCCCAAACATGCCTCTAGATATGTAGATCATCATTTTACATTTCTAAAACAATCTGGACCTCTTTCCTGTCACTCTGTCTCTTATGAACACTACAAAACTAATTCTACTTAGATGGCCATAGCTTCTTCAAATCTTCATGCAAACCCTTCAAATCTTAACTGGAGCTTCTTCAGACAATTCTCTACTTAGCCATATGGTCCGCATACATTGATCTTCATTAATTTTCTCAATATCCTCAACATTTTAGTCTTCTAAACAAGTAACAAAATAGGATACAGTTGACACCAATGGCAACAAGAATATGTTGACATCAATGACAACACCAATAGGCACATATTTACAACAATCTCCCCCTTTGTCATTGATGGCAACATATGATGTGAAAAACTGATTCAACCATCAAGAACTTCTCCCCCTTTCTCTTGTTACTTTTACAACTAGTTTTTCACATGACTTCTCTCCCCCTTTGACATCAATGGCAAAGGCCACATATTTGTAGTCTTTTCTCCTTATTTTGTTTTAGACCAAACTCAAAAATTGCATGCAAAATACTCCCCTAAGTAGTGCCTCTTTAGCATCAACCTGAATTACAAGATATGACTAAGTTCCACTGGACTGATGCACTCTAGTACATTGTAATTCTGATCTGGAGGGGTAATAACCCCTAACTTCTCTCTGAGATACTCAAAGGTATCCTTAGGAAGAGGCTTAGTGAAAATATATGTAATCTGATCCTTTGAAGACACAAACTCTAGCTTGACTTCATTCTCATTTACCTTCTCTCTCAAGAAATGAAACTTGATGGATATGTGCTTTGTCTTTGAATGAACCAGCAGATTCTTTGAGATGCTTATTACACTTGAATTATCATAGTAGATTGTGACAGGCTCCTCAAACACAATTTTGATGTCCTTCAACATTTGCTTTATCCACAGAACTTGAGTACAATTGTTTACTGTTGCTATATACTCTGCCTCTACTATAGATAGGAATATTGCCTCCTACTTTTTGCTCAGCCAAGAAACAAATCTACTTCCCAAGAAGAATGCACCACCACTAGTGCTTTTTTTGTCATCCACATCTCCTACCCAATCAACATCTATATATGCATGAAGAGTGAAGTCATTATCCTTTGGATACCATAATCCATAATCAATTGTCCCTTTGAGATATCTAAAAATTCTCTTGACTGCTACAACATGGGAGTCTCTAGGATCAACTTGAAATCTAGCAACAAGTCCAACTGCATTCATGATATCAGGTCTGGTTTGAGTCAGATAAAGTAGTCCTCCAATCATTGATTTATTCCTTTTCTGATCTACCTTAGGTGAATTATCATCTTTACTTAACTTGCATCTGGTTACCATAGGAGTACTTACTAGTTTTGACTCCTCCATTCCAAACTTTTTCAACAATTTTCTTACATACTTAGATTGAGATATGAAGATACCCTTATCTGACTGAGTGATTTGTAAACCTAGGAAGAAATTCATTTCACCAAACATGGAAATCTCAAATTTACTCTACATCTGATCACCAAATGTTTTGCACATACTCTCATTTCCACCAAAAATGATATCATCAACAAATACCTCAACAATGAGAATATTCTCATGATCAATCTTGAAATAAAGATTACTATCAGCAGTGCCTTTTCTATAACCTAGCTTTAGTAGATACTTGTCTAATCTTGCATACTAGGCTCTTGGGGCTTGTTTGAGTCCATACAATGCTTTCCTCAACCTACAGACCATATCTTTCTGATCAAACAACTGAAATCCTTCCAATTTCTCAATGTAGACTTCTTCTTCTAACTCTCCATTTAGGAATGCTGATTTGACATCCATCTGATAGACCTTGGAATCTTTATAAGCAATAAATGCAAGAAATAGTCTGACTTCCTCTATTCTTTCTATCAAAGCAAAAGTTTCTTCAAAATCAATTTCTTCCACTTGAGAATATGCTTTGCATACCAACCTTGCTTTGTTTCTTACAACTTCACTATCTTCGTTTAGTTTATTCTAGAAGACCCATTCAGTTCCACATCTTTGTCCTCAGGTCTAGAAACAAGATCCCAAGTGTGATTCTTTTCAATTTGCATTAGTTCTTCTTCCATTGCTTTTATCTAGTTTTCATCATTACAGGCTTCACTTACTGATTTTGATTCAATCTTTGAAATTAAACAAATCTCTTCTTGGTCTTCAGCAATTCTTCTCCTAGTTCGAACACCTTTATTTCTATCTTCTATAATCTAATCTTTAGGATGATTCAATCTTACATACCTGGGAGTTTTGGTATTTTCTTGAACTTCTGTTTCTTGAAGTTGTTCCTCAACTTCTGCATTATCCTCTTGAGCTACTGGGTTTTACAGATCAATCTAACTATGATTCTGGGTTTGAACTTGTCTTCCTTGACTTTGACTTTTATCTTGATCATCTGATTCATATCCACAGGACCAAGAATGTCCTTCTTTACTCTCATCAACTCTAACATTTGCACTTTCAACAATCTTTTTCAATCTTTTAAGCATCAGTATGCCTTGATTTGAGTAGAATAACCTAGAAATATCCCTTCATCACTTCTTTCTTCAAACTTCCCTAGATCCTCATCTCTTTTGATATATAACTTACTACCAAAAACTTTGAAATACTTCACAATAGGAGCATGACCAAACCATAGTTCATAAGGGATCTTACCAGAATTGCCTTTGATTTGCACCTGGTTAAGAGTGTAGACAACAGTACTCACAAATTCTCTCCAATAGACTTGTGGAACATTTGCTTCCATCATCATGGTCCTAGCAGCTTCTTGAATGGTCCAGTTCTTTCTTTCCACAACTCCATTCTTTTGAGGAGTCCTAGGAGCAGATAATTGTCTTTTTATTCCTTGCTTCTCATAGAATGAATCAAACTCTCTGGGGATAAACTCTCTGCCTTTGTCGGATCTTAGACACTTTATCTTCACACCAATCTCATTCTCCACCGTGACCTTGAACACTTTGAATTTGTCAAGAGCTTCTATTTTTTCTTTCAAGAAGGTTACCCACATCATCCAGGAGTAATCATCAATCAGCAACATGAAAATGTATGTCTCCTTGTACACTCCTAATTCTAGCAAGACCACAAAGATCAGTATACACAAGTTCCAACAATCCACTTTATGATTGTTCTTTACTCTTGAATGAAATTCTATTTTGTTTACCCAATTGACATTCCCTACACATGCTATCAAGTAGGTTTCACAAGTCTTAGAAGATCTCTTACAGCCTGAGTGGAACTTATCTTAACAATGTTATCAAAATTTATGACACATTCTCCTATGCCAGAGCCAACTCTAATCCACATGAACAATCAAGTAACTTTTACCTAAACTACTTAAATGAAAGATGTTACCTCTAGTCTGAGTACTGGATGCAATTTTAGTTCTAGAGTTTTCCAAGATTCTGCATTTTCCATCCTTGAATCAGAGATCATAACCCTTGTCAACCAACTATCCAACACTAAGAAGATTATGTTTCAGTCCTTCCACATATAGAACATCAATAGTGTTATTCTTACCATCAAAAGAGATGGATCCTCTGCCATAGATTCTACCTACTGAGTTGTCTCCAAATTTCATAATTCCACCTTCATATTTTTCAAAGCTCACAAACTTACTTTTGTCACCAGTCATATGATGAGAACATCTACTATCAATCACCCATTCATCCTTTTCAAAAACTTGAGAAGCTAAGGCACTTTCCACATTTACACAGCTAATAGATTCAGTAGACACCAGATCATCTTATTTGATAGCAATGAACACCCAATCACCTTCAATGGAACCTCCATGATCAGATTCATCATCTGTGACTCCTTCTTCTCTAGCTTTTTGGACATAGTAACATTTCTTCTGACCTTTATATCTGTTAGGGTTTGGCTTTGAAATTTTCTCTGGACATCTTGAGGCAAAATGACCAATCTTATTACAAGCAAAATATTTGAATGGCAACTTTCCTTCATACTTACCGGATCCTTTTGGGATTCTTTTGGCAAGAAGAGCTTCAAGTTCCACAGACTCAATTTCATCATCTTCAAGATCATTTCTTGCCTTAGCAAATTTTTTTGATCTTCCTGAAGAGCTTTCACCTAGATCATATCTTTGTTTTCCATAAACACTAGCCTTAAATACAGATTCAGACTTAGGAAGAGAGACACCAAACTCACTCATTTCAAATACTAAAAGCTTACCAACTAACTGATCCCTTGTAACAGTTGTCACTATCCTAATCTCTTCAATGGCAACACCTTTATACTTGCATGCTTCAGGTAAGGATCTGAGCACTTTGGCAACAATCTCTCATTCTTCCAATACTCCACCAACATTTCTGATACCAATCACAAGTTCATTCACTTTTTGCATGTAGGAAGTAATGTTTTCATTTTCACTCATTACCAACCTTCCATATTTACCTTTCAAGATTTGTAGCTTGGCACATTTAACACATTTGTCACCTTCATATAGATTTTCCAACTTTTTCCAGATTTCATGGGCAGTTTTCAGATCTAGGACATTTGCCAATTCATTATCAATAAGGGCACTCAATAATGCTTCTTTAGCTTGAGCATTGCATTCAGCTTCCCTGAGTTCATCTATAGTTGTAGGGCCATTCTTTGGAATCTTACACTCATTCTCAGTTATTAACTAAAAGGCATCACCCATACATTCTAAATGACACTGCATGCGTACCTTCCAAAGGGAGTAATTGGTTCCATAAAATCTCAGACTTTCCTTCTTGTAAGTTGACATCTTGGATCTCCTCAAGTGGTCAAGCTTCTTTTAGAGGAACCAGCTCTTATACCAATTGTTGGAATTAGTCCGGACAGCTGAGAGGGGGGAGTGAATCAGTTGTCCCTAAAATTAATCTTTTTCTTCCTTCTAATCTTCTTTTACAACTTGCAAATTGATTAATGATGTAAACATTAAAGGATAAAACAATAGTACATGAGCAGAAACATAATTAACACATTTGACACCAAGATTTTTTACGTGGAAACCCGGTTAAGGAAAAAACTATAGTGGGTGTTATCCCACAAGATTCATACCCTGTTAAAAGTACTTAAAAATGGGAAGGCACTTGCCTTTGGGCGCACTACCCAAAGCTCACTGCCTACAAGAAATTTATGTTTAACACAGAAGGAATTATGTAATATCCCTTGACAATTCGGACCTCAATTAGCTGATTAGAGGCTCAAAGAATATTGTCAAACACTTTGCACACAACCTCTTAATTTGTTCTCTGTATTTTTTCAGTTTGCTTGCTTGCTTGGAATGGTTTCATTTGAAGTTAAATTGCTTGCAAATTAAAGCTACAATGTCTAGGCAATGGTTTAAGGTGAAAATGCAATTCTTTTTAACCTTTCTAAAATAAATACTTGAACTCTATATGAAGAATGTGCACTTACAGCCAATTAGAATTTTGTCAAACACTTGGCATGCATACTATTATGCTAATCATGAAGGATATTAATATGCACATTACATCAAATAGATGGCCTACAACTTATCACTCCTTTATTGAGATATATTGTCTAATACAATGCTGATATGAATGACCAAGACTCTTGGCTTTACAATTTTATGCAACTCCTAAAGTATGAGAACAAATGACAACTATGAAACAATGCTGATATGAATATGCTAACTCATGAAATAACCTGGAAATGTAAGCTGCTGTGAATTGTTGACAAAAATGAAGGAATGGCAGCCTCAAAACAACTCATAAACATCCCTCTCAAGCCCTAATCGTGCCTCTCAAGTGTAGCACACAGCCTTCTCATCAACCAAGGAAAAGAGTCCCTTCCAAGGCCAAATTGAAACCCTCTCCTAGCTGCCCCGTATTGTAGCAATCACTATAGCGTTACTATAGCAAACCCTATAGCGTACTGTAGCTAATCACTGTAGCACTACTGTAGAAAATCACTGTAGTGGCATTGTAGCAATCACTGTAGTGTTATTGTAGCAAACACTGTAGTGTACTGTAGCAAATCACTGTAGCGTGCACTATTCACAGCACTGTAGCAGCCAATATAAAAACTTCTGATGTGCAAATTAATACCTCCAAACCCTTGGTTAATACTGCAGATTTAAGCACAAATGAAAGGACTGAAGTATCCCTTTCAATTTGCAACCCTTCGGAGGATATTTCACCACCTCAGTTATGCTAATCTAAGGGAGTTTCCGTTCCCAAAGACCAAATATGCAGAAACCCTTGGCTCCACAAAACTCATCAAATGCAAATGTCAATAATCGGATGCTTGGAAGCTTGCCTTGCCCCTTCCTTTATACTTTTTCAATCCCACTTCAAGAAGCTTCTAGAAAAATAATATTATTTTATTTTAGTGACTTTATGTAATAATATTTATTTAAGTCAATTTATAATATTTATTTATCTAATAACCTTACAAATAATTAATTTAATTATTATCTCCCTTATTTTTCCCATCCAACTGAATCCAAGAAACCAACCATCGACCAGGTGACTACCTCAAGAAGACCCCCTAACCATGTACATTAGCCTACGAGGGTCAGGAATAGGCTAAACCATCTGCAAACAACATCAGCTAAAAAAGGGACATTACAATCTGCCCTCCTTGAAATTGCTTGTCCCCAAGCAATCTTGGCTACAAAGACAATTCTCCCCACTTGGATCCCAAGGGAGGATTTGTGTAATGTCCCTGCTATCACCAAAGAGCTCCTGTAACACCAGCACTAGCACAACTAACTGAACCTGCTGAATCAAATCAACCACAACGCTAGATGTCGCAAGAGCATAAGCATTAAGTGGAAGCAACTCTGAATACCAACAATGTTTGCTTCCCATAACTGCGCAAGCTAAGCTCTCTACACACTATCTAGCATATACACAACTGAGCTATGCATTTGAAACAGATCATGTACATAAAGATCAAAAGTGCAACTGCAAGTAATCACCCTCATATACATGCTGTAAAACTCAACAGTGAACCCTGATTGGAACCCTAATGCACAAAAAGGATTCCTCAACATACTGGAGAGTATCTCACAACTAATGCCCGGATCCCAAATGAATCTGTAAGGAACTACATCAGAATCTCACTGAAAACAACTGCAGCCATAGAACCTGCCAAAACTCAGTAAACTGTGCAATTCTGTAGCTGAAATACACATATCACTTATGATGTCAATCCCTGGGTCCTAGTGCCAAACTGGAAGTCTGTCACAAAGTGCACTTGTTGACTTCCACTGTACCATTCTACATAAACCACAGACATAGCACCAAGAGTGGTAGAACACCTCATCAGGACTAAAATAGAGTGATGAATCAAACACGTCACCACCAGGATCCCAAAACAGAATCAACAATCCACTACCAATGACAACTGGTGGCACCTGCTGCACCATACTGTCTACAATTGAATCACTAATCTGCCAAGAGGCTGCTCCCTAATACTAAGACCTATGGGTTATGGACCGAAACAATTGTCGGAAAAGATGAGTATCTCCTAACTCATCTGCAAATGTTGGCGTCCCCACAATACTCCAACTGCCAAAGCTGGAAGAAGAGTGCTCCTGACACCAACTCATAAAGCTAGTTGCACTAATAAATACAAATGTGGAGGGTTGATCCCTCTCAGCATCAACGGAAGTGGATATCTGTGCCTCTTCCCTCATGAGTGCATCATACAACTACCTAGCAAGCATGAAAGCACAATCTCTATCCTCTGCCCAATTCCTATGGACGTGCTGACTAACCAAGCGATCATACCTACTGCCCCCATAATCATCCTGTAACCATGTATCTGTGTGAAATCTCTGTGACATGGAAGTAGCAAACCTTGTCAGATACATAATAGCATGATGGATAACTGACTACTATAAGTAATTCCTCATACACAACTAAGTCGGGCACTTGCAAGCTCTAGTTCCATCCTCTGTAGATGGCAACTCTTCATCCCACAATGGATGGTATAAGCCCCCCGTCAATCCACATCGATGCATTGACCAATCCTCTCCATGTGAACTAAAAGAAAGGTGATGAACTCTCCTCACTATGTAGTCATGGTAAAAAGCACCAACCTCCGTCAATAGTTGACCATCATAGTCCTGCTTTCTATCACCTGACATGGAACTAACCTTAGGGGAATCAAGTGTATTTTCAGATTCATCCCGCATTTGAATAAAGAGTCTTCTAATTTTATCTATCCTTTTTTGTCTTGCTATGTTGATGAGATTGAACTTTTCTTTCACTTTTTGAAGATGCTGTCTTGCATTGGCAGCCACTAATCTAGCCTCTTTGGCTTTTTGCAACCATTCTTCATTAATCTTTTTGGACTTCTTTACCTCTTTGATGCCAAAATATACAAAATCAGTCCTCTTATCCTTGATATCTTCATGTCTACCAAATGGTGTAGGGCTGCCATCAATGTGTGATATCATATCATTGGCTTTCTCATGATCACAAGCTCCTATCTAATGAGAATGATGGGACATAGTGCTACTGTCCTCAAACAAATTAGTGATGACATCATGCCATTGTAAAATGTCTCCTTCATCACATGTATTCAAAACACTAGTGGCTGCTCCACTAAACAAAGGATCAACTTTCACATACACCTTAATATCTTGGACCTTCAATGGACTTTCATATGTATGAATAACATTCATGGAAGCACCATCTGATTCTTTACCATGATAGGATTAAGCAATGCTAGACTCACCTAATGAAGCATCACGAGAAACCTTATCTTCATATAGCTACTCTAATGTAACTGGTTTGTCTTCACCCATCACTTGCTCTTTTTTTCCCTCATTTCCTTGTCCCTCAATCACATGCACAACACAAGATTCTTGCCCATCCAAAGAGGCTGCAATAGAAGACTAATTTTCTGATTTCTTTGGTGAAGCATGAGCCAAACTCAACTCCACATTCAACTCCTCAATCTGATTTTCCACCATAAGGAGCACCATTTGAGAGTCTTCCAAAGATTTTCTAGTCTTCACTAGCCCTGTGGTGAGTTGATCAACCTCTTCCTCTTTCCTCTTCAATGCATTTGAATATATGACACCCAATTCAAGTAGGTGATCTCTATCGGAAAGAAGAGTTAAATAGTTATTTTTCATAATCTCCATGGCTGTCTTAAACGCTTGCAAATTAGAGATTGATGAAGCCTCTTCAACACCTCTATGTCCCCCCTCTAGTTGGACCTTCCATAGATGAATTTCCACCATCTTGTGGGAATGATCAAAATGGGACAGCGCTGTAACAATCTTATCTTCACCAACCTTTAGTTGGTTCTCCAAATCAGACTTAGGGACCAAGGAAAATTCATTAGTTGAAGTTGTGGGCTGCCAATGGAGAGCTTGACTCTCATCAAAATATTCTTTTGAAGTGTCCTCATGCTGGTTTGGAACTAGAGCAGCAGTAGTTCCCAACCCAAACTCCTCATCATCCCTCCAAAAAGTAGACTCAATGGATGATGAATCGCTAACCTCATGCAGAGAGGTAAGATCACTCTTAGGACTATCGAAAGAGTCCCCAATCATAACCTCCGTGTCACAAACTAGGAGACTCGTGCAACCCTGTCCTGTAGGCTCCACTGTTTCTTCTTCTCTACCTTCTATAACATCAACTGGGTGAAGATCAACTGAAATAGACCCGAGCTCAATACTACTGGTCCACACTTCACCTGTTACTTTTCCCGCTAGATTTTCGTGAGTGCATTTAACATCAGCTCCAAAGGAATCATTAAAAGGATCCATACCATTGCTATCCTCCTGAAGAGAAGATGAAACTTGTAACCCAAAAGAAGGCATCTCCTGCTCATCACCTTTGTCCATTCTGTTCTCCATTGGATCAGCTATATGTTGGTCACTAACTGCTGAAAATTCATTGTAGAGGTTTCTAGATACTTCACCTATAGAGACCTTTTGTTCCTCATTTTTGTTTTGTGATGTAGACCCCTTAAAAATGGATGTCGTAAACCGAGCTGCTTTGTCTATGTTTGCAGGGTGTGAAAACAATTCATTCATCCTCTTCTAGTTTTCATCCAACTTATTCAAACTTGGTTTAAGCTTCTCCATAGTCTTGTCCCACTGCTTCTGAGTACTTTAAGTAACCATGATTAACTAGTTGATTCAATGTCCAATCTACCCAACAGGATGGCAGGACAAAAGCTCTGATACCATTGTAATATCCCTTGACAATTCGGACCTCAATTAGCTGATTAGAGGCTCAAAGAATATCATCAAACACTTTGCACACAACCTCTTAATTTGCTGTCTCTGTATTTTTTTAGTTTGCTTGCTTGCTTGGAATGGTTTCATTTGAAGTTAAATTGCTTGCAAATTAAAGCTACAATGTCTAGGCAATGGTTTAAGGTGAAACTGCAATTCTTTTTAACCTTTCTAAAACAAATACTTGAACTCTATATGAAGAATGTGCACCTACAGCCAATTGGCATTTTGTCAAACACATGGCATGCATACTATTATGCTAATCATGAATGATATTAATATGCACATTACATCAAATAGATGGCCTACAACTTATCACTCCTTTATTGAGATATATTGTCTAATACAATGCTGATATGAATGGCCAAGACTCTTGGCTTTACAATTTTATGCAACTCCTAAAGTATGAGAACAAATGATAACTATGAAACAATGCTGATATGAATATGCTAACTCATGAAAGAACCTGGAAATGTAAGCTGCTGTGAATCATTGACGAAGATGAAGGAATGGCAGCCTCAAAACAGCTCATAAACATCCCTCTCAAGCCCCAATCGTGCCTCTCAAGTGTAGCACCCAGCCTTCTCATCAACCAAGGAAAGGTGTCCCTTCTAAGCCCAAATTGAAACCCTCTCCTAGCTGCCCCGTACTGTAGCAATCATTGTAGCGTTACTGTAGCAAACCTTGTAGCGTACTGTAGCAAATCACTGTAGCACTACTGTAGCAAATCACTGTAGTGGCACTGTAGCAAACACTGTAGCGTACTGTAGCAAATCACTGTAGCGCGCACTATTCACAGCACTGTAGCAGCTAATAGAAAAACTTTTGATGTACAAATTAATACCTCCAAACCCTTGGTTAATACTGCAGATTTAAGCACAAATGAAAGGACTGAAGTATCCCTTTCAATTTGCAACCCTTCGGAGGATATTTCACCACCTCAATTATGCTAATCTAAGGGAGTTTCCATTCCCAAAGACAAAATATGTAGAAACCCTTGGCTCCACAAAACTCATCAAATGCAAATGTCAATAATTGGATGCCTGGAAGCTTGCCTTGCCCCTTCCTTTATACTTTTTCAATCCCACTTCAAGATGCTTCTAGAAAAATAATATTATTTTATTTTAGTGACTTTATGTAATAATATTTATTTAAGTCACTTTATTAAATTAATTAAATATAAGGTCACTTTAAAATATTTATTTATTTAATAACCTTACAAATAATTAATTTAATTATTATCTCCCTTATTTTTCCCATCCAACTGAATCTAAAAAATCAACCATCGACCAGTGACTGCCTCAAGAAGACCCCCTAACCATGTACATTAGCCTACGAGGGTCAGGAATAGGCTAAACCATCTGCAAACAACATCAGCTAAAAAAGGGACATTACAATCCGCCCTCCTTGAAATTGCTTGTCCCCAAGCAATCTTGGCTACAAAGATAATTCTCCCCACCTAGATCCCAAGGGAGGATCTGTGTAATGTCCCTGCTATCACCAAAGAGCTCCTGTAACACCAGCACTAGCACAACTAACTGAACCTACTGAATCAAATCAACCACAACGCCAAATGTCGCAAGAGCATAAGCATTAAGTGGAAGCAACTCTGAATACCGACAATGTTTGCTTCCCATAACTGTGCAAGCTAAGCTCTCATACACACTATCTAGCATATACGCAACTGAGCTATGCATCTAAAACAGATCATGTACATAAAGATCAAAAGTGCAACTGCAAGTAATCACCCTCATATACACACTACAAAACTCAACAGTGAACCCTGATTGGAACCCTAATGCACAAAAAGGATTCCTCAACATACTGGAGAGTATCTCACAACTAATGCCTGGATCCCAAATGAATCTATAAGGAACTGCATTAGAATCTCACTGAAAACAACTGCAGCCATAGAACCTGCCAAAACTTAGCAAACTGTGCAATTCTGCAACTGAAATACACATATCACTTATGATGTCAATCCCTGGGTCCCAGTGCCAAACTAGAAGTCTGTCACAAAGCGCACCTGTTGACTTCCACTGTACCATTCTACATAAACTACTGACATAGCACCAAGAGTGGTAGAACACCTCATCAAGACCAAAATAAAGTGATGAATCAAACACATCACCACCAGGATCCCAAAATAGAATCAACAATCCATTACCAATGACAACTAGTGGCACTTGCTGCACCATATTGTCTGCAACTAAATCACTAATCTGCCAAGAGGCTGCTCCATGATACTGAGACCTGTGGGTTATGGACCGAAACAACTGTTGGAAACGATGAGTATCTCCTAACTCATCTACAAATGTTGGCATCCCCACAATACTCCAACTGCCAAAGCTGGAAGAAGAGTGCTCCTGACACCAACTCATAAAGCCAGTTGCACTAATCAATGCAAATGTGGAGGGTTGATCCCTCTCAGCATCAATGGAAGTGGATATCTGTGCCTCTTCCCTCACGAGTGCACCATACAACTGCCTAGCAAGCATGAAAGCACAATCTCTATCCTCTGCCCAATTCCTATGGACGTGTTGACTAACCAAGCGATCATACCTACTGCCCCCATAATCATCCTGTAACCATGTATCTATGTGAAATCTCTGTGACATGGAAGTAGCAAACCTTGTCAGATACATAATAGCATGATGGATAACTGACTGCTGTAAGTAATTCCTCATACACAACTGAGTCGGGCACTTGCAGGCTCTAGTTCCATCTTCTGTAGATGGCAACTCTTCATCCCACAATGGATGGTACAAGCCCCCCGTCAATCCACATCGATGCATCGACCAATCCTCTGCATGTGAACTAAAAGAAAGGTGATGAACTCTCCTCACTATGTAGTCATGGTAAAAAGCACCAACCTCCGTCAATAGTTGACCATCATAGTCCTGCTTTCTATCACCTGACATGGAACTAACCTTAGGGGAATCAAGTGTATTTTCAGATTCATCCTGCATTTGAATAAAGAGTCTTCTAATGTTATCTATCTTTTTTTGTCTTTCTATGTTGATGAGATTGATCTTTTCTTTCACTTTTTGAAGATGCTGTCTTGCATTGGTAGCCACTAATCTAGCCTCTTTGGCATTTTCCAACCATTCTTCGTTAATCTTTTTGGACTTCTTTACCTCTTCGATGCCAAAATATACAAAATCAGTCCTCTTATCCTTGATATCTTCATGTCTACCAAATGGTGTAGGGCTACCATCAATGTGTGATATCATATCATTGGCTTTCTCATGATCACAAGCTCCTATCTCACGAGAACGATGGGACATAGTGCTGCTGTCCTCAAACAAATCAGTGATGACATCATGCCATTGTAAAATGTCTCCTTCATCATGTGTATTCAAAACACTAGTGGCTGCTCCACTAAGCAAAGGATCAACTTTCACATACACCTTAATATCTTGGACCTTCAATGGACTTTCATATGTATGAATAACATTCATGGAAGCACCATCTGATTCTTTACCACGATAGGATGAAGCAATGATAGACTCACCTAATGAAGCATCACAAGAAACCTTATCTTCATGTAGCTGCTCTAATGTAACTGGTTTGTCTTCACCCATCACTTGCTCTTTTTTTCCCTCATTTCCTTGTCCCTCAATCACATGCACAACACAAGATTCTTGCCCATCCAAAGAGGCTGCAATAGAAGACTAATTTTCTGATTTCTTTGGTGAAGCATGAGCCAAACTCAACTCCACATTCAACTCCTCAATCTGATTTTCCGCCATAAGGAGCGCCATTTGAGAGTCTTCCAAAGATTTTCTAGTCTTCACTAGCTCTGTGGTGAGTTGATCAACCTCTTCCTCTTTCCTCTTCAATGCATCTGAATATATGACACCCAATTCAAGTAGGTGATCTCTATCAGAAAGAAGAGTTAAATAGTTATTTTTCATAATCTCCATGGCTGTCTTAAACGCTTGCAAATTAGAGATTGATGAAGCCTCTTCAACACCTCTATGTCTCCCCTCTAGTTGGACCTTCCATAGATGAATTTCCACCATCTTGTGGGAATGATCAAAATGGGACAGCGCTGTAACAATCTTATCTTCACCAACCTTTAGTTGGTTCTCCAAATCAGACTTAGGGACCAAGGAAAATTCATTAGTTGAAGTTGTGGGCTGCCAATGGAGAGCTTGACTCTCATCAAAATATTCTTTTGAAGTGTCCTCATGCTGGTTTGGAACTAGAGCAGCAGTAGTTCCCAACCCAAACTCCTCATCATCCCTCCAAAAAATAGACTCAATGGATGATGAATCACTAACCTCATGCAGAGAGGTAAGATCTCTCTTAGGACTATCGAAAGAGTCCCCAATCATAACCTCCATGTCACCAACCAGGAGACTCGTGCAACCCTGTCCTGTAGGATCCACTGTTTCTTCCTCTCTACCTTCTATAACATCAAGTAGGTGAAGATCAACTTAAATAGACCCGAGCTCAATACTACTGGTCCACATTTCACCTGTTACTTTTCCCACTGGATTTTCATGAGTGCATTTAACATCAGCCCCAAAGGAGTCATTAAAAGGATCCATACCATTGCTATCCTCCTGAAGAGAAGATGAAACCTATAACCCAAAAGAAGGCATCTCCTGCTCATCACCTTTGTCCATTCTGTTCTCCATAGGATCAGCTGTATGCTGGTCACTAACTACTAAAAATTCATTGTAGAGGTTTCTAGATACTTCACCTATAGAGACCTTTTGTTCTCCTTTTTGTTTTGTGATGTAGACCCCTTAAAAATGGATGCCATAAACAAAGCTGCTTTGTCTATGTTTGTAGGGTGTGAAAACAATTCATTCATCCTCTTCTGGTTTTCATCCAACTTATTCAAACTTTGTTTAAGCTTCTCCATATTCTTGTCCCACTACTTCTGAGTACTTGAAGTAACCATGATTAACTAGTTGATTCAATGTCCAATCTACCCAATAGGATGGCAGGACAAAAGCTCTGATACCACTGTAATATCCCTTGACAATTCGGACCTCAATTAGCTGATTAGAGGCTCAAGGAATATCGTCAAACACTTTGTACACAACCTCTTAATTTGCTGTCTCTGTATTTTTTCAGTTTGCTTGCTTGCTTGGAATGGTTTCATTTGAAGTTAAATTGCTTGCAAATTAAAGCTACAATGTCTAGGCAATGGTTTAAGGTGAAAATGCAATTCTTTTTAACCTTTCTAAAATAAATACTTGAACTCTATATGAAGAATGTGCACCTACAGCCAATTGGCATTTTGTCAAACACTTGGCATGCATACTATTATGCTAATCATGAAGGATATTAATATGCACATTACATCAAATAGATGGCCTACAACTTATCACTCCTTTATTGAGATATATTGTCTAATACAATGCTGATATGAATGGCCAAGACTCTTGGCTTTACAATTTTATGCAACTCCTAAAGTATGAGAACAAATGATAACTATGAAACAATACTGATATGAATATACTAACTCATGAAAGAACCTGGAAATGTAAGCTGCTGTGAATCGTTGACGAAGATGAAGGAATGGCAGCCTCAAAACAGCTCATACACATCCCTCTCAAGCCCCAATCGTGCCTCTCAAGTGTAGCACCCAGCCTTCTCATCAACCAAGGAAAGGAGTCCCTTCCAAGCCCAAATTGAAACCCTCTCCTAGCTGCCCCCGTACTGTAGCAATCACTGTAGCGTTACTATAGCAAACACTGTAGCGTACTGTAGCAAATCACTGTAGTGCGCATTATTCATAGCACTATAGCAGCCAATAGAAAAACTTCTGATGTGCAAATTAATACCTCCAAACCCTTGGTTAATACTGCAGATTTAAGCACAAATGAAAGGACTGAAGTATCCCTTCCAATTTGCAACCCTTCGGAGGATATTTCACCACCTTAGTTATGGTAATCTAAGGGAGTTTCCGTTCCCAAAGACCAAACATGTAGAAACCCTTGGTGCCACAAAACTCATCAAATGCAAATGTCAATAATTGGATGCTTGCCTTGCCCCTTTATACTTTTTCAATCCCACTTCAAGAAGCTTCTAGAAAAATAATATTATTTTATTTTAGTGACTTTATGTAATAATATTTATTTAAGTCACTTTATTAAATTAATTAAATATAAGGTCACTTTATAATATTTATTTATTTAATAACCTTACAAATAATTAATTTAATTTTTATCTCCCTTATTTTTCCCATCCAACTGAATCCAAGAAAACAACCATTGACCAGGTGACTGCCTCAAGAAGACCCCCTAACCATGTACATTAGCCTACGAGGGTCAGGAATAGGCTAAACCATCCGCAAACAACATCAGCTAAAAAAGAGACATTACAATCTGCCCTCCTTGAAATTGCTTGTCCCCAAGCAATCTTGGCTACAAAGACAATTCTCCCCACCTAGATCCCAAGGGAGGATCTGTGTAATGTCCATACTGTCACCAAAGAGCTCCTGTAACACCAGCACTAGCACAACTAACTGAACCTGCTGAATCAAATCAACCACAACGCCAGATGTCGCAAGAGCATAAGCATTAAGTGGAAGCAACTCTGAATACTGACACGATCCAAAGATCTCCATAAGCATACTAACATCAACAATAACATCAGCACTCCTCCAAATCATTAGAATCACATGCATCTTCATTCGGTACCTCAAGAACACTGTCTGCCACAACTGTCACATCAGAAAGATTGCTTTTGGACCTCTAAACTATGAACCACTTGAATGGATGATACACACTAACTTCCCAAACATGCCTCTAGATCCACAGATCATCATTTTATATTTATGGAACAATCCAGACATCTTTCCTCTCACGCTATCTCTTCTGAACACTACAAAATTGATTCTACTTAGATGGCCATAGCTTCTTCAAATCTTTGTGCAAACCTTTCAAATCTGAACTGGAGCTTCTTCAAGCAATCCTCTACTTAGCCATATGGTCTACATGCATTGATCTTCATTAATTTTCTCAATATCCTCAACATTTCAGTCTTCTAAACAGGCAACAAAATAAGATACAGTTGACACCAATGGCAACAAGAATATGTTGACATCAATGACAACACTGATAGGTACATATTTGCAATAGAGGCATGCATCCCCACACATGAGCCACTATTGGCACTGTTGGCACTCGTTTTGACCTGGAGGTTGAGCTTGTTTGTTGGAGGGTTTCTTCATTCAAACCCTAGGTATTCATGTCCATCGGCAGGAGCTTGATCTATCGGCAATGGAGTTTGTGGTTCCACCGATGGTATTGGTCATGCCGATGAGGGTATCTCAGGTGTTCATCGGCGAGCTTTGGCATATCGGCAACAGTCTTTTGTGGTTTGCCGATGGAAGGAGGTCACCCCGATGGGGAATGCCATCAGAGTGAGGTTTTATATCGGGCTAGCCGTTGGAGGGTCCACCGATGGGGTAGTGTCAGGCCAATGAGGTTTTGGAGTGGTCATCGGCGTGTCTTTGGCTATCGGTGAAGCAAATTTTTGGGCTGCCGATGTAAGGTGTCTAGCCGATGAGGGATGTTCAAGGTGGTCATCGGTAGGGCTTGTGCTATCGGTCAGGGATTTTCTTGTTGCTCCGAGGGAGGATGGTCTCGCCGAAGACCTAGGATGTGGTATGCCATCGGAGTGAGATTGAGTATCAGCATAGGCATTTTGAGGTTAGCCGATGGCTTTGGTCATACCGATGGAGATGAGAGGCCGATGTCTATCAGCATAACTAGTGAGATCGGCTGGGGAGATTTTGGTTGCTCCGATGGTGTAAGTCACACCGACGGAGGTGGTCTTCAGCGTGACTTGTGTTGTCGGCGTGGATGGATTGTGTTGGGCCAACAGTGGAGGGTCTGACTGATGAAGGGGGAGGCTGATATGTTATCGGCGGGAGTTGTTCTATCGGCAGGAGGAATTTCATGTTGGCCGATGGTGTCAGTCACACCGACAGGGTAGTTTGGAGTAGCGATCTGAGAGACTCATGCTATTGGTGGAAGTTTAGAAGGTTGGCCCGATGGTGCATCTCTGGCCGATGGGGAATTATGGTGTAGCGGTCGGTGAGACAACGGAGGTCGGCAGGAGGCTTTTGAGGCAAGCCGATAGACTATGTCTGGCTGACAGGGGCTTGTGGATGTGTGATTGGAGTAACTAGTGAGGTCGGTAGGAGAATTTGGGAGTTGGCCGATGGCTTTTGTCACAGCGATGGGCTCTTGGGCAAAGGCTTGTGTGTCGAGCGCGGCAAAAGCGCTTGACACTTAGTATGCATGCAGCCCCATTTTTAAACTAATAAAGTGATCTCTTCACCATGCATGTGGGATTATTCCCCTGTGTATTTTCAACCTGCAGAGAAGCATGTTTTGGCGGGAAATCTTTTTTGAATGCAGCGACGGTTTTCAAGCAACCGCGGGTGGTTGAGACCTTTAATGGCGACGATGCAGGGATGTGGGCAATGGTATACATGGTCAGGTCACCCGATTTTTGAATGAAGACCCCAGATGATGGTGCATGGCTCGAGGCCCCCCCTTTGTCTGCTGCATTAATAATTTTGAGCGCCATTCCTTTGAAGGATCTGTATCTGGCAGATTTTTGTAAAAGCCTTGTAATTAATTGCTGTGGTACACTTTCTGGCTGATATAAGCAGACTGTGTTACCATTGTTTAGGTTGTTGAAAGTTGAACATTTGGCTCTATAATACAATACAGCTGATTTGGTTGCTTTGTACAGTAAAACCTGTGAGTTTATGTATCCCTTGTTGTACGTTTTTGCATGAATCCACTGATTTCATGGTTAATTCTATATGAGAAATGCTATGTTAGCATGTGTTTTGTTAATTCTGTCTCTAGTATTGCATGTATCTTTCTTCTAAGTCTGGATATTTAAGCAATGTTTGAGACTCTAGAACATAGAATTCCTGTGTTGAATGTCTGATCTCTTAACTTCTGCTCAAGGGGTAGATTAAATTGTTCTCAGATTGAACATTGGGAAGGGTATACTGTAGTAGGGATGCCATAAGTATAGATAGCTTAACACTCTGTATTGGGAGATATCTGTAAGGCAGGTATCATATGTGTCCCCCTGAAATCCAGTTTTAGTTGTTCATGCATATCATTCACAGGTGTATGTCTACTGACTCCAGGCCCTGGATAGGCACCAATCTTGCTTTGTGTTTGTGTTACAACCATGTCCAACTTTGCATCCAAACTTAAAACCAAAATCAAACTCTAAAACAACCATTAGGATAGTAGAATTAGTTTTAGGATCCAAGTCCTCTGTCTACAACTGCATATAGGCCCAAAGCTAGCTCCTTTGCTCTTATCTTACATTTTTGGTCTACTTACAGGAGGACTTATCTACTTTCTGTCAACATCCCAGCCTTGTATGTATATCCTCATGGATGTTGAGTAGGGAATACCCCCCTAGGTTTTGCAGAGCCTGAAGAAGAAGAGGAGATAAAATATAGAGTCTATCTCCAACACTATTGGCCCTGGCCCAGAGATCTTGTTGATCATTGATGGCTACCTTGTAGGGAAATCTAGGAATAAGCATCCAGTCTAGGAAAAAACCAACAGAAATTGGCGACTCTCCTGGGGAATTTGTGAAAGAACCCTGATTTTTAAAAGAAAACAGTTCCTAGTAATAGGTGGCGACTCCAAAGTAATCTCCCAACTGGTCAAAGTAAAATTTATATGCAGGGGAGAAGGTCCCAACAAAATCTTTTATTTGAAGAGTTACCAGTAACAAGAAGAATGATGTACAGAAGAAAGGGAGCTGTCTCAGTCAGTCATGAGGGTTCCCCCAGAAAAAATGATGATATGCAAGATAACCCTAGGCCATTAGGACAGCATGTGCCTTACTTTTCAAATGCAGAAGCTGATATTCAGGGTGCATATGAGAGGCAACAGGGTGGTAGCGTGAGAATGAGATCAGAGGTGTTCCAAGAATGCCCATTTCTAGACCCTAGTGAAAGGTTTGAAGAGGCAGAGTCTCTGAGGGATGATGAAGATGAAGATCAGAATATGGTAAAACCATCCTCCTCTAGGCCTAGCGAGGAAGAACTAGCTGATGAAATTAGGAGCTTAAGGGCCGAGTTCGAATATCAGCATGCAATAACAATCAGAGATGACCTGAGGAAGAAAGTGCAAGCTTTAAGGGCTGCCCAAAATAATTCAATTCCTACCCTTGAGAATGCAAATGTGTAGAGACATCAACAGAGAAATGAAGTGCAACATCAGCATAATGATGAGAGACAAAATGTGAATGATGCTAGGATACCACTGAACAATGTAAGAAACTAGAATGCAAACAGAAATATTAATATTAATCAGTTTGACAGACAGCCCATGCAGTTAGATAGATTCAGACAGCTGGTATTTGATGGTATTCCTGGGTATCCTAACCCCATTGACAAGCATCTAAGGCTGCAGGTGCCTAAATTTTTAGGAAACAACACAGTTTCAGGAGAAGATCATCTAAAAACTTTTCAAAATGTCATGGATAACTTTGAGGTAGAGCATGAGGATGTTTTCATGAAGTCATTCATGCAATCCTTAGTTGATGAGGCAAGGGAATGGTATAAAAATCTGCCTGACCGGAGTATTTCATCATGGGATGATTTTAAAAGGATGTTCAAGGAGCATTATGGTGACAGAACTGACCCTAGCTTTTTTGTAAATGAGTTTACCAGTATCACTAAAGGGTCAAATGAGCAGGTTGCAGATTTTAATGCAAGATTTACTAAAGTGTTAAACAAATTGCCACATCACATGAGGCCAAATGAACCTATGTGCATAATATTGTATATCAATGCCTTTGATGCAAAAACTGCATATGGATTAAGAGATAAAAGTCCTACCACTATCAGGGATGCTTTCAGAATTGCAGTAAATATTGAGAACAACAGGAAAGCATCAGGCAATACTAACAGAAGGGATGATGTGAAAATTCTACAGAATCCAAACAAACCTCAGAACACTCAAGGTAATACATCTGCCCCTGAAGATAAGATAGACAAATTGGCAAATGTTGTTAAGGACCTAAGTTACAGACTAGCTAGAAGTGAAAAAGGGATAGGTCCTGATAGGCAAGTCTATCAAAGGCAGGAAAAGAGGCCATCATTGCATGATATGCCTTATAATACCAATTGGCATAATGGTAAGCCTATATTCCCACATAACAGCACAAATCAGAGAGCTCAATATGTCAAAGAAACTCCTGATCCTCTAAAGAAAGCTGTAAATATTGTTGATGATACTCCATGGTGTATAATTTGTCAGATGCCACATTCACAGTCACAGTGTATGATTGCTCAGTCCTTGTGTGATAATGCTACATCTTGTAATGAATGCAATGAGCCACATTATGTGCAAGATGATGATGTTAATATGATGTCCACAAACAATGGATACCCCATTTATGATGCTGATGAGAGTATAGATAATGGAATTGAGGCCTGTCAATAGGACTTTTATGATGAAGGTAATGAAGAGAGCTATGTGTATGCTCAGAGCTCACACAATTTTCTGAGTAACTTGCAACGACCTTCTGATGAGGAAATTAGGGCCTTCACAGCTGCAGCAGTTGCTCAAGTCAAGAGCAACTACAATCTCAGAGGTAAAAATCAAGTAAGCAGCCCACATCAGCCAGAACGTATTTCTGCAGGTCAGCTAGTGCATGGTCATAAGGGGATTGAATCACAAAAAAGGCAGTGGGGTAATAATAAACAAAATTTTAGACATAGAATAGGTCATGAATCCCAAGGACCAGAAAACAGAATCCCTCAGGCTGAAGATCAAAGTAAAGGTTCCCAAGACAAGAATGATGATCAGGGAACTATGAAAGTAAAAGCTAAATTAGTTCAGGATAAAAACAAGATTGTGGAGCAAGCTGATGAAGGTTGAAGAGATCAAGAATAGGATAGTATCCCTAATTTCAGGGGTGCCTTTTCAAGTGAAACAAAATGTTCAGACCCAGGGTGAGAAACATGTCATGTATAATGAAGAAGATGAGGCTCCTGAAGTCTATTTAGGAGTGACTATGACAAAGTGTCCTTCACAAGTGGAACCATTTTATGTATCCCTGGTTATAAATGGAAAAATAATCAGAAATTGTATGCTTGACTCTGGAGCATCTACAAATGTCATGCCTTTGGCCGTCATGCAACAAGCTGGATTGAAAATTGACAAGGCATGTGGAAAATGTTATGCTATGGATGCCAGAGAGGTACTAGTTATTGGAATCATGAAGGATGTAGATTTCAAACTGGCAGCATTTCCTGAAAAGAGATATAAAATGAATGTAACGGTGGTTGACATCAAGCCACAGTATGGCATGTTGCTGTCAAGAAGATGGGCTGCACTAATTGGTGGAAGTATGCAGCTCGACCTGTCATATGCCATGATTCCAATGAATGGCAGGGATGTTAAGCTAATCAGAGAACAAAGATCATCAGAGACAGTGGAAGACCAAGAAGCGGAGGAACAGATATGCTTTGTAAACACTGACTGTGATAACTTCAAGGTTGTCTCAGATGATAGGGAAGATAAAGAGAAAAACATCTGCATTAAAGAGCTGGACCAGCAAGGTTTGTGGACCATGTATTTTGATGGAGCTTGTGCAAAAGAAGGCTCTAGAGCTGGAGTTGTTTTCCTATCTCCAACTGGTAAGCTCCTTAAATTCTCCTTCTTGCTAAGGTTTGTTTGCACAAACAACATTGCAGAATATGAGGCTTTGCTTTTAGGCCTAAATATTGCTCTCAAACATGGAATCAAAATGCTAAGAGTATTTGGGGATTCTGAGCTGATTGTATCCCAAATTAGAGATAGGTATGCTTCAAAAAATAAAAGATTGAAACAATACAAGCATGTTGTTTGGGATACCATTGAACTCTTTGATGCATTTTCAATAGGCTGGGTAGAGAGATCAAAGAATGTTATGGCTGATTTCTTAGCTAATGTTGCAATAAGGCCAGATGACATCACTCTGTCAGATGTTACAAATGTAGAAGTTAAAATCAGGCCTGCAGTACTAGAAAATATATGCAGTTGGCAAGTGTTTAATGATGATAGGGATTTGTTAAAATTTTTGCACTGCATAGATGAATATGAGAATCAAGAAATTGATTTCCAAGCTTTTGTACAAACTATAGATGGAAAAGAAACTCTTGTGGGAAAAGAGATAATTCAATTGAAGACTAATAAAATCCCTAGAGGGTTAGTAGCTTTAGAAAGAGCTTTTGACAGTAGAGACAAATTGGTCACAAGGACATCTCCCACAAATAAGGAAGATTTAGAAGAGATAAATTTGGGGACATCTCAGGCCCCCAAGAAGGTATACATTGGTAAACAGCTCAAACCACACATCAGGAGTATGCTGATTGCATTACTGAAAAGGTATAAACATGTTTTTGCTCGGTCATATGAGGACCTAAAAGCCTATAGGGAAGATCTATTCCAGCATGAGATCCCATTGAAGCCTGGAGCTAAGCCATTCAGATAGAGGCAAAGACCTATTAATCCTACCTTAGCTCCAAAGATGTAAGAAGAACTTAAAAAGCTTAAGGAAGCTGGAATAATTGTGCCAATCAGACATTCAACTTGGGTGTCTAACCTTGTCCCAGTCAGAAAAAAGAACGGTGATATTAGGCTTTGTGTTGATTTCAGGAACTTGAATGTATCCTCTTTAAAGGATAACTATCCACTGCCTAATATGGAAGCTATGTTGCAGAGAGTGACTGGTTGTGAACTCTTATCCATGATGGATGGATTTTCAGGTTATAATCAGGTGAAGGTAAAGGAATCAGAACAGTATAAGACTGCCTTCACCACTCCATGGGGAACTTATGTGTATGTTAGAATGCCCTTCGGATTAACAAATGCAGGTGCTACATTTCAAAGAGCAATGGATGTTGCTTTTGCAGGGCTGATTGATTCAATCATGGCTTTATATTAGGATGACTTGACTGCATATTCAAAGAAAGAAGAGCAGCATTGTTTGCATCTAGAGCAGATTTTCATAAGAGCACTAGAGTATGGTATTTCTTTAAATCCAAAGAAGTGTGCCTTTGGGGTAGTTGAAGGAAAGCTCCTGGGACACATTGTTTCCAGGGATGGAGTTAGGATAGATCCAGAGAGAGTGGCTGCTATTGACAGAATTCAAATGCCAAAAATTGTAAAAGGAGTTCAGTCCTTCTTTGGACAGATAAATTTTGTTAGGAGACTTGTTCCCAACTTTGTAGAAACCACAAGGAACATTTCCAAGATGATGAAGAAGGATGCAACTGTCAACTAGGAAAGTGAAGCAATAGAATCATTTCAGAGTATCAAAGAGACAATCAAGATGGCCCCTATTCTTAAATCTCCTAATTTTTCTAGGCCATTCCAAGTATTTTTATTTTCTTCCTTTCACACTGTTGCTGCATGTTTGCTATAGAAAAATGAAGATGGTTTTGAACAGCCCATAGCTTTCTTCAGTATGTCCTTGCAGGCTTCTGAGTTGAAGTATGATATTATGGAAAAATAGGCATATGCACTAGTCAGAGTTATCAAAAGTTTCAGACCATACCTGGTAGGATCACATATAATTGCATATGTACCCAATGCAGCAGTCAAAGACATATTCACTCAACAGGAGGTGACCGGAAGAAGGTGCAGATGGATAAACAAACTGCAAGAGTTCAACATAGACATACAAGTTACCAAGTTGGTAAGAGGACAAGGATTAGCCAAGATGATGGCACAGTCAAACTTGGAAGCATGCCAAGTTAATGCAGTCCAAAATGAGAGTGTAAATGTATCAAGATCTGAATGGTACAATGACATTATATACTACTTGCAAAATCTGAATTGTCCTTCCCATTTCAGTGACAGTCAAAAGAGGACTTTAAAGTTACATGCAATCAGGTATGTTATTGTTCAAGGTGAGCTATACTGGAAAAACCCTGATGGTGTGCTGCTGAGATGTGTGGATGAGGGTATGGCTAACAATGTTTTAATTGATATGCATAAAGGATTGTGTGGTGGACATTATACTGCTCAAACAACAGCTCATAAGACTCTCAGAGCAGGATATTGGTGGCCCACTCTCTTTTCAGATGCACAAAGGTTAGTGAGGAAGTGTGACCCTTGCCAAAGATTCTCAGGAAAATTGAGATATGATGGTGCTCTACCCCTCAGAACTGTAACTGTGGATGCTCCATTTCAGCAATGGGGAATTGACTTCATAGGGGAAATTACAGACAAGTCAAGTGGGGGACACAGTTGGATTTTAGTGGCAACTGATTACTTTACCAAATGGATTGAGGCCATTCCAACTAAGAGAGCTACAAGTAAGGTGGTGATGGATTTCATACTGGAAAATGTTATCATCAGGTTTGGAGTACCATTCAAGATAGTCACTGATAATGCTATGTGTTTCAAATCAGGTGAATTTGTTGATTTTTGCAACAAATATGGGATCAATCTATCATATGCATCACCATACCACCCACAAGGAAATGGTCAAGCAGAATCAAGCAATAAAAGCATCATGAAAATTATCAAGAGGATACTGGACAAGAACAAGAGAGCTTGGGACTCAAAATTAAAGTTAGCAATATGGGCTGACAGAGTGACAGTAAAAAAAGCTATTGGAATGTCACCCTTTGAGTTAGTATATGGTGCATCAGCCAGATTGCCCATAAACAATCTCCTACCAATTTACAGATTCATCCAGGAAAATGATGAGGAGATTGAAGACTCCATGACAGAAAGAGTGAACCAGCTGGTTGCACTGGATGAGAATAGAAGGAAAGCACACCAGATCAACCTCAAGAGACAACAAGATGTGAAATATCAGTTTGACAGGAGAGCTACAAAAAGGAAGTTTCAAGTCAATGATCTGGTGCTCATCTAGAATGCAAAAAATTAGGACAAGGGTAAACATGGTAAGTTTGAACCCTTATGGATGGGCCCATATCAGATTTGCAGTATTCATGGGGAGGATTCTTATTTCCTCCAGGCCCTAGATGGTGAATTTCTGGAATTGCCTGTGCATGGCCAATTCCTTAAGTTCTATTTTGCATAGATGACTTGTCCCTATGCACATTTGTAAAAATATGTATATAGTGTAGATGTCTTGTACAGTTCGTGCTTTTTTGGTTTTTTGCCTGGTCTGCCCGGAGATCTGGTTCTCGCTGCAGGTTTTTCACCTGCACGTCCCCATTCGGAGCTAGTGTTGGCACTCGTTTTGACCTGGAGGCTGAGCTTGTTTGTTGGAGGGTTTCTTCATTCAAACCCTAGGTATTCCTGTCCATCGGCAGGAGCTTGATCTATCGGCGATGGAGTTTGTGGTTCCACCGATGGTATTGGTCATGTCAATGAGGGTATCTCAGGTGTTCATCGGTGAGCTTTGGCATATCGGCAACAGTCTTTTGTGGTTTGCCGATGGAAGGAGGTCACCCCGATGGGGAATGCCATCGGAGTGAGGTTTTATATCGGGCTAGCCGTTGGAGGGTCCCCCGATGGGGTAGTGTCAGGCCGATGAGGTTTTGGAGTGGTCATCGGCGTGTCTTTGGCTATTGGCGAAGTGAATTTTTGGGCTACCAATGTAAGGTGTCTGGCCGATGAGGGATGTTCAAGGTGGTCGTTGGCAGGGCTTGTGCTATCGGTCAGGGATTTTCTTGTTGCTCCGAGGGAGGATGGTCTCACCGAAGACCTAGGATGTGGTATGCCATCGGAGTGAGATTGAGTATCGGCATAGGCATTTTGAGGTTAGCCGATGGCTTTGGTCATACCGACGGAGATGGGAGGCCGATGTCTATCGGCGTAACTAGTGAGATCGGCTGGGGAGATTTTGGTTGCTCCGATAGTGTAAGTCACACCGACGGAGGTGGTCTTCAGCGTGACTTGTGTTGTTGACGTGGATGGATTGTGTTGGGCCGACAGTGGAGGGTCTGATCGATGAAGGGGGAGGCCGATATGTTATCGGCGGGAGTTGTTCTATCGGCAAAAGGAATTTCATGTTGGCCGATGGTGTCAGTCACATCGACAGGGTAGTTTGGAGTAGCGATCGGAGAGACTCATGCTATCGGTGGAAGTTTAGAAGGTTGGCCCGATGGTGCATCTCTGGTCAATGGGGAATTGTGGTGTAGCGGTCGGTGAGACAACAGAGGTTGGCAAGAGGTTTTTGAGGCGAGCCAATAGACTATGTCTGGCCGATAGTGGCTTGTGGAGGTGCGATCGGAGTAACTAGTGAGGTCGGCAGGAGAATTTGGGAGTTGGCCGATAGCTTTTGTCATGGCGATGGGCTCTTGGGGGAAGGCTTGTGTGTCAAGCACGGCAAAAGCGCTCGACACTTAGTATGCATGCGGCCCCATTTTTAAACTAATAAAGTGATCTCTTCTCCGTGCATGTGGGATTATTCCCCTGTGTATTTTCAACCTGCAGAGAAGCATGTTTTGGCGGGAAATCCTTTTTGAATGCAGCGACGGTTTTCAAGCGGCCGCGGGTGGTTGAGACCCTTAATGGCGACGATGCAGGGATGTGGGCAATGGTACACATGGTCAGGTCGCCTAATTTTTGAATGAAGACCCCAAATGATGGCGCATGGCTCGAGGCCCCCCTTTGTTTGCTGCATTAATAATTTTGAGCGCCATTTCCTTGAAGGATCTGTATCTAGCAGATTTTTGTAAAAGCCTTGTAATTAATTGCTATGGTACACTTTCTGGCTGATATAAGTAGACTATGTTACCATTGTTTAGGTTGTTGAAAGTTAAACATTTAGCTCTGTAATACAATACAGCTGATTTGGTTGCTCTGTACAGCAAAACCTGTGAGTTTATGTATCCCTTGTTGTACGTTTTTGCATGAATCCACTGATTTCATGGTTAATTCTATATGAGAAATGCTATGTTAGCATGTGTTTTGTTAATTCTGTCTCTAGTATTGCATGTATCTTTCTTCTGAGTCTAGATATTTAAGCAATGTTTGAGACTCTAGAACATAGAATTCCTGTGTTGAATGGCTGATCTCTTAACTTCTGCTCAAGGGGTAGATTAAATTGTTCTCAGATTAAACATTGGGAAGGGTATACTGCAGTAGGGATGCCATAAGTATAGATAGCTTAACACTCTGTATTGGGAGATATCTGTAAGGCAGGTATCATATGTGTCCCCCTGAAATCCAGTTTTAGTTGTTCATGCATATCATTCACAAGTGTATGTCTACTGACTCCAGGCCCTGGATAGGCACCAATCTTGTTTTGTGTTTGTGTTACAACCATGTCCAGCTTTGCATCCAAACTTAAAATCAAAATCAAACTCTAAAACAACCATTAGGATAGTAGAATTAGTTTTAGGATCCAAGTCCTCTGTCTACAACTGCAAATAGGCCCAAAGCTAGCTCCTTTGCTCTTATCTTACAGTTTTGGTCTACTTACAGGAGGACTTATCTGCTTTTTGTCAGCATCCCAGCCTTGTATGTATATCCTCATGGATGTTGAGTAGGGAATACCCCCCTAGGTTTTGCAGAGCCTGAAGAAGAAGAGATAAAATATAGAGTCTATCTCCTACACTGTTGGCCCCTGGCCCAGAGATCCTGTTGATCATTGATGGCTACCTTGTAGGGAAATCTGGGAATAAGCATCTAGTCTGGGAAAAAACCAACAAGCACCTCAAATTTTGCAAATTTGAAGTACTTATCTCCTCTCAATATGTCGACAGAGGCTAGGTCAACATGTTGCTTAATCTACCCTCGAGCCCACCTTCGCTAATTAAAATCTTACAAATCAAAGGTCATCTTGCAAATCCATATGGTGGGAAGTTTTTTGGTGCATATGTTAACATGCTTGTTCAATTTTGTGCTTCCAGGATGAGTTTTGATGGGCTATTTAACGCTTTCTTATTGTGATCGGGCTAGATTTGGTGTTCTGGAAAGTTATAAATCTCACAATTCTGACGGTGACCCATTTCTTGTTTTAGTCCAAAACCTCTCCAATTCCAATTTTATCAAAATTGGAGACCATATGATGCAATATATTAATGTATTTTGGTTACGGTGAAGGCATCCAACATACCAGTTTACAAATGAGGTCCCTGAAATCTTTTGGCAATGCAAATTTTGAGGAAATGGGTTTGTTGTAAATAATTGATAATGGCCCTATGCATATTTTCATGGCCTTTGGAAATCCCATATGCCCATAGTGAATAGGTGTCGTTTGCCTAGGAGGAGAAATTCACCGATTATCATTTTTCCTAAGTTGCCAAATGCATTTTTAAAAGAAATTATTCACATGTTTTATTTGGAAAGCATAAATGATAAATGTTTTAATATAAACATTATTATAATGTTTATACATTATAAAAGCAAAGAAAAAGGAAATAAAATCAAGTCATAAGCATTTCATAGCATCACACGAGCTTATTGACTGCTCTCCTGAAGTTGTGTGATGATGCGAAATGGTCTTCTCAAGGTAGATTTTGATTTGCTATCCCTATTGTAGTGAGGGTTGACGCATTTGAATCTTCTTAGAGGTTCCTCTGAGGAATTTTGGGCAGCTTCAGGCAAGAATTGTTGCAGAGTACATTGTTGTTCACATTTTTATTTTTTGACCTGATTTTGGGGGTGTTTTGGAGCTCAAAATCACTGCCCCATGGTTTAAATTCATCCCCCGACCATTCCTAGTGCCTAGGAAGAAATTTTAAGCATGTTTGTGATAAATTTTGGTTGCTAGAATGGCTAAAAACACCCCTGCATCAAGAAAAATGACCCAGTAACATTGAAAAATTTGAATTGGAAGCTACTAAATTTTGTTCACTGTCATCTCAAAGGATGGATACCATCAAGCAAGAGTAGGAGAGGAGGCCTCATAGCATCATATCGTAGCTATGCATAGGGATGAAGGAGTCTTCATATATGTTATGCCACGATGTGAAATGGAGATGCTCGGTAGCTAAATTAAAAGTGGACAAGTCAAATCAAAGGGGAAAAATAAATTAAAATATTTTGCTCCATATTTTATATTATTTTTTGACTTCTCTTTTTTGTGCATTTTGTAATTTCCCCAGGCTCATTGGAAGCAACTTATAATGAAAGACTCACCTAACTGCCAGGATGTAATAATTTTTAGGGCAACATGCTCTTGTTTCTATAAGAGAACATGTTGTTCCATTTTGTAAAGGAGATTTTCTTCTGGGATTTAGATACAAGGTGTCCACATTTTGGGAAGTAGCTTTCTATAGGAGAAGGTGACTAGATTTTGGGTTGCAGAGGCATATTTTGCTATGTAAGTGAATGTTTTCTGAATGATATTTCTCTTTCTAGGTCGAGGTAAATGAGTAACACATTATGTGTGGATTATTTATGACTGTCTCCTTGGGTATTAGCATTTTTCTTTTGAACAAAGTTGCTAATGGTTTTTGAGTTCTTCAATACACACTTTGTATGTTGCATGTTTGATTTTCTACATCTATTCAAGGAGTAGATTAAACTTTCTTTAGATCAGACATGGAGGAAGATGTGTAATATCAAGGCATTAGTGAAGCATATGGTAATAGATGATTCTCTTTCTTGGACAAATTACTGTATGGCAGTAATTTTATTATTTTCAATCCTCTGGTTATGAGTTTTTGCTATTATAAGGAAGCATTTATATTGTTGGGTTTGACTTTGTTGCCCAAATAAGGCACTGATCTAGAATTTTATTTGCCCAAAGGTCCAAGAGAATAATGAATTTAAAGACAAATCATTCAAACCATTTTATGTTTTATTTTGTTCTAGTTTAGGTGATGCATGTTCTCTGAGCTGAATAAGTGAGATAGTCCAAAAATATTGCTAGTCTAGGGTTAGTCTTACAAATCTTGGTGCATACATGAGAACATTCTGTCTGGTAGTGAAAAACTATATTTATGGATTATGAATGAGGGAATACCCCCTAGATGTGGCAGAACCTAAAGTGAAGGGCAGATAAGAGATAATATCCCACTCTATTGGTCGAGTCTTCTATTGAACTTGAACATAAGAAGTGGGAAATCTTTAGATTTTGATGTGTGCAGATTTGAGAACTAACAACCAATTTAGTGTGAGAAACAATCATCTCTAATGACTTTGCAAGCACTCTCCTGGATGATCAGTGCTTGCACTTGGATTGTGTTGTCACATGGATTTGCACCTAGTGTTGAAGGATTTTAGGGCTCCAATAATCCAATGAAGCATTGAGATGACCTCCAGGTGTGGAACCCTATAGGGAGGTCAAATCTCCAGAGAGAGGCTGGTTCCTTTGTTGAATGAGAGATTCATGGACCCTAAGTTTAAACCTAATCTATCCACCATTTATGAAAAGAGGAAGATGGATGAACTAAAAATAAAGGGAGGTGATATACTAGGTTTGAATATGAAATATCTCACAGAACTGAGAAAATGCACAACATAATTAGATATAGCTGATGAATATACACAGACCTAGCATATCTTAACAAAGGTAAAGAGCAAGAAAGGTTGAGAGGAACTAAACATTCACAAACAAACCATCCTTAAATTACATAGAGTTAAAAACTAGCATAAAGAGGTAATAATAACCAGCATATATTCAATCAAAAGGCACACTTACAGCAGAGGAGGGCTCTATTTGAATAAAGAATGAATAAGTATCCAACAACAATACATCTTACAAGTATGCATATATATCATTTTTACAATTGACATAAGTCATTTGTTACAATTAATTTGCCCCCATGGGTTGTCAGAAAATATCCTTGCTAGAAAAGACATCTATCCGTAAGGAATAATTGCAGAAAATATCTGGATCTTGGAGTAGTTTGAAGATATTTTCTCCCCTTCAATGCAGGCAACTGACTCACTAACCTACAACCATGAATGCAACAAATATCTGAAAGGGGCAATTGAGAGGCATTAGTGTTTGCATTGATGGCATATGAGACAAATTTTTCTTGAGAAAAGATTTTACAACACTTTAAATCTTTGAACCCCTCGAATCTGTGTCTCTTTGATTTTGAATCCTTTGAAATTTTGACCCCAGCAATGCCCCGTTGGCCAAGTTTGCATTTTCCCTAATTGGCAACCTTTCCTGCCTTTTGGGTGTCTGAGAATCGACAGGTGGATCCATCTCAAGAATCGACAGTCACCATATTTACTTTTGATTCTTCATTGAGGACCAAAGACTCCAATTTCATGTCAATTTCATGGCTTCACTAAAAGTTTTTAAAGATTCCCACAAAGAGTTGAGTCTCAGCGAAGGGTGAGGTGGCACGCTAAGTCTACGGTTGTGTCTGCTTACCCAGGCCCACCCAAATAGAACTTGCAGAAGGCGCCACTTGTCATGACTATGCACACTAAAGGGGCCTCACCTCAAAAATTTTGGAGGAGCACCAGTACGCCATGTGTTCCTAGAGTTTGTTTTGTGAATGTAGTGGAAGGCGCCAAGTGTCCCAGCGATGCAAGCCGAGAGGGACATATCTTTTATTTGCATTAGGAGATGCACAGGGCTGACTCATGGAGGCTTCCATGTGAGAGAAGAGTCTTTTTTTGTATTTTGTTGAGGTCTTACAACAAGGATCATGTGGTACAATGGCACAACATATGAGGAACTCTTGCCTCTTTTCTTTTAGGATTAGCGTCAGGCTAACACATGGAGGCCTTACACGCAAGAGGAGAGTCTTTTGTTTGTTTTGTTGAGAGTCTACGAAAGGTAACATGTGGTGCCATGGTGCGCACTGAAGAGTCTCCTTCTGTATTTAGCTTGAAAAAGCACTAAGCTGACACTTGGCAGCAATCTCCTATGAGAATCTAGAGTCTTGCCTCAACCTTTTCGCAGTCCCGCTGAAACTGTTGTAGAAACCTGACAAAGAACTGAGCCTTGGTGAAATTCTTATGTGGGATACATGTTAGACTCTGTGGAGCCACTGGGACATAAAATGAGGCCCACTGAAGAAGAGAGTCTCAATGAAGGAGGAAAAGATGTTGACCTGACGCCACTTCGACACAACTTAAAAGGCTAAATTTGCACCTGCAAATAAATTATTTTTAAAAGGGGTTTGTGCTAGGTAAATGAATACAATGGGCATTAAGAATTAGACTCATCAAATATAAAACACGGATAATGAACGGTGATTCAATAGATGGGTCTGGTAAAAGAGACAACCCACCTAGACTCAAAGTTGTAACTTAAAAGACTCCTACGAGAAACAAGAGGTCAACATGAAATCAGAACAAAAGGCAGCTCTGGATATCCAAAGGCTCTTACAGCTTAGGGTTTCAGTTCCTTAGGAACAAGACTCTTCAATTTTTAAACCCTAGACCCTAATAAAAGAATCACAGGAAAAGATGCATGGCACAAGGCCCTGAACTGAGAATCTGTCTGTAATCTTGGTTTTCCTTCCCTTTACTTAGAAACATATATTTTGAAGATTTTTTGGGTCCGCAGAGTTAGGTTTACATTGGATTCAACAAGATTCTGAAGGTGAACTATTTGGCTCTGGAAAGAGGAAAATAGGTCAACATTTTGGTGACCTCTCAGGGATGTTTGCCTACTAAACAAATGGACCAATGGCCTTAAGAATCCATTAGGCATGGAGTCTAAAAAGGGGACTGAAATAGGTCAAGACACATAAAACCTGCCTTAAGACAACACCAAAAGGGGAACAAGGCATGCATTTTCCTAATGACAATGTAGCCTGTGTAAAAGCACTTAGGGAAAAGGAAACCTAAAACAAAAATAAACTAAAACAATATGTACAAAATCTCAGTCCAACCTTAATTGTAGGGTTTAATATGGATCCCATTGACTGAGATCGGTATAAATTCACCATCCAACCTTGAAAGAATGAAATCATTTGCTTGCCTGTAGTTGTTGATGATATATGGCCCACTCCAAAGTGCATCAAACTTGGTGTGGCCTCTAGGTTTGGCTTTTTCAGCATCCCATTTTAGAACAAGATCACCTTCCTTGAAGGTCTGAACCTTAGCCTTCCTATCAAAATACTTCTTGGTTTGTTTATGATGCTCTTCTAATATACCCATGGTTGATTGTCTTTGTTCTTCTAGTTCAGTCAATTCAGCCATTCTGACAGATCTAGCATCTTCTCCTTCCAACTCCAATTGTTGAGCTAATTCTAATGTAGGAAGCTCTAAAGATATGGGAAATCTAGCCCTCTTCCATACACAAGAACAAAAGGAGAGTTCCCAATGGCTCTCTTGTATGTGATCTTATTAGCCCAAAGAGCAAACTCAACCCTATTGTGCCATTGCCTCTAGTTTGTCTCCATGGTCCTCTTTAGAATCCTGATCAAGTTCTTATTGGTGGATTTAGGTAGCCCATTACCTTGGGGGTAATAGTTGGATAAAGTCTTTAAGAACACATTGTACTTAATAGCCTAATTAACAATTCAAAAACCAATGAATGCTTTTGCATTATCAAAGATAATAGTATGAGGGGTTACAAATCTTGTCATGATTTCTTCCAAGAAATCCATGATAGATGAATCAGTGGCCTCCTTGAGTGGGACTGCTTCAACCCATTTGGTGAAGTAGTCCATTGAAGTCAAAACCCATTTGTGATTAGCACTAGAAGTGGAGTTTATCATGCCAATGAAATCCAATCCCCACTGGGAAAAGGGTTGATCATCCTAAATAGGGTGGAGTGGGAGTATTGCCAATCATTTCTTGCCTACAAAGAGGGCACACTCTTTGCACTTTCTTACCTATACATGGGCATCATTCAATAATGTGGGCTAAAACTAACCTGCTTGCATTCTTTTCATTGCTATAGCTCTAGCAAAGAAATGGCCACCAGCTGGGCCAGCATGAAAATCACAAAGAAGTCTATCAATTTGATCTTCTTCTATGCATATTAGTAAGACTCCATCCAAGTTTTTCTTGAAGGGAACACCATCTACCAATGCATAAGGGATAGACTGCAGCCTAAAATTTCTTCTTTTGGTTCTGTCCAATCCATAGGGGTACTCACCAATGGATAGGAATTTGGCCATATATGTTGTCCAAGAACTCACAACCGATGGCTCAACTGTAGGTTCTTCCTCATTCAAATGGTAGGATGTACTCACTTCAGGGTAAGTGCAAGAAGATGGGGGGCCAAAAAGGGTCTTAAGTGGCCACTTTTTTTTTTCTGAAATCAGGAAATGTTGGCATTGGATGAGAAATTGAGCATAATTACACTCAAAATTTTAAGATACAACAAAAACAATGTTCATAGTGCTCTGAGTCTACTTTCTAAACTACTATTTTTTTTTAAAAATGGTATAGATTAAGGGGTTCAAAAGAGGGAGCCATAGAAATTGGTGTTGTTTCTATCAAAAAAACATAACATAGCATGTTTTGTGGCTCCCTCAAAAGGTTAACTTTTTATTGGTATTTTTAAAATTGCTTTGGTGAGAAATTAGTTAACAACATGTAGTTTATACCTAATTTTTTAAAAAAAAATTTAATGAATATTTGATATTCTTACTAATTTTTAAAGTTGACACATCTTGAAAAATAGAATTTTGGCCATGCTACCCTTATAAATTTTGAAAACTAATTGAAAATCAAATTTTTTTAATATGTATAGAATGGAGTGTAGCTTCTAAAAATGTAATTTTTTTAAAATTTCAATGAATGCTTAATTTACAATGAAAAAAACACCAAACACTGGTTTTTTCCCAAAAACAGACACACAAACAAAAGAAATTAAAGATGAAAGGCTTAACATTGTCAAAATGTGAAAAAAATTACATTGTTAAATAGCTAAGAGAAAGCCTAACATTACCCAAGTGTTTGATTTGTTTGACCTTGAAACACGTACAAATTTGAGGGTTAGCACGAACGAAATTTTGTGAAATCCTATAGAATATGCAAAAACACGTCTATGGATGTTTGGAAGGCACTCCAAGCCTTTGGGTTGGAAATCCAAAGCAAATCCCAAGCCTAAGGCTTGGGATTACCAAAGAAAAATATAACACGAGTACATTCTAACGCAAGCATGTTATAACGTGAGTGTATTATGCTATACTTTTTTTTCCTTTTTTTGCATGTTTGCCAGTGTTTTCCCAGTTTGACATAACACGAGCATGTTATAATGCGCTCGTATTATGTCTCCCTTTGAATTATTTATGTTCAAGTTTTGTAAGTATGTTTGATGGATGTATATATGTATATATGGATGGATGTATATATGTATATATATATATGCTTGTAGGTATGTATGTATGGTTGTATGTATGTATGTACATGTATGCATGCTTGTATGTATGTATATTTGTATGCATGTTTGTATGTATGTATGTACTTGTACGTATGTATGTCTGTATATATGTATGTACATGTATGCATGTATGTATGTATGTATGTAAAGGTTTTGGGTTTAGGGTATATAAGGACTTGAGCCCATATAGTTTTTAGGGTTGAGGGTTGAGGGTTGAGGGATTAGGGCTTAAGTAATAGGTAGAGGGTAGAGGTTAGAGATTAGAGGGTTGATGGTTATAGTTGAGGGTTAATATTCAGGTTGTTGAGTGTATAAGATTAAGTGTGTAAGGCATGGGGATTAGGGTTTAGGATATTGGGTTTACGGTTTACGATATGGATTGAGGGTATATAAGGCATAGGTTGACTTGGGTTTAGAGCACATATGGTTTAGGTTTGATTTCAGTATAGGGTTGAGGCACAATATTCAGGGTTTAGGGTATAAGGGTGAGGTTATAAGGTATAGGGATGAGGGTTTGTGGGTGTAGGCATCAGGGTTTAAGGTATAGGGTTGAGGATTGTGGGATTAGGGCTTAAGTATAAGGTTGAGGGTATAGGGTTGCAGGTTTAGGGATAGGTTTTAGGGTTTAAGGTTTAAGGGTTGAGGGATAGGGTTTAGGGTTTAGGGGTAAGGGATTAGGGTTTAAGGTATAGTGTTGAGGGCTGAGGGTTTAGGAATAGGGATAGCATTTAGGGTTTAGGGATGAGGGATTAGGGTTGAGGGTTGAGGGTTGAGGGGTTAGGGTTTAAGGTATAGTGTTGAGGGTTGAGGGTTTAAGAATAGGGATAGCATTTAGGGTTTAGGGATGAGGGATTAGGGTTGAGGGTTGAGGGATTAGGGTTGAGGGTTGAGGGTTGAGGGGTTAGGGATTAAGGTATAGTGTTGAAGGTTGAGGGTTTAGGGTTTAAGGTTGAGAGATTAGGGTTTAGGGTTGAGGGAATAGGGTTTAAGGTATAGTGTTGAGGGTTGAGGGTTTAGGGATAGGGTTTAGGATTGAGGGATTAGGGTTTAGGGTTGATGGATTAGGATTTAAGGTTGAGGGTTGAGGATTGAGGATTGAGGGTTTAGGGATAGGGTTGAGTGTCAAGAGATTAGGGTCAAAGTAGAGTGTTGAGAGTAGAGGGATTAGGGATAGGGTTTAGGGTTGAAGGTTTAAGGATTGAAGATTGAGGCTTTAGGGTTGAGGGCTAAGGGATTAGGGTTTAAGATATAGTGTCAAGGGTCGAGGGTTTAGGGATAGGTTTTAGGGTTTAAGGTTTAACGATTAAGGGTTGAGGGATAGGGTTTAGGGTTTAGGGATAAGGGATTAGGGTTTAATGTATAGTGTCAAGGGTTGAAGGTTTAGGAATAGAGATAGGGTTTATGGTTTAGGGATGAGAGATTAGGATTGAAGGATTAGGGTTGAGGGTTGAGGTATTAGGGTTTAAGGTATAGTGTTAAGGGTTGAGGGTTTAACGATAGGGTTTAGGGTTTAGGGTTGAGGGATTAGACTTTAGGGTTGAGAGATTAGGATTTAAGGTATAGTGTTGAGGGTTGAGGGTTTAAGGATAGAGCTTAGGGTTGATGGATTAGGGTTTAAGGTTGATGGTTGAGGGTTGAGGGTTGAGGGTTTAGGGTTTAGGGATAGGGTTGAGGGTCAAGGGATTAGGGTTAAGGTAGAGTGTCGAGGGTAGAGGGATTAGGGTTTAAGGTTTAAGGGTTGAGGGTTGAGGGATAGGGTTTAGGGTTTAGGGATAAGGGATTAGGGTTTAACCTATAAGGTTTAGGGTTGAGGGATTAAGGTTTAAGGTTGAGGGTTCAAGGTTTAGGGATAGGGTTTAGAGTTTAGGGATAAGGGATTAGGGTTTAAGACCTTGAGGTATTAGGGTTTAGGGTTGATGCTTTAGAGATAGTATTTAGGGTTGAGGGTCGAGGGATTAGGGTTAAGGTAGAGTTTTGAGGGTCGAGGGATTAGAGATAAGGTATAGGGTTGAAGGTTTAAGGATTGAGGGTTGAGGCTTTAGGGTGAGGGTTAAGGGATTAGGGTTTAAGATATATTGTTGAGGGTTGAGGGTTTAGGGATAGGTTTTAGGGTTTAAGGGTTAAGGGTTAAGGGTTGAGGGATAGGATTTAGGGTTTAGGGATAAGGGATTAGGGTTTAACCTATAAGCTTTAGGGTTGAGGGATTAAGGTTTAAGGTTGAGGGTTGAGGGTTGAGGGATAGGGTTTAGAGTTTAGGGATAAGGGATTAATATTTAGGACCTTGAGGGATTAGGGTTTAGGTTTGAGGCTTTAGGGATAGAATTTAGGGTTGATGTATTAGGGTTGAGGGTCAACAGATTAGGGTTAAGGTAGAGTGTCAAGGGTAGAGGGATTAGAGATAGGGTTTAGGGTTGAAGGTTTAAGGATTGAGGGTTGAGACTTTAGGGTGAGGGTTAAGGGATTAGGGTTTAATACATAGTGTTGAGGGTTAAGGGTTTAGGGATAGGTTTTATGGTTTAAGATTTAAGGGTTAAGGGTTGAGGGATAGGGTTTAGGGTTTAGGGATAAGGGATTGGGGTTTAACTTGTAAGGTTTAGGGTTGAGGGATTATGGTTTAAGGTTGAGGGTAGAGGCTTGAGGGTTTAGGGATAGGGTTTTGATGCAGGAGCATCCAGTGGTATAAGGGCAATCTTGCATCACCCAAAAAAAGATGTGTTTTAAAATTGTTGATGTTCTTTCCATTTCTTTTCAAAATTTGTGGTTCTAGTTCCATAATCACTTGAATAATGATGTAGAACTTTTAGTTTTTCTAAACTACTATAAATAGCAACCTGTTATTTTTAGAAAGTTTGCATTTGGCCATAGATTGAAGTAAAAATTTATAGGAAGCTTCGTAACTAAAAAATAAGACCTTTGGTGAAGGAATCATATAAAGATCATTTGCATTTTGAAAGATATTAAAGTTTTTGTTTCTCGAAAAATGCCTGAAAATTATTTAAACTCAGTTTTGAGGCACTAAATGGTCCCGTACGGGCCTAAAAATGGCCAGAACTGGCAAAGTAGGTTCTTAGCACGTAGAGCACTCCATGAGATTTCCAACGCATAAAATGGTTCATCAATTAGACACCCAGATCAAAAGTTATGGCTCCCGAAAGTTGACCTATTTTTTTAGGGAGATGCAAATTTTGAAATTAGGTTGTTAGCTACCAAAAAGGCTATTAATGACCATTTTTGGGAACCCTGGGCAGTGGTAGAGTTAAGGGGGGAAGCGTAGAGTCAAGAATAGGTGGGAAAATAGAAACCCTAGCTGATTTTGGGGTTACAGAAGGTAGATGATTCTAGAGTCTTGCGAGAGGAAGCTATAATGTGTTGCAGCATGTGGAGGGTTGATTCCTCTGATTTTATTTGAGCTTTTGTAATGTAATAAGTTGTCCAAATCAATAAAAGAAAGTTCTATTTTTTGTGTACAATTTCTATTGTTGTGTGTTTTATGATTTACCCCTTCATCAAGTGGTATCAAAGCAAGGGTTCCTGAGTGTGTAGACAAAACACCGACCGTGAGGTAGTTTGCACTAGGACCTAAGGCTGTGGGTTTGCTGTGAAGATCAAGATGCCTCCACAAAGAAATTGTATAGGGAGAAATGCTTTGACAGAAGAGGGTTTTAGAGCCCTGCAAAGGCAAATCGATGCATTGCAAGAGGAGCTACGAAGAGGGTTTGAGCTAAGAACAAGAGAAGAAAGTGAAGATGAAGCTGAAGAAGAGCTATCTGAGGAAAAACAAGAAGCTGTAGGTGATCCTGCAGAAGTTAGGTTTTTGAGGGCCATTTCAAAGATTGGAAAGAGGCCCAAGATCAAGGTTTCTATATATTCTGGAGATTTGAATTTGGAATAGCTTATTGATTGGATCAATGACATGGAGGAGTATTTCAAGTATGAATATGTGGAGGACCCAGATCAGGTTAAGTTTACAAAAAAAAAAGTTGAAGGGCCATGCCAGTATCTAGTGGAAGGAGGTCCAATTAGAGAGGAACAGAAGAGGAAAAGGAAAGATCACCAGATGGGATCAGATGGTGGAGAAACTGAAGAAGCAATTCATTCTTGTGGACTATGAGATGGAGCTGCTGAGGAAGCTGCAAGGACTAAAGCAAGTCAAGTCTGTTAAGGAGTATACAGAAGAGTTTTATAAAATTACTAATAGGACAGGCTGTGCAGAGCCCAACAAGGAGTAGGTAGCCCATTACATTAATGGGTTGAGGCCAAGTATTCAAGAGGAGCTGAGCCTAGTTAGAATGACCACGATAGAAGATGCATACCAGTTTTCCCTAAAAGTGGAAGAGAAGCTAAATAAAAGATTTGATAGCAAGCAAAGGGGAAGAGGTCAAGGAGGAAGGACTAGTGGAAGACCCTATGGGGGGCGAAATAAAAATTTAAAGAAAAGTGAAGAAGCTGACACCAGTCAAAATCAGAGAGGAGATAATACCTATCGCCCTCGTGACCAGAATAATGGTGAGCAAAGAGGAAGAGGAAAAGGTAGACCTAGGCAAGGACCTGGAAGAGGAGGTTTCAGAGAAACTTGTTTCCAATGTGGAGAAGGGCATCAAGCATACGAGTGTCCATAACATCAAGGAAGGATGAATAGAAGACCTAAATGTAATGCATGAGTTGAACATGTAGATGAAGATGCACAATTTGAGTGCTCTGAAGATTCTAAAAGGGGAGAAACCCTAGTTGTCAAAAAAACTTTGTTGAATGAGGAGAAAGAACCCAATCAGAGGAAGAGTTTATTCTGCACAAGGTGTAAATGTGAAGGTAAGTGTTGTGATATTATTATTGACAGTGGAAGCACTAATAATCTTGTTTTAGAGGAGATGGTTAACAAGTTGAAGTTGACAAGAATAAAGCATCCACATCCATATCAGATTGCATGATTGTAAAAGGACCATAGAGTTTTGGTCAATGAGCAGTGTTTAGTTAAGTTCGAGAGTGGTGACTACCATGATGAGGTGTTGTGTGACATCGGACCAATGGATACATGTCATATGTTATTGGGGAGGTTGTGGTAGTATGATAGGAATGTTGTCCATGATGGCCGTGCAAACACATACTCCCTAACAAAGGATGGAGTTCATCATAAGTTGAATCCCTTGAAGGAGGTGGAAGAAAAGGTATTTAGTACTATTAGAATTTGCTTGGTAGATGGTAGGAAATTTTTGGAAGGTATGAAGCATGAGCGTCATTGCTTTGCATTAATTCCTAAGATCAGTTAAGAGAAATGTGAAGATGTACCAGCAGAAGTTTTAGATATGTTGGAAGAATTTCAAGACATTGTCTCTGATAATGTACCAAAAGGTTTACCACTGGTGAGGAAGATAATTCATCAAATGGACTTGATACCAAGAGCTAGTTTACTAAATAAAGTAGCCCACAGAATGACCCCTGTAGAGAATGAAGAGCTAAATAGACAAGTTCAAGATCTGTTAAGGAAGGGGCTGATAAGAGAGAGCCTAAGTCCATGTGTGGTACCTACAGTACTAGCACTGAAGAAAGATGGAGAGTAGAGAATGTGTATAGATTCTCGAGCCATCAACAAGATCATGATCAAGTACATATTTCCATTACCCAAAATGGATGACATAATGGATTGTTTGAGTGGAGCCAGGTACTTCACGAAGATTGATCTGAAGAATGGGTATCACCAGATCTGAATCAGAGAAGGAGATGAATGGAAGACAACCTTCAAGACAAAGGAGGGTTTGTATGAGTGGTTAGTCATGCCATTTGGTCTAACCAATGCACCGAGCACATTCATGCAACTCATGAACAAGGTACTGAAAGAATTTTTGAGAAGTTTTGTTATTGTCTATTTAGATGATATTTTGATTTTCAGTAAAATTTGGGATGAGCATCTGATGCATATCAGAAGAGTTTTAGAGAAGTTGGGGGAGGAGAAGTTGTTAATTAATCTGAAGAAATGTAGTTTTACAAAGAAGGAGTTGGTATACCTGGGATTTGTTGTCTCAGAGGAAGGTGTTAAGATGGACCCAGAGAAAGTAAGGGCTGTCATTGAATGGCCTACACCTACACCAAGGAGTGCCATAGAGGTACGATCTTTTCATGATTTGGCAAGTTTTTATAGAAAGTTTATCAGAAATTTTAGTAGCATTTGTGCACCCCTGACTGAGACAATGAGAGGGGATAGAAAAGAGTTTAGATGGACTTAAGGAGCAGACAAAAGTTTTGACACATTGAAGTAGAAAGTTACAGAGCCACCTATTTTAGCACTTCCAAATTTCAATAAGGTATTTCAGGTAGATTGTGATGCTAGTGGTAGTGCTATAGGAGTTGTTTTGAGTTAAGAAGGTAAGCCAATTGCCTATTTTAGTGAGAAGCTTAATGATGCCAAAAAAAAGTATTCTATTTATGATTTTATGTAATAGTTCAAGCTTTGAAGAAATGGAGACATTATTTGTTGCCAAATGAGTTTGTTTTATATACTAATCATCAAGTTTTGCAGTATCTTAATAGTCAATGGAAGTTGAACCAAAGGCACTTAAAATGGGTTGAGTTTTCACAGAGCTATATTTTTGTTTTGAATCATAGGAGTGGGAAGTCCAACAGAGTTGTAGATGCCTTGAACAGAAGGCAAAATTTGTTGACAGAAATGAAGATAGAGGTTGTTGGGTTCGATGAGCTCAAAAGTTTGTATCCTGATGATCCAGATTTTTCAGAGGCTTGGAAATCTTGTCTTCAACCTATTACTTTGGACAAGACAAAATAGGTGGATTTCATAATCCAAGATGACATGTTGTTTAAAGGAAGCTAGTTGTACATTCTAAGGGGTTCCATGAGAGAGAACCTGATTAAGGAGAAGCATAGTGGAGGATTGGCTAGACACTTTGCTTGAGATAAGACCATTTCTATTGTTGGTGAAAATTATTATTGGCCACAGTTGCAACAAGATGTGAGGAATATTGTGCAAAGTTGCAAAGTATGTCAGATGGTGAAAGGAACAAGTCAGAATATAGGTCTATCTCAACCACTACCTGTACCAGAGAAGCCATGGGATGATATTACTATGGATTTTGTTCTTGGTTTACCAAGGACACAGAGAGGACATGATTCCATTTTTGTGGTGGTGGACAGATTCTCAAAGATGGCACATTTTATTCCTTGCAAGAAGACTAATGATGCTATTCATATTGCTGAATTATTTTTCACAGAGGTGGTGAGATTACATGGTCTACCAAAGAGCATAGTTTCAGATCAAGATACCAAGTTTGTTGGTTATTTCTAGAGGACATTATAGAAGAAGTTGAAGACAGATTTGAAGTTCAGTTCTGTACACCATCCATAGACTGATGGACAGACCAAAGTGGTGAATAGGAGTTTGGGTAACCTACTACAATGCTTAGTAGGAGATAAGCCCAAGGGATGGTATTTGATTTTACCATAGGCTGAATTTGCTTACAACAATTATGTCAATAGGAGTACTGGTAAATCACCATTCCAGATTGTATATGGCAATAGCCCAAGAAATGCTTCTGAGTTAAGAAAGCTGGACAAAGGAGAAAAGACAAGTGCTAAAGCTGAAGACTTTGCAGAACATCTGAAGAATTTGCATGAAGAGGTGAGAAAGCACATTAATAAGATGAATATTTAGTACAAGGCTAAGGCAGATCAGAAGAGGAGATATAAGGAAATTCAGGTAGGAGATGAAGTCATGGTTCACTTGAGAAAAGAAAGGTTCCCAATTGGAACATATAATAAGCTAAAAATGAAGAAATTTGGACCATGCAAAATTTTGAAGAAACATGATTCAAGAAATGCATATGAGGTAGAGCTACCAAGTGGGATCAACATTTCCCCTATTTTTAACATTGCTAATTTATCAGATTATCATGAAGGTGGAACAGAGGATGGACCAACAAAAGAATAGTGGAGTATTCCGGCATCTACTTCACCAGAGGAGATAGAAGAGATCTTGGATAGCCGTGTGGGAAGAAGTACTCGGAACAGGCAATATGAAGAATATCTAGTGAAATGGAAAGGAAGGCTTGTTGAAGATTCTTCTTGGTTGTCTAAGGCAAAGGTTGACCATTTGGGTTTTCCTCGCACAAACACCTGAGACGTGACAGGGTCACTTCTCAAATTATCCTAGGTGTCTGATGCAAGAGCATCCAATGGTGTAAGGGCAATCTTGCATCACCCAAAAAACATGTCTTTTAAAATTATTGATGTTCTTTCCATTTATTTTCAAAATTTGTGGTTCTAGTTCCATAATCACTTGAATAATGATGTAGAATTTTTAGTTTTTCCAAATTGCTAAAAAAAGCAACTTGCTATTTTTAGAAAGTTTGCATTTGGGCATGGATTAAAGTGAAAACTTACAGGAAGCTTCGTAACTAAAAAATAAGACCTTTGCCAAAGGAATCACGCAAAGATCATTTGCGAGCTGAAAGATATGAAAATTTTTGTTTCCTGAAAAATGCCTGGAAATTATTCAAACTCAAGTTTGAGGCACTAAACGGTCCCATACGGGCCCAAAAATGGCCGAAACTAGTGGAGTGAGTTCTTTGCACATAGAGCACTCCACGAGCTTTCTGACGCATAAAACAGTTCATCAATCAGACACCTGGATCAAAAGTTATGGCTCCCAAAAGTTGACCTATTTTTGGAGGGAGATGCAAATTTCAAAATTAGGTTGTTGGCTGCCAAATAGGCTATTAATAACCATTTTTGGGAACCATGGGCAGTGGTAGAGTTAAGAGGGGAAGTGTAGAGTCAAGAATAGGTGGGAAAATAGAAACCCTTACTGATTTGGGGGTTACAAAAGGTGGACGATTCCAGAGTTACGAGAGGAAGCTATAATGTGTTGCAGTATGTGGACGGTTGATTCCTCTGATTGTATTTGAGGTTCTGTAATGTAATAAGTTGTCTAAATCAATAAAAGAAAGTTCTATTTTCTATGTGCAATTTTTGTTGTGTGTTTTATGATTTACCCCTTTCATCAGGTTTAGAGTTTAGGGATAAGGGATTAGGGTTTAGGACCTTGAGGGATTAGGGTTTAGGGTTGAGGCTTTAGGGATAGCATTTAGGATTGAGGGATTAGGGTTGAGGGTTTAGTGATAGGGTGTAGGGTTTAGTTGAGGGTTGAGGGTTGAGGGATTAGGGTTTAAGGTATAGTGTTGAGGGTTGAGGGTTTAGGGATAGGGTATAGGGTTTAGGGTTGAGGGATTAGGGTTTAAGGTATAGTGTTGAGGGTTGAGGGTTCAGGGATAGGGTTTAGGCTTGAGGGATTAGGGTTTAGGGTTGATGGATTAGGGTTTAAGGTTAAGGGTTGAGGGTTTAGGGATAGGGTTTAGAGTTTAGGGATAAGGCATTAGGGTTTAGGACCTTGATGGATTGGGGTTTAGGGTTGAGGCTTTAGGGATATCGTTTAGGCTTGAGGGATTAGGGTTGAGGGTTTAGTGATAGGGTGTAGGCTTTAGGGTTTAGGGATTAGGGTTTAGGGTTGAGGGAATAGGTTTGAGGGTTGAGGGTTGAGGGATTAGGGTTTAAGGTATATTGTTCGGGGTTGAGGATTTAGGGATAGGGTTTAGGGTTGAGGTATTAGGGTTTAGGGTTGAGGAATTAGGGTTTAGGGTTAATGAATAAGGGTTTAAGGTTGAGGGTTGAGGGTTTAGGGATAGGGTTGAGGGTCAAGGGATTAGAGTTAAGGTAGAGTGTCAAGGGTAGAGGGATTGGGGTTTAAGGTTTAAGGGTTAAGTGTTGAGGGATAGCGTTTAGGGTTTAGGGATAAGGCATTAGAGTTTAACATGTAAGATTTAGGGTTGAGGTATTAAGGTTTAAGGTTGAGGCTTAAGCGTTTAGGGATAGGGTTTAAAGTATAGGGATTAGGGTTTAGGGTTTAGGACCTTGATGGATTAGGGTTTAGGGTTGAGGCTTTAGGATAGTGTTTAGGGTTGAGGGATTAGGGTTGAGGGTTGAGGGATTAGGGTTAAGGGAGAGTTTCAAGGGTAGAGGGATTAGAGATAGGGTTTAGGGTTGAAGGTTTAAGGATTGATGGTTGAGGCTTTAGGGTGAGGGTTAAGGGATTAGGGTTTAATATATAGTGTCAAGGGTTGAGGGTTTAGGGATAGGTTTTAAGGTTTAAGGGTTAAGGGTTAAGGGTTAAGGGTTGAGGGATATGGTTTAGGGTTTAACCTGTAAGATTTAGGGTTGAGGGATTATGTTTTAAGGTTGAGGATTGAGGGTTTAGGGTTTAGGGATAGGGTTTAGAGTGTAGGGATAAGGGATTAGGGTTTAGGACCTTGAGGGATTAGGGTTTAGGGTTGAGGCTTTAGGTATAGCATTTAGGGTTGAGGGATTAGGGTTGAGGATTTAGTGATAGGGTGTAGGGTTTAGTTGAGGGTTGAGGGTTGAGGGATTAGGGTTTAAGGTATAGTGTTGAGGGTTGAGGGTTTAGGGATAGGGTTAAGGGTTTAGGGTTTAGGGTTGAGGGATTAGGGTTTAGGGTTGAGGGTTTAGTGATAGGTGTAGGGTTTAGGGTTGAGGGATTAGGGTTTAGGGTTTAGGGAATAGGGTTTATGGTAAAGTGTTGAGGATTTAGGGATAGGTTTTAGGATTTAAGGTTTAAGGGTTAAGGATTGAGGCTTTAGGGTTTAGGGTTATGTGAGACCTAGATGGCTAAGGACGTATGGAGAGGTAGACAAGGAGTGACTAAGAGATGTAGAGAGGTGAGAGATAGAACATGAGCTAATGGAACTAGAGGTGAGAGATATTGCAAAGGTGCTATCAAAGGTTAGATAGGCACAAATATTTACAGGCACTCCTTTCTATCATATTTTGCAATATATCTCACCTCTAGCTACTTGGCACTTCTTTGGCATGACAACTAGGTGGCACATTATAAAGAGGCTACATTTAGTTAATTCACTTCATAAGTTTCAAAATAAAATACCTAGACCACTACAAAAAGAAGGATGATGATCCCTTGAATTATGCACATTCCAATCCCTCCACTTCTGAAGCATCAATCTACTGGTATTTGGATCAAGGAACCCTTAGTAACACATGAACTCTTTGAACTCCTTTCTTCTTTAGACACATATTTTTCTATGGATCAATCTATAGTAGGACAAAATGCGCTCACATTTTGGCTTTCTATACAAATAGTAAAAAGGCCTAGAGCCTCATGATCTAGGCCCACATACTCTATTTTCTTCTATTTATGTGTGTGTTCTGACAAAAAAAAAGTGTTTTCATGCTGTTGGGAAGTTCACATGCACATTTTGCACATTCTACCACCTTTGCATGAACTTTCCACCACCTTTTTTCTACTTTGCCAACTTAAGAAAGAGGAAATAACATAGTTTTCACATCAAATTTGATATATATCAATTCAAGTTTCAATTTTTGTAGTGTTTCAATGTTAATTGTGATTGAATTGTAGGAATTTAACATTATAGATTGGTTAATAGTATTGTTGTTACTAATTCTATTTGAGTACATTATTCAATTTAACATTGAAAAGGAAGCAAGTAGTGAAATACTCAAATTTTTGAGGAGTTTGATTCAAGAAGAAAAAAAACACTACATAATTGGGTACTCTCCCTATTCGAATCTCCATTTTTTAGGTATGTCAAGTCTTTACATTCATGTTCTTTACATGTTCCTTAATTCTATTTGAATTACTTTATCATGCTTTATCATACATGTTTATATCACTTGTATGGTTTATATATTTTGTGTTTATATTAGTCTAACTTTTTTCATTTTATAGTTCAACTGCCTTGTCTATGCTTCCACATTTTGCATACATGTCTTACATTTTGCATTTATAGTTCATCATAGTTCTTACTACCCAAAGAACTTAGTCATCACACACAAATGTCGTTATAATAGACTATGTTTTAAATCAGTTCATGGTATGCATAATACAAGATATCTCAAAGGTCAACATTAATTAAAATAGACACAATCATGAATCATTGTTAAGTCACTTTACATAATGAACCTTATAATACAAACTCATTAATGTCTATCTAATGAGATTCAACCTAAAGGACCTCATGCAAATTTCCATCATGTGTGTTTCCTTTAAACCTGCATATATAGCCTTAAGTTAAATCTCTAGATTTTATTACTTAAGAATCCATAAGGTTAGCCTACAATCTCACATGGTGCCATGTATATTTTCTACACTTGGGCTCTTTAATAAGTATGTGCAATAATGAATTAAACAGACCTTAACATACTGTGATGTCAAATTATATAAGAATAAATCCTTACAACATATAAATATACAATCCCTTAAGCATAATGAAATACTATTATCTTCTCATAACAAGTTAAAATACAAATGAATAGGTGCCAAGATCATACAAGTAAATCCCAATCTAGGATTAATCCAATCATGATCCATGCTATGCTACATTATTCTTCATGTTGATAGTTCATACAAACCTTGTATACCAAATGTTTCCATTCCCATATCTATGACAATGTACCAAGTTAAATACTACAAATCAGTCACATTGCCATGGAATTGATATAAGGTCTCAAGATAGTTCAGTCATAGCAAAGTGCAAAGTTCAACATGAGTGTCTCCATGAAAATCATAAGCCCTAATGCTGATCCTCATGGTTGTCATAACATGATAATGTGAAGATAAGGGTCTGTTGTCACACATTAGAAAATCAGTCATTACCTCATGCCCTAGTGTGATGTCTCCCATGATCTCAATCATCTCTACTTTCATGACTAGATGGTTATCAACAAGTGCTAGCCCACAAGACATGTCCAAGTGAAAATCAAGTCTATCATGTGTCCTAGATTCTATTCCATGGTTGCAAGATGAATCTTTATGTGTGAAGAGATGATCTCTATCCGAAAGTAAGTGGAGGTAGTTTGATGCCACTAGCACCAAGGCCTCCCCAACATCTTCAACCATGTAGTCAACATGAAGTCCCATGTACTCTTCACTTGTAGCCTCAATAGGTGACTCTCCTCTATCCTTATCCTCATAGTACAAAAGTGAACTTTGTACCATAATGCTTTGTATGGCTGCAATAATGCTTTGTATGCTTTGTACCTATTTTGGTTGAGTGACATTTACTCTTCTACATGATGATTGTATGTACATTTTGTATGAAGGGTTGAATGAAATATATTTTAGTTATTTGTATGGATTCATTTCTTAGGAACTAATATTTTTATCTTTATCATGCTACATATAAACTTTCTGTCATGCTGAGGAAACGATCAAGAATTAAACCAACACAGGAAGAGATAGAAGCTAAGAATGCAAATAAAGCAGTAGCTATGAGGGAACTTCGTGAGAAGAGGAAATTGGACATGATAAATGAAGACATAACAATTGAATAGGAACCTTAACCATCAAAAAGAGATATGGTATTTGTGACACAAAGGGAACGAATGCAAAAAATTTGTGCTATGAGAGATTTAAATACCGTAGTTGAAAACACATCCTCTACCACAAGTCAACATGTAGGGACACCATCTACCGCATCTCAATTTGAGAGTACATCATCACTCACATGTGAGGAATGAGGTATGCCATCGTTCCCACCTCAACCTCATGGTATGTCATCTATTCCATCTTTGATCAAAGATTTTCCATCTAGCCCATCTCATTTAAATATTGATGAAATTCCTAATGTTGAGATGAATTTACATATCTTAACACCACCTAGAATTTTGCATAGAAAGCCAAAGTATTTGATTGATATTTATGAGAATATTTTTCAGCCAATGGAAGGTAAGATTTCAAAATGCACTTATAGAGGATATGCTCATAAGATTTAGAGATTGTTCTTTGAAAAGTTAAATGAGACCACAAGATGTCAACTATTCGTTGAATTGATGCAAAGTATAAAGTATAGGTCCATCATGAAGATTCTTGGGTTAAGAACATCAAATGCTTCAAGTGAAAAATCTATTGTCAAGAATCTAATAAGTGCATATGAGAGTGTTTCATTACATCAACTATAGGAAGTAGTCAAATGAGGAAAGATCGTCTCATTAGAAAGATGAGTCAAGCATTGAGAATTAATAGGAAAACTTTATAAAGAGCCATTGGAAGGTGCCAAAGAATTAAGGACACTAATGCCAATGAAAAATGGGTGTTCTCAAGGAGACTACCATGAAAAGATAAACCAATTGTTGAAGCATTGAGATCACTAATTGAGGACTTTTGGAGAAACTACACAAGGGTATCTCCGAATCAAAGGGATGTGATAAGAAGGAGAATCAGTAGTCAGAACCTTGAGCCACATCCAAAGCATTTTTTGGATATGACTCAAACACAGTTTTTGGGTAAATTTCTAGAGATGTATCCTCAAATTAAAATTTGTCAAAGATATTTTGAAATGCTAAAACCTTACTATGTCAAGATAAATCACACACGCACTACTTGTTGTTGTAGATTACATATTGAATTTTCTAACCATTTTGATGTTTATCAGTTTATATGTTTAGATTTGCATACTAACAATGTTTTGCAGGATTGTGGCGTACATGCCCCACCAACATCTTCAAGAGACTTCATATCAATAATTTTATGTGAAAGAGAGGATGGCCAAATATTCTACAATAAATTATGCTTGGATGGCACATGTCGGCATTGTGGTGGCTTGCAACATATGGAAAGAACACATGTAGTTGGAAATGAACTAGTAGAGTTCAGCAAGTATAAAACAGTGGCATACAATACAAAAGATGGTAAAGAAGCAAAGAGGTGTGAATTGGTTATTGAAAAGATTCCAGTGTATTAGTTTATGCCTATATTTCATGATAGTATAGTGTATGAGTATGCAAGACATGCCCATAGAGCTCGATGGTTGGACTTGCAATTCAAGTCATGCAAGGACACATTTATAGTTGGTAGCATTGTTTCAGTCATCAACTTTGCAGAGAACTATAATCTACAGCCACAGTGCGAGGTGCAATCATAATATTACAACTCCACACAGGTTTCTATATTTGTGTACATCAAATTCATTCATGTGAATGATAGTACAAAGGATGATAGGAAGATCATAAGGGAGTATCATTTTTATATTAGTGATGATTGCATACATTCTACGGAGTTCATGTAAAGTCACTTTTAGGTGTTCTACAATGATTTGGTGAGAAGGGGAATATCATTCAATCAGCATATCATTTGGTCAAATAACTATGCATCACAATTCAAGAACTACCAGAATTTCTATTGGCTAAGTAGGAGGCATAATATTACAAGTGTTCAGCATATGTGGAACTTTTGTGAGGCTAGGCATGGAAAGGGGGAGCATGATGGTGCAAGAGCATGTATCAAAAGAGCCATAGCATGAGAAGAGTTAAAGTATAAAGACAATGCAAAGTTGATAGATGTAAAATCAATCATCGAGTGGTGTAATGCTTCGATGGGTCCAGGTAATGAAGGTAAGTCTTCAGTTCGTAGATTTTTTTGGTTGATAGATGATACCAACATTACACCATATGAGTACTATTGTACACTAATAGGATCAACTGAGCTACACTCTTTCAGAAGCTCAATTGCAGGTTCATGAAGTATCCATCTATGGAATATGGTATGCTTTTGTTCTTCATGTACAATTCAAGCCTGGGATGAGTACGAGTCAAAGGAGTGGGTTGATGAATGGCGGTTAAGTTATCTTAACCCACTTGACATGTATCGACCCCTGATGGCACTAGAACTAATAGAGATGGAATCATCAGTTGACTTTGACCACATATTAGATTTAGTTCAACCAAGTAATATATCTACTTACATAGTTTTTAAAATTCCTAATGTTATCTTACTTTGTAGTGTTTTTGTAATGTTGACTAATTTCATCTAATTTGCTACACATATCAATGTAAGGCATGTTTATACAATTATTGCAGATGAAGGTAACGAAGAGGGAATATATTATTACTTGTGTCATTATGTTGAGGCCAAAAAGAAACTGGAGGCCCTAGTTACAGATGGAGAAAACATCAAATATCCTACAGGATTAGTGGTTATTATTGGAACATGGCTTAAAAGGTACCCACATAAGACTGTTAATGTTTGGCTATTTCAGGACTTTGACATGCATAAAAAAATTCTTAATTAATCAAACCTTGTCATGGCGTCCAATGTTCATTTGATACAATATCAGGGTAGACCTTTGAACAAGACCTTGTGGAAGGTGCTTGAGTCTGACCATTAGGCAATACTTGAAACAATAAAGAGTAGAGAAGACCTAGATGGTTCGTTGGATTACTTTGTAAGTATTCACATTGATTTTGTAAAGTCATGTTACATTGACTTGTAGGTATGCACATTAATTTGTAAGTTTACGTAGGTTTGTCTTTTTTATTTGCTACTACATTTTTACACATATATAGTGAATATTGTGATGAATATGTTTGTCATTGATGTCAAAGTGCTTGGATGTTAGTAATTGAGTAAGGAATGCATACTTGTGTAAGTCTATTGGTTGTCTATTGTTTGATGATACCATTATGCTTTCAGGATATGTTGTTGGGTTTTGTGATATAAAGACACTTGCTTCTTCATAGAGTATGTGATGTGATGCATAGAGTTGTATGAACTTGACAAGTAGTGGTATGAACTTGATTTGTTTGCTATGGTATACATTTGATGTTTTCATCATCATCATGTTATGCTTCATGGGGTTAGACCTAAGTGATGGATGAAGTTGATCCTGAGAGTAATGTATAAAGTCTAGGTAATGTATAAAATCTAGGTGTCTCTAGGTGTCTTGGTTTCTAACTAGATAATAGGTGTCTCTACTTGTGTCTTAGGTATATACTATATGTCAACTAGGTAGATAGAGACTAGAAAAAGGTATTAGATCTAATCTAGGTGTCTTAGGTAGATACTATATATCAATGACCTATCTAGAGACTAGAATAAGGAATAATCTAGAATGATCTAGGTGTCTTCTAGGTAGATACTATATATCAACTACCTGTCTAGAGACTAGAATAAGGTATAATTTAATCTAGGTGTCTTAGGTAGGTACTATATGTCAGTTCTAAGTCTACCATAATAGATGTCTTAGGTAGAACTATAATCTAAGTGTCTAGGTGACTTAGTTCTAGACTACGATAAGGTATAAAGACTAGGTGTCTTAGGTCTACTATGTCTATAAAATCTAGATACATACTATACAATAGGTGTCTTAGGTGTCCTACATCTACTAGAATACATGTGTCTTAGGTCTTAGGTGAGGCCACATGAGCTTCCACCTTTTCGTGGTTGGCCTTGTCAGTATAGAATATTTATATTTCTTGAAGCTAAGGGAAGCTCTTTTTCTTAATAGGAAAACTTTATCGAATTCAGTGTCCTCGGGATGTTGATGTTGATCACAAAATATGGTGTTAAGATCATGTTGATGTTGATTGATGAGTTGTGGTTGTTGTTGGAAGTTTTGGAAGTCTAAAGGATGTCACAATGGTAGTGTTCATATCACAATTGTAGAGGTTTAAACATTCAAAACTAGTTAGGGTTTTTAAGTTAAAGTTATTAGTTATGTTTTAAACCCTAAGTGTATTGTCTTTAAAGACCTAGTTTGGTAAGTTTTGTTTGTGTTATACTCTTTGTCTAATCTGTCTCAGATAACCTTCTATGTTCTTCATGTGGTCTTTAGAACTTAGGTTGTATTATATCTAGGGTTATTTAGTCCTCAACCTAGACACCCATATTGGCAATATCCCTAAAGAGTCCAAAGTGCAAAAAGGAAGCAATCTTTGATGAACTGTTACTCAGAAACCCTGATACTTAGAAACATTTTGTCTAAGAAAACACAATCATGTAGAACCCCTCTACAATAACCTCTCTCTATTTTTGATATCTCTGAGGCATTTTCCCGTGGTGAAAGGTTTTCTGCTGCCCCAAAAACTGTCAGAAGGAGGTAGTGTAAATTTGCAAAGGGGCGTAACTTTCACCCTAATCTTGATGCAACCAAATTGACAATCCCAACATGTCTAGATGGGTACATTTAGGCTAGGCATATTCATGTTTTGCACCCAAACATGCCGAAATAGTTTGAGCTACATTGTACTGGCAATATCCCTAAAGAGTCCAAAGTGCAAAAAGGCAGCAATCTTTGACGAGATGTTACTCAAAAACCGTGTCACTTAGAAAAATTCTATCTAAGGAAATGTAATCACATAGAACCTCTCTACAATAACCTCTCTCAGTTTTTGATATCTCTGAGGTGTTTTCCTGTGATGAAAGGTTTTCTGCTACCCCAAAAATTGTTAGAAGGAGGTAGTGTAAAGTTGCAAAGGGGTGTAACTTTTTTCTTGCTCCTGATGCAACCAATCTAATAGTTCCAACATGTCCAAATGGGTACATTTAGGCTAGGCATGGTCCTTTTTTGCACCCAAACATGCCAAAATAGTTCGAGCTACATTGTACTGACGATATCCCTGAAGAGTCCAAAGTGCAAAAGGGTAGCAATCTTTGATGAGCTATTACATAGAAACCATTTCACTTAAAAACATTCTATCTAAGGCTATAGGATTAGATAAGGTCCCTCTACAATAACCTCTCTCAGTTTTTTATATCTCTGAGGCATTTGCCCATGGTGAAAGGTTTTCTGTTGCCCCAAAAATCATCAGAAGGAGGTAGTGTAAAGTTGCAAAGGGGTGTAACTTTCATCCTGCTTCTGATGCAACCAAACTAATAGTTCCAATGCATCCAAATGGGTACGTTTAGGCTAGGCATGGTCTTGTTTTGCACCCAAACATGCTGAAACAATTCGAGCCACATTGTACCAGCAATATCCATGGAGAGTCCAAAGTGTAAAAAGCTAGAAATCTTTGACAAGCTATTACTAGGAAACCATATCACTTAGAAATATTTTGTCTAAGGCTACAGGATCACGTAGGGTCCCTCTACAATAACCTCTCTCAATTTTTTATATCTCTGAGGCATTTGCCCATGGTGAAAGGTTTTTTTCTACCCCAAAAATTGTTAGGAGGTAGTGTAAAGTTGCAAAGGGGTGTAACTTTCGTTCTGCTCCTTATCTAACCAAAATGATAGTTCCAATGCATCTAGATGGGTACGTTTAGGCTAGGTATGGTCCTATTTTTCACCCAAACATGTCAAAACAGTTCAAGCTACATTGTACCGGTGATATCCCTGAAGAGTCCAAAGTGCAAAAAGGCAATAATCTTTGACGAGTTGTTACTCAAAAATCATGTCATTTGGAAACATTTCGCCTGAGGCTACGGGATCATGTAGGTTCCCTCTATAATAACCTCTCTTGGTTTTTTATATCTTTGAGGCGTTTGCCCATGGTGAAAGTTTGTTTGTCGCCACAAAAATGGATAGATGGATGCAATGTAAAGTTGCAAAGGGGTGTAATGCCCATGGTGAAAGTTTTTCTGCTACCACAAAAATGGTCAGATAGATGCAGTGTAAAGTTGCAAAGGGGTGTAACTTTCATCCTACTTCTGATACAACCAAACTGATAGATCCAATGTGTCTGGATGGGTATGTTTAGGCTAGGCATGGTCCTATTTTGCACCCAAACATGCAAAAATAGTTTGAGCTACATTGTACCGATGATATCCTCACACATTGCCTTTGCTATAAATGTTACAGTCTTCACATGTCAACATGCATCTTATGGTTGTTAACATACTTGTTCTAGCAGTCAACATAGTCATATATGAACTACTTGTTCTTTTATCTTGGTTCACCTTGACTTTGTTCTCTAGTACTATCTCTGTAGGGTTTGTTTTTGTCCTTCAATGCATTATTCCATCACTACAATCTTAGACCCCTATTAGGCTTTAAATAGACCTCTGTTAGGCTACTCTCCTAAACCTTAATATCATCTTCATGTTGTCATATCCATGTTGTTCACCCCTCCTCTTCTTCTACCTTTAGGTCACTATGTTATTAGGCTTGAACTTAGACTTCTGTGATATTTGAAACCCTCTACACTTCATGGCTCTATCATTATGTAATGATCTACACTGCACCAATCTTGCTTATCATATTTCATAGAAATCTTGCAAAGAGTTGGGGTAGTGGTATGCAACCTTCTACGAGATCAATACAATGTCATAACAAGGCTTTCAAGCTTAAGAAGTTTCTGGGTAGGGAATTGCTTTATGGAATTAGAGTCAAATTGGTAAATGTGATGACATGATACATATTAACATGGTGAGATGCAAAGTATGCATTTATAATATTAACCACATTCTCAAAGGGATTACTGATGACTTATGAAAGCCTATAGCCCCAATGTTATGTTGCATACTCAAATTAGGTAAGACTCAATGTACTCTCATAACCTCGCCTTATATGTAAGAGGAATTACATTTAATAACCACAATGGTCATTAGGTGCTCATATGCATATGATTTTGACTATCTTATTCAAGACAACAAACATACTCTTTGCATCCTACTCTGGTATAATAACAAGGAATTAAGAAATATTTTCAATTGAGCAACTCATAAAGAATATGGATCAGCATACCAAGGAGCAACCATAAGAACATCCTTTTGGAACATAGGGAATTGCAATATCCCCTTGGTCACTTGCAAAATTAGATAGTGTTGTTTTTGAAACTATGAGACATGATCCTTAGTGTTGTGCAAATGGCACATGATCCAAAGGGTTGAGTAAGAAATATAGGGTGTCTTTTGAGTTGCACAAAATGATTCCTATCACTATGTGAATTATGCATGGTGCAAGGAATCATGAATTTTGTGTTGGATCAAGTGGCATTGTTTAGGTGGCACATGATGCAAGGACTTATGCATGAGATTGTACATCGCTATGTGAGCGACTAAGGCTAACATGCAAGATTGTGCAATAGCATGTAGATCATGATGTAGACAAAAAAACTTGCTTTCCATTTATCCATTTAACCAATCTTCCTTTCTCTATTTTCTCGGGCATGTATAGTTTTGAGAGACTAAAAATTTCAACCCAAAACTCAAATTCTCTTGCCATCAATTGGGATGGATTCTTTGACAATTAAAATTTGAAAACTAGATGCATACAAAAATGATCTACATTGCACCATTCCATATTACATAATGATCAACAAAAATGATTTGTATTAACCAAATATCCATATAGGCATACATCAATATCTATCGATATAAGTATAACATATATACAAAATAGTCATATAGGATTAGAAGAATACCATATAGGCATACAATGTGAACTATATGCAATACATAATATATGTCCACAAATTCCATATAGGCATACAACAAAGGAACATAATAAAAAATCATTCCGCTCTGTCTGGGTAGTCTTTGATCTTCGAGGGGATGGAGACGTGTATGAGGCTAGTCTACTAGGAACTTGAGGGTTGCTCCTCCTATTTAGTTGTTCATGGATCTATATTTGTTAAAATAAAAAGTATAGACATTAATATATAGAAATTACATTATAAAGAATGAAACATTTAACAAAATAATCACTTACCACTATCCAAAAATTTGTCTCCTCATTTGCCTTAGTACTAGGATTAGGTTGTGGTGATGTCATGTCCTATAGAAACCATCCAAATAGAAATTAAACTTCAAATCAATAATCATTTGATTTTTAAAAAATAAACAACTATAACAATGAATGTAATTTGAAATTTACTAATCTACCTCACACTCCCATCAAAGGCATGGAGCTATGAATCATAGAGGACACACCATGCTCCATTGCCCTATGAACATCGAGAGGTGTCTCTGCAGCCTACATCATTTGAAAATGAAACAATATTATTCAATTATGAAAACTATAATAGTGATGCAAGTCATGGCTCCTAACATACACACACGTTCACCTAAACATGGAAGTACACACAATAAAGCACACAAGTCACATGCATATATACAAATTAGATGAAGATTTGTGACTATTGTGTGGTATAAGGGTCAACAGAGGAGGGACCATAGTAGCATCAAATTTTAGGTTTAAGAAGTTAGAGAAGGAGTGAAGGTGTTAGTTTAGGTTTAGGTTGGTGGTAGGGTGTGTTGATAACTGAGAGGGGGGGGTGAATCAGTTATCCTAATTGTTTCCTTTATTGAACTTTCCTTTTAATTGATGCAGCATAAAATCAAACATAAAACATTAACCATAAAACAAGAAACACATGACACAGTATTTTTGACGTGGAAACCCTGTTAAGGGAGAAAACCACGGGGTGATTAACCCAAAATTATTCTCTGTTAGAAGAATAGGAAATTACAAAGATGGCACTTGCCAATTAGGGCTCACTGCCCGAGCACACTGCTCACAAGAGGCCCACTGCCTACAAGAAGACACACTGTCTACAAAGTGATGAGAATCACAGTCTTGAACTGATTGGAAGCATCTGCATATGCTGGAGTTCAGTTCCGGTTAGGCTCAGTACACTGATCTGCTGCACTTCATCTTTCCTCTGTTCTTTATTCTGCTATCTTTCACATACCGGATCCTTTTTGCTACCTCTGCTCTTTATCTGGACTTATTCGCATATCTCTCCACAACAACTACTCCTTCACAACTAAATCCATCCTCTATATATATCCGCACAAGTAATTTCATCACCTTTCTAGTCGGCATCCGGAACAGTCTAGTTTCTTATAAACTTTCATTCTGTCGGCTGAATCCTTCCTCACCAAGCAATGCGGATCAAGCATATACTTGTAGATATCATTAATCATGTCGGCCAAACATGATTCATGCCTTCACAACCTCTGTCATCAATAGTAACCCATCCGGAAAGCAGTCTGATACTCTGCCAGTCAGTTCTTCCTCTGTTTTCACTGTCTCTCAGGAATCCGGTACTCAACCATTCATATCTTTTTCCTTGTCCATCACCGGAGGCTAAATCCTTGGAATATACCACTCAAGGTAGTCCTCTTGACTTCCCCAAATCCGCACTGCACCAAGACACTTCCTCTGAGAGGTCCGGACCAATCTGTCGGACCTTGCCACATGCTCTGTTCTTCTTCACCGGACCACAACATTCTTTATTCTGACTTCCGGTAGAGACATATCATGTCTTGCGGATATGTGGGATGACCTTTGTTGCCATCAATGACAACAACCATGAATCCATATAGTGTCTCTTGCCAACAATCTCCCCCTTTGGCATTGATGGCAACACTTAGTGAAAAATGACTAAGTGTTTTCACTGTGCTCCCCCTTTGCTGATGCTCTGTCTTTATATACAATTTCCGGAACTCCCCCTTAGTTGGATTTCTCATTTTTCACTGCCCCTCACTCCCCCTTTAACATCAATGGCAAAGGCTAGGGTCCGCATATCAAAATTTTCAAAAATTTCTTATACTTAGCCGCATATTTACATATTCACATATATTGAAGAATGTCTGCAAAGGATGTCTGCAATTGGATCATTTCTGTGGCCCAACTTTGCTTCATTCTATCCAAAATTGAAATGTGACCACTTAGCAAAAATGCAAACGCTTCTGCCCGCTTGAGATCTGTCGGATCTTTTGTTTGGGCGGTGGTCTGAGCATCACTGATGGCCTCATGCATGGTTTCCAACTTAGGGATTATAATCCTTCTAAGTTCTCCCATCCGGTTAGTGATGTTCTTCCTTTCCTTCTCAAGATTTTTTATTTCATTCAAGACTGCAATGGTCTGACATTCTTGATTTATTATAGAGGAAGAGAGGATCAAAACTTTGCGATAAGCTTTGTAGCTTATCCTGTTCCTCTTTTATTTTCTTGTCAAATGCTGCTGTTGCCTTTGACCAGGATATACAAAATTTATAGATGTCACCGCCATCCTTAAGAGCATTCTCTAAGCTCTTTATTCCAATGCTTACAATCTTCCTATCTTTAGAGATTAATTCTAATATCTCTGAAAATCTTTTATCCAAAAATTCCTTCCGGACCTTTTCTTCAGCTGATTTTTCTAAAGAATCAAAATGTGTATCAACACTGCTGACTAAGGTTTTTAGATTACCGGAAGAGGAGGCTGTCGGATCTATCTGAATTGATGGCATGATCTTCACAAGTACTCCGGAAGCAGCCTCTATCAACTCACAGTCTTCCATATGAGACTTCAGGAGCTTTTCATTTGCCTTGGCATTTGCAAATGAAGCTATCTTCATTGTTTGTACCGGAGAGAGAGAGTCAAAATCAAATGGGCCTTTTAGAAGCTCCGGTTCATCAATCTCTAAAGTTTCTTTACTCAAAAACTGTTGAACAGTTTGTGCAGTGTCTCTTGCCAGAGACAGATGTTTCTTTTCTTCTGCAGTCTTAGAACTGTCAACCTCTTTATCTTTCACCATTGCTTCCTTCTCCTGTAATTGCTCTTCTTCTTTGGATCCGGAGACTGTAGGGGAAACCGGAGGAGAGATGCTAGTTTGTTCATGAGCCACTTCTTCTGGAGCAGAGGGTCCCAAGTCCTCAGCTGTTTCTGTACCTAAATCCTCTACAACTGGAAGATTGAACCTTTTGAAGGCCTTCCGGAGGATTTCTTCTGTTTCTTGGGCCACTTTGTCAGTCTCGCCAAGCATGAGTTGATTCATCCTGGCTTTGCTTCTAAACTCATCTTTGCAGTCTTTGAAGATAATGTTCATGGTCTTGGGATCAATTTGAGGATATAGCTGAATAGCTATCTGCTCCCGGATCTCAAGATCTTTAGCATGAGCATTATTCTTTCTTACTTCCATTTCCTTTTCTAGGCTTTTGGGAATAAGAGATATTATTTCAATGAAAGCCTTATTATATATGTTAAGATATTTTACTGTGGCCTCCTGCAGAGTCTTTTGGTCGGCCTTACTGAAGTCATCATATGATTCAGTCATTGGTTGAAGGTTTCCATCCACCGTGACTGACTTGATTATGCTCTTTAGTGACAGAGTGGGCTTTTCAACAGTTACCTCTGCCATTTCATCCTTGTCTTGGCCTGTGGAGGGCTTACCGGATCCTTTCTTCTTCTGTTTCTTTACTTCTCTTACTCCCTCATCTGATTCTGTTTCCTCTTCATCCTTTTGGCTTCCATAAGCCCTTGTGGCTTTTGTCTTGGATCTCTTACCGGATGCCTGGACTTCCGGTTTTGAACTTTTGGTTGTGGAAGGTGCAGGTCTCTTTGATGATCTGGTCCGGGTGGGAGTTTCAACCGGAGCACTTTCTTTGCTTTTCTCTTCTTCCTCGGCCTTCCTCCTCTTTTCCCAGCTGGCATCAAGTGCCTCCTTTGAGATACCTAGCCCTTGAGCAATGTGCTCTACTTCTTTTCTTACCTTTCTTTTAATCTCAGGTTCCCTGAGTTCTACATGTATTTTTACACTCAGCTCCTCAAAGGTTCCAAACCTTTCTGCCTTAGGATCTTTGGGCTGACTTAGCATGTGTTGAACATGCAGCTCCACTATCTGTTCATCAACTTCATACCCCATGGGCATGATCCAGACAGTCCTTGGCTCCACTGCCTCCATTAGGCACTGATCAGTGTCAACCATAAAGCACACTGAGTCCTTGTATTTCTCAATGAGAGACTGGGGAATTCTCTCTCTTGCTTGCATCATGCTCTGAAAGTTTTTGAAGTATCCCCATAGAGCTGTATTTCTCGCTTTTGCATCCCCAAGTCCATGCAAATAGTCTCTTATCTGGACTGCAACAGGTTTGTCATTTTGCCATACCCATCCACTTGTTCTGGGTAGCTCATTCATGAAGTAGAAGAATAGACATACAATCAGAGTACCATACTTAAAGGAATTCTTCTTATCCTTCTTGATTTTCTGTGTATTTTCCATTAATTGGCTTAGCAGTAGTTCGCAGAGATCATACTCTGCATTCTTTCTTAGCATCTCATAGGCAGTGTATACTGCAGTTCCGGATACAGAATTCTCCCTGCTGGAGTGGTAGATCTTGTATCCTATTATCATTGATGCATATTTGATATCCGGATCGGAGATGTCTTCAATGGTCATTGCCCTTTTGTCAAATTTTGATCCGGTGGCCTCAGTTACAATGTTGTTCTTGACAGATTTGAGGATAGGTACTCCTCCGGAAGAGTATAGGCCAGTTACTGCTCTAATTGCCTCTTTTGTGATCTTGCAGGGTCTATCTAGCCATAGAAAGTTGTCATGCATTCTGCTCAGTACATACCGGACCCATTCATCCTCTTCAAAACAGGGGAAATGAATAAATTGCTCAAATTGTTTCTTCTGAATATCCTTATACTCTGGTTTAAGCTCAAAAGCATTGTCAATCAGCTGCTTGTGATAGAGGTCTCTTAATTTGAATTCCCCAAATTCCTCAATGTTTGCATGTATGTAAACCCTAATGTCTTCGGTGTGTAAAAATCCGTGGGGAACACTAGAGAAGGCTCCTAGTGGGTCTACCTCCAATGATTTGTAGGGATGTTTCTTGAATGAGGGGCGAGGTCTATCAGAGATCTTAACTATGTTTGGAGTAGCCATTCTTCAAAGATTTGCAGTGAGGTAATGAAAAACGGAGAATACCTTATGCGCCTTCGGTTTGCACGGAGTGGTTGGATTGATTTCTTTATGCAATAGCTTCGGCAGGAGATCCTTGGTGCTTGATGAACCTTGTTGCAGAGCTCCACTTTTCGCTTCTTCTCGAGTGCAGAATGAGCAAATGACCTTTGAGAAATCCCTTAAATTGCTCCGCGAACCCTAATATCTGTCTGCAATAAATGCTTCACCTACATCATTCCGGTTTGCCTTGTCTGGATAGTTTGGAGTATCCCGGATTGGTTCTGATCTGAGGATATCATCCGGATCTTTCAATCATGAATAAATCAAGGTAACATATTACAAGAGCATCCCAAACACTCTGTCCAATCCGCAGAACAAGATAGTGCATTTCTGGATCTTTCCGGACCTTTTTGTAATCCTCTATCATACCGGAGCATCTCCCTGAACAGGTCTTATTTGATCGATCACAGCTTCTTCATAACTTCATGCGGACCTCTGAAAACTTGACTGAAGTATCTCAAGACTCATATCTACAAACCCTTTGATCCGCATCTTGTGCCACATCCGGTACCACTTGTTTGGCTGGGGGAACAAGATTTTCTTTGAGTCTCCCCCTGAGCCTGAGCTCACTTTTTAATTTCTGGAAGAAATATTAGCACCAGAGTCTGGTGCGGATCCAACCTCTACATTCTCTGAACTTTTCTTCACCCAGATCTTGCTCATCTGATTCCTAACCTCATCCGCATTCATCTTTTGTTTACCCTTGTCTTGATTCTGATTATACTCCGAACCTCTTTTGTCCTGATTCTTGTTTCTGCAAACTTTAGCATTATGACCGGACCTATTGCAGATTTGGCAAATAACATTTCTTTGCATTTTTGACTGATATCCTCTTGATCTGCATTGATTAGCCATATGACCTACTCTATTGCATGTGAAGCATCTACCTTTGAATGATTTGTTTACTTGTATACTTCTGCATTCATGGGATTTGTGTCCATACCTTTTGCAGTTGAAGCACTGTCCGGAGAAGGATGAATTAATCTGATTCATTCTCATTCTGCACTGATTAGCTTTGTGACCAAAGTGGTTGCAGCTGTGGCAGTATCCATTGAAGGATGGATATCTTTGAGCATTTGGCTGTCTTACCGGAGGTCTTCTAGGCCTGCTTCTTGGATTTTCTGATCCAAGATTCTTCTGACCGGATCCGGAGCTTTCTCCTTTCTTATATCCCAAACCATACTTGTCATCTGTCCTCTTTTGACTTCCAAGAAGAACTTCAAGTTGAGCAGAACTTATCTTGAATTTCTCTTTATATTCATTTGCTGTTTGAAGGTCTCTTTTGAGAGAGGCAATTTGATCCTCAAGTTTTCCTTCATTATCTTTGGCATCTTCAAGATCAGACTCAAGATGTCTGATAATCCTGTCCATCTGGTGGCATTCTTCTGATTTTTCTTTAAGAGATTGTCTTAGATTGTCTTCAGCCTTTCTTTTTTCTTCAATCTCTTGAGTAAACTTTATAGTTCCTGATTCCATTTCATGTCTTAACATAATGACTTCTTTTGATAACTTTTCACATAACTTGGTTTGCTCAGTCAATTCTTCATTTGTATTGCTTTCTTCACTTTGTCTTGCCAACTGTTGAAGCAGCTCCTTTCTCTTTTTCATAGAGAGACTTAATTTGTCTTTTAATTCTCTCATGAATTCATCAGCCTGTTTGAGTCTTTCCTTTAATTCACTGACTTCAGAATTCGACTGTTCAAGATCCTCAAGAGCAGTCTTGAGTTGCTCCCTTAAACCATATGCATCCATTTGAAATCCCAGATCTTCCTCAAGCTGTTAGGCTCTATTAGGAGGAACTTAGCTCTGATACCAATTGTTGATAACTGAGAGGGGGGGGTGAATCAGTTATCCTAATTGTTTCCTTTATTGAACTTTCCTTTTAATTGATGCAGCATAAAATCAAACATAAAACATTAACCATAAAACAAGAAACACATGACACAGTATTTTTGACGTGGAAACCCTGTTAAGGGAGAAAACCACGGGGTGATTAACCCAAAATTATTCTCTGTTAGAAGAATAGGAAATTACAAAGATGGCACTTGCCAATTAGGGCTCACTGCCCGAGCACACTGCTCACAAGAGGCCCACTGCCTACAAGAAGACACACTGTCTACAAAGTGATGAGAATCACAGTCTTGAACTGATTGGAAGCATCTGCATATGCTGGAGTTCAGTTCCGGTTAGGCTCAGTACACTGATCTGCTGCACTTCATCTTTCCTCTGTTCTTTATTCTGCTATCTTTCACATACCGGATCCTTTTTGCTACCTCTGCTCTTTATCTGGACTTATTCGCATATCTCTCCACAACAACTACTCCTTCACAACTAAATCCATCCTCTATATATATCCGCACAAGTAATTTCATCACCTTTCTAGTCGGCATCCGGAACAGTCTAGTTTCTTATAAACTTTCATTCTGTCGGCTGAATCCTTCCTCACCAAGCAATGCGGATCAAGCATATACTTGTAGATATCATTAATCATGTCGGCCAAACATGATTCATGCCTTCACAACCTCTGTCATCAATAGTAACCCATCCGGAAAGCAGTCTGATACTCTGCCAGTCAGTTCTTCCTCTGTTTTCACTGTCTCTCAGGAATCCGGTACTCAACCATTCATATCTTTTTCCTTGTCCATCACCGGAGGCTAAATCCTTGGAATATACCACTCAAGGTAGTCCTCTTGACTTCCCCAAATCCGCACTGCACCAAGACACTTCCTCTGAGAGGTCCGGACCAATCTGTCGGACCTTGCCACATGCTCTGTTCTTCTTCACCGGACCACAACATTCTTTATTCTGACTTCCGGTAGAGACATATCATGTCTTGCGGATATGTGGGATGACCTTTGTTGCCATCAATGACAACAACCATGAATCCATATAGTGTCTCTTGCCAACAGGGTGGGGTAGGGTTGTGCTCAAATTTTTGTTTGGTTGGTAGTCATGGAGGTAGGACAATGCCTAAGATAGATTTTGTGGGTTTACGGGACAATGCCTAAACTAGAAATCACATAGACATTAGGTAAGTTTATGGGTTTACAGGAAGGAGGAATATCAAGATTTTGTGAGATAAGAGGAGGGAGGAAATAGATAGGAGAAGAAAAACCTTATTTTAAAAATTTCTTATCATTTTCTTTGTCTAGAGGTTTGTCAGGGGGTGGGTTGGAAGCAAACTAGGTCTAGGACATCTGGTAGGGATATATTAGAAAATAGGTAAGTTTGATATGGGTTGGTTAGTAGGTTGGGTGTAGTGTTGGGGAACTTTCTTAGGCCTACTTTTAGATGTGGATGGGGAAAGGTCCTACACTTTTTCTTTTACTTTATCTCAGAGGGGTGTTAGATGGGAGATAGAAGTCAATGAGGAAGGGGAAGTAGTAATAGGTGGATATATGGTGGGGAATATAGGGGCATAGCTAGTGGAGTAGGTGAAGTAATAGAAAGAGGTTGTGGGGTTGGGGCAGCAATGCGTTTAGAGGCATAAGATAGGTAAAGGTGAAAGAGGGAATTGGTATGAGGTTGAGGTGGACCAAAAGGGGTTGACAAAAAATAATCTAAGGATAAGTGTCTTAAGGTAACAGCTATGAGAAATGGTGAAGACATTACCATCATAGGGAATTTTAGAGTCAACAAAAGAGGGAACTAGATCATGTTGGAGTCAATAATATGCTATATAATATGTCATAGGCTCATACCCCTCTCTGGTGTCATGTCCTGGGGTCTAATTGGTGGTAATTGGATGAGTCTATTAGAGAGAATTTGTCGAAGAATAGTGTGGAGGGGATCAACAAGCTTTAGTAGACATGTATGGAAAATGTGGTAGCATAGACAAGGTAGTGAGTTGTTTGAAAAGATGCCTCAAAAAATGTGGTCTCATGGTGATGTCCTTGTCTATGCATCTGCTTTTCATGGCATTCCATGAGACCACATTTCTTTGAGGCATTTTTTTAAATAACTATATTGTAATTGAAATTTTGTCATCTATCAACATGTAGTTATTAGTTATGCAATGTCTAGTAATGCTTTGAGTTTGAAAGACGTGCAATGAAATGTAACCAACAATATACATATAAAATACAAAAATCTAGTAAGTATAATTCATTAATTAAACTATTTATTTTATTACCTCCATGAAGCTTTGAAGTCCACCACCACTAGCAGGTGTTGCTATGAAATCTCTAATATTAACCTATTCAACATCCAAAATCAGATATTAGAATATCATTCATATAACGATTCTATTCACATGTAATATTTATAATTGTTTACTAGTTACATACCCCGATAGTAGATGTCATAGTGTAATATGCAGATGGAGAACCGCTGAAAACTGCATCAATGTTATGACCCTAAAATTTTATGAAAATCATCAAACTAAATTAGTTAATCTTGCATTTCAAAAATGAAATTTAATAAATTAAATTCAATGAACTTGCTAAGAATTACCTGAGTATCAAGGCTGAGAGTCTCACTCAGGGGGGCATCTATCATCGCCATCTGCTCAGTTGCAAATGTAGACTGCACACCTGCGTCCCGACTATCCATAGGTTCATAACCACAAGCTGACCCGTAAGCTTAACAAGTATGGGGTGGAACCCTATTCAAACTCTCCCTGACCCACGTTGTGTTGTAGGACTAGCATGCTCTATGATGCTCTGGGTCAAGGCACTAATGGACTGAAGTGTCTTGACCTCAACACTCTCCTTCACAATAGAAGGGATAGACACATGCTCATGGGCTAGTCTGGCGGGTGCTCATCTCATTGGCCATTGTGGGTCAACATGTGCCCCTAGTCTATCCTGTGTTGACCTCCCACCTCTACCCTTGAACTCCAACATATCAAAATAGTTTTGTACTTTATTTTTGACAAACTCGTAGTAGAGTTTCCTCAAAAAATATTGTGGGAACTCATTATTATTGCATGGAGGATGGCAAAAACCATCCACCACCTCTACTCAAAATTGTCCCTTATTGTTTGGTTGTTGCACCAATAGATATGGAACCTCTTGCATGTAAGGGGTAGAGGTTCATTTGTTTGTGGGTCTGTGAAAATGGAACACAAGTCCAATTTTGTAATTTGTTCATTTTTAACTTGTTCATATGACAACTTGTCTACATAGAACTCTCTAAATTCTCTCCTCTTTTTTGACCAACTAGAGATTTGCTTGCTAATTGAATCTGCATTTGATAAAATATATTCAAGGGATTGAGCAAGCATGGATCTATGCAAGGTTGAAGTTGCAGGTTCTTTCAACCTTCCAATTATGTCCTCAATTTATTTTTTATTGTTTTCAATTTGCCCCATTATATTTTCTTGCATTCCATGGGCATATTGAGGAATGTATGGAGGTGTTTGTTGTTAGGGTTGTTCTTCAACAGGTATTTGTTGTTAAGGTGATGGAGGATTTTATGGATTTTCAAGAGGAGGAGGAGGTGCATTATCAATTCTTGTAAATTAAACAAATTTACATCAAAAAACTACTTAAACCTACCTATTTAGCAACAAATTCACAAAATAAAGAAAATAGAACTTACTTCTTTGGCCTCCCTGACGTCGTGGTTTTATTTTTATGATGAATCAGCGACAAATTGTTGATGATATGCCCTTCGATAACATGAGTGCACTCACCTTTATCTTCAAGCCATGGGTTTTCTATGAAATATAATGGAACAGTGAAATGAAACACATGTTCTTTTTATAAATAGTAGACAATAATGCACTCATGTTATAACGCGAGTGCGTTATGGCTTAATTTTTTTTAAAAAAGTTGGCCACTTTTTGGCCTCCCAACTTTTTTACATCTATCGTTTATCTTCAAAAGTTTGGACTAGCTACTCACACAATCCTTTGCCTCTAATTAGCTTAGTGTCTTTGATGATCACATCATACTCCAGGATCTTAGTGACCCAACTAGCTCTCTTTTCACTAATCTCAATCCCTATCATATAATCTCTCACACTAGCAGGAGAAAATAAAACTTTAATATCGTTATTTCCCAGCATATATCTAATTTTTTTCAAAGCTCTAATAATGGAAAATACATGCTTATCCATGGGGCTATATCTTACCTTATAGTCCTTCAAAGTCTGACTGAAGAAGGCCAGAGGTTGTTCCATTCTTTGTTCATTTTGCTACATCAGAACTATAGCGATGTTGTTCTCTCCTCCATGTGCATAGAGGACAAAGTCCTCATAATTTGGGTTTATGAGAGTAGGCGCTTGGGCAATTTCTTCTTTGATTTTCTCAAAACCATCCTTCCCTTCTTTAGTCCATCTGAAGACTGCATCTTTTTTGAGCATAAGGGTTAGAAATTTCACCAAGATGGCACAGTTAGGAATGAACTTCCTAACAAAATTAATCTACCCTAAAAATGACTGTAAAGCTTTTTTGTGAGTGGGGAAAGGAAGAAAAAGGAGAGCATATGTTCTTTCAAGGTCTATGGATATCCCATCCTTAGACACTATATGACCTAGAAGCTTACCTTGGGCAACAACAAAGATACATTTCTTGGGGTTTAGAGATACCCCAAACTCTCTGCATCTTTGGAAAACTTTCTCCATATGCATCATGTGATTTTCTCCCTTCTTGGAGAAGATTATAATGTCATCTACATAAATCAAGATGAATTTGTTTATAAATCCTTTGAAGGAAATATATATTGCCCTTTGAAATGTGGCACCTGCATTTCATAAATCAAATGGCATTTTTGCATATACCATGGTTCCCCATTTGGTTGTTTGAATCTATCTTCCTCTTTGACGAAGATCTGATTATATCCAGAGAAGCCATCCAATAATGAAAACCTCTCTACCCCTGTAACTTTTTGTAAAATTTGATCCATGGAGGGTAGAGGGTAATGATCTTTCAAAGAAGCCTGATTCAGGTCCCTGAAGTCTGCACAGATCCTAATCCCTCTATTTTTCTTTCTCACAGGCACTAGATTAGTAACCCAAGTAGAATATTTGATAGGGAAGATGATCCTCACCTATATGAGCTTGGCAAGCTCCTTTCTCATGAGTAGCTCAATCCTTGGATTTATGGGCTATTGTTTTTGGTGGACTGGCTTGCAATTTGGATCCAAATAAATGGCACCCTAAGCCACATCTAGATTGAACCCTTTAAGATCCTCATATGTCCATGCCAAGATGTCACTATATTTCTAGGTGAGATGTATGAATTCTTGCTGCTCTACATCACTAGAAACTTTACCTAGCAGCAACTCCTTGTCCTAGGTGATGGTTACCTTCTCGTAATCCTCTTTTTTAAAGTTCATGTTGCTTCTCTTGCCCCTAAACTCATCATCATGATTAAAAATGGCCTCCAAGGTGACTAAACTTGTGGGCAACTTGTTGGTTTTGAGTTGGATGATCTGGTCACCATAGCATTCCTACAACCTAGGTTGCGCCATGGAGGAAAACTCTGTTTCATTCTAAATGAAGCTTGCAATCTTCTTGTTGATGTCAAAGAATTTCTAATGAGTATCATTATCAGCAACATAGGGCCTAATCACCATTTTCACATGTTGATTAGGACCTTGAAACAAGTCTGTAGGTGGAGAAAATTGAACCCCCGCCATTGCTAATTGATCAACCTCTGAATTTAATTTTCTTGGGATTACCTGTAGGTTGAAAGCATCAAAGCTCTCAAACAAGTCCCAAACTCTATGTCTATAAGCTCTTAGAAGTGGGTTTTTTGTTGCACATCTCTCTCTAACTTGGTTGACTACTAATTCAGTATCCCCAAAGATCTCCAAATATTTGATTTTATTCTTTTCTACTAACAGTAGGCCGTGGACCAATGCCTCATACTCTGCTACATTATTTGTGAAAGAAAAATGTAGTCTATGAGCAAAATACAACTTCTTACCAGTTGGAGAGACTAGTAAAACCCCTACACTAGATCTATTTATGCTCTTTCCACCATCAAAAAACATCTTCCATGGGCTATTGGAGTCATCATCTGGCTTATGTATAGAAGGGACTGAAGAATCTATTGCAAATATGTGCCTAAGTGGTGTTGTCATTGATGTTAACATATCCTTTTTGCCATTGGTGTCAACTATATCCTATATTGTTGTCTGTATAGAAGATTAGATTGTTGAGGATATTGAGAAAATTAAATACAATTAATGCATGCGTACCATATGGCTATGTAGAGGATTGTCAAAGGTTGCTTCAATTAAGAATTGGGAAGTTCGCATATAGATTTGAAGAAGTTATGGCCATCTGAGTAGAACCAGATATTGCAGTATTCAGAAGAGACAGTGTAACAGTAAGTTGGTCTGAATTACTCCCCAGTGAAATATTATGGTCTGCGGATCTGAAGGCATGTTTGGGAAGTTAGTGTGTATCATCAACTCCAATGGTTCGTGCTTTTGAGGTCTACAAGCTATCTTTCAAGTTTGACAGTCATGGCAGATAATGTTCTTGAGGTTCCGAAGGAAAATACAAATGATTCTAGTAATTTGGTTTAGAGTTGATGTTATTGGTGAATTCAATGTGCTTATGGAGGTATTTGGATCATGTGGCTACTATGTTGGAGGTCCGCATTGAAGTTTGAGCTTGTTGATTGGAGATTTCTTCTTTGAGGTTGATGATCTTCCCAATCTTGGTCAACTGGATGTTCCTAGCATGATACAGATGATCTAAAGAGCATTTTATGAAGCATGGTATGTTAATGGAGGAAGTTTCAAGTCTCAACTATGTTTGGCTGACAGTGTATAGATCTGCGTTAAGTTTATTCGGCCTTGTTGATCATTCCAAGGTTGATGAAGTGTATAAATACTTGTTGAAGAGTTGTGGAAAATTATCCTTGTACGAAATAAATTAAATCCAAAGAAAGGGTCAAAAGCATAGCAAAGAAGTATAGGAGTGAAGGGAGTATAGAGAGAAGAGTCAGTGAAGAAAAATTTGAAGATAGGAGCAGAAGTTTTGTGAGCCTTCAAAGGGACTAATTCAAGCATGAATGTAGATGCTATTTCTTAGTTCATTATCTCTATGTAAATCATAGTTCCTTATAGGCAGTGAGCCTCTTCTTGAGCAGTGAGCTCTGGGCAGTGCGCCTGAAGGCATATGCCTTCTATTTTCTTAAGTACTTTTAATAGGGTACACATTTTTGTGGGTTAACCCCCATAGTGGTTTTTCCCTTAATCGGGTTTTCCACGTCAAAATTTTGGTGTTGTGTGTTCATGTTGATTCTGCTCATGTATTGATTTATGCTTAAATGTTTACATCATTAATTTGGTTGTAAATTAAGAAAGAAGATTTAAAAGTGCAGAAAAGGTTAAAGGTTAGGGACAACTGATTCACCCCCCCTCTCAGTTGTCCAGACTAATTTCAACAATTGGTATCAAAGCCAAGTTCCTCTAAAAGGAGCTTAACCGCTCAAGGAGATCTTGGATGTTGACTTATAAGAAGGATAGTCCAAGATTCGATGGAACAAAGTACTTTGTTTGGAAGAGTCGCATGGAATACCATTTACAATGCATGGGTGATGCTTATTGGTTAATAACCAAAGATAAGTATGAACCTCCAAAGAAAGGTCCTTCAACTCCAGATGAACTCAAGGATGCTGAAAATAACCTTCGAGCTAAAGAAGCCTTGTTGAGTGCCCTGACTGATTCAGAAATGACAAATGTTTTTGGTCTGAAAACTGCTCATGAAATCTGGGAGAAGTTGGAGAATCTGTATGAAGGAGATAAATATGTCAAATGTTCCAAAGTACAAAGTCTGAGAGGAAACTTTGAAAATCTGAGGATGAGTGAAGATGAAAACATCATAATTTACATGCAAAAGATAAACAAACTTGTGTGTGGGATCAGGTGTGCTGGTGGAATTTTGGAAGAATGAGATATTGTGGCAAAAGTGCTCAGATATTTGCCTAATTCATACAAACATAAGGTTGTTGCTATAGAGGAGATCAAGACTATCTCAGATGTTACAAGAGATCACCTAGTTGGGAAAATTTTAGCTTTTGAATTGAGTGAATTTGGTGATTCTCTTCCTAAGTCTGAATCTGCATTCAAAGCCAATGTACATGGAAAACAAAGATATGATCCGAGTGAAAACTCTTCTACAAGATCAAATAGATTTGTGAAGACAAGAAAGGATCTTGAAGATGTTGAAATAGAAACTACAGATCTTGAAGCTCTTATTGCTAGAAGAATGCCAAGAGGATCTAGTAAGTATGAAGGAAAATTGCCACTCAAATATTTTTCTTGTAATAAGATTGGTCATTTTGCCTCAAGATGTTTAGAAAGGTTTTCAAAACCAAACCCTAATACGTACAAGGGTCAGAATAAATGTTACTATGTCCAAGAAGATGGAGAAGAAGGGGTCACATATGATGAATCTGATCATGGAGGTTCCTCTGAAAATGATTGGGTGTTCATTGCTATCAAAGAAGAAGATTTGGTGTCTACTGAATCTACCAGTTGTGCAAATGTGGAAAGTGCCTTGGCTACTTAGGTTATTGAAAGAGATGAATGGGTGATTAATAGTGGATGTTCTCATGATATGACTGGTGACAAGAGTAAGTTTGTGATTTTTAAAAATTATGGAGGACTTGTGAAATTTGGAGACAACTCAGCTGGTAGAATCCATGCCAGAGGATCCATCTCTTTTGATGGTAAGAATAGCACCAATGATGTTTTGTATGTGGAAGGACTAAAACATAATCTTCTCAGTGTTGGACAGTTGGTTGACAAGGGTTATGATCTTTGATTCAAGGATGGGAAATGTAGAATCTTGGAAAGTTCCAGAACTGAAATTGCATTTGGTACTCAAACTAGAGGTAACATCTTTCACTTAAGTAGTTCAGGCAAAAGTTGTTTGATTTCTCAAATAGATCAAAGTTGGTTATGGCATAGGAGGATGTGTCATGTGAATTTTGATAACACTGTCAAAATAAGTTCCACTCAAGTTGTAAGAGATCTTCCAAGACTTGTGAAACCTGATAACATATGTAGAGAATGTCAATTGGGTAAACAGAGAAAAATTTCATTCAAAAGTAAGGAACAAGGTTCAAGTGGGAGATTGGAACTGGTACATACTGATCTCTGTGGTCCTGCTAGAATTAGGAGTGTGCAAGGAGATAGATATTTCATATTGTTGATTGATGATTACTCCTGGATGATGTGGATAACTTTCCTAAAAGAAAAATTAGAAGCTCTTGATAAGTTTAAGGTGTTCAAGATGATGGTTGAAAATAAGATTGGTGGGAAATTGAAGTGTTTGCGATCTAACAGAAGTGGAGAATTCACTTCCAGTGAGTTTGATGCTTTCTTTGAAAAGCATGGAATAAAAAGATAGTTATCTTCTCCTAAGACTCCTTAGAAAGATGGAGTTGTGGAAAGGAAGAACCAGACCATTCAAGAAGCTACTAGGACCATGATGATGGAAACAAATGTTCCTCAAGTTTATTGGAGGGAAGATGTGAGTACTACTATCTACACTCTTACTCAGGTGCAAATCAAAGGAATTTTTGGTAAGACTCCTTATGAACTATGGTTTGGTCATCCTCCTACTGTGACATATTTCAGAGCTTTTGGTAGTAAATGCTATATCAAAAGAGATGAGGATTTAGGCAAGTTTGAGGCAAGAAGTGATGAACGAATATTTTTGGGATACTCAACTCAAAGTAAGGCTTATCGATGCATCAACAAAAGGTTGAAAAAAATTGTTGAAAGTGCTAATGTTAAAGTTGATGAAAGCAAAGAAGGACATTCCAGGTACTGCGGATATGATTCAAATGATCAAGATGAAAGTCAAAGTCAAGGAAGGCAAGTTCAAATCTAGACTTAGATTCAGATTGTTTTGGTAACTCCAGTAACTCAAGAGATTAGTGCAAAATATGAGGAACAAGTTCAAGAAACAAAAGTTCAAACAATTTCCAAAACTCCCAGGTATGTAAGGTTGAATCATCCTGAAGATCAGATCATAGGAGATTAGAGTAAATGTGTCTAAACTAGGAGAAAATTTACTGAAGATCAAGAGGAGATTTGTTTGATTTCAAAGATTGAACCTAAATTAGTAAGTGAAGCTTGTAATGATGAAAACTAGGTTAAAGCAATGGAAGAAGAATTGATGCAAATTGAAAAGAATCACACTTGGAATCTGGTTCCTAGTCCTAAGGATAAAAATGTGACTGGAACCAAATGGGTCTTCTGGAATAAACTAAATGAAGATGGTGAGGTTGTAAGGAATAAGGCAAGGTTGGTATGTAAAGGCTATTCTCAAGTGGAAGGAATTGATTTTGAAGAAACTTTTGCCCTGGTGGCAAGGATAGAGGCAGTTAGATTATTTCTTGCTTTTGTTGCTTTTAGAGATTTTAAAGTATATTAGATGGATGTCAAATCAGCATTCCTGAGTGGACATTTGGAGGAAGAAGTCTACATTGAGAAACCAGAAGGTTTTCAGTTGTCTAATCAGGGAGATATGGTTTGTAGACTGAGAAAAGCCTTATATGGACTCAAGCAAGCTCCAAGAGCCTAGTATGCCAGATTGGATAAGCATTTGCTTAAGCTAGGATTTAGCAAAGGTACTACTGTTAGTAATCTGTACTTCAAGATTAATCATGAGGACATTCTAATTGTTGAGGTCTTTGTTGATGATATCATTTTTGGTGGAAATGAATGTCTGTGCAAAGCATTTGCTGATCAAATGAAAAGTGAGTTTGAGATGTCAATATTTGGTGAGATGAATTTATTTCTAGGTCTGCAAATTGTTTAGTTAAATAAAGGTATCTTCATATCTCAGTCCAAGTATGTGAAAGAATTGTTGAAGAAGTTTGGAATGGAAGATTCAAAGCCAGTAGGTACACCTATGGTAACTAGATGCAAGCTAAGCAAAGATGATGACTCCCCCAAGGCAAATTAGAAAAGGTATAGATCAATGATTGGAGGATTGCTCTATCTGACTTAGACTAGACCTAACATCATGAATGTAGTTGGACTTGTTGCCATATTTCAAGATGATTCAAAAGAATCCCATGTTATGCGGAAGGAATTAATTTTGAAGAAACTTTTTCCCCAATGGCAAGGATAGAGGTAGTTAGATTATTTCTTGCTTTTACTACTTTCAGAGATTTTAAACTATATCAGATGGATGTCAAGTCAACATTCCTGAATGGAGATTTAGAGGAAGAAGTCTTCATTGAGCAACTAGAATGTTTTTATTTGTCTAATCAGGGAGATATGACTGAGAAAAGCCTTGTATGGACTCAAGCAAGCTCCAAGAGCCTGGTATGCTAGATTGGAGAAGCATTTGCTTAAGCTAAGATTTAGCAAAGGTACTACTGTTAGTAATCTGTACTTCAAGATTAATCATGAGAACATTCTAATTGTTGAGGTCTTTGTTGATGATATCATTTTTGGTAGAAATGAATGTATGTGCAAAGCATTTGTTGATCAAATGAAAAGTGAGTTTGAGATGTCAATGTATGGTGAGATGAATTTATTTCTAGGTCTGCAAATTATTCAGTCAGATAAAGGTATCTTCATATCTCAGTCCAAGTATGTGAAAGAATTGTTGAAGAAGTTTGGAATGGAAGATTCAAAGCTAATAGGTACACCTATAGTAACCGGATGTAAGCTAAGCAAAGATGATGACTCCCCCAAGGCAAATCAGAAAAGGTATAGATCAATGATTGGAGGATTGCTCTATCTGATTCAGACTAGACCTAACATCATGAATGTAATTGGACTTGTTGCCATATTTCAAGCTGATCCAAAAGAATCCCATGTTATGGCAGTCAAAATAATTTTTAGATATCTCAAGGGGACAATTGATTATGGACTGTGGTAGCAAAAGGACAATGACTTCACTCTTCATGCATATACAGATTCTGATTGGGCAGGAGATGTGGATGATAGAAAAAGAACTAGTGGTGGTGCATTCTTCTTGGGGAGAAGTTTGGTCTCTTAGATAAGCTAAAAGTAAGAGGCAATATCTTTGTCTACTGCAAAGGTAGAGTATATAGCAACAACAAATAATTGTACTCAATTTTTGTGGATGAAGTAAATGTTGAAGGACATCAGAATTGTGTTTGAGGAGCCAGTCACAATTTTCTGTGATAATTCTAGTGCAATAAGCATCTCAAAGAATCTGGTATTGTATTCAAAGACAAAACATATATCTATCAAGTTTCATTTCTTGAGAGAGAAGGTAAATGAGAATGAAGTCAAGATGGAGTTTGTGCCTTCCAAAGATCAAATCATTGATATCTTCACTAAGCCTTTTCTCAAGGATACTTTTGAGTATCTCAGAGAGAAGTTAGGGGGTATTACCCCTCCTGATCATAACTAAGATGCACTTATGTGCATCAGTCTGGTGGAATTCTCAGACATATCTTGAGATCCAGATTGATGTTGAGAAGATACTACTCTAAGGAGTAGTTAGTATGCAAATGTTGGAGATCAGTTTAAAATAAAAAGGAGAAAATATAGCAAATATGTGCCCTTTTCCATTGATGTCAAAGGGGGAGAGAAGTCATGTGGAAAACTTGGAAGTGAATAGTTGCTGGTGAAAGGGGGAGCAGTGAAGAAAATGGTTGTAGGTGTGATAAGAGAAAGGGGGAGAAGTTTTTGTCTTGATGATTGAATTTAGTTTTACACTTCATATGTTGCCACCAATGACAAAAGGGAAGATTGTTGCAAATATGTGCCTAAGTGGTGTTGTCATTGATGTCAACATATCCTTGTTGCCATTGGTGTCAACTGTATCCTATATTGCTATCTGTATAAAAGACTAGATTGTTGAGGATATTGAGAAAATTAATGACAATCAATGCATGCAGACTATATGGGTAGGTAGAAGATTGTTAGAGGTTGCTCCAGTTAAGAATTGAGAAGTCCACATAAAGATTTGAAGAAGTTATGGCCATATGAGTAGAACTAGATTTTGTAGTAGTCAGAAGAGACAGTGTAACAGTAAGTTGGTCTGCATTACTCTGTAGTGAAATATTATGGTCTGCAGATCTGATGGCATGTTTGGGAAGTTAGTGTGTATCATCAACTCCAATGGTTCATGGTTTGGAGGTCTGCAAGCTATCTTTCTAGTTTGGCAGTCATGGCAGATAATGTTCTTGAGGTTCTTGAGGAAAATACAAATGATTCTAGTAATTTTGTTTAGAGTGGATGTTATTGGTGCATTTAATGTGCTTATGGAGGTCTCTAGATCATGTGGCTAGTATATTGGAGGTCTGCATTAAAGTTTGAGCTTGTTGATTGGAGATTTCTTCTTTGAGGTTGATGTTCTTCCTAGTCTTGGCCAACCGGATGTTCCTGGCATGATACAGATGATCTAAAGAGCATTTTAGGAAGCATGGTATGGTAATGGAGGAAGTTTCAAGTCTCAACTATGTTTGGCCGATAGTGTAAAGATCTGCGTTAAGTTTAGCTGACCTTGTTGATCATTCCAAGGTTAATGAAGTGTATAAATACTTGTTGAAGTGTTGTGTAAAATTATCCTTGTATGAAATGAATTAAATCTGAAGAAAGGATCAAAAGTAGAGCAAAGAAGCAAAGGAGTGAAGGGAGTATAGAGAGAAGAGTCAGTGAAGAAGAATTTGAAGATAGGAGTAGAAGTTTTGTGAGCCTTCAAAGGGACTAATTCAGTCATGAATGTAGATGCTATCACTCAGTTCATTATCTCTGTGTAAATCATAATTCCTTATAGGCAGTGAGCCTCTTCTTGAGCAGTGAGCTCTGGGCAGTGCACTCGAAGGCATGTGCCTTATATTTTCTTAAGTACTTTTAACAGGGTATGCATTTTTGTAGGTTAACCCCCATCATGGTTTTTCCCTTAACTGGGATTTTCATGTCAAAATTCTGGTGTTGTGTGTTCATGTTGATTCTACTCATGTGTTGATTTATGCTTGAATGTTTACATCATTAATTTGGTTGTAAATTAAGAAAGAACATTTAAAAGTGTAGAAACGGTTAAAGGTGGACAACTGATTCACCCCCCTCTCAGTTGTCTAGACTAATTCCAATAGAATCCCCTTCATGGATCATGTAGGTGCCCAAGTTAGTTTCCTCAGTAATATCATAAGGATCAAAATTATAGTGATCCCTTGCCCACTCATCAAGAAAAAGATCACGAATTAGAAGAGGTGAAGCTTCTTCCTCAATAGAATCTGAGTCATGCACTTCTTCACGGGCTAAAATATAACATGAGGATTCATCAAGAGATGGTCATGGTTCTACACATGATAATTTGAAATTGGTTCAGCTTTAATGGTGAACCTCATGATATATCTTGTCCTCAAAAGCATATGAGACCAATCAGAAGAAAGGTGGCCACATATTTTGGCCACGAAGTCCCTTGACAAACAAATAGAAAAGAAGGAGGGAGATCAATGACCAAAATGTCTTGTTCAAAATTCAAATTTGGACATGCATGTAGAGTCAAGTCTAGTCCCTTGATCACTCCCACGGTGTTTACAGAGCTGCCATCTAATTGTAATACTCCTGATGAAATAGGGGTATATTTGATGCCTAATGCATCTGCTATCTTCTTGGGCATAAATGAAACACTAGCCCCTGAATCAATCATACAATTATGCACTAAAAACTTGCCAATGATCAAAGACAAGTAGAAAGGAGATGGTTTCTTAACTTCACTTACTTGTCCTTCACTTGGCTGCACAAGAGAGGTAGGGCTCTTTTCATTCTGCTTTACTGATGAGTCAGCTACTACTAATTCAGCTAAGGGGAAATGCCTTAAGGCATCTTGCAAAAGGTCCCTTTGAGAAGGGATTGACATCACCTCCCACATTGATACATTGATATTTATTTTCTTCATCTATTCCACAATATTTAGTGGAACAATGGCTGCCTTATACATTGAGGGAATCCATGTTCCCTTCTTTGATGGGTCTATAACCTATTCAGGCACTTCTAAGCATGATGGAATCTCTTTTGTAGCAGCATGTTTTCTACTCTGAATTGGAATTGTGGCACTGGCCACTTCTACCTTTGAAACAGGCTATTTTTGTAACATAGTAGGCATGGGACTAGCCTCCAACTACCTCTTTTTGGACGTAGTATTGTCTGCATTACTACTTATAGGCATTATCACACTGTCCATGGGTTGATTGACAACACAAAAGTCTTTTGTTGTCCATAGCATCACATTAGCATCAGAAGTAGCCTCATTTGATACCTTAGGGTTGTTATTGGTCGCCTCTGATAATGATGCCTACTGGGTATGAAAGTTATACACACCATTAAATCTCTTTCTTGTGCTCCAAAAGCACAAGTGGACTGATTATGAGGTTTGTTGTAGGGGTAGTACCAATTTGCTTCTTGGGCTAGATTATTCTAAGCAGGGACTAAAGCCCTAACTGGATTCACAGTTGGTATCTATTGGATTAACTATTTGTAATGGATGAGAAGGGTTAGGGTTTTGATATCTATTTTGTTGATAACCCTGACTCTAGTTTACATTTCTATTGGGATTGTAACCCTAATTCCAATTTTGATTGGATGACTGCCCTTGATTCTAATTTTGATGGGGTTTGGGGGTTGTTTGAATAGCTATACTATTCACTTTGTTGGTCAAATTAGACATTAGGGTTTTAAGATCACTCTCTTCTTGAGAAAGAGAGGATGTTGAAGCTCTAGGATTTGGGATGGGAGAAATAATGAGCTGTTGGTATGAGGAAGGCATCTCTGGAAAAAGTGGAATAGGAGGTTTGGGAGCAATTTTTCCAGCCTGTATTAAACAATTTTCAGCCTTAAGAGTTGTCTTATAACCAACTGGTAGAGTCGAGCAGTACCCATAGATTGCATCATTACTGCAATATCAAAATTTAAACCTCTTAGAAAGTATAAAAAAGCACCTTGTGGAGATGGCATGAGGGTAGCCAAAATTCTCTCCCACGTCCTCTAGAATCTAAAATTAAGATCTACCAACATCTCACTTGGGGCTCTCTTGATTGTTGTCAGTTGTTCCAGTAATGAAACATTATCTTCCCTCTCTCCGAAATATTTATAGAGGGCCTCTCCTAGCTCATCCCAAGTATGTATTGAAGTAGGCGTCAAGCTCCTAAACCATTGAAGAGCTATCCCTTTAAAAGATGAGACCATGAGCCAGACTGCAACATCTCCATGTTGTATGTGGTGGACTGAGGATACGTTGGATATGTCTTTAATGTGCTCAACAGGGGTTATAGAACCATCACCTATAAAGGGTGAAACACTTTTCAGGGTTGTAGATGGTATGCCATTATATGCAACCAAATCTAAAGGACTTCTTCCATTAAAGGTCACAAAAGGCAAATTCCTTGCCATAATGGGGATATACAAATTCAAAACAGGAATATGCAAGCTTCTACTTGTGTGTTGAGACCTAACATGAGGAGGTGTAGATTGAGCTCTTGAATGAGGTAAATCTAGGATGCTATTCTTTCTTATAGAAGATCTAGATAACCTAGATCTTCTCCTTGATGCAACAGTAGATAATTTAGTAAATTAGAAATTACCTCTTGAAGATGTCCTAGTTTGTACAGGCATAAAAGATGGCATTGATCAGAACCAGGAGCTTGTAGAGTCACCAAGTGCATGAAGAGTCTACTAAAATGTAGAGTACTAAGAAGAACACCAGGTTCTCAGCTTGATTAAGATTGTTTCTTGTATATAAGTCCCACCAGGCATTCCAGAAACTATTGTCACATGGATTTGCACCCAATTTTGAAGGCTTTTAGAGCTCCAACAATCTAGTGAAACATTGAGATGACCTCCAAGTGTGGGACCCTATAGGGAGGTCTAATTTCTAGAGAGAGGTTGATTCCTTTGCTAAATGAGAGATTTAGCGACCTTAAGACTAAACCTAATATATCCACCATTTATGAAAAGAGGAAGAGGGATGAAATGAAAGTAAAGGGAGGTGATACACCAGGTTTGAATATGAAAGCTCTCATAGAACTAAGAAAATACACAACATAATCAGATATAGCTGATGAATATACATAGATCTAGTAGGTCTTAACAAAGGTAAAGAGCAAGAAATGGTTGAGAGGAACTAAATATTCACAGACAAACTATCCTTAAATTACACAGAGTTTAAAACCAACACAAAGAGGTAAGAATAACAAGCATATATTCAATCAAAAGGCATGATTATAGTAGAGGAGGGCTCTATTTGAATACAGAATGAATAAGTTTCCAACAACAATACATCTTACAAGTATGCATATATAGCATTTTTACAATTGACCTAAGTTGAATCTATTGACATTTAATTTGCCCCCATGGCCTATCAGAAAATATCCTCACCAAAAAGGATGTCTACCTGCAAGGAATAACTATAGGAAATATCTAGATCTTGAAGCAGTTGGAAGACATTTTCTCCCCTTCAATGTAGGTAGCTAACTCACTAACCTGCAACCATAAATGCAACAAATATCTAAAAAGGGGCAGCTAAGAGGTATTAGGGTTTGCATTGATGGCATATGAGACAAATTTTCTAAAGAAAAGCTTTTACAACACTTTAAATCTTTGAACCCCTCAAATATGTGTCTCTTTGATTTTGAATCCTTTGAAATTTTGACCCCTACAATGCCCTGTCAGTTGAGTTTGCATTTTCCCTAATCGACAACCTTTCCTGCTTTTTGGGCGTCTAAGAGTCTCTTTTAAATCCTAGCCATACATGGATCCATCTCAAGAATCGATGATCACCATATTTCCTTTTGACTCTTCATTGAGACCCAAAGACTCCACTTACATGGCAATTTCACGACTTCACTAAATTCTTTAAAGAGTCCCGCGAAGAGTTGAGTCTCAGCGAAGGATGAGATGGCACATTGAGTCTACGATTGTGTCCGTCTATTGGGACCCACCCAAATGAAGCCTGCGAAAGGTGTCATGACACCAATGGGCCTCACCTTGAAACTTTTAGAGGAGGAGTGCCAACACACCACACGTCCCTAAGAGTCTTTTTTTGTGAATGCAGTGAAAGGTGCCAAGTGTCCAAATGGCACAAGCTGAGAGGGACATATCTTTTATTTGCATTAGGAGATGTCTGAGGTAGACACATGGAGGCTTCCACATGAGAGAAGAGTCTTTTCTTATATTCTGTTGAGGACCTGTACCAAGGAGCACATGGCGCAATGGCGCAACATATGAGGAACTCTTGCCTCTTTTCTTTTAGGATCAATGCCAGGCCAATATATGGAGGCCTCGTATGCAATAGGAGGGTCTTTTGTTTATTTTGTTGAGAGTCTATGGAAGGCAACATGTGGTGCCATGGTGTGCATTGAAGAGAGTCTCTTACTATATTTTTCTTGAAAGAGCACCAAGCAGACACTTGGTAGCGATTTGCTGCGAGAAGAGAGTCTTGCCTCAACCTTTTCTTGGTCCTATTAAAACTATTGTAGAAACCTGGTGAAGAACTAAGCCTTTATGAAATTCTTCCATGGGAGACACATCAGACTCTGCAAAGCCACTGGAACATAAAATGAGGCCCACCAAAGAAGAGAATCTCAGTGAAGGAGGAAAAGTCACTGACCTGGCGCCACTTTGACATAACTTAAGGGGCTAAATTTGCATGTGAAAATAAGTTGTTTTTAAAAGGGGGCCACACTAGGTAAATGAATACTAGGGGCCGTCAAGACTTAGAATCATTAAATATAAAACACGGGCAACAAACGATGACTCAATGGATGGGGCTGGTAAAAGAGATGAACCGCCTAGACTCAAAGTTGTAACTTAAAAGACTCCTACAGGCAACAGGAGGTCAATGTGAAATTAGAACAAAAGGCACCTCCGAATATCCAAAAACTCTTAGGGTTTAGGGTTTTAGTTCCTTAGGAATAAGACTCTTCAAATTTTTAAACCCTAGACCCTGACAAAAGACTCGTAGGCAAAGATGTATGGCACAAGGTCCCAAACTGAGAATCTGTCTGTAATCTTATTTTTCCTTCCCTTTACTCAGAAACACATATTTTGAAGATTTTTTGGGTTCGTAGAGTTAGGTTTTCAATAGATTCAACAAGATTCTGAAAGTGAACTATTTGGCTATGGAAAGAGGAAAATAGGTCAATAGATTGTTTAACATTTCAATTAGGGTTTGAAGATGTTTTTTATTTTCTTCTATTTTCCCTAAATAGTTTTCCTATGTATCTGTTTCATGGTGAGGATGTGAAGGTGTGGGGTTTTGAGGGTTTTTGGTGTTGTTTTGACCCTCATCTACTAGATTTGTGTTTTGTGTTACCTCATTGGCTGTAAATGCAATATAAAAAATCAATCAAACATTGAAAAGATAAAAAAATCTTTTCAAACTCACAAAAATTAAGCAAACCCTACCTTCTTTGACTACTGCACCCTCTAATTGTGTTCATGACATCTTCAAGAGTGGGATTGGCGAGGTGGCATGGCTGAAATGTCAATTACCCTTAGCACTTGGTTGATTTCTCCTTGCAATGCGCTCATGGTTTTGCACTAGTCTTTTCCTCCTATGACTGCAAAAATGGGTGAAATCCTTGTGTTTTATGTTTTTTTTTACTTTTAGTAAGAAATAACATGAGTGTGTTATAATGCGAGCACATTATAATGCACTCACATTATATTCTAAATGTGACCAAAAAGTTATGTGGTGATTTTTTGGTCCCACAACTCCATGCATACACCCATGATATACTTGATAAGATCATCAGATCATTTTTTAAGTATTTTCATAGCATATTATATATTGACATACATATTATTAAATTAATTTTGGGTTTTTATTATTCCTACATTAAAAATAAAAATTATTGATTATTGTGTTACTAACTATTTTGGTGTTCCTATTGATAGGACATATACCTTAATCTGTGTCTTCAAAATATGGTGCAACTACTATCACATGGATGGAGTAATATTTAATCACTTATCTTCTATAGCCCTTTAATCAAAAGTTGACTACAAAAGTAGCTACAAGAGAATCAATGTGGCTTAGAAGATTACTAGAAGAGTTTTTCATCTGGGTTCTATTATAAGTCCCACTTTATTGTATGATAAAACTATTTACTCTTACTAAAGACTCTTATTTCCATAAATAAAACACATTTGAAGTTCATGGGCACTTCATTCAAGGGACAATATTTCCATCCTAATTTTATTCTTTAGTTCTGCAAGACTGATTATCAGATGGCAGATATACTATGTCAAGAAGATCTGGGCTAGGAGCCTAGTTATCACCAAGTGTAGGAACATCTTTGTCATCCTTGTCTTCAAGTTGGTGGTTAATTGGTAAAACATCATTATCATTCCCAAAGGATGATCCATCCAATTGAAGATAAGTGGCTACACTATCTTCACTATCTACAAAACAATCATATCATGTTGCATCATAAAAGTTGACCCTTTTTATTACTCTCAACTTGATCCAATGTTGCATTCACTTCAAATGCAACATCCACATCAACTTGTTACATTTATTACAACAATTGCCTTTTGTAGACAACCATTTTGCAATATAATCATTCTTCAATCTTTCAAGGGAGTCAAGGCATTGGTATGCCCAATGGAGACTTGTAGGCTTCATGTCCTTCTACATTGTACTCAATCCAACAAGATATGTTTCAAAGAACATATCAATTCAGATATGGGAATTACTTTTTCAAGCATTTGGGATTCTAGAGAGAGGAATAGAAAACCTATGGCTGAAGTCCATACTAGACTCACCTTCTTGCCTCTTGATATTTTCTAATTCTTGGACAAGTGTAGTAGGGTCTAGATCACTTGCATAGTTCTCATCAAATACAACCATAAGATCCTTCCAAGAAGAAAAATAATGGTATAGGAAACCTTCAAGTCATCTCCTTTCCATCACACATAAGGATCTATCAAAGAATCTCATCCACATGTCTTCATCTTCAAACTAAAAATTATTCATAAATTCTAAAAATGCATCAACATGTGTGTCTCCTTCATGAATATCATACCCATCAAATTTAAACATCTAGTTGAATACCTTCATTGTCATGGTTTACATTTCATAATCAACCTATGAAAGGTCTAGTTATTTATAGGTGGTGTCAAGGGGAATGACAAGGGATTGAACACCTTGCCTTTTTGTGGGAGTAAGACGAGAATTGGATTGCAACTTGGACTCAAGTAACTTGATATAGTTTTCAATTTATTTATGCTCCCTAACAAGTTGATTTTGATTATGAATGAATGATTGGTCTTGTTGGGAGTAGATTAGACATGTAGTATGACTATTAGATCTGGAATAGGTTGTATCCTTATAATTTATAATCTAATTCATACTCATCTGCATGAGAAATAGGGCATGATTCATGATAAGGAACATAAGAAGGAACTTTTATACCAATACATTTAGACCTAAAATCCATGATTACAAATTTATAACATACTAAAAAAAAACAATACTTCTTACAAGTAGATGTTTCTTTTAAGGAAGAAATAGAGTTACATAAAGAAGAATGAAACCTTCATGTACCTTTACCTACTATGGCACCAATACGAAAAGGATTTGTTGCACCACTAATAAACATGTATCATTAGTAGAAACATTGATATTATGATAGTAAAGTTTCCACAAGTCATAAATGAGCATATCCTTATAGCATTGAACAAAACCACCAAGATTAAAAATGCTTCTAAGTCTTTTCACTAGTAGAGTTATCATCTTCTTGTAAAATAGGGTAGGACTAACTAGAGCTTATCCTTAGTAGAATTGGCATTTTGTTGTGTGTTAAAAACACATGCCTTCTCCTCTAGCACCATGACCAAGAGTGAGACAAGGGGAACAAGGTATCTCAAGTAGGGAGAGTGATACATCAACAAAGAGATGGTGGTTTTGGATCGACACATAGGATTATGGTAGATCCTCTTCTTCTTTAGGTTCTACAAAACCCAAGGGGGATTCTCTTGAGGTATTAATATATGGTAAAAATTGGAATATGGCTTTGACTACCATACCCTTATGGTAGTTAGGGACAAGCCTACTAGACCTCATTAGTAGTAGATTACAAGAAATCATTTAAGTGCACCCAAAATATAATAATTTAAATCACTAAAGATGAATTTCCTTAAGTCACTTACAACATATACTTACAACCTCATCATCATAACCCTCTAAATATCTATCTTACATGAGATTATTGGAGATATACAATTGCAAAGAAATAAACTACAATGATAGGTTGAACTCTTGCATGCACAAACCTTTTAACCTCTCATTCAAGTATGAATTCCTTATGATATGGAAAAAGTAATAATGTTAGTTTGTGTATTCAAGTGGAATGGAACCTAAACTACCCTATAGCTAACAAAGGAGGTGGTTCAAATGAAAAGGTGTTTGATCCTTCACCAATTTGACCAATGCCTACTCCATTGGACAATAGAGTCATGAATTGCAAGGAGGGAGGAGATACACCAACAAAACATAACCAAAACTAGATGTGCATATACATACAAATCAAAGATAACATTACATGCAAATGGAAATACTTAATAACCCATATTAGAATTACAAAAATCCACATGGAATAAAAGAAAGACCATCATGAAGAAAATATTTGTAATGCATTATAATACTATAACATTAATCAAACCATCATTACATTCATGCCAACAAATGTGGCAAGAGAAGATGAACAACTAGGTTAAAACATCCCCCTAAATCATTAAAAACTACCATGGAGATATACCATTACAAGAGATGTGCATTGAATTCCATTCGTATAATAGACAAAATGTATTCTTACCCCTTACAAATTACATGTGTAGTGTGTGATGCCCTAGAACTAGCTTGAAGCACTTGTAGTCAATAAATTGGTTCATTGACCAACCCTTTGAATGATAAACAAACTTGTATTTATGCCATTTCCATTTATTTCTCTTGGTCATTTGTCAGGAACTCGAATTACCATAAGAGGTAGAAGCATAGAATGCAAATTGGATGAAATCCCATAAACCCACATCTAAAATGTTTCTCATGTTTAAAATTGAACAATCTCAAGCTTGTGTGAAGATTACAAGTAGATGAATTTCACTTATCACATGCATGGAAATTAAACCCTCCATCATCCACTATTGAAAATTGTAATCAGAATCATGCCCTTGAGAGGAGTGATGGAATTTGGGTAGGAAAATACATTTGATTAGTTGCAAGGGTCAAATCTAGTCATTATTGGTGACCCTAGAAGTTGTTGAAGCACCATGGAGAGTATTGGAGAAGTTTGGAAAAATTATAGAAAATTGATGTAGGACTAGACATGAGGACTAGACATATGGAGTGGTAGAAATAAATCCTATAGGACGTGAAAGTTCTATAGATGAAAGGGAGTGAATGAGGATAGGAAGTGGGAAACATATAGAAAAGGGAGATAGGATTGGATGTGGAAACATATGAAGAAAATATAAAAGTCCATTGGGTTTCCACAAAGGAGGACAATGAGTGATTTAATGAAAAGGGGAAAAGAAAGATTTGGTTGTGGAACTAAACACTAGGATAGGACATGAGGTGAAGGGAAGAAATCCTAAAGTCCAAGGATGATAGTCTACAAAGATGAGGGAATGAAAGATATGAAGGTGCAGGAAAAGCATGCAAGATCAAATATAGGAAGTGGATGTGCCAAATGCAGTTAGCAACATTGTAGATAATTCTTGTGAAACCAAAGATGGGAATTAGATATGGGAAGTGAGGTCTTTAATGGAGGATATTTAGAAGAAAGGAAATGTCCCACAAAGGGGTTGGGAATATTGTAGAAGAATTATGAGTGATCATAGGTAGAAATATCTAGTTCTAAGAGGAGACTTCACAAATGAGAAGGAAGGAAAAAGGTATAAATGTGAAGGAGATTGTAGAACAGGATGTTAGGATAGGATATAGGATAAGAGGTGAACATATCTGGTCTATAAGGGAAATTCTAAGAAATTGGTTGGGAGGTGATTTGAAGAATTTCAAAAAAAGTAACAAAAGTCAAGAGGTCAAGACATTGGAACAAAATTTAAGTGATCTAGAAGGACTCTAAAAAATACATAGTGAAGGAAGTTTGGAAGTAGATGACTTAAACAAGAATTTTATGGAAAGGGAAAGGAGGACTAGATGTGGGAACGAAATATGAAGTCCAATAGCCTAGAGAAATTTTGAAAACTATAAGAAATGGGTGGGAATAAAATACTAAGAATTCCATAATGGTTTGCATACCTTTTATGCAGAATAAGAGGTGAGAACAAGATGTTGGAAGAGAAGAATATATCTAGTCATTAGTCAAGATTACACAAAAAAAAGATAAAATGAAGAGAAATGAATGGAATGAAAGGCTCAATGAAATATGGGAGGATTTCACATGTAGAATAGGAGGTTAGGACCAAATGGTAGGTGAAGAAGAAATGCTTGATAGTACCTAGGAAGTCTGCAAAACACTAGAAATTAATGTAAACTTTCCAAAACTTAGAATATTTTTGAATTTCTATAATTTCCATCATATGTTAGGAATGTGGGGGATGACAAGGAGCATCACTTAGGCAAAGTTTGACCAAGGGAAGACCCATGTAAAATTTCTCAGATTGGTTATATATGGTGGGAAAAATAGGGCAAGTGCACAAAGGGAACTAGACATAGGAATTTTACATTTTTCAAGTTGCATCCAAATAAGTTAATCTTGAGGAAAGAAAACCATGTGGCATCTATGCACTTGTTGTTTTGATTATATTTAGATGGGAAAAGGGTCCCAAACCCATATAGATGGTAGAATAGAACATAATTACATCACAACAAAAGCCCTCCCTGATAATAACCAAGAAAGGGCTAGGGAGCCATCAAAGAACAATATCAGCTAACCAGTCCCAAAAAACAAATCCAAAAGGAACCCCCCATAATCATAGTATAAAGCATAATATCCCTAATAATAACCTTAGGAGGCCCAGGGAGCCAAGACCAAAAACCCATGTATGATACTATATGAAAGAGTAGCATTATAACAATTCATCCTAATAATAACCAAGTAGGCCAGGATAATAGTCATTAGAACAAAATAGGCATAATAGAACAAGAACACAACATCAATTAAGAGACAAGTAATAAAACTAAAACTTAGGACCACTCCAGTCATTTTGCATTTTCTTCAACACCTCCTCCAAAGAAGAGGAATCCCTTTTAGTCTTTTGTCTTTTATCTTTTCCACAGCCTTTGTCCTGCACCTGTTTTTGTTTCTCCATCTAGGTCTTAATTTTTTTCACTTCATCAATAGTGTTAGTCATAATACCATCTGTGAAATTAGCCAGATCCTTAAGACCCTTCTCTAATTTACCAATGTAGACATCTAAAAATTGACCAAATCCTTGATTATCCCTAATTATCCCTACTAATCCCTAAATATTCCATTTAATCCATTATTACCCCGCATGTGATTTAATTAATGCTAATTAATTAAATCCTCCTTTTACCTTCCCATAAATAATAAATTAAAACCTAAGAAGTTTAATTTATTATTTACCACACCACACCTAATCCTAAAATTAAAAGAGATCAAAATAATTAAAACAACTTCACCATTCAACCAACTTTACAATTCAACTACCCACAAACCGTTTTCACCAACTTTTATAAAAACCTACCCCTATTTTCCAATTTCCTCTCTCGAATAAATTTATTTATCTCAGAGTTATGCTGGAAAAATAATGAGCAACCTCATTTAAAAACATTTGGTAACATTTATCTGGTTTTTATTGTTATATCTTTAATCTTTTTTTGTTGCATTTGATATAGATTTTAGGGTTTTAATTTCAAAAAAAAATTCAATAAAATGTATATCTCTTGTAAACATTGGTGAACCTGACATGAACAACCCTTCTAATTATTTGTTTGCAAGTGCTTTGCTTTGAAAGCTTGCAAGATTTGGTGCAGTTCTGACACTTCACTAGTTTACATCTAAAAAAACATTTTCTCACTGGTTTGATAGTCATTAATTTTATGTTTGATTTTGATGTAATCTACAGGATTTTATGATATTTCTATAACTGTAGGTTACTGGCACTTCATATACGTGATCCACTACTTAGTGGATTTGCTAATATTTTGTGCAGTTTCTTTTGTTCACAAGTCTGCATATTTAACCCTAACTACCTTTGAGCAAACAATTTTTTTGTGTTAGTGTTTGGTGTTTTGTGAATGTACTACAATGCAAGAATAATGCTTTCACAATAATAATCCATAATTTTCATCTAGTCTTCAATAAGCTTAACCAACCATTGGATAGACTTATCCAAAGTACAGCATCTAGTTGTTTCCTATTGACAAAATCACTCCTTTGGAGTCTTTGTGGAAGATTATTTAGGGCTGCATTTATATTTTCTTCTGGGATACTCTGATAGTTGTCATAGTAGTCCACTATCTCCATTCATATCAATGTGAAGTTCTTCAAACCATGCATGTGCAATCCTTTTCTTTTAAAACACATGCAACATAAATGCATGCCAATGCTATTATATAAGGAGGATGAATCAAAATCAAATCTATTTTGTACGAGTCATAACCATCAAGTCATTCAATTCTGCATCTTGAAAAAACTAAACTAGAGGATGATAAGGATTATAGATGATTAAATAGTAATCAAGAGCTTCCAGACTGAGCAGCTCAATGCATGCAATCGCAGCTTCTCAAGTTGTGTAGTTTATAAATCTAAAATCTTTTCTCTTAGCAGTTTACATATTGCATGCTAGAACAACCTTTTCTATCCCACCAAATTTGCTAAACCATTCCTTAACCTGTTCTTCATTCCATGTTGAGGGCAAGCCATCTACAAAGACTTCACCTGTGACATCACGTATTCATCTGGCTCATTCAAAGTTTGAGCCCAAGAAACCTTGATAGTTCTATCCAACCCAAAAACATTCTTCTTTGGGAGTGCTCTAAATGAAATTTGAGCATCTTTGTAAGTCTCTAACTCTAGAAATGCAAAGCCACGATTAAGTTCCAAGTTACGAGGGTATTCAATAATAGATACATTTTCAATATTTTCTATTCTAGGCCTCTTCAAGAATCTAGGGTTTTCCTTTTATCTCTGTCCAAGCTTATGGTTTATTTCACTCTTTATATCTATTTTTACAGCTGGTATTTTTGAGTTGCACTAGAGTATAGTTGGAATTGATGAATGGTGGAGAAATGAGCAGTTATGGGTTATTGGAGGAATATCAACACATTTATCTATTGTCTTTCAGGGTTTGTTGAATGTTCCCACGCCACAAAAAAAAAGTTCATGCAAACCCATTGACTATTCTTGTCAGCATATTCTTGAAAAAAATTCTAAACTTGTAAGTTGTTCCTATCAGTGTATTTTTGTTTCTCATGGTCTCATGTTGTAAAGAGAATTCAGGTTGAGTCTGCTATTTCTATTAGCATATTTCTTGAATCTTCTAGGGGTGTAGGCATAAATGCAAGTAGAAAAATTTCTAAACTCTTCGATGGGTCCAAGTGCTAGGTTTAGTCACTTTTGACATTGTGGTACAACATAAAATCCCAACATCAAAAGTTAGACATGTAACTGTGACAATTAGTAGAATCATTATCTATTGATGTTAATAGAAATCTTGAGTGTTAAAACTGTTCTGCTAAGTTTTCGATAACTAGATGGTGTTTAAACACTAACATGTGTGGTTAAATTACCCATTCACATATATCATTTGTGACAGCTATTATTTGTCATTATATTTTGTTATTGTTGACTTTATCTATCTCACATAGACTGCTAGAAGCAATTATAACTATAAATCCCAACCACCATTGGGTTACAAAGCTTTCACATGTGAGCATAAAGAGTTTTTACTGCTAACAATTTTGTTGACATTGTCAAGTTAAAACTTAGCCACCAATTTTGTAAACCATTAGCATGTGACCAATCTGCCATAGATTGCCAGTAACAAAGATAACCACCAAAGTGCTCATTTCTAGCCCTTGGAGGTTGTTTTGGTCAAATGGACATAACTTTCTCATTTCTTATTAGATTTTCACAATTTTGTAGGCATTGGAAAGGTGATTTAGATCTCTACACAACTGTATAATCATTTATTTCATGTTTTATCTTGATTTGTAGGTATAATCAATGGAAATTCAGCCTTTTGTTTTGCAACATCAAACATTTGGCTTTCTTCTTGTACATTTAACATTTTATGTATGTCTTTGCAGAATCATTTGTATTGTCTTAACATTTTTCTTGCAGCTTTATGCCTATCAAAGACACAAAATTTGGCAAATTACTAATACATATTACATTTCCTTGCAAGATCCTTTTGTGTGTTTGCATTTTAACATAGGAACATTTCAATTGGTGCTTTAAAAAGAATCTAATTGTTTGATGTGTCTGGTGCATTTGCACACTTTGTGTCAGTAGATCCTAAGGTAGAACAAAAGTATCATCTCCTCTTGCCTCTCAATGGATATTGGGTGTAAGATAAATTGTTCTATCTTCTTTTTCTTTTAGAAGATCTTGCCTTGGTGGGAAAAGAGGTACTCACCCTAAGGGACAACTCTAAGAGGTATTTTTGATTCGGTCTGCTATATAAATGGTTGAGGTGAAATCTATAGCTTTCTTGGTGATGTATACTAATGCAATACAAGGAGGACTCAAAACCATGGAAACATACTTCACAACAATGGGCTCAAATGAGTAAGTTTCACAAACAACCTTCTCAGAGGCATCTTCCTTCTTCAAGAGCATAACTTGGTTTCCAACTACTATGACCATACAAGGTTAACATAGACCACTTTACATCTCAAGGACCCCAACACAACATACTCCAATACTTAATTTCACAAAAACCCAAGACATCTAGTACTTCCTTTGTTATTAGGCCACTAGCCTTGTAGCCCTCTTTTTAAGTCTGCCATACAATAACTTTTGTTATGGTAATTATCCAAATGAAAAAAAAACATTTCTGAGTACCCATTATCCCCATTAACAACATATCAAAAGATGAGGATAGGTTTCTTCAGACCAAACCCCTCAAAAATGCACTGTTGTTGTTTGCAATTACACCTAATTAGGCTGCTTCAAGGAGGGTTTATTGGATATAAGACTCCTAAACACAAAATCACTTCTCCAACTGATCAAACACATTATATTAAACCTTTAAATTCTTTATAAACCATTATCCATAAGTTTCCAAGTGGATTTCTTCTAACCCTAGCCATGAGGGTCTTCAAAAGGGCAAAAAACCACACTGTGATAGCCTAGGGCTTTCTCAAAAAGGCATAAGAACTTATTTCTTTACCCTAAAACTTGGATAATATTTAATATTATGTCCTCACAGACCTTCACACCAATTTTTATGATATTTTGTTGGAGAAATTAGAAGTTATTGAATTTTGATTGCTTGCTGCCCCTTACAAATCTGAACTTAACCGGCTGGAGTAATTTTGCAATATTTGGAGTTAAACTCAATGCAATTGAATGAAACAAAAATAAAATGAAACTAGATTCAATATAATATCATCCAAAATTGATAATATTTCAAAATATGACCGTACAAGGCCATACAGTACACTGTAACATGACTATTACAAGGGAAATCTAGAATTTTCAGTCACTAAAACCTTCATAACTTCTTCAAAACTTAATGAAATTAAAAGAAACCAATTGAAAAAGGAAGAGTATTCAATGTACCATCAATTCCAATAAGTTTTGTGTTAGTTCAAAGTCGTACAAGGCTGTACAATTGCAAAAAATAGAGATAAAATACAGAAAAATAGAGTTTTCTTCATTGTTTTCTTGTTCAATCTTCATACATCTTCCTCCACCCATACAAAATGGCTCATAAGAGAATTTTTAAACTACTTCCCATCTAAAACTAACTCTTCAATAAACCAACCACCTTTTGAAGCCCAAAAAATGACCATATACTTGCAATTTTGCACCTTTTATAACTTTTAAAATGACACCCTCTTACATTATTGGAGAAATAAACATCCTAAGACCTATAACATCATAAATGTGGCCTCTTGGGCCTTATTACAACAATAAAATATCAAAATTTAACACAAGACTCAATATTGCCTCATGGAGGCATGTGATCAAATAGGTGCTCTTGCACCAAACTCCCGAGGGAAAAAGAATTCAAGCCCCATTGAATTATTGTCTTCTTCTTGGTCTTCTAGTTATTCTGCACCTCATCCTTCATCTTTGCAAACATATTTGGTCCCTTCTTCCTATTCTTCTTCTTGTGCCTTGTTCTATCCAATATTCTTTCAACTTCTAGGCTCCAAAGCTCCAATTCTTGAGGATATATCTCAGCAACTTCACGGATGTCTTCATCATATAGCATAGCAACATATTCACCTACATTACACTTTGGTAAACCTACACATACCTCATTAGCAACTTCATTACCAACAACTTGATCATGAATATTAGCATCAACCTTATTAGCAACAACATGAGTATCAAGACCAACAACTTTATCTATTTGTTCATCAGCAACATTATCATTAGTCTCAACATCAATAGCCTTACCAACAATTTAATCAACATCATGTTTCTCACCTCATACATTTTAAACATTGGATTCATACTTTACCTCTTTGTCTATGGCTGCTTTCCTTGATTGTCTTCTTCTTTGCATAATCTTTCTAATGGGCCATTGCAACATTCTACTTAATGGGAAATGCCAACTGCTCCACTAATGTAGTTCCCTTTCCATTATTTCTATGGTTTGTGTTAATTCTCTAATCTTTTGGTCAAATTCCTCTTGCCTTGCCTTCTCTTTTTCCTTCTTTCTCATTTCTACTGTCTTCTCACCTTTTCTCCTTTTCATCTCTTGCCTCATATTTGGTACCTCCTTACCTTGCAAACTACTTTTCACTATTCTCCTAAACCAATCCATTTTCTCTCAAGCAAGCTTCTCCTTGCTTCTCAACTTCTCTAGCCTCACCTAGGTCCTTTCCACTTATCCTCAACCTAGTCTCTTGGCAACCAACAACGAGGTTCTTTCTCTCAACCTGCACACAACCAGAAACTCACAAACACAAAACCACAAAATCACTAGCCCAGACCTTCTAGGCTCTAATACCACTTTGATGCAATACAAGGAGGACTCAAAACCATGGAAACATACTTCACAATAATGGGTTCAAATGAGTAAGTTTCACAAACAACCTTCTCAAAGGCATCTTCCTTCTTCAAGGGTATAACTTGGTTTCCAACTACTCTGACCATACAAGGTTAACATAGACCACTTTACATCTCAGGACCCCAACACAACATACTCCAACACTTAATTTTCACAAAAACCCAAGACAACTAGTACTTCCTTTGTTATTAGGCCACTAGCCTTGTAGCCCTCTTTTTAGGTCTATCATACAATAAATTTTGTTATGTGCATGATCCGAATGAAACAAATACATTTCTGAGTACCCATTATCCCCATTGACAACATATCAGAAGATGGGGATATGTTTCTTCAAACCAAACCCCTCAAAAGTGCATTGTTGTTGTTTGCAATTAGGCCTAATTAGGCTGCTTCAAGGAGGGTTTATTGGATCTAAAACTCCCAAACACCAAATCACTTCTCCAACTGCTCAAACACATTATATTATACCTTTACATGCTTTATAAACCATTATCCATAATTTTCCAAGTGGATTTCTTCTAACCCTAACCATGAGGGTCTTTAAAAGGGCAAAAAACCACATTGTGACAGCCTAGGGCTTTCTCAAAAAGGCATAAGAACTTATTTCTTTACCCTAAAACTTGGATAATCTTGAATATTATGTCCTCATAGACCTTCACACCAATTTTAATGAGATTTCATTGGAGAAATTAAGAGTTATTGAATTTTGATTGCTTGCTGCCCTTTACAAATCTGAACTTAATCACCTGGAGTAATTTTGCAATATTTGGAGCTAAACTCAATGAAATTGAATGCAAAAAAAAAAAAAATGAAACTAGATTCAATTTAATATCATCTACAATTAATAATATTTCAAAATATGACTATACAGGGCCGTACAGTATGCTACAACATGACTGTTACAAGGGAAATCTAGAATTTTTAGTCACTAAAACCTTCAAAACTTCTTTAAAACTTAATGAAATTAAATGAAACCAATTTAAAAAAGAAGAGTATTCAATTTACCATCAACTCCAATAGGTTTTTTTTTAGTTCCAAGCCGTACAAGGCCGTACAATTGCAGAAAACAGAGATAAAATACAGAAAACTAGAGTTTTCTTCATTGTTTTCTTGTTCAATCTTCATACATCTTCCTCCACCCATACAAAATGGCTCATAATAGCATTTTTAAACTACTTCCCACCTAAAACTAACTCTTCAATTGACCAACCACCTTTTGAAGCCCAAAAAATGACCATATACTTGCAATTTTGCACACTTTATAACTTTTAAAATGACACCCTCTTACATTATTGGAGAAATAAACATCCTAAGACCTATAACATCATAAATGTGGCCTCTTGGGCCTTATTATAACAATAAAATATCAAAATTTAACACAAGACTCAATATTGCCTCATGGAGGCATGTGATCAAATAGGTGCTCCTGCACCAAACTCCCAGGGGAAAAAGAATTCAAGCCCCATTGAATTATTGTCTTCTTCCTGGTCTTCCAATTATTCTGCACCTCATCCTTCATCTTTACAAACATCTTTGGTCCCTTCTTCCTATTCTTCTTCTTGTGCCTTCTTCTATCCAATATTCTTTCAACTTATAGGCTCCAAAGCTCCAATTCTTGAGGATATATCTCAGCAGCTTCATGGATGTCTTCATCATATAACATAGTAGCATATTCAACTGCATTAATTAATCATTGATCTAAGACTATTGGCCAAACTTATTGGAGGGTTTATTGGATCTAAGACTACTTCAAGGAGCACCTAAGATCCAATAAGTTTGGGGGTCTTTGTATGGATACTGAGGAACTATCAGAATAAGTATATGGTGTAGGAGCACCTATTTGATCACATGCCTTAGATCTAAGACTCCCAAACTTATTAGATCTAAGTAATCATTGCCTATATAATCATTGCCAGACCTAGAGTTACCTTGATCTATTTCAAAGTTGTCATCAACCCACTTGAAGTTTAGTCACATCATCCTCATTTAAGATGTCTTCATATCCTAAAGTTTGCATTACATTACAATCTTGCATTCTTAGGTCAAAGATCAGAATTATCACACATGCCCCCTAAGAAAAGATCAAACACAAGAAGAGAAATGGAACAAGAAGGAGAAAGACATCATCAAAATAATGCAAGTGATGAAGAAGAAATATCCCAAGAACATATAAAGAAAGCACTTAATGATGCAAAGTTTTCTCAAAATCTACAAAAAAGTGATAAAAAAATCCAAAACATTATTTTAAAGCCATTGTTGATGAAGGGATAAAAATACCCGATGATTTTGATGCATCTTTATTCATAGAAAATGATAAAGCAGGATTTAGTGGGTCTAAAAATAGCAAGACACACAAAGCTGACAAAGTAAAGGATCATAGAATTTTTTATTTGCAACCCAGCTATAAGAGTTCTACAAAGGTATTAAAGCCAAAACCATAAATCATAATCCGAGGTGGGCCAAAATTTGCACCTAATGATGATGAGAACCTCGTATATCATGATGCATATTTTGATACTTATGAACCATATATCCCCCCATATTCGCTTCCACCAACATCACTATCACCCCAAGAATATGAGGAAATACAAGGTCTTAAACATATATATGATGGTTTTAATCCTACCACTAAGGCAATGTTTAGAGATAATTTATGTCATGTGTCCTTAGCACATCCCATCATTGGAGATTCTTATGATGATGTCACCTCAACATCACCATCCAATACAATTCCTATCCCAAAGCCTACTAGTCCTATACCAACACCACCATCAAACTTTCCAAGCTCTAATCCATCAACCAATGAATCCTTGAATAATTTTCTCCAAAGACTCTTTGAAAAATCTAAAAGCAAAAGAAAAGCTATGGAGAAATCCAAATCCACTCATCCAATTTCATCCCCATCTAGTACAAGAAATCCTAATCTTAATCATAAGCCTACAGCTTCTACCATAATTCTTCATCCATTATATTGTACATCCACCCATATACTAATAAAGGATGTGATCCATTGGATACTAGCAAGGAATCAACCACCACCCTCATGCCACCAAATCCCTATCCTTGAAACTATCCAAGAACCTTCAAATGTTTTTGAAGATCCACCTACCATAAGCTCAATTCATTCCCCACCATACATCGAACCTATCCAAGAAACCTCCACTTCCATCCAAAATCAAGAGTTATGTCAAGAGTCTAGTCCTAAGCATGTGGAAACATTAGCCCCTAATACAAATCAATATAAAATCCCTTCCATTCAACCCATCCACAACCTATACCTTCTTTATGATCAAGATATTATCTATGATGATGAGTCTATCCATGAATAAAATGATCCCATCCTTAGCACACTTAATCCTATTTATGATCAAGCTCCCATCTATGATCGAGACCCTATTTATGATCAAGAAAACCATGATGGTCCTCTTAGTCAACTTTATGCATTCCATGGTCAAAAGTTTATCACTCCACCTATCCATAATCCTATAACCATCCATGAGCAAAATCTCCAAACTACTCCTATCCATCCTCGTCCTCATCATATCCATCATCCTACAACATCCAGTTCCCTTGATGAGATGCTTGGTCCCCACAAGCACATAGATGTTCAAACAAATACATTGGATCTTAATGAGCATAATCATAATCAAGATCCTATTGCTCCTCCACCATCTCATATTTATCCCATTTCAAATCCATCAACCTATCCACATAGTCTAGCTACTTTCATCCACAAGTGTTCTTCCTTAGGAGAGTAGCAACCATTGTCTACCACCTTGCCTTCTCCATCCAATAATGAGTTCAAGTCTAGTGTCTAAAACACATATAGTCCATTTCTCATCACATACTCCAAAAAATGAGCTATCAAGGTAAAGGCTTAGGCCTTCATGAACAAGGTATTTTCAAGCCTATCCATGTTAAAGTCCCTCCACTATCATATGGCCTTGGATATGCACCTCAAGGAAAACAATCTCAATATGTTGGTACTACCTCCATGCCTCATAAATCCACATCCTTCCATCCCAAATCCCATGTATCCTATCATACCCCTAAAACATATGTTTCTATCCCTCCTCCCTCATCCTACAAACCCAAAAAGCATGTGACCATCCATCTTCCTCCATCCACTTTACCTCCACTTCTTCCACCTCCTAACATCCCTCTATCCACTCTACCACAATTGTTTCCAACACCTAATATCCCTATCATCAAATCCCCTTATCACTTTAGCCACAAAACCATTAATCCTTCCATCCATACATCTCATTCCTATAAATCCCCTACAATTCCTAATCATGATCAATAAATGCACACATCGACTAAACATGGAGCTATCACAAAAACCCCATGCGATTCAGAAATCAAACTTTGGATGCCTCCACCCATAAAGCAAAAAATCCTAATAATCCTCATGTCACATGGTACCAATGCAAATAATCAAAGAAAAATCAAAACTCAAAAAGGCTACCCAAGTCCACATCTCAAAAAGATAATTTTAAAACCAAAATGGTTTGCATCCCCAAGCAAAAAGCACCTAATTCCAATGGAGCATCCATGATCCTAAAGTCCTAAACATCCCGCTCCCCATCACAAAATCTTAAAAATCATAAGTCTATTTGGGTCCCTAAAGTCCTAAATAGGCAATCCCCTAAGAGAACATCTCCATTACTCTTAAATCCCCCTTCCAATAAAAAGCTAAACAATGTTTATCATGGTGTGTGCAACCATTGGTCTTGGTTCCCTTCCACTCCACAACATTCCCACATACCTCCATCTCCCCATCTTCCATCTATTATCTCACTTATTCCTTCCATCATATCCCTATGGTCCATGCTTTTACATAAGTGCTTCTATCTATCTCTTTATCTCCATCCTATTCCACTATCCTCCCATCCTATTTCCCATCATAATCCACTATCCATCCATCCATAATATACTATCTCCTTACTCTGTTTTCCTCTCATGCCATCCCCTACCAACATCCATGAGCATTATACTACTTGACATGGTCTGTAAGTAACTTATATCCATAATGGGAGATTCTCACCTTGCTAGGGGAACAAAATATTGAGTCCCTACCTATTCCATACATCTAGCCCCTTTAAAAAAAAAAATCAAAATAGTAAAGATAAATCCTTCGTCTAATGGTGAAAACCATTTTTATGGCGCCTTGGATAAGTACCATGATGAAAACCTGGCAAATAGACGTCATGTTTAGGTGATTATCTATGTGATTTACACTTGGAGGCATGTTGTCTCATTTCCATCTTATCTTCCCATCCTTACCCATCATATAGAAGGTGATCCCACAATAATGGGTTACACTTTTTGGCTAAAGTTGACATTGAATTGAACATTTTGAAAAATATCTTCACTTTCAGACACCTATATTTGCTAAATCGTGAGGAATTTGAAGATGATGTAAACTAGTGATTTGTCACATTTTGTCTATAGATTCTAAATATATTTTAATTTTTTTTTGGAATCAAATTGCATTTATTTTTCCATCTCCTTCAATAACTAGTTCTTAACAGTAAACACCATTTTTAAAGAGTGATGTGTACTGTCTAAAACATAACCTTTTTTTCTAAGAAGGATAAAATTCTAATTTTTTCAAATTTAGACTTTTAACTATGATATATAGAGGATGCATTTGGTTTTATACTGTTTTATTGAATATTTATCTTTTAATTAACTTTTGAAGTCAAACCAATTACAATTTAGACATAGGTGTACTATGTAAAGCATAACTTTTTTGTATGTATCAGAATTCAATTTTTTTTTGTTGGATCAAGGACATGAATAAAAATAGGATAGATATTTTTCATAATTTTTTTGGTAATATACTATTTTTCCACATGTGCAGAATAGAGAGCTTGATTTTCAGTGAAAAACCTATGTTTAATTAAACTAAAAAAAAGTATAATAAAACCAAAATATAATAAAATTATACTTGATAGAAAGCTCGTTTCGAGGACTATAATCCTCCAGCTGGGTTTGTCAAGTTGATTTCATTTTGATCCTCAACTTGAACCTTGAAACCCAAAAATCTACATAAAATTGTAGCTGGAGAGGGGCAAGGGTAAAATAAGGGGTTCGAATGAAAGGGGGTTCAAATGAAAGGGGTTTCGAATGAACCCCCTTTCATTAGAACCCTATAAAAATAACATTAAAAAATGAAATAACATTAATGGGGGTTCGATTGAACCTGTTATTTTATTACAAAAAATTTGGCTGACAGAAAGTGGGTTCACTCGAACAGGGGGTTCAAATGAACCCATTTTTGGGTTCTAATGAACACCCATATTTGAGCAAACCCCTCCAAAACATTTTTTGGTGCATGGGCAATTTTCCTTCCTCAATGCAATTGTAACCCAGTTATGTGGGATCACCCATCTATCATACCTTCCTTATTGCACCATTCATCTTCCCTTCCTCTTTTTTGATCTTGATGAGGGTAGGGGTAAAATGTTGAAAAATGCTTTTGACACCTCTTGTCATACTCCACATTCCACCCATTCATTTCTAAGAATATCCTCCACACATCCATCTACTACTAAGTCCATTCATCCCTTCCAAGCATTATCCCCATCATCCCCAAATCCTAAGGCATAATATCTAGAGTGGGGGCCATGTTATTCCTATGCGACACGTAGTCCTTGGAGATCACATCCTAGGCTCCTTTCATCTATCTATCATGTATCTCCCATCCATTCTCCTTCTATCACCACTCCTTGTATTCACCCTACCTTTATCCTATCGTCCATCCTTTTATCCATCCAAATCCTACATTTATCGTATCACCCATCCTTTTTATCCACCCATTCTTCCTACACATTTCCTATCCATTTCCTATCACTACTCCCTTCACCCTTCCATCTATCATAAATCCCCCTTTCATTCATCATCCATCCAATCTAATACATTCATTAGCCTAAATCACCTAGCTTTCCCATCCTTGCTTCTAGACTTGATGCTCCCTTGTCACTAGTTATCATTTGGACACTACAATCCTATCGAGATGCAATCCAAAGGATATCCACACAAAATTCAATGCTAAACATCCAAAACAAACCAAAAATTCAAAAAAAATCAAAACATTTGAAAATACAAAAAAATAAAATATCCAACAAAAACCCATGCAATAAAAATTCAAATCAATCGATTCCATCAAATCACTCAAATCATCAATTCAAATCAATCGATCAACTCAATCAATCAAATAAATCAAATCATTCCAAGAAATAATGATCCAAATACAAGTATCCTTAGTCCATACCAATCAAGTCAATCACTCAAGTCAAATTATCCAATTGCATCAATGGTCTTGTTCCTAGCCTTGTTGTAATCCCGATCAATCATCATCATCATCATCATCATCATTAGGATATATTGTTCCCAATCCTAGTGTTGTTCTCAGGATATATTATTCCCATATCAACAACACAATCCTCACATTCTTGGGATAAATCGTTCCCGTTAAAATTTATTCATGGCTCCGGTTCCTAATTAGATCATGGCAAAAAGTACTCAATGTTGAAGTGTTGTCTTGTAACTAAAGGTTAATATCTATTGTGAGGAATAGTATGCACTTGTCTGTTCAAAGGAAATTTTACACAATTATGAATCGTTGAAGGGGCAACTTTCATAGCTTTTAACCATGGGTGTCCTAATTTTATGTGGAAGAGGTCAGATAGAGGGATGACATCAAATATTTGTTCTACAAATTTGTCAAATACTGTGACCAATAAAGATATCTTCCCATAACTGTTTATAAAAGCTCCATTATGTGTCTTAATCATCATGTCAGAAGAGTCATAGAAATCTTGAATCAAACCATGTGAATAAAGGAACTCTTTTGTTGCCACATTAGTCATGCAATTAAGATCTACAAGTGTTCCATCCATAGGATTTTCTATTATCTTCAATTTCTCCAATTTTTCTATCATGAGGTGTAAATACAATTTCGGGTTGAGGGGCCTTTTTTTTCATATAAGGCCTAGGAGGGAACCTAGTGTTATTGTTGAGATTAAAATCCATGTGTATATGTTTTCAAATCAATGAAAAATCATATTTTAAAATATTTTCAATACTTATGCAAGGAACAAGTGCAAAATTATGTAAGTTTATGACCTAAAATGCTTGGTTTTTTGGCTTTTTTCAATGTAAATACCTAAAAGATGAAGTGTTGTAAGAAAATTGATGACAGGAAGCAAATAATAAGCTATATATCAGTCCAATAATGCAGCCATATCCTTCACAACACACCTATATTGCAATTCTATATGCAAAATTAGTCAAAATCTAGTGAAAATGCATGTTTTTCAAACCCTGGTTATGAAATTAAGGCATGAATATGTGCAAAGTGATATGTAGATGAATTATAATCAGATTTGTGATGCAAAATAATTCATCTCAGATCTAAAAATGCTTTTAAAGTCCTACCATGCTCAATGCAAGTGTAATATTTAATGATGATGAATGAAAAATGCTAGTTTTTTATTGAAATTATCTATGTGTAAATGCAAATTTTTAAAATATGAATACAAAAAAACACTAAAATGAAAAACTACATACAAATTCAGATTTGAATGAGTGCCTAAGATGAGTAGTAAAATATGGAACAAGATTTTAACTACAAACCCTAGTTTTTTAAATCACTAGGTTATAAGAAAAAATTCAAAATTTCAAGCAAACCCTAGCAATTTTAATATGAAAAATGCAATGCAAAGGATTATAATATGATGAATTTCTAAAATTTATATCAGAAATGAATGAAATGAAATGAAAATTAATTCAAATTATTTCAAAATGCAAGCCTAAAATGCCATTTTTTTCAAATTTATCATTTTTTTTTGTAAATTTTTAAATGCAATATGAAAATGATGAATGAAATGAATGAAAATCTAAATTACAACACTCATCAAGGTGCAAAGTTTAAATAAAACATAGGTTCACCAAAATGTTTAGTATAGAAAGAGGGGTTTTCAATTTCAATGAGTGTTTGGATGAAATCCTCCTTTCACACCTTACCTTCAAGGACATAAATCGAGTCAAGCCACAACTCTTGCAAGAGGGCTCTCCTACAGATTTAGTGTTACTTGGAATGAAGAGGAAACTTGGAATTTGCTAATTAATTGATTGATTAAAGCCTGATTTAACCCTAATTTCACAAAATCGTAAATAAATGGACAAACCATGACAAATGCTCACAAAAAGATGGAATATTTAGAGTAAATACATACCAGATTTCAAATTTCTAGATGCAAAAAAGTCAAGGGGTAAAGAGCAGGCACCCAAGCCTAAGGTGATAGTTTCTTCAGGGACTTCCAAAATTTATCTACAACTAATCACCATTGTCGCGAAGGTTTTCTGATTCAGGGATCTAGAGGGCTTTAGAGCAAGTGCCCAAGTCCAAGTCCTTCTTTTTCCTTCAGATACAGGATCTCCAAACTCTATCACAGCGTCCTGCAACTCCACTTCTACTAAACATGACACCTATTACCGGCAATTATAGAAAAGAAGGTTGGGGGTTGTGGTGTCTAGGAGCTTGCCTCAGTCAATCCTTGAAAGGACATTCAAGTCTTCCAAACACTGTTGTCAGATAAAGAGTGTGTATCCCTACGGGATAGAGGCAAAAACAAATTGATAAATGATTGCAAACACAAATAGATATCACCTTGGAAGTGTAGCTCACATGTAGATGAAAATCCTTCAACACATGAGAAGATGAAGCCAAATTTGCATAAAGCACAATAACAAGACAAGTCTGCTCTACAATAATGAATACTTTGAATGCTCTAAAATCATAAGTGTGCCAAAAGTTCATAATCATCTTCTAGTTTAATACAAATGTATCCCTAAACATGCTTATATATGCAACAAAACACATTCCCACTTTAATTTTGTAATTCAAACTTGAGATGTCAACAACGGGCACTTCTAACGGTCACATAATTGACATTTAAAATTTGGGACCCCACCAAATAGGGCAGGACTAGGGTGCAGGCGCCCAAGCCCTGAGCCCCATTTTAAAGGCAGGGTCAAGTTCATCATTGTCCCCTAGGTTCCATTTAACATGGATTTTCAAGAATTTTCCATTAGGAGTACAAATGAACATGCATGATTACACCTAAAGGACCTGGAAGCTAAACTTAGGAGGGAAAAAGTCCTAGGGGGATACTTTCTGACATAACATATACCACCCACTCTCTTTACACACATATCAAAGAAAATTTAGTTGTAGGAAAATCTAAAAACACAACTTTATTCAAATCTGAGTTATACGTGTTTACATTAAAAAAAATTGTTAGGAATGAATTACATACATTCATGATTCAACATAAAACAAAATTCAAAAAATTTTAAGGGATTTTAGGAAATTCATGCCTTTGAATGTTTAAACCCTCATGCCTTAGCACTTTCTTAGCTTCACTCTTCTTTTGCACTCTAATTTTTGCATTCATCCTACACCTATCATGGATTCATTGAACACCTACAACTCTCTTCTTCTTCTCTTATTTTCTTCCTCTCTTGGGCACACTAATTTTTTGCATCTCTTCATGCCATCCTCTTGAGCAATTTGAAAATTTGTTTCTTCAACCTTGTTGCTATTGATTGCTGACTCTTAAGATCATTAAAGGATACATTTTATAGAGTTTAAAATTCTTGTGAGACACCCAAATGTGGTTTCCAAATCTGCTCTTTCATTTCTACTAACTTGACCCTTGAAATTCCTTTAGAAAAATGAAATAAAACATAGTTTATTGCTTCCAAATTATGTGGCACCCAAAGTTGTTGCACCATATTCAATGCCTTACTGGTCTAAGATATCTAGAAAATGATAAAAATTTAGAAACTAGGTTTTGTTTATTCCCCTTTCCAAGCACCCCAAATTTGAACTAAAGAGTCACTAATTTGGTTGTGAAAATCAATGGCTTTTTCCTCCTTTTTAGGCATCCAAATTTAAGAAATGCAACATTAAATTTTTAGTGAGAGAATACCAATTTTAATCTATCCTTTTGCACACTTCTGAAGGAATCCAAGTGGTGTAAATTAATTAATTTTCCCTTACAAGTCCCACCATGCCAATGGACCCCTTCAACCCCAGGGCATTGAAATTGTGCAAAATAATAATTCTAAAAATTACATTAAATATCTTGGTTTTCTCAAATGTGTTAGGATTGTTCCAAGATTTTAATCTTCACTAGTTCTCAAGGGTTTTCCATGTTTTCACTATGCTAGGGTTTATCCCTAGCACATGTCCAAAATCCTTAATGCTAATAATTTCCTTACCTTGGCTAAAGTGCTTTTTAATTCTCTATTGACCTGTTTGGCCAATCAAGTCTATTTACGTTGTCTCCCAAGGTCCTTATGAGCATGTGTTTATCAGCCCTACTGAGAGAAAGATGTTTTTATTTTTCCCGAAGTTTGTGTGTTATTGCTTTTGGTGGGTTCAAGTCAGCATACACATGTTCACATGTTATTCCATCACAAACTTTTAGTATATCACATGCATGTTTTTTTTGGTCCCACCCAAGTTTGCGAGCTTGCACAATGCTGAAAAGTGTCAAAACACCTCAGTAATATCTTAAATGTATTATTCATAAGTAGTCTTTCCCAAGTGGCATTGTCTTATTGCTTCAAACTTGTTTACTACTTTGTAAACTCAAAAGAACGACCCACCACAATGTTCGCTATGTGCAAAATATGACTGACAAACTACAAATACCTGACATGGAGTACACTTGGCACTATCCTATTGCATCACAAACTCAATAATTTTTATGCGGTAGTATTTACAATATGCGATGGGCATTCAATAAGTAAAAGGAACCCGCCATTGGAATCATTATTCTCAGAAGATGGTTGAGCCACATATGTAATGCATGATTGAATGATCTGATGTGTCTTGACCTAGACTACAATTTAACGCTTGTTAAATGTATTTTCAAGGCTCATTCGAATGTCAAGCACATTGTCAATCCTAAACAGAATCAATGGTTCAAATTTAAAAATGGTTCCATAAGGACAAAAACTACACCACTTGAAGTCTAAAGCATGAACAAGAAATTAATTCGAAAAGTGGTGGAGTGTTTCTTACAAGAAGACTTGATTTTCCAAAAGCATTTTGAGAAGTTGCCCTAAATTACTGAGGAGCACTTATGTGAAAGATCTAGGATTGATAGTTGGTGCTTTTATTAAAATTTGATCAAGGAACAGAGGAGTTTTGTATGTTTAGGTGTGCAACAGGTACATATTTCATATCTCTTTACAAGTATTTCACGTAAAGAAATCATAGCTTTTACAATCAGTGTAATTGAACTTAGGTAGGGTTTTAATTTGAAACAAAAGGGTTCTTGAGATTTTTTAGCTGTTATATTTCTATTGCATTGTGGGAATTATAATTGTTATATTAAAGAGAGGCCCAAATTAAGATACCTTTGAATTATTGTCTGGCTCTGCAAAGAAGGGAAAACATATTCAAGGCATTGACACTTCCACCAAGGGGTTGGATGATGTCATGGAGGGAATTAGAGACCCAATTATCCATATAAGTGGTTGGGAGATGGTTATGCATTCCCACAAGTGTGCTCTGTGGGAGGACCTTGTTTCAAACATATGGTATTATGACGTGGCAAAATTGGTTGTGCCCAAGATATCTATAAGCATGGATTTGGTATACACCATCAGTGAGAAGTATGATGCAAATACCAGATAGTTGAGGACACCATGTGGCAATTTCCTTCTCACTTTAAACTGAAATTTAATTGTTGAGGCTTTTGACTTAAAACCAAAGGAAAATGTCAAAATTGATCCCAATGAGTTATGCCAAGAGTACAAAAAAGATAGAAGCAATTACAAGGTGAAATGGTTGTTGAACCATAGATTGCGGGATAGATATGAAGAAAAGAATATCCACTTTAGTGAAACCAAGCCTCTTAATGTGGATACATTCAAGGATTACTTTAGATTCACTTATATGACATTATTTTAGGAATTGGAGATGTATTATAAGTTTCAAATGCCTATCAGTATGATGATGATTACTATGGACATGGGTATGTGCAGGATCATGATGGGCCAAACTATACCTCTAAGTGGCAATGAAAATACAAAAAATCAGACTTTATCAAGTTCATGTGAAATTTTGAATGGATTATCTATACAATTTGAAAAAGATGTAAGAATGAAATTTGTAGAGAATTGAATCTAGTTTATAGGCTACTATTTTTTTTAAAACAAAAACTAAATTTACTTAGTGAAAATTGAATATTTCAATGAACAACTATTAAATTTTTCAGAAAAAAATAAAAAGTGGGCGTGTGTCCAGCCAACCTAACTATGAGTAAAATTTTTTTTTTTTTTTTAAACTTTCAAAATAAGTAGAGGACTCATGTCCGGATGTGATGCATATTTATTTGAAATTTTTTTCTAATAAAATAATTAGTTATGATTTTTTTACTGTGACTTTTTTTTAAAAATAAAAAGTAATTTTCCAGCCAACCTAACTCGATAAAAAAAAATCAAAATTTAATTTTTTTTTTTTAAACCTATAGCCAGAAAAGCATAGAGTGTGATGCAGGTTTCAGATCTCAAAAAGATGAAATGGTATGAAAGTTATGGATGTTTTTCAATCAGTGTGTCCATCAGGATTTCAGAGACACGATATATTGAAAATTATTAATAATTATTTAATAAAATGATAACCAAATAAATCTTATATTTTTAGAAAGATAACAATTTTTTCTATAAACCCTTTTCGTTTTATCAATTTTGCATTAAAAAAAAGTCGTCAGCACGAAGGTTGAAGTTCGAAGAAGAGACTGAAACCTTAAAACACGTTACAATCCATAAAAAGTCAACAATCAAAACGGATATCCATTTTACTTTGGTAAAAGCAACTAGAAACGAATATCCATTTCAGAATGGATATCCGTTCTGAAAACGGATATCCGTTCTAGAAACGGATATCTATTTTCAGAACGGATATCCGTTTTGTTGATTTAACAAAATTTTTTTGCCATTGGTTTTGGATGAAGAGAAGCAACATATTTTGTACCATTGGTATTGTTTCACCGAAGATACAATCCATGGGTATATCGTTTATGTATGCGTGGACATTTCATGTATATCCTGCTATCATTTATTGTGGTTGTAAATGGTGAATGTACATGTCAAAGGATACAAAGGTTGACCGGCCATATCGGGAAAATTGGGAAAAGATACGTTAGTTGACTGGTGATAACAAGTCATGTTATGTATAGGCTAAATTGAAGACATCGGACTGACAATAGTTATCAGAGAGACAAAGTTCCATTGAGCTGACAACATTGATCTCATAGATCAAGTCATATCGGGGTGACAATCATTAAGTGTCACCGATGGGTTATTTATCGGCACATCGGAAGAACAGTTGAGAACTACACCGATGAGAGGGAGTCACACCGACAGAAGGAACATCGGAAAGAGATGGACTCTCAGAGGCGAGAAGAAAAGTGTCACTGATAGAGGCGGTCTGGCCGATGGTGTAGTTCGGTGTTTATTCTTTCGGTGTGAGATACGATATCAGAAATTGAAGAGAATGTCTGACCGATGTAGAAGTCTTACCGATGATTAATGGACGGTAAACACATCGGGGAGAGTTATAACGTTGGAATTCAAGTAAAAAGTCTCACCGAGGGTATTGGTCTTACCGATAGACAAGGGTGGTGAATCTCACATCGGAGTAAGTGTGTATATATCCTGCAATCATCTTATTCCATGAGACCACATTTCTTTGAGGCATTTTTTCAAACAGTTCATGTGTCTTGTCTATGCTTCCACACTTTCCGTACATGTCTACCAGAGCATTTCCAACTAGAATATCTACAAAAATCCCACTTCCATTATGCTTTGATGAATGTCCATACCCTATTCCAAAGCTCCCATTTTGGTAGAGGTAGAGAGGATGCTGACAAAGGTTGCAGAATCTAGCTTTACACTTGCCAATTGCATTTGCTTGAAAATTTCTAAAGCCTTTTCAAGAAACCCGTTTATGCATATCCTACAATAATAGTAGTCGAGGAGACCACATTTCTCCAACTAGACTTCTACCAATTCAGAAAATGTGTGCTTCTGGACCAGTGTTTGGTACAAGAAACATACCAATAGAGTGGTTGATGCAGAGGAAATTCCACAGTTCACCCTAAATGGCGTTGTCGGCTTGTATCGGCCAAACCCTTTCGACGTTCCCCCGAAAAAACCCCTATCCGTTACCAATTTGATAGGAAGCGCGCTGTGGAAACATAAATGTGTTGCCGATAGTAAAGAAAGAGTGTATTTCGGTCTCATTTGGACCTTGGGAAGGATATTTTAAAAGCTATTTGAGCAGTTGGTGGGTTAATGGGTATTTTACACCTTGTTTGTAAGCTTTTGATGTGTTGCTCTGCATCTCTTGTCTACAACATACAAAGTTTACCTTTCTCACCCATACCTTCAGTATATAAAGGACATTAATAGGGAATTTGTAATTTCCACTCAGTCAGTGCAATCTAGGAGAGGATAGATTGTCTAAAGTTGTGATCTATTTCCATTTACACTTGCCATAACTACAAATGCTTAGTGTTTATTCTCAACCCCGGTATATGAATAAAATGTGACCTATTGTTCTAATAGGCCTATAGGGACAAAGAGGTGATAAAGCCTTTAATTTTAAACATGACATGGTTTTGATAACTTCCCATATTGGTAAGGTCCTGGATGACAATCCTTTGATGCACCTAATTATAATAGGTGTTATGATAGTCTTTGGTATCTTTTCATTTCTTTCTTGAATGGCCTGCAAATAAGACATAAGACATATTAGATCCTTCATAAATAAGAATTCTCATACATTACATTTAAACTTAAACTCCCTAAACATCCATCAATCCATCCATTAATATCAAAATGCCATGAATATCCTATGATCAACCATTCTAATTCCTAGGATAGTCATATATTACAATTTTGCTTCTCTATACTAAAATAGCCCAAGGAATATCTAACCTCGAATTTGTATTTTAACAATCTAATGTCTTTACGAATAACATTGAGTCTTCTTTTGGGACAACATTTTTGCTTTTAGAAGCTCCTCATTTGATGATAGCCTAAAATCAAATAATGGCTTATATCCAGAGCTTTATTAAGTTGATACCTAGGTGGATTAGTGTGTAAACATTGAAATTAGATGGTAATTCACAAGTTTATTGAATAATACAATGAATCCCTAGTATAGAATCCAAATGTACATAATAAACCAGATATCTATTTTGTAGTAGGCATATGGACGTTGCAAGTGTCCGTTGCAAAGAATTGGGTTTTCCAAAACGGATATCCATTTTGAAAACGGATATCCGTTTCCAAAACGGATATCCATTTTGGAAAAGCAAAAAAAAGACAAAAGGAATATTTCTGGGCCCGACTTCCGCAACCAGAGACCATCTGCTGTCGAAATACTCGTGATTTCTAGCTATGACAGTGAAAGGAATATTTTTATGCACTTTTGGAGACACAATTTTCTTGTTACAATCATAAGGGTGATATTTTTGTTCCCCTAATGGGGAGCAACAGTCGTCGTAAAGCAAAAAGGAGGAAAGTTACATTGGAGGAAATTGAAGCAATTAGGAAAAAAGATAGGGAAAGGAAGAGGATTGGAAGGGTGGGTTTGGCGGATGCTCATCAAGGTGAATCTTCTTCTTGACCATCTAATGATATGCAATTTGAAGATGTTAATTTTGATTATAATGAAATGTTAGATAAGAATGAAATTCACCATGATATTGCAAATGAAAATATTGAAAAATGTTATGAAACACCTATTCATAATAGCAATACCATGGACAAAGAAGAAGAAGAAAAATGAAGACGTGCACTTGAAGAAAGTGGATATGAACATCATGATATTGAAATTGCACTCCATAATCCATTTGTTGATAAAATTGATGAGGTTGAAAACATGGATGAAACAAGAACAATCAATGTATCTCCAAATTTCATAAGAAGAGAGGACATTTGTCAAGAAGAGAATAACCATGATGAAATTGGAAAACACCCAAAAACCCCAAAATGGTTACTTGAAATTGATGAGAACATAATGGAAAAACTTGAAGGCAAGAGGTCATCACAAATGGTTCAGTTGTGGGCTACAAAACTCTTCAATGAATACTTTGAGAAGAAAACATTAACCGAACAATGCCAACTTTTTGTGCAATTATTAAAGATGTACAAAATGAGACCTTTATTAAAGAAATTAAAGATTCGGTTAAACAAAGTGTCCGATCGGAATAAAATTATTGTAAGAAGCTTTTTCAATGCACTCATTTCTATTGGAAAGACTAGCAAGGAGAAAGATAAAAGAGCTGCCCATAGAGTAATAACAACCTCAATAGTAAGCAAACAATTAAGAAATACTCGATTAATGAGGCAAACTTGTGTTGACTTAAGATTGAATCGTAAAACATTGTCAAAAGCACTAGCATTAAGATCAAGGCTAGATAGTCCTGTTGCCAATGATACTTGGGCTTTCAGTGGTAGGCTTCCACGAGTTGACAAGAAGCTAATTGATAGCACAAAGGAAGAAATTGAACGATTTTGGCACACTAACTCTAGGGTATCACCGAATGCAAAAGATGTTGTAAAGTTAAGAATTGATGATAAAGACCACACACCACATCCTAAACATTACTTGGAATGTAGCCAAACAACATTGTACAAACAATATTGTGAAAATCACCTAGCTATGACAATCTCACAAAGAGCATTTGAATCTCTTAAGCCATTTTATTGTGTTCCTCTTAAAGTTCGTAATACATGTTCAAATACCATGTAGAATTTTCTATGTACCATGAATTATTATGCAATATTCGTTCTACTTTGCACACTAACAAAATGTTACAGGAGTGTGGTGCAATTCAACTACCAAAGTCATCTAGGGACTTATTAGATTTATTTCTATGTATTAGAGATGATGGTTGCATGTTCTACAAGAATGATTGTTTAAATGAAAAGTGTTTACAATGTGGTGGGTTATCAAAGTTTGTATCATGTTTTCATGAGGGCAACAAGCATGATTTTGGAAAGAGAATGGTTGAGAAAAAGAGATATGAGACAGTGAAATACAATTTGAAAAGTGGAGGTGAAGGTTCTAGATGTGAGTTGATTGTAAGAGAGGTAAGTATTGCTGATTTTATTGATGATTTTAAGAAAAATCTTTTCTACAAGTATGTCAGACATAGCCACAGGTCTTGATGGTTAGATCAACAGTTCAGGATGTGTAAAGACTCTTTCCTGATTGGAACTATTGTCTCTGTAGTTGATTTTGCAGAAAACTATACATTGCAACCCCAAAATGAAGTTCAATCCCAGTACTACAATTCTATTCAAATTGCTATTTTTGTTCACATCACATACAGACATGCCCCCAAGAGTACAGAAGAGAACAGGAAGATTGTCAGAGAATACCATTTTTACATGAGTGATGATCGATCTCATTAAGCAGAATTTGTGCAATATTATTTTCAACAATTTTATGGGTTCTTGCAAGAAAAAGATATTAGAATAGATCAACATCTCATTTGGTCAAATAATTGCACTGGTCAATTCAAGAATGCTCGTAATTTCTATTGGTTGAGCAAAATGCATGTAGAGAAGGCTATACCTCATATTTGGAATTTTTTTGAAGCTAGGCACGGAAAAGGTGAACATGATGGAGCAGGTGCATGCATGAAGAGAGCTCTTTTTAAAGAACAACTAAAGATTAGAGGTGGTGCTACATTCAGTGATGCAGATTCCATTGTTAAGTGGTGTAACTATGCATTGTCATGAGGAGTGGCTCTTGATTCTGAAGTGCGCAGGTTCTTTTGGTTGGTTGATGATGGGATAGCGATAGAGAAATTGGAATGTCAGAGAATCAGTGAATCATCATAGATGCATTTATTTCAAAGCTCAAATGCAAGTACATGGACTATTTGGACATGAGAATTAGCTTGTTTTTGTCAGAGTTGTATTAAATGTAATTGGAACAATTGTGAGTCAAGTGAGTGGGTAGATGCATGAATTCCACAATATTTAGTCCCTTTATATGAAGGTCAATCATCTTCCGTCAATGACATGGAGAGCTCATTTGACTATGAACATCTTTCAGACCTTGTACAACCAGGTCATGTTTATGCAGTTGTTGCACCGCATGGAAATGAAGAGAGGTCAGACTATTGGTTGGCACGATGTGTACAGGGAAAACAAAAGATAACACAACCTATGACAGATGATGATGGGTTCACATATCCTACAGGATCAGTTGTTATTGCTGGGACTTGGTTACGAACATATATGGTTAAAAAGAATGGCATCCCGGCCTTTGAAGACTTTGAGAAGCATAAAACCATATTGATGTATTCTCACCTAGTTGTAGCAACAAATGTCAAGTTACTAAAGCATCGTGGAAGACCAAAATCAAAAGAACTATGGACAATTAGTAATGCTGATCATGAAGCAATATTGGATACTTTGAAGGTAAGAGATGACCCCTCAAGTATGCTTGACTAGCATTTAAACTTCCAGATGGACAGGTATGACATTTTTTATCTTAACTTGTTCTTATTTTTTCTATTTTTTAGAATTGTTTTATTAAAAATCTTGTTACTTTAATAACTATAATGCATGCTTTTGACTATACAGGACAGCGAATAAAGTTATTTTGGATGGCATCATAGATTATTTTGCATGGCATCGTAAATTATTTTGTATGGCATCGTAGGTTATTTTGACTATACTCGAGGTATGATTTTTAGTTCTCATTTGTATTTCTTAATACTGCACATTTGTACCTTTTTCTACATAAGGCATTCCATGAGGTGACATGTATTTGATGTCTTTTGCCAAATAGTTCATGTGCCTTGTCTATGCTTTCACATATTACATACATGTGTCACATGGCAATTCCAATTACAACATCTGACAAAATTCTCATTTCTTTGAGGTATTCCACCAAACAGTTCATGTGCCTTGCCTATGCTTCCTTACTTTGCATTCTTATAAAAGTCCTATAACAGTCATAATTAATCTAGCCTTGATCTTGCCATCATTGTATTCCATGAGATGACAGTCCTATAACAGTCCTATACATGTCTACTAGGATAGTTTTAACTACAACAGTCCTACAACAGTCCTAAAATAGTACTAGAACAGTCATATAATAAGCGCAGCATTTAATGTACATATTTATGATATTCATGTTTACTTTTAAATCTGCTTGTTCATGCTTCTCACAGGACGTCACCTCCCCTACCCATCCAGCTCTATAGAAGAAGAGAGACAACAAATGATCAAAAGGGATCACCAATTGGTGGTAAGTGATTGATTACTTATGTCATGTTATATATTTTGAATATTAAATTCTATATTAATGTGCATGTTGTTTGATTGTATTAATAGGTAGAAATTCAAAAATCTCTATCGAGGAGGTCTAGTCGATGAGCGATGGAAGATGAGTCATTGACTGGTTCACCATCTTCATGGCCTAGCAAGAGCCATAGATTATTTGATAGCAATCCATAGGAGATTTGATTTTGGGAAATTTTGTTACATATGTGTATTTGGCTTTGTAAACATACTTTTGTATGTTATCGATGTATATCATTGTATATACCCATATGGTTTTATTTGTACATGCCTATATGGCTTGATATATACACTATACATTATTTTCATGACATTATGTGCATATATGTATATATAAGATCCTAATTTGGCACAAGTAGGGAGAATGCTTGCACAGGTTATGGAATTTGGTTTTAAACGTTCCAATTGTATTTGCTTCAAAGTTTCTAAAGCCTTTTCAAAAAATCCATTTTGTGCATATCTTGCAATCATTGCATTCCATGAGATAGCATCTCTTTGAGGTGTCATGCCAAACTATTCACATGCCTTGTCTATGCTTCCACACTTTGGATTTACACCCGCCAATTGCATTTTCTTAACATTTCCTTTCAATCTTTATCAAAAATTTCGTTTTGTGCAAATATTGCAATCATTGCATTCCTTCATTTACAACACATGATTAAATAAGAAGATGCATATTTACAACACTTAAGACCTTCATGAAATGATACATTGGTTTCTTGATATTCAATCATGCATTGGAGATCTTCAAAGTGTTAAATATGTTTGAAGTGATGAAGAAACTTGTTATTTTGATGTATTTCAACTCCAAACTTCCGCCTAGAAATGAAGGCGCTAATCCTTTATCAAACTAATCTAAAAGTGCGCCTTGGTACTTAGGGCACTAGATTATGATTGATCAACCTAAAATGTGCGCCTAAGGCTAGATAGTGAATAGGAAGGATAAAATGCATCATCAAAGGAGTTTATAGTTATTGAAGGCATCAAATGATGACTTGGGCGCACATCTACCTCTCTACACCATATGTGACTAGTGCCAATTATTGAATAAACAACCTAGAATGAGTGCCTTACTATTTGAGGTGCTAGTTCATGTTTCTAGAACACCAAAAGTGCACCTTGATGTTGAGGCGCTAGCTCTTGCTCAAGCAACCTTGAAAGTGTGCTTTCACAAGGAGGTTAAAATGTATTATCAAAGGATTAAGTTGAATCAAGGAATCATCATTGAAGACAAGTAAAACATGACTGTGAATGCGGCACACTTTTCATCATCTTAACCTCACAATTGCGCCTTCCATTGGAAGCTCATATTGTGCCTAAAGGAATAGTACTGAGATATCATCCATGTCAATGATTGAGAATGTGTCAACTGGAACAATATTTTTTGTTCTACTCATCGTGGGGTCGAACGGACTGCGCCAATGTGTCGGGGTGGGCGGGTAAATGCTAGTGGAGGTCTCGTGTCGTGCGCCAAGTGTCCCAGTCATTCCGAGCAAGAGGCTACCGGCAAAGTCCTTTAAGATCCCTGAGACCAAAAAACTGCCAAACTTTGACCGGGCAGTTCTCAGAATTCGTGATAGTTGGGAATGCTCTGTTTGGACCTACAGGTGCACATGGCATCCTTCCACAATAACCTCTCTCATTTTTGATCAACTTCATTCCTTTTGACCGTGTTGAAATCAAATGCATTGGTGCAAAATGCTTCAATTTGATGCAGTGGAAAGGTGCTAGGTGCGACATTTTTCATTCCATAGCTCGTACGATCGAACGGACTACGCCAACGTGTCGGGGTGGGCGGGTAAATGCTAGTGGAGGTCTCATTTCGTGCGCCAAGCATCCCAGTCATTCTGGGCAAGAGGCTACCGGCAAAGTCCTTTAAGATCCCTGAGACCAAAAAATTGCCAAACTTTGACGGGGCAGTTCTCAGAATTCGTGAAAGTTGGGAATGTTCTGTTTGGACCTACAGGTGCACGTGGCATCCTTCCACAATAACCTCTCTCATTTTTGGTCAACTCCATTCTGTTTGACCGTGTTGAAATCAAATGCATTGGCGCAAAATGCTTCAATTTGATGCAGTGGAAAGGTGCTAGGTGCGACATTTTTCATTCCATAGCTCGTGGGGTCGAATGGACTGGGCCAATGCGTTGGGGTGGGGGGGTAAATGTTAGGGGAGGTCTCGTTTCGTGCGCCAAGCGTCCCAGTCATTCCAGGCAAGAGGCTACCGACAAAGTCCCTTAAGATCCCTGAGACCAAAAAATTGCCAAAATTTGACGGGGCAGTTCTCGAAATTCGTGAAAGTTGGGAATGTTCTGTTTGGACCTACAGGTGCACGTGACATCCTTCCACAATAACCTCTCTCATTTTTGGTCAACTCCATTCCGTTTGACCGTGTTAAAATCAAACGCATTGGTGCAAAATGCTTCAATTTGATGCAGTGGAAAGGTGCTAGGTGCAACATTTTTCATTCCATAGCTCGTGCGGTTGAACGGATTGCACCAACGCATCGGGGTGGGCGGGTAAATGCTAGTGGAGGTCTCGTTTCATGCGCCAAGCGTCCCAGTCATTCTGGGCAAGAGACTACCGTCAAAGTCCCTTAAGATCCCTGAGACCAAAAAACTGCCAAACTTTGACAGGGCAGTTCTCAGAATTTGTGAAAGTTGGGAATGTTCTGTTTGGACCTATAGGTGCACGTGACATCCTTCCACAATAACCTCTCTCATTTTTGGTCAACTCCATTCCATTTGACCGTGTTGAAATCAAACGCATTGGTGCAAAATGCTTCAATTTGATGCAGTGGAAAGGTGCTAGGTGCGACATTTTTCATTCCATAGCTCGTGGGGTCGAATGGACTACGCCAATGCGTCGGGGTGGGGGGGTAAATGCTAGGGGAGGTCTCGTTTCATGCGCCAAGCGTCCCAGTCATTCCAGGCAAGAGGCTACCGACAAAGTCCCTTAAGATCCCTGAGACCAAAAAACTGCCAAACTTTGACGGGGCAGTTCTCAGAATTCGTGAAAGTTGGGAATGTTCTGTTTGGACCTATAGGTGCACGTGACATCCTTCCATAATAACCTCTCTCGTTTTTGGTCAGCTACATTCCGTTTGACGGTGTTGAAATCAAACGCATTGGCGCAAAATGCTTCAATTTGATGCAGTGGAAAGGTGCTAGGTGCGACATTTTTCATTCCATAACTCGTGTGGTCGAACGGACTCGCCAACGTGTCGGGGTGGGCGGGTAAATGCTAGTGGAGGTCTCTTTTCATGCGCCAAGCATCCCAGTCATTCCGGGCAAGAGGCTACCGGCAAAGTCCCTTAAGATCCCTGAGACCAAAAAACTGCCAAACTTTGACGGGGCAATTCTCAGAATTCGTGAAAGTTGGGAATGTTCTATTTGGACCTACAGGTGCACGTGACATCCTTCCACAATAACCTCTCTCATTTTTGGTCAACTCCATTCCGTTTGACCGTGTTGAAATCAAACGCATTGGCACAAAATGCTTCAATTTGATGTAGTGGAAAGGTGCTAGGTGCGACATTTTTCATTCCATAGCTCGTGGGGTCGAACAGACTACGCCAACGCGTCAGGGTGGGGGGGTAAATGCTAGGGGAGGTCTTGTTTCGTGCACCAAGCGTCCCAGTCGTTCCGAGTTGTAACCTACCGGCAAAGTGAAAAGTTGCTAGGATTGAAATTTTGCATTCCACAGGTCCTGGGGCTGAACGGTTTGCGCCAACACGTCGGGGTGGGCAAGTAAATGCTAGGGGAGGTCTCGTTTTGTGTGCAAAGCATCCCAGTCGTTCCGAGCTGTAAGTTACCGGCAAAGTCAAAAGTTGCTAGGATTGAAATTTTGCATTCCACAGGTCCTGGTGCCGAACGGTTTGTGCCAATGCATCAGCGTGGGCAGGTAAATGCTAGTGGAGGTCTTGTTTCATGCGCCAAGCGTCCCAGTCGTTCCGAGCTGTAAGCTACCGGCAAAGTCAAAAGTTCCTAGGATTGAAATTTTGCATTCCACAGGTCCTGGGGCTGAACGGTTTGTGCCAACACGTCGGGGTGGGCGAGTAAATGCTAGGGGAGGTCTCGTTATGTGTGCAAAGCATCCCAGTCCTTCTGAGCTGTAAGCTACCGGCAAAGTGACTTTGCCGGTAGCTTACAGCTCGGAAGGATTGGGATGCTTTGCACACAAAACGAGACCTCCCCTAGCATTTACTCGCCCACCCCGACGTGTTGGCGCAAACCGTTCGGCCCCAGGACCTGTGGAATGCAAAATTTCAATCCTAGCAACTTTTGACTTTGACGGTAGCTTACAGCTCGGAACGACTGGGACGCTTGGCACACGAAACAAGACCTCCACTAGCATTTACCCGCCCACCCTGACATGTTGGCGCAGTCCATTCGAGCCCATGAGCTATGGAATGAAAAATATCGCACCTAGCACCTTTTCATTACATCAAATTGAAGCATTTTGCGCCAATGCGTTTGATTTCAACACGGTCAAACGGAATGGAGTTGACCAAAAATGAGAGAGGTTATTGTGGAAGGATGCCACGTGCACCTGTAGGTCCAAACAGAGCATTCCCAACTGTCACGAATTCTGAGAACTGCCCGGTCAAAGTTTGGCAGTTTTTTGGTCTCAGGGATCTTAAGGGACTTTGCCGGTAGCCTCGTGCCCGGAACGACTGGGACGCTTGGCGCACGAAACGAGACCTCCCCTAGCATTTACCCCCCCACCCCGATGTGTTGGCACAGTCCGTTCGACCCCACGAGCTATGGAATGAAAAATGTCGCACCTAGCACCTTTCCATTGCATCAAATTGAAGCATTTTGCGCCAATGCGTTTGATTTCAACACGGTCAAACGGAATGGAGTTGACCAAAAATGAGAGAGGTTATTGTGGAAAGATGTCACATGCACCTGTAGGTCCAAACAGAACATTCCCAACTTTCACGAATTCTGAGAACTGCCCCGTCAAAGTTTGGCAATTTTTTGGTCTCAGGGATCTTAAGGGACTTTGCCGGTAGCCTCTTGCCCGGAATGACTGGGACGCTTGGCGCACGAAACGAGACCTCCACTAGCATTTACCCGCCCACTCCGACGCGTTGGCGCAGTCCATTTGATCGCACAAGCTATGGAATGAAAAATGTCGCACCTAGCACCTTTCCACTGCATCAAATTGAAGCATTTTGCGCCAATGCGTTTGATTTCAACACGGTCAAATGGAATGGAGCTGACCAAAAATGAGAGAGGTTATTGTGGAAGGATGTCATGTGCACCTGTAGGTCCAAACAGAACATTCCCAACTTTCACAAATTCTGAGAACTGCCCCGTCAAAGTTTGGCAGTTTTTTGGTCTCAGGGATCTTAAGGGACTTTGCCGGTAGCCTCTTGCCCGAAATGACTGAGATGCTTGGCGCACGAAACGAGACCTCCCCTAGCATTTACCCCCCCACCTCGACGCGTTGGCATAGTCCGTTCGACCCCACGAGCTATGGAATGAAAAATGTCGCACCTAGCACCTTTCCACTGCATCAAATTGAAGCATTTTGCACCAATGCGTTTGATTTCAACACGGTCAAACAGAATGGAGTTGACAAAAAATGAGAGAGGTTATTGTGGAAGGATGCCACTTACACCTGTAGGTCCAAACAGAGCATAAATTACTGTCATGAATTCTGAGAACTGCCTGGTCAAAGTTTGGCAGTTTTTTGGTCTCAGGGATCTACAAAATATTTTTCATCGCGGGCTCCATGCTCCAATTTTTAAAAAATTTTCCCGCTCGAGCCTTTTCTTTAAAAGGTGATAAAGTTTTTTTAAAAACAAAAACCACCGAACTTGACCGTTTGCCTTGATTTAGACTTTGCCACCCAATGAAGAAAGATGGGGCCAGTGGTCACAATGTATAATAACCCTTTGGCCAGTCAACATAAGTGAAATGACCTTAAATCTTAGAAATTGAACAACCTTTCTTTAACCAAAACTTGAAGAGTGAGTAACCAGTGACAATCAAGGTAGGAGAACAGAGATCTGACAATAGCTCAAAACATCCTCAACTGTGAAACAATATAGTGTGTGGTATGTATAGTCTTATGCACCTTTAAAGGAGAAAATTGTATGCATAAGGATATGTTTACTAAGCAAGTTCTATGAAGATGGATAAGGGAATGATAGAAGAGGGAATGTTAGAATACTCTTAGGAAAATATAATTAGTAATTTGTGTAGGACAGTGGTAATCCAAACAAGATGTGGAAAATTGCATTGCCAATATATGTAATCTTTAATTTAGATGTGGGGCCCAAGTTCACCTCAAAAACATCTTCCTTGGCCATGGTATTTCCTTCCTCAAAGAAACCAAGCATGGGTAGAATATTTTGATCCAAATTCTCATCCTCTAATGGCTATGCCAATCTCAAAAGGGCTAGTGTAGTAATCACTCAAGAAGGCATCAAAAGATATCTAATATGGTAGGAGAGATGAAAAGGAGCAAATCCTTGTAGGAAGATTTCATGAGGTTCTTATAGTAACAACATTATTCAAAGGAGTGAACCTTGATGATAATGTGATAACATTCATTATCAATCTAGAGGGAGAAAATGTACTTAGAGAAGGCATATGCCTTGCTCATATAGGGGTGGAAATCTTAAGAACATGAAAGAGGACTGAGTTCTCCAATTTAAGGGGGACATTGTTAAACATATACCCTAAAAAGAGACTATGGAGGAGCACGAGAAAGAGAGTGCATGATTCTCCTTGAGGTAAATAGGTGTCACAAAAGAATTAAAATACTTCCTTTAGTATGTTGGATTGAATTGGTCATTGTTTACTAGGTAGGATATACAATGAGTATCAGGGGTTGACTTTGCCAAGGAATCCACTCATGAGTGGGTTTTATCATGAATCCTTTCCTAAGGATTAACATCAACCTCCTTAACATGAAGTTTTCCCTCATGGAGAAATTGAACCACCTTGAGTGGTAGAAGGAAAACCTGCATAGCAATAGTCCAAAGACATCCCAAAATCATATTATGTGATAAGTCAAGACTTAGAATGCAAAACTCAACATGAATTGTTTTAGGACTAGGCTTGACCCAAAGATTTATGTTTCCCACAAGAAAAACTATGATTTTGAAACCAACACAATTATGGTGTGTCTTAAAACTTTCTATGACTTATCTAAAGCTAGTCAAACACCTACATGGACATGATATTTAGTGTTGAGCCATCTTTGATGGATTAAATCTTAAGGGAGGCTCTTGATGTTGGGTTCAAAAAGTAAACAAAAGATGACACACCTTCCATACACGATCCTCCTAGGTGAAACCAAGCTCAAAAAAGTGAGTAGAAACGAGACACTCATAACTTAGATTATCATCCACATTGATATCTATGATCAGCCTACCACTCCACTAAAAAGGTTCATCTTTGATGAATCTAAATAAGCTTGGATAGAATCAATAAAATGAGAGGAGTGAGAGATTGAGTACTTGTCTCACCTCTTATTAGACTTTCCCTTCTTCTTTTCATCATTGTTCTAACATTTTACACCATACTCAAATAAGCACTTCTTCTAGACATCCAAGAAGTAGTTGGGGCCTAATTAGGGAATTACAAGAAACACTCACCCTTAGGCTATGAAGATGTATTTTGATTAGCACACTCATCCTTATTACGATCATAGAAACACTAGAAAGAGCAATAGTTGGAAGGATTAAAAATGGGTGTATAATTCTTCTCACTCTTCAATTTGGCCTTCATAGAGACCATCCATACATCCCTCTTCAACTCAACTAAACAAGCCAACTCAACTGACAACACTTATTCTGTCCATATGATCAACTGACAATTCCTAATGTATGAAGGCACCAATTCAAACTCAAAACCATATTGATATCAAATATTCATCCTAAAGATATCCTGAAACACTCTGCATCCCTGAAACATTCTCGAAACTCTCTTGAGAACATATTATCAATATGGACACACTAAAGTAACTCCAAACCATCAATACCTTTTTGACTCAATGACAAGCTGACTCCATAAAGTTTATGCATATTTATACATGATTTGAGGGAAACCAATAGTCTCCAACTAACTCTTGAGTACTTGACTATTCATCTTCCATACTTTTGCATTTTTTTTACATTTTTCATATGACAACTTTGACATATTTACAAAATTTGACAAGATGAAGACTAAATACATGATGAAATGGTTTATCATGACCTTATTTGATTAGGGCATATATAAGGAATTTTTTCATATTGATTCTATTGATCTAAAACCATTCTCTTGAACTAAAACCATTCTCAATGCTAAACATATCATCAATGGACTAAAGAACTATCATCATAATGTATGGCATCATGGGAAGTATCATGACTTGCACATAAGGAATTTAAATTATATTGTATATCAAGGTGTATATACATCAAAATCTAGTCCATAATGGTAGACATATACAAAAATTTGGCAAATATGCCAACTCAAAATATTTTTTACAAAATGTGGCATATGCCATGTCTCAAAATCTATATACAATCTACATGCCAAATAGCTACATCAAATACTACAAGTCCACTTGACCCTCAATCTGTGATGGATCCACAATCTATGATGTATCCACAATCTGTGATGGATCCTGAAAAGTGTCCTCTTTGTACCAAAATGTCTAGTAATTGATGGAGGTGAAGTTTCCTACATTAACAAGTCAAAACACAAGTTAAAGTTAGCAAATAGATTCTTATCTACTACAATTAAGAACTTTCATTTATTTAGAAAAACTATCAATTATTTAGAAAAATTCAATTCAATTACCTCAACTCTATGTTGTTGTTCGGACAATCGTTCTGCAAATGATTTTCTCTTAAGACGATCAGGTGTCCTAGTGAAGCATGATGGCAAAGGTGGCACATCACTCACATTCTCAACAGACTACATAAAAGCAAAGTAACATTGAAATAAATTAATATATAATTATTAAACAAAATAGGAAATGCATACATTTAAAATAGGAAATGCTCTACACAAAAACTTATCTACTAGAAAACAAGCACATACCACCATCGAGGCCTCCTGCATCAATTAAAAAGGACAAGAATGTAAGACTCTAAATGACTATAATCAAATATTTAAGTTTTCTAAATTATCAATTAAAGTACAATTCAATCAAATTACCTCCACCCTTTGTTGGCATTGAGAAAGCCGTTCTGCAAATGATAGTCCCTTGGGTCGATCAGGGGTTCGATAAAAGACTATTGGCAAAGATGCCACATCATTCACATTTTCGATTGGCTATAAAATAAAATTAACATCAAGATATAAATTAATTATAATTACTCACAAAGAAATAAATGCATAAAAAAAAGTTAATGTGTACAACAATTTATACCGGCAAGTCCAAGCCAAATTGGATGGCAGACAAAGTTGCATGATGAACTTCTGTCAACTCCTCCTCTGTCATCAACTGTTATCCCACTTAGATACATTAGTACTAATAAATTTGTTTATATATTCAAATGGAATAGACCATAAAATTTAACTTTAAATTTTACCTGCACAAAAGATTGCTCATGCATTTCTCCTTCTCTAATGTTTACTGATCCAGTAGCTTCTACTCTTGTCCCTGACCCCTCAGCTTGAGTTCTGGACCCCATTGCCTCATCTCGTGAATGGAGATTATACTCTGATGTGTTCAACGGTGGCTCACTACTCTCCATAATAGGACCCAAGCATAAATGATTGCAAGAAATGCAATGATGGGGCACACATATATGTCTGGACGATGACGGTCTAGTGGTACCAGGTGATCCAATATCATCACCTTCATCATGTGCTTGTGCAAACTAAGATGTTTGTATGATCAAATGCTCGGTCAAAGAGTGTATGGCACTAAGGCCCTGTTGTGTTGCACTTACAACAACGTCTGGGTGCTGCATTGGGGGTGGAGAAGGGATAGCAGGAGGGGGAATATAGGGACCTTGTACTTGTCTAATTGCCCTAGGTCTATCTTGAGGCATTCCTCTGCCCACTCCTTGAAACTCTCTAAAATCAAAATAATTAACATGTTGACCCATGAACTCTGCATAGAGTTTACGGAGGAAATACAAAGGCACATCTAAATTGTTGTTGGGTGGTTTATCAAAAACCATCCACCAACGATCCCAAAAGTTTTGACTAATGCCCTCATGAATACACCATTTGATTGAAAATTTGGGTTTACGAACATCAACATGCAATCTGGTTTTAGGATTGACAAAGTGTTGGGCCAACATAGTTTTTGTAATCTCTAAATCTTTGACTTCCTCATATGACAAACCGTCAGCATATTCGGCCTTCTTGGCTTCTCGCCATTGCCGAAATGATTCGTGTTGGGTGGACAAGGTTTGAATATGATTAATGATTCCCTCTAAATTTGATGTCATTATAGACAGTCGAGGGTGGCGGCGATACATTTCTATGATCCTGCTTATATGATCAATATTTCTTTGAATATTCTCTTCTACTGTTGGAGGGGGAGGGTTTGGTGGTGGAGGGTTTGGGTTTTCATTTTGTGCATCCATTTTACCTAATTAAATTATAAAACATACCCACTTAGCATAAAAACCAAAAAAATTGCTTGAAAATACAAAACAAACCAAAAAAATGCATGAAATCTTACCTCTTTGGATCGGATATCTGTTCCTCAGCACTGATATCCATTTTTTTGAAGATGAGACTGCATTTTTGCAAGCCGTGGGTTTGCAAAAATGCAGTCTTTTTTGCTTTTTATGATCTCCAAAACGGATATCCGTTTTGGAAACGGATATCCATTTTGAAAACGGATATCCGTTTCCAAAACGGATATCCGTTTTCCTTTTCCTTATTGTATTTCATTTTTTTTATTTTATTATTTTACCATTGCATACATTTTAAATATTTAGGCATTTTAGCTATAAAATACTATCAAAATTTATATAGGATTATGATGATATATATATTTGATTTTTATATGATTTACTTATACTAAGGTATCTCATAGTATTTTAAAGGCACTTTTGAATAGATACAGGAGAGAGGTAGATGCGGGTTAGGGGTTAGGGATTAGGGCCATTATTTAGGGTTTACAGATTTAGAGAGAGAGAGAGACTACTTTTGACATGCAACCGTAAACCCTAAATAATACCCCTAAACCCTAAACCCAAGTAACCCTAAATAATTCTTCCAAATACTAAACCCTAACCCCTAAACCATAAACCCTAAATAATTCCCCTAAGCCCTAAACCCTAAACCTGAGAAAGGGAGTCCTAGTTTTCTTGTTTCCATTTGCTTCGTCGATAAGGGAGAGGGAAAGATAGAGGGGAGAGATAGGATATATAGGAATGATAGGGGAATGACTGGGATGCATGATTAAACCCAACCCCTAACCCCTAACCCCTATTTCCTAACTCCTAAACCCTAAACTTGAGAAACCATAAACCCCTAAATCCTAAACACTAAACCCAAGAAACCCTAAACCTCTATCGAGCTCTATCTCCCTATCTCACTATCTCCCCATCACTATCATTCCTCTACCTCTTAATCTCTCTCCCTATGCTTTAGCCATGTCCCTCACTCTATATCTCCCTATTGGTCCTCTCTCTCTAAACACTAAACCCTAAACCTCTAAACCTTAACCCCTAAACCCTAAACATGAGCAACCCTAAACTCTATCTCCTATCTCTCCCTTATCTCCCTATCTCTATCATCCTTCCACCTCTCAATCCTTCTCCCTATTTCTCTAGACATATCGCTCACTCTCTATCTCCCTATCTCTCCCCTTTGTCACCTCTATCTCTCCCTATCTGTCTCCTCTCTCTTTCTATCTAAACCCTAAATCCAAAACCCTAAACCTCTAAACCTAACCCCTAACCCCTAAACAATAAATCCTAAACCCTAAGTTATAATGCCCCTAACCCCTAACCCCTAACCCCTAAACCTAAGAAACCCTAAACCCCAAACCCCTAAACCCTAAACCCAAGTAACCATAAACCTCTATCTCCCTATCTCTCCCCTATCTCCCTATCACCTTTGTCCCTCTACCTCTCAATCTCTCTCGCTCACTCTCTATCTCCTTATCTCTCCCCTTTGTCACCTCTATCTCTCCCTATCTGTCTCCTCTCTCTTTCTATCTAGCTATCTCCAAAACTAAGAAACCCTAAACCTAGGTACACCCTAAATCCATTCAACTCTAAACCTATATCTCCCTATCTCTCCCCTATCTCCCTATCTCTATCATCCCTCTACCTCTCTTGATCTCTCTCCCTATGTCCCTAGCCATGTGCCTCACTCTCTATCTCCTTATCTCTCTCCTCCATCTCCTCTCTCTATCTGCCTATAATTCCTCTCTCTATAAACCCTAAACCTCTAAACCTAACCCCTAAACAATTTAAATCCTAAACCCTAAATAATGCCCCTAAACCCTAACTCCTGACCCCTAAACCTGAGAAACCCTAAACCCCTAAACCTTAAACACCAAACCCCTAAACCCTAAACCCAAGTAACCCTAAACCACTATCTGCCTATCTCTCCCCTATCTCCCTACCACCTGTGTCCCTCTACCTCTCAATCTCTCTCCCTATGTCTCTAGCCATGTCCCTCACTCTCTATCTCCCTATCCCTCCCCTCAGACTCCTCTATATCTCTCTATCATTCCTCTCTCTCTATAAACCCTAAATCCAAAACCCTAAACCTCTAAACCTAACCCCTAACCCCTAAACAATAAATCCTAAACCCTAAATTATAATGCCCCTAAACCCTAACCCCTAACCCCTAAACCTGAGAAGCCCTAAACCCCAAACCCCTAAACCCTAAACCCAAGTAACCATAAACCACTATCTCCCTATCTCTCCCCTATCTCCCTATCACCTTTGTCCCTCTACCTCTCAATCTCTCTCGCTCACTCTCTATCTCCTTATCTCTCCCCTTTGTCACCTCTATCTCTCCCTATCTGTCTCCTCTCTCTGTCTATCTAGCTATCTCCAAAACTGAGCAACCCTAAACCCAAGTACACCCTAAATCCAATCAACTCTAAACCTATATCTCCCTATCTCTCCCCTATCTCCCTATCTCTATCATCCCTCTACCTCTCTTGATCTCTCTCCCTATGTCCCTGGCCATGTGCCTCACTCTCTATCTCCTTATCTCTCTCCTCGGTCTCCTCTCTCTATCTCCCTATCATTCCTCTCACTCTATAAACCCTAAATCCAAAACACTAAACCTCTAAACCTAACCCCTAAACAATTTAAATCCTAAACCCTAAATAATGCCCCTAAACCCTAACCCCTAACCCCTAAACCTGAGAAACCCTAATCCCCTAAACCGTAAACCCCAAACCCCTAAACCCTAAACCCAAGTAACCATAAACCACTATCTCCCTATCTCTCCCCTATCTCCCTATCACCTTTGTCCCTCTACCTCTCAATCTCTCTCTCTATGTCTCTTGCCATGTCCCTCACTCTTTATCTCCCTATCTTTCCCCTCGGACTCCTCTATATCTCCCTATTGGTCTGATGCAGAGCACACAGTGGAAGCTCTCAAAACACGGTGAAATACCCATCAAAACCCATAGTTCAAATAGATTAAATCTTAATCAGCTTTAAGAAACCTTCTCAAAGTCCCAAATAACATCAAATCATATACATTCTTCATATCGGCAAGATAAACACTATCGACCAACTCAAAAATTCTTATACCGATGCTCCGATCACTCCACTTTTGACGAGCCTTTGAACCTTTCATTGTGACATATATCCATCGGCCCAACTTTAAACTAGTCTTCTGATCTCCCATACCACCCATTTATCACTCCACAACCTGTATTAACACATGATTAAACCTAACCCCTAACCCCTAACCCTTATTTCCTAACCCCTAAACCCTAAACTTGAGAAACCATAAACCCCTAAATCCTAAACACTAAACCCAAGAAACCCTAAACCTCTATCTCTCTATCTTCCTATCTCACTCTCCCCATCACTATCATTCCTCTACCAGGTCTCAATCTCTCTCCCTATGCTTTGGCCATGTCCCTCACTCTATATCTCCCTAATTGTCTTCTCTCTCTAAACACTAAACCCTAAACCTCTAAACCTTAACCCCTAAACCATAAACCCTAAACCCTAAATAATGCCCCTAAACCTTAACCCCGAACCCCTAAACCCTAAACCCTAAACACAAGCAACCCTAAACCCTATCTCCTATCTCTCCCTTATCTCCCTATCTCTATCATCGAGCTCTACCTCTCAATCCTTCTCCCTATTTCTCTGGACATCTCGCTCACTCTCTATCTCCTTATCTCTCCCCTTTGTCACCTCCATCACTCCCTATCTGTCTCCTCTCTCTTTCTATCTAGCTATCTACAAAACTAAGAAACCCTAAACCCAGGTACACCCTAAATCTAATCAACTCTAAACCTATATCTCCCTATCTCTCCCCTATCTCCCTATCTCTATCATCCCTCTACCTCTCTTGATCTCTCTCCCTATGTCCCTAGCCATGTGCCTCACTCTCTATCTCCTTATCTCTCTCCTCGATCTCCTCTCTCTATCTCCCTATCATTCCTCTCTCTCTATAAACCCTAAATCCAAAGCCCTAAACCTCTAAACGTAACCCCTAATCCCTAAACAATTTAAATCCTAAACCCTAAATAATGCCCCTAAACCCTAACCCCTAACCCCTAAACCTGAGAAACCCTAAACCCCGAAACCCTAAACCCAAGTAACCCTAAACCACTATCTCCCTATCTCTCCCCTATTTCCCTACCACCTTTGTCCCTCTACCTCTCAATCTCTCTCCCTATGTCTCTGGCCATGTCCCTCACTCTTTTTCTCCCTATCTCTCCCCTCAGACTCCTCTATATCTCCCTATCATTCCTCTCTCTCTATAAACCCTAAATCCAAAACCCTAAACCTCTAAACCTAACCCCTAACCCCTAAACAATAAATCCTAAACCCTAAATTATAATGCCCCTAAACCCTAACCCCTAAACCTGAGAAACCCTAAACCCCAAACCCCTAAACCCTAAACCCAAGTAACCATAAACTACTATCTCCCTATCTCTCCCCTATCTCCCTATCACCTTTGTCCCTCTACCTCTCAATCTCTCTCACTGTCTCTTGCCATGTCCCTCACTCTTTATCTCCCTATCTCTCCCCTCGGACTCCTCTATATCTCCCTATTGGTCCTTTATCTCTCTCTAAACCCTAAACCCTAGACCTCTAAACCTTAACCCCTAACCCCAAGACCCTAAACCATAAACCCTAAATAATGCCCCTAAACCCAAGCAACCCTAAACCTCTATCTCCCTATCTCTAATATCCCTCTACCTCTCAATCTCTCTCTCTCTCTATGTCTTTGGACATGCCTCTCACTCTCTATCTCCCTATCTCTCCCCTCTGTCTCCTCTATCTCTCCCAAACTCTTTTAGTCCCCTCTCTCTATCTCTCTTTAAACTGTAAACCCTAAACCCCTAAACGCGAGCAACCCTAAACCTCTAAACCCTAAATAATTCCCCTAACCAACCTCTAAACCACTTCTCTATATAGGTGCAACTAATACCACTTTTTCATTGTTCAACTTGATGTTCATCTTGTTGGTTCTATGTCATATAATGTTCCACATCGAGCTCTTTATCTCAGTCATCCGGTTGTTCTTTATCTTGCTCTTTATTCTCATCAACTGGATGTTCCTCTATTTCCTGATCTTTTCCAAGATCCAAATACACTTCCTATTGTTCTTCTTGATGCTGGTCATAAGGATGTGTCACTTCACCTTGTTGCTTTTTAAAATAACCAAGAAGAGGCAACAAGAGGCAACAAATTGTTACTTTTCTTAGGCAAATTTAAGTTTTCTAATTACTACTGAAATCTTTTTAAAATAATGTAAAGAACATGCGAAGCTTCAAGGAATCTTTTTATGGCACCTGTGCTAGCTTTTGTCCTCAAGGATCCAACATTTTGGTATCCTCCTTTGTAGAAATTAGAACATCCTCTTGATGACAATGGGAAGAATAAGGATGCCTTGAGAACTTGGAGATTTTATGGAGAGTGTAAGAACCTTCAAATCCTTAAAATTGAAATGGAAAAGGCTCACAAAGTTAGGACTGTAAAAGTATAATAATTATTGTGGGGGTTGTAATGAAAATATGGCTTAACGCTTTTGAGGTGACTCACTATCCATGATGTGTTGGGATCAATGGAAAATGGAATAAGAGATATTAACAAGAATTTGACATAAATGGAAGAAATGGATAGTCTCCCCTAAAAATGATGGCAAGAGATGTATTAATAGTAGAAGAAGCAACATGAATGGTGGGGTTGGTTGGGATTGGACTAAAGAATTGATTGAGAGATTATAGAAAACTAATTGGGAGTGGACTAAATAATTGATTGAGAGATTATAGAAGACTTATTAAGAGTGGACTAAAGAATTGATTGAGAGTCAAGAGGATAGGAGAATTAGTTAGGGGAAGCAATGGTTCAATCAGGGGTGGAGAGAACTCTCAATCACAAGAATAAATGATGCCAAAATGGATGGAACTAAAAGAAATCATGCATTCCAAAAGATGACAAGGTTGCCCCTTTCATATGATACAGTCTTTCTAAAATTTAGATTGTATTTTATAGCTAAAATGCCTAAATAGTAAAATGCTAAAAATGCTAAAATAATAAAATAAAAAACAATGAAAACAATAGAGAAAAGAAAACGGATATCCGTTTTGAGAACGGATATCCATTTGGTTTGGTACCAAACCAAAAACAAACCAAAACAGATATCCGTTTCAAAGTCAAACTTTGCCAAGTCGCGAATTTGGCTAAGTAAAAACGCGATTTTTTTCCTATTGCCACTGTTTGGCCCGCGATGATCCTGCACATACCCACATTCAACATCGATATGTGCATAGGATTTTTAATTTTTCTTCCTACATTGTAGAGAAAATACATGACCAATTGGTATCCTTAAAGAATGAGAATAGAACCCCATTCTTCAAGTGGTATTCTATCTTGTGCCACATCTTACTATATGCATCGAAGGATAGTTGGCACCTCGAGTTGGGAGTAGTGCTCACAAGACTAGATGGCCTTCCCATGCCTGCTCAATTTAGAACATTCGTATGCAAATCCCATTGTAAAACATCAAACTATTGTATTTTTTAACAACATTTTGTGCAATAGGTAATTCTTTGTTAGAATACAACAAGGATAGACTACCCCTTAATTTCAAAAGATTCCCAAGACCATTATAGTTTATTTCACAAAGGAATCAAGATCATAACTTTGGGGACTAGTTTTTCTACAGTAACTTCACATTGATCAGAATTTATGGATTTGAAGTAGAACTTCACATTCTTCCTATTATTCTCCCAAAAAGAATTGCTTTCATAGAAGCATTATGGCAACTTAATGAGTCCAATAAGCTACATTTGAGGAATCATAAGAAGGGATCTTTTTTGCCTCCAAATGATAGGTACTCTAACTTTGTAATCTCAACTAGAGAAGGTTTCGACCATCTGAAGGAGAAATCAATGTACTACAAGTTAGTTTATGATGGGAAGAGAAAGTATGACCCTGAGCATTCCATTGACCAAATTAGGAGGTAAAAGGGGAGAGCAGGATATGATCACCAATTTATTGTTGCTGAGGACATAATGAGAAACCTTTGTGATAGAAATAAGATCGCTTCAATAAGAGAGTACTGGGCATTGATTAGTCCCTGTGAAGATAGGAAGAAGGTGATAGAGTGTACATATCACAGGGCATTTAGTGAAATTCAAGACCTAATTGTCAGATTGGAGGAAATGCTCAAGCATGTGGATGACTTGGGGGTCATGCCTCCTAATGTTGCTGCACCAATGGGTAAGGCATGAGCTACCAAGTATGTTTTACCCCAAGTCCCAATTGCGGGTGTTGTAAGTGAAATAGGCGGACAAGGTTCCATTGGAAGTGAACCATAGGGCAAGTCCATCTTGTTGCTACTTGTGCAACACACCCAATGTTTTGACGAAACATTGGGGCCCCTCTTCTAATCCTTGGGCTATACTTTTAGTGGCTTGTATTGTTGTGTGGCCCACATCATTTTTTATTTTATTGATTGTCATGAATCGATTTGCATCATCTTAATAGACTTCGAGATCTTCGTGTTTTATGAGCTACAACAAGTGTGTAAGCTTTCATGTCTGGGATTCAATTTCCATGCCTACTTATGTCTCTTCACTGGAATCTTGTCTACATGTTACACTCAATTTTATCTTTTGCCTACATTTCCTAAATGTGTGGCTACCTATACATGAATCGAGGATGCATATTTAAATCTCCTAAGCTTAGCATGAATTGAGAATATATCATGAATGAAAAAATGAGTTTACACTTTTATTCTTGGTAAAATGGATTGAATTGTCTCATGTGACATTCTAACACTCCTCTTGTGTTTGTAGCTTCTTGGTGTCGGTTTTAATTACACATAGAGGATGGTGATTGAATGATGTGCATACTACCAAAACCCGGAGAAGAGAAAAGAAGAAACTCAACAAAGACATGTTCGATTGCATGTTCAAATTATACATCTATGGAGGAGGTCCCAACGCTTGATCCACGGTCCACGGTCCACTTGAATCCCACGACTGACAGATGGATTATGCAACTTCAAGATCACCCTGAACTTGCTTTACCAGAAACCAGAAAGAGGTTGTAATAGCCATCCTGGATGCAAAATCATGTCTTGTGGAAAGGGAGGCTAGTGTATTTAAAAAAAAATTAAATGGCCTCTTAAAAAAAATTTGTAATAAAATATAAAATAAGGTCCCCTCTTATTTAAAAGTTAAGAAATAGAGGAAGAGGGGATATATAAGGAAAAGCGGACGTGGCATTTTAAGAACTCCATTTTCATTTAAAGTGATAAAGAATTAAAACATGAGGGGAGCGTAAGAGTTAAGAGGTCCTTTCTTATTTGAAATGAAAAGGAAATGTGGAGGGAGGGCATGAAGATTTTAAAAACCCACCTTAAGCTAAAAGGGAGCAATATACATAGTAGGCGTTCACATAGGAATATCCCATGTTTTTTCTCAAGGAAAAGAATTACAAGGAAGTACGTGAAGGAATTAAGGCTCTTTAATTTAAAGTCGAATCATGAGAATTGCATAAGGTAACGTGGAAATGGAAATGAAGCTTAAGGACACGTCTACAATTAATCAAAATACGGTCAAGAAAATCTTTGAAGCTTTCTGAAGGGTCAAAGGAGTAAGGACACCTTCATAAATTTGATGAGTGACTATTGCTTACACATAAGTACATGCCACATGGACATATACACCTAGCCATGTGGGAGAAGTTTCTGATTAATATGTGTTTTGAGCCTTGCAAAGGAGACTGTGCCCCTTTTATTATGCATAAACTCTTTTAAAATGGATAAAAAGACTCTTAAAAGTGGCGTGAGAATGAAGACAAGATATAAAAAATAATTTTAGATGTCCTACTCTATGGTGAACAGATGCTAAGGCAAAGAAAATTTGCAGGATTAAAAAAGAGAGAAAGAGGCGTGACAACGGCAGGGGAGTTAATTTGGAGTCTTCTTCTTTGTTCTGTAAAATTTTTGTTTAAATGATTGAATAGAATTTTCATTTTGATGTTGTTCTCAATACGTGAATTGTGTGGAGTAGAAATCTGAACTGGTGTGAAAGAATGGTTTAAAAAGAAGATATTTTGAATGTTGGGTTTGCGGTGCTTAATCCTTACTCCTGCACATGAATATGGTGGAGAATGACATGGGTCTTACCGATCAATTTACCCACAGAAGATAGCACTGGCTCTTATGTCTGATTGTGCAGCTATAGGTCAAACATAGTCTGGTTTAACATCAGTTTGGAGTGCATGACAAATTTTCTAACTGAGGAGAACAACCTTTTTATTTTCTTTCCTCCTCACCTCACTCTTTTGCATTTTATTTCTCCTTGCGTAGATTAGGAACCGTGAATTTTTTTAGTTTATTTTAACTTCTCAAAACTTCGTCTAAAAAAGTTCATAAACTAGCACTTGCACCCATAGGAGAGGTTCAAGGAATACGCCGATAGGAACAACTGACGAGTTTAGAAAATTTCCGTTTAATATAATTTTCACACGATCATACTTTCCCTCTTTTACTGCTATGTGAAGTGGGGACTTTTTCCTTGTCCTCTCTGTAACACAAAAATTTGTCTATTTGCAAAAGCAAGTCTCCAATCTTCACTGTAAATTGATAAGATGACAAACCGCCCTGGAAAGTAGAAAGTAGTGGAGATAATGCCTTTTTTTTAGCTTTATTTTGCCCTTATTTTATGATTGTGGCTGCCATCCAGAGTTTTATTTAACGTATAGATTTATCTTACCCTGTTGAACGGAGTTAAAAACCAGTGTTTCTCAGGTTTCCGGGATGGGGGGACGGGTTTCCGGGGACGGCAAAAAATTTCTAAAATTTTGGGGACGGCGAGGGGACGGCTATTATAATATATTTTAATAAAAATATATATAGGTTAAAAAGTTATAAACTAAAAGGAGATACATGTTGAGGTAACTTAAACTTTAGTAAACACTAACAATAAACTTTAAACATTAAACAGTTGAACAAATATTATAATAAATCCTGTCAACTAATAAAACTTTCAACACTACTACAAAAAGTTATTACATTTGATACAAAATTCATGTAGTAATAGTAAATCCTGTTTCTAATTTTTTTACGTAGCTTACACTGTAAATATTTTAAATTCCCTTTTAGGACTTTTGTAATTTTTTTCTTTTGTATTGAACTGGAAGTTTGGATTCTGGAACATTAACAATTTAAGTTTAACACCGATATATTTGTAAATTTTTAATATACTGTCAACGATTATAAATTGACAAAATTGTGTCAAAATTTACTAAGTTAAATTTAGCCATACACAGGGGTCAAAATTTAATTATTGTTTGAGTTATTAACTTATTATACTGTATTACACTTTACAGTATTACTGTACTATATTAGTATATACAGTCATAGACTCATAAGTTCATAACTCATAAATTATTAAATTATAAATTAATAAAATTATACTGTATTTAGTTACCAGTATTACTAATTTAGTAATTTACTATATTGCTTATTAAGTTATTAGTATATACTATATACTATATCAGTGTAACTGTATTATAATTTATAAATTAGTAATTACTATTACCTATATACTGTATAAAATTTAAATAGTAAATAGTAACTATAATACTAATTACTAAATGAAATATTTAAGCTCGTCCGTTGTGCCTATCGGCGTATTCCTTGAAAATCGAATGTTAAAAACTTAAAACTAAATAAACTATTAATTTTTTATATGTGAGCATTATATTGCTCGGAATTGTCTCACGCCGGGAAATTTTTTAAGCTCGTCCGTTGTGCCTATCAGCGTATTCCTTGAAAATCGAATGGTAAAACTAAATAAAGTTAAACTATTAAACATTGAAAATCGAATGGTAAACTGTAAATACCTCTGCGTCAATACAAATCCGAAAGACAATGAAAGACGTCGCAATCAATGCAAATGAAAGACAATTTTCGGCGGGAGGAACGCGTTTTAGGGTTTCATCAATTTCAACGCCTTTAGGTTTCAACGAATTCAACGCATTCAATTTTTTTGCTTTTTAAAAAATGCAGGTCTTACACACGTCCCCCTAGAGCGCCAAGGAGTCCCGAAATTGTGGGATGTTCCTAGGGGACGTCGGCGTGGTGTAGGGGGCGTCCCTGGGACATCCCCTAAAAACAACGGGGGGGGCGTTGTGCCCGTCCCCGAGTCCCCGGAACGTGCAAGATGTTCGGAGCGTCAGAAAACCCGTCCCCGAGTCACCAGAACGTGCAAGACGTTCGGAGCGTCAGAAAACCCGTCCCCGAGTCCCCGGAACGTGCAAGACGTTCGGAGAGTCAGAAAACCCCGAGGACGCGTCGCCGGGGTACACTGTTAAAAACGGATGTTTTAAAACATTCTCGTGACTGTAAATTTATAAAAATTGTGGGGAAAAGTGTTTTATCACATTACAAAAGATAATGAAATTGTATATACAATATACTTAAAAAAGTCAAGAGATCGCAATGACGATACAGAAACTATAAAGGAGAGAAAAATTATAATTTAATCATTAAAATTAAATCAGACAATTAAAAATAATTTAATTGAATTTTTGACTTGGCTGCCAAGCATTGGAAATCCTTGAGAATCAGATTTGTTTGCAAAAATTGGATATTGGCCAATTCATTTGAGAATTTATTCGAGAGTAGGTTCTTTGACAGGTGTTGGTTGCAATGGTTTGGGTAAGATTTTCAAAGTCACAAATGAAACATCTTATACTATAATGTGTGTCCTCAGCTATGGTTGCATTAACAATATTGCTACTTGGTTCCAATCAAATCACCTTTTCCTTTCGAAGTAAATCACAATACCATGGAATTACAGAGTGCTCTAAGAGAAGTTGGTTAAAAAATAGGGAAAAAACCTAAAGACAAACTCAAACACCCAATCAAAATATGCACACACTTGCAACGTGACTGACATGTTTAGAACACCTGATTTCTTCCATTACAATTTAACCAATACTCAATTATAAAGCACACTAAGAAAATTCCAGATAGAAAACAGGGGAAAATGGTACAAAATAAAAAATAAACCAATGACTTACAAATAGACATCCACTGTATGTATATGTATATTAGTGTTTATAAGATTTGAAGAGAGAGCACATATTTTGTTTAACAAACAAAACCCTCATATCATTTCATTTTAAAACAGGGAAACCCAAAACATTACTCTTTTTTTTTTTTCCTGCAAGCCAAATGTTGAAGTGAAGGCGGTGGCTATTAACTACAGAAGGGGCGACCATTACTGGAGCAGCGGCAGCTCCCATATATGCAAAAAAATCATAAAGGAAAAGAATTATTATCAAAACTTCCTCATTGCTTTGGACTGTTAATAAAATTCTATAAAATAGTCATTCTATTGAAGTCTATTTATACACAACTTGGGCGGTGATCAATGGTATGAATGCAAATGACTGCCAGCAAACAAAATTTTAGGTATTATACCATTTGTATAGTAAATGGCGGCCAACAGTGAATTAGATTTACTGATATTGATGAGGCATTTACTGTAAAGACAATGATCTGAGCTACCCAGGGCAGCTGTTTATAGCTGCTCACCCTGCAATGATGGTTTGCTTTTATGAACTGTGCCCGATAGCAAGATTTAGATGACCCATATTGATATGCATTTACTGCAAACAGAGTGGAGTAGATTTTATCTTTAAACGCATTCATAAAGACAATTGATATGCATTTATTGCAAAGCGAGTGGAGTAGATTTTATGGCGTGAGACAATTCCAAGCAATATGACGCTCACAATTAAAAGTTTTCAAAATTTTCCGGCACAATTTTTACGGCGTGAGACAATTCCGAGCACTATAATGCTCACAATTAAAAGCCTATCAGATAATTAATTCTTTATTCTTTTGATTAGAAATGCACGGAAAACTGCAAAATGTATAAGTACAAATTTAGTTGTTAAATTAAGTTTAAATAAATAATATTAGTTGTTAAATAGATTAGATCTTTTTTAAAAAAACTTAGTTTAGATGTCTATCAATAATACATGTGAAATGTGTAAATATTTTAAATATAGTTTAATAGATTTAATATTTTCTCATTTTGGATAGTAAATAGTTTCTTTTAAGATGTTTTGGTATAAGTAATATTTATAAATTAGCAAGTAGTTTAATTATGTAAATAAGAGTCTTTGGAGTTTCTTAAATTTTAAAACCCATTAAATTGAGCTAAATACCTAGTATGATAAGAATCCAATACATGCACTTGTGAAAACAACATATTAAACCACTGAGCTACCCTGTTTAACTGAGACCCGGTACCCTTGAGACCTTGGGGAGATAATTTGATCTCCTTTCAAGAGAGGAGTCAGTTTTCGACCCCTAAGGTTTGACACCATGCATTTTTGCGGGTCAACACATCCCTTTAATGGACTATGATATGACAAAATGCACTAAGGAGGAGCAAATTGAGTATCATGATAGGTTGATAAGTATCGCCTCCCCTCCAAGGCTTATTGAATGTGTAATACCTTTTGAAAGGTCATTGTTGAATTTCCTAGAAGGGTTTGAAGTAGTTCAAGATGTCAAAACCTTGGCTTGTAAGGAATTCCTCTCTAATGATGCATTTATTAAATCTTATGAATTTAAGACATTGTTCGTAAAAAGTAAGATGAATGCTAAATTGCCAATGAAGAGGAACATGGTTCAATAGGTGCAAGAGGGTGATGAGGGAGGAAGTCTCCAAGACATCCAAAAGTAAATTCAATATGATATATCAAAAGTGACACTTGAGGAGGGACAAATGATTGTTAAGGAAAGTGGTTGTTTATTGCTGCTAGGGTGGGATATAGCTTCTGCTATAGCCCTGGACACTATATGAATGAAGAATGAGAATGAAGATTTCCTGGGAGGTGAAGAACAAACCAAGAAGCTCTATTTTGGGTCTGGTTTTGATCATAAGCATGAAACTTTAACTATATGGACCTTAGCACTTGAACACGATAAACCTCTGGTCATCAAGGATGCCAATGAGCTTAGGGAAATTTTGATTGTTAAAAGATTGAAGGACACAACAACCCCATAGACCACTTCCTTAGTGGTAAACACTTCCTTGTTTAGCGAGGTTGTAGCTAGGAAATTGCAAGCAAATTATGACAAACTATAGATTGAGTATACAAAGTTAATGCAGGATTGTAATATGATGATATCACTAGTTGACATGCCTAGAATCACTACGACTGAGCAAACACCATCATTTGTCTCATCTAGTCTAGCATCTCAATAGGATATTGACACCCGCAACCTTAAATATGAATGCTTGAAAGAAGAATTGAAAAAGAGTAAAGAAGCAAAAATTGCTTCACTATCAAAAGGGGTGTAGAAAATCTCTAATTTGGTAAGGAGCCTTTTTCTATTGTATATTGTCTTGAATCTTAGGATAGGTGGATGATGCATGAATATACTTTGGGAGGTTGAGAGAAGTAAGGAATATCCTAATTGTACAAGATCCCACATTAAAACAAATCTTAAATATATGGATCCTGAGGATGTCTTTGTTGAATGCTATTCAAAGCGTGGCATGTTTTAGTCTAGATGCCCCTCAGGAAACAAAAATTACATTTGAGGTGGCAAAATTCGTAGGGGACATATCTTCATATCAAGATAGATATGATGTAGCAATCAAAGCTAAGTTGGGAAATTTCAAGGCTCTAGAAGAATGTTAGATGCCACCATTATGAAGACTGATGAAAATGTGAAACCATTAGAGTTGTGGAGATCGGAGTTCTAGGTCATCACTCAAGCCTTAGTCACATCAGTCACTCAAGGAGATGAAATAAATCAAGTCTTATGAATAAATTAAGTCTTATGTAATGCCAAATTGGATAACCTCCTAAATATGAAATTAGGACTTGATAGCTTTGTAAAAGGTGCCAAAATATTGTTGGATGCTAGATATCAAGCCCACATGAACAAATTGACAAGGATCTTGGAGAATCCTTGGCCATCTGACGAAGTCTTCAAGAATTGGGTGCTCAGATATATTTTAGGCTTGATGTGAAATGACACTAGCTTCTAAGAGACATAATTGAGTGTGTCATATTTATCTCCTAAGTATTAGTAGAATGAATGTGATTTTTGGGGAGTAAATAATGAATTTTGCCTCCTAATACTTGCCTGATTAAGGGCATAGTAAAGGGTCTAATCATAAGAGGTTTTAACTATAAAGGGATGAAGGTTGCATTTGACTATTAGTTTTGTTGTTAACCAATTTTGGTAATTTTTTGGTTAGAATGTAGTCCTTTTGGTTGGAGGTATTCATTGAGGTGGCAAAGCAATTAGGTTGTTACAAGTTTTTGGAAGGACCATGTAAGTGCAAGATGAAAAGTATCTCTCCCTTTTTTGAAAAAGGCATGGGGGTTGTAGTAAACTAACAACCTACTACTTAAGGCTAGTGCTTGGTTAGAAGTCATCTCTTTCACATTGAAAAGAGATGTGGGAACTTCATCTGTGGAAGGGCTCTCCCAAAAGGAGATGTTGTCTCCACTATTTAGGTTGTCCAAGAGGCAGAAAAGGGGGCTAGGGATCTCATTGTTCTTTCAGTATAGCTCATATCTCCTCTTCTATGGCTAACACAATAAGTCATTTGGATTTAGCTTTGGGCTAGTCTGGCATCAAGATAGGTACTCATGCATCTATCTTGTAGAATATATGTGGTGGCCTCTCCTCACTCATTTGTTTCCCCTTCCTCTGGGCCCACTATGCATTTCCATCCATTGGAATAATAATCATTCAGGATGTGGGCAGCAACAAGAGAAAAGTCTACTCAAATCTACCATGTGAATGGGTGGTTTGATCCACATCAACAAAAATAGTTAAGAGGCAGGCCTTCTCTTACCCATCATTCAAGATTCCCAAAGGTGGGTGATCTTTTCCCAAGTGAGCCCACGTGACCAAATAGGGTGGTTGAAAGGTGTGTCATTTTCATTACTTTCTCTCAATGGCATAAGGGATGATAAGAAATGCTCAAGGTATCAGGGTAAAAGGATGTAATTGGAAAGGTGAAAAGGTTGTTTATAAAGTTGTAAAGTGACAAATATCATTCATCTAAAGAGGCTTTGCTTTGTAATCTTTTCTATATAAGGATGTAATCCTCACTTTGTAAGGGGTTGGTTCCTAAAAATACTTTCAGGCAAGATCTAAAGTATTGGAGCCACCTAGGTTTTTTATTTCAAGCTGTAATGTATGGAATGTCTAGTTCATGTATGTATAGGTCTATTAGTGAGAAAATTTATGTAATATCTTTGTAAATCTTCCAATAAATCAATATAATACCATACTTCCATTGTTATCTTTAGATTTTGTCTCCATGGCTATTTGAATGTTTCAAGGAACTCAAGGAGCTCCTAGGTTTACATTTACTATACTCTATATTGGGTCTTTGTAACTCTATATTCAAAGAATGCATTAAAAGTGTTATGCTTAGATAATTATGTAGACTTTCAGGGATGATATGTGGGTTATTTCAAATTTGTTATATATAATTAAGAATGGGTGTGATTTTGAAAATGCAAGGGTAATTGATGGTCTAATTTTTTGCAAGGCAGAAACCTAGTCAATTAGACTCAGTTGAATATTGTGATTTCTTTATCATTACGGGTTTTGGTCCAAGTATGACCTTGTTGTTGTAGGATTAGGAATCGTTGTAGCAACTGAGGATGACCATGCACATCTGCTGTAGGATTAGGAATCATTGTAGCAACTGAGGATGACCATACACATCTCTAAAAATGAAAATCACCTTTACTGTGATTGTAAGTTATCTATAAATTATTTCTCCTTTCATTTTGCACAAAATCCAATATTCTAAATCTAGTCAAACAATATGTGAACTTGATGCCAATGCAAATTTTAGAGGACTTGTGCATACTATCTCTATCTAGGTTAATGGTGTTGTGAGGAACCATAAATGAATGTGTCTACAAGAATTATGAATTAGTCAATCATATGCTAGCACCTTATTTAATCTAGTTGCCTTAATTAGAGATCTTCCCTATTGTTTATGTGTTTTTTAATTTTTCAAAGCTCTCTGGGAATACTCTCCCAAGCTTGGCAAGGTTCAAAGTGCATCTTGTTCATTGGCTTTTCTTTACCCTCAATTTGTCCATAGGTTTTTCTCTCTATTGGATTATTCTAATCCTTGTATCTAGATGTTGTCGAAAATACTTTAGAATTGAGGGATAGCAAGGAAAAGATCCAACATGATGTTTGAAATAGAAGCCAAGTCTTACAAATAGAGATTTTTATTCTTACAACACTTCACAAGATGCTCTTGAAGCCCAAACCTACAACAAAAATGCAGAACACTAAACTTGAAAAGAAATTTTTTTTTGGTAATGTAAGATTGCCTATGAACGTGGATGCTCTTGCATCAGTTTGTCTATAATCCTCCACAGCTATTCAAAAAATAACACAGTCCAAATTCTAGAATAAATAATAAAATTGTAGAAAATGGAACATTCCAATTTTTTGTTATTGTTTTAAATGTTGTAGACAAATTAAATAAAAAAGTGACTATGTATAACACACAGTATTGATACATAATGTAGTAGATCATACACAATACAAGTGACAGTATTCTTTCAACCATATACCTTTTTTATGCTCCATTTTACTATTTGCTACCCACTATTTTATTGTTTATTTCCCTATTTTTTTTGTTTCGAGCTTTTTACACCCTACATTTGCATTCTGCTTGACTCAATTGGCATGTGAAATGTCAATAGAGAAGCGATGAGCTCGTGTGCAAGTGGCGGGCAACTCTGTTAGAGTAGATATCTACCAAAAAAAAAAATAATGAAGTCCATGTGTGTTGTGTGTTGTTTCAAGATTCATCCAAACCAAAGAAATTAAAAAACACTTAGCATTTGTACAATGTGCGATATCTAGAATTTAAAATACATTATAATCATTTTCTGTCATGATATTAAATTCTCATGGAGACAACCTTCCAAATCCCAAAACTGCAAATGATATCATAAGTATCACTTAGAACGTTAGAGCCTCAGTTATGGTCAAAATTCTAGTAATGGAAACCTCAAGAGGGCATCGTGCAAACCTAAAATTGATATTCCCAATAAAGACTATTAAAACACTTTTACACATTAAATAAACTGTAAAAGTTAGAGATTATCAGTAGTACATGCTTTAATTTAAATTAATTTTGGTAAAAATATCATGCCTATTTTACAAATTTATTGACAGTAGTTCATGCTGAAAACCAAGTCATTGACAGTGACACACCTTGTATACAAATAAAAAGCCCTAAACAAGCCCTTTGCATAGAACATTCAACAACGTGTACTTATAAATAATGTTTTGGAGTCAGAAGTCACGCATCTGAAATCAATCTTGAGACCTATGCTAGATTTCGCTTAATAAATTCAACTGATCAATATGTAGAAAGAAACGTAAAAATAAATATCCTAAAATTACACAATCCCATGAATTAAGATCCCTAAATTTAAACTAGATTATCCATATTTATGTAATGCATTGTTAAACATCAGAATAATTATATCTCTCAAAGAGATAAACATTGTCTCTTATATGCTAAAGGCATGCGAATACATCTATTCTCTAGATGCATCTATTCAGTTCCATAAAAGTCACATAATATATAAGATATATAATCCAACATTTATTTAAAAGTAGTAATGTAGACATGGTGATCATCACTTATGACTTAACTTTGAAATTGGATTTTCACTTTCAAATGATAGAAGCTCTATCTTCTATATTTTAACAGGATCGACAAGAACTTTGAATACCCTTTGCTTGACTCCCTTATCATGATATGAAAAGCCATCTCCAAATATATAAAAACTTTGAACTCCTCTACCAAGATTGAAGTATAACTTCTCCCAATCAAGTAAAACATTATTTGGATTCAGAAATTCCCATGTTAATTCCTTAAGCAATTCATCAAGAAGGTGATTGATGTGATTTAATGCCTCTTCTTCTGAACATTCAGGATGATCCTTCATATAAGAAGAAATTGCTGAGGCTGTCTGTCCCTGAAGCTTATCATCCTTCATAAACATACAAAATATGTTAATATTGTAAGCATAATAAGATTTCTATCGATATCTAATCATCAAATTGAAAGAGAAGGAAATAAACCTCGAAATCATGAACATCATCAACTAAGCGTCCAGTCAGCCATACAAGTTCATAGAATCTTGATTTATTCATAAATATCTTCTCAATGGCATCATCTACTAAATTAGGAATTGCTAAGAGGATGGGGTGCAATGATAATAGTCCACTTGCTCCAGTTGTTGCAGCAACCTTTATGTACTCATTATAGGTGGGAACATATTGACTTGCTTTCCACTGTGCTTGTTGTAAACTAGCTTCAGCATAATCTGCCCACTAAAACACAATATATTCTTCAATCTTTAAATCTATTATAGCATCAATATGTTTAATTCCATCTTTTAAAATTATCACAATAAATTTGTTGAAAAAATTTGCATATAAAAAAGCATAAATATATCTTTTATTTTCTTTTCATTTATTTACTATAATTCCATTTCTTTTGAAACATTGTTCTATCTTTAAGATTATATTATTGTAAATAAAAATTACAAAATAAAATAACAAAGATAAAAATAAATAAGATTTAAAAATATATAAATTATTTTAAATAAATCATATAAATTTATATAATTAACCAAACTATTTTATTAATATTATAAAAAGTAATTAAAAATAATATAATAATATTTAATTATTATAAAAATTTTAATATTCAAAAAAAATTATATTTAAAAAATATAAATAAAATAAAAAAACATTAAAAAATATTTAAAAGGCTAAGGAATAGCTATAATGTAAAGGGACTAGTATAATTTATATTTCTTAAAAATAATATCAAGACAAGAAAGGTAGTACATAATTCTTAAAAAAGAAAATTTATGTGGGTGTCTATTAATACCCAACCAATTTTTTTAAATATATTATAAATGTATTTGATAGTAAAATTTACTTAAAAGAATAAAATCTAAGTGTTTATATAAGTTTATATGCATGAAATTTGGGTATATACATGTAGTTATAAAAATGTCAATCCTAATAAAATTATTATTATTATTTTAATTCTATATAATATATGAGTTAAGATCAAATTTAGATTTTCAATTCTAAAATTATTTTGGGGAAGTATACATACTGCTTTTGTAATAAACTGCATCATGTCACGCCCTTGTTTTTGAGTTGCCTCGCTTGCTAATTCATGTACTGTTTTAAAAACAAATTCCACAATTTTCTTAAAATTGTTTGGAATATTTTGTATAATGGAAATATCCCAACCTTGAACAATAGCCTTAGTCAGAATTTCAACTTCCTCAAGTGTTAAGTAATCATCAAAAAGATCATCCAACAAAGATACAAGAGTTGCTGCTTTGGCCAAGGCCATTCTACTGCTAGAAAACTCTATGTTGTCCGCAGCACTAACCCCCAATAAATAATATTCAATTGAATGCTCTCTCATTGCAATCAATTTTGAGAGCCCAGAATCTGCCCACCAACTGCCATAAAAATTAATTAAATCAGAATTGTTCTAAAAAAATTAAAAATAAAAATAAATTTTAAGCATTACAAATTAACTTGAAAAATAAATCATTATGCAAAAATTCTGAACAACACCCAAAACTAAGCTATTATCTTTAACTATATGATGTTTGAATTATGAATGTTTCTAATTATATACTATGAACTTTGGGTAACCTCTATCTAGCATTATGCACATTTGACTATATTTATTAATTAATTGAAATTTAAAATCATGTTATACTTTAACATGTTGAAATTATATAGGATTAAAAAAAACAAAAGGAAACCAACTGCTTAATTTTGAATGAAAAAAATGGACCTTCCAACAAGGAGCCATTAAAATCTAAGGTTACATTGAGGTTTAAATGTCTCTCAAAATGTTAAAAAGTGATATCCTCCTATTTTACGAATCTAAGGTGATTAATAGAACCTACATGAATGGAAAGTCTAATTTGAAAAATAGCCATTAAATGATTCTACATATATAGGCTATCTTTTTTGGTGCAATATTGTTATGATTTGAATATTTAAGGTTGCTACTTTGACTTTTAGAAAATTAGTTGTTCACAATCTTTTAAAAGTTGAATTAGATAATTGTATATAAAAACATTTATCACTTTAACAAGTGACATGATAAATTATGCTCTAAAATGGGATACAAATTCTTGTAATGAAAGAAGTTAAATTTTTCTTATATGAATTTTTAAATTTAAAACTTTAGAGATATGAATCCTATCAAATCATAGGAAATAAATAATTTTAAATATTATTCAATTTACTTGGCCGAAATAATTACCTAGAGAGTTTCTTCATCTCCATCTTGTATATATATTGCAATATATTGAAATCCAATTTTGCCAACTCTAAAATTTTTTTGTCCTTCAACCTGGAAAATTTAAAACAAAAAGAATCTTATAATTAACTTTAAAAAGTTTAATTCTTGATAATTCGAACTTTGGAAAAACTTTTTTTATAATAATGTTTTGTAACTTTTACCTTGAAATATTTAATTCATATATTTCTATAAAGCTCCGTGCCTCCCATCTAGAAAAAGTGCAAGGCCATTCGTATAGGAGGGCATACTCCACCTATAAAATTAAAATAGTAAAAGCATAATCAATATAAATTTTAATACTTGTTCATGTCTAACCTCTCCCTTGATGACTTCCTTAAGTTTACTAAGTTATTTTAAAAAAAAATTTAGGAATTTATTACCTCTTTTAGAAAACTTTTCTCATATGTATCTTCAGATTTTTCTAATATTTGTTTAAGGTAAGTAGAGCTAAACACTTTAGCATCTTCCATCACTGTTTCTCCAGGGAATGCCATGCTTGAAGCTCTTAAAAGGTTAACCATATTTCTCATCACAGATTCCTTCCAGATGCTGATTTGATTATTATCATTATTTTCTCCACAGGGAAAGAACTGCCCATTTTTATTCTTGAAATTCTTCAACACATCTTTTCAGTGTACATCACATTAATAAATAGTCAATTGGTGGTAGATATTAATAAATAGTTATTGGTTGTAGATATTGAAACGATGGAAAAACATAAATATCAAAGGATAGAAAAGCATCTTAAAAGTATATTGAGTTATTTGTACCTGCAGATACATCATAATGATAGAGTCTGAGTACTCTGAAACCTAAAGCTGTAGCATTCAAATCTTTTGTAACGCTTTGGCGTCCTAATCCTATGCCCAAACTTCCATCCCATGATCTGCATCCATAAACTAAATCTTTTTGTTAATATTTCCAGCTTGTAGTGTCCATTCTAAATAACTAGCATACCAATTGTTATGCAAACCTAATTTTTTTGAATGACAACCCAGATATGTAATTGAAATTCTTTTAAATTAATGTTAAAATCTCTACTTAACATGGACAACAGAGTCATATATTAAAATATATGTTACTGTTTATTCAAACCATTATTTCTACATCTTTTGTTATTGAACAAATTACGATCCAAATTTTAACAAATATTAAAGAGAAATTTGACAGACCGGTAAACGTAATCAAGAGCTGATTTTATTTCAGCGTCAAAATATCGGTCTATTCCCAGGCATTGCAATGCGTCAACAATCTCAAGACGCTCGATTAGATCGCCATCTCCAGTTTGCATTTCTTTTAACAAGATTTTGACTTCTTTAACCAGTGATTCAGCACGTTCGCGGTATTCAGCTGCCTGAAAAATATACAATCAGCAATGAAGAAAATTATCAGTACAATATACGAAAAATAAAACTTCAATGGGAATGAAAAAAATAGAGCTAAGAAGTTATTACCCCGTATGGTGTTTCCATAGATTGTACAAAATCGTCATCCCACTGATTGAGAAATTTTTCTGGTATAGAAGCAGTAGAAGAAACATGGTCTCCCTTCAAGTTAGACATTGCAGAAGCACTCCAAAATAGTTGAGGCAACAAAAATTTACAAGTTTAATGCGTGTCCTGAAGTTTACAAGTACAATGCTATTTATCCTGCCAATGCGAGTAGTAAAAGTAAACAGTTTGCACGTTATTTGTTGCTGTCAAAGTCTTAAAAAACGTGCAATTATTTTCTCTGGCAAGAAAACACGTGCAATTATTTTCAATATCTGGAAACAAGCGGGCACCAAAATTGCGTAAATTTGGAAAAGTGAAAGGTGTAGATTGAATCCGGGGAGCAAATACACCTTCCCCGAAATTTCAGCATCTTCAAGCAATTCCTATGTTTAAGATTACTAACTTAGATTTTAACATTAGATTACCTGAAACATTTAATTTATTAGCTTATTTATAATATAATATTAATTTATTAGGATATGTATTATATTAACTTTTAAATTATATAATATTAAATGTTTAGTAATTTTAGAAGGTATTTATATTTAAATAATTATCAACTATTATATTATATTAAAATTATTTTTTAACAATTACTAATATTTAAATTATATTAACACTGTATAACAATTTATAAATTAATTAAAATAGAAAATACTATATTTTTAATTAAATACAAAATAATATTTCTATAATTTTTTTATTAATTTATAGTGAAAAATAAATGTTTTATTATAATTGATTTAGGATAAATAATTATAGGTGAACAATAATTTAAATTTCTAAGCTAACAATAGTGAATAAAAATTTAAATTCTAACTTTCTACTAGAAGTTATGAGACGATTTAGCACATGCTTATGCAATATGTTGCTATGTTATGGTATTTAAAAACATCAAATGTGTAATTAATACATAAGAAGACATCAAGGATAATCATTAGAGAGTGCACTTTCATTTCTAAAGGGAAATAAAGAAGCAAAGCCATGTCACCATTATGTAGCCACCTATCTGTTGGTGCATGTTGTCTTTGATGTTGCTCATCACTGTTAATCCATCCCACCAAGGGGTTTGAGTTAAGAGAACCCATTCACCTATCAAGTTGACAGACTCCTATATGGTGTCTCTTGACACCACCTTGATAGATCTAGATAACAATAAGGTGATTCAAACATGTGTAGCATAGATCAATTCCATGTGGTGATCAAGATTGAAGACCATGCAGTCGCTCCTCAAGATGATTCTTGCAATGCTAGAAGATGCTCCACACATAATAAAGATGAAGACCCATGAATGTCGAACAACATTTCTTGTCTTGGCAAGAAATAAAACTGCAGATGTGTGCATAATGTCTTCCCTTTTTGGATAGGAATAGATAGGAAGAAGGATAAATGTCTATGAACTCTGCATATGATCCAAAAACAACAATGATGCTCCTGAAAACTACTCAAATGTCTCCAATCCATTGCAAAACTGTGACTGAATAGGAGGATGAAGAATAATCTCTGAAGAAGATGATGGTGATGTAACTCCATCGAAGGTGTCATCAAAGAGAAGACAAATGTCCTTAATGTGGTCCTCCAAATCTACAAGATGGGACTCTACAAACAAGAATGATATATTTGGTAGATATGTACCCCAATGAGCTATCCTTGGAAGACTGATAATGTCCTGTTACAAAGAATCTGATGTACTAATAGGTAATACAGATGTGATCTCGATAAGAGGAGAAGGAGAAGAAAGTGAAGTCTCTATGTCATCTGAACTAGCAAGACCTGTCAAATATGCAAGCTCCTCAATTGTATCATCATCAAAAGGTATGCAATCTACATCATCAAGGGGTATGTGGCAATCCATAGCAAGATCATCTGGGAATGGAGAGATATGTGGGTGTCCATAGATCTCCCAAATGCTAGTCCAAAGAGCACGTGGGCAATCGATATATTTGATAGAACACATAGTGTCATAATCAACACTAGAACCAATCAATCCTACAATATGATCAACATAATTACCCCATGTAGATTTCCTTCTAGGTATATCTAGTTCAGGTATGAGTCCATAAAGATAAGGCAAAAGATTAAGCCACCTGAGATGTGTCAAGATGCCCTTTCGCCAAGACTCATAATTATCCTTAACCAATGTTACCACAGAAGGGTGAATAGCAAAACCCATGATGTCTTCTCAAATAAATCAGATCGGAGATCAACAATTTGAATATGTATTAATACTAATAAATGAAGCCTGACAAAACAAATAGAACTTCTCTAGGTGCCAAAATGTCTAGAATATCAAACAAAAGCCATAAAAATGACAAACTAAATAAAGAATACATGTGGCCAAATCTGGAAAAAGTGCATGGATGGTTGTGTAGATCTCCTCAATACCTTTCCAATGCTACAAGAATCGCGAAAATTGGAGATTGTGGCAAAAAGATACGAGCTCAAAAGCCAAAAAATGTATCTGGATTTCAAACAGAAATAAATGTCACCAACAGAAAATCTAGAAAAAATGCTTACACCACTAGATTGTGCTTGGAAGTATCTTTTCGACGCCTATTTGTTTGCAAAAATCAGACTCCATTTGCCCAAGATATGGCAAAAACAAGAAGACACCCTTGAAGCACAAATTAGGGCAAAAACTGGCCTGTGCTGCTAAAGTTGGTAGAACTACCGCAAGATTTGGAGAAACTACTAAAATAGGGCCACTGCTAAAAAAAATGGTAGAAATACCAAGATACATGTAGCAACAGATAATATAATAGTTTTTTTTTAATTTAAACAAAAGTATAAAAAATTGAAGGCATGTTTTTTTTTTAATTAATTTGTTTTTAAATAATAATAAAGGGTTTGGGGGGCAACATAGCCACCCCACAGCCCTAAGAATAGGGTTCATAGGCCTTAAAGAGGCTTACAGCCTATTATTAGGGTGACGAACTGCCTAAGGCTTGCACCTACAGGTGCACGTACAGGGACCTACACAGGGTATTGCACAGGGACCCTTGTACCTTTTAATTTTTTAAAATCTTTTTCAACCCTTTTTACAATGAAAAAAATAAACCTATTTTTTTGAAAATTTTGATTTTTTTTTAAAAACAGGGAAATCAGAAAAAAAATTTGTTTTTTTTTGAAAATTTCACCTTGCACTACGTGTTGGGCAGAGTGTACGGCTTGCTTGGCAAAACAATTTTTCCCCAGATGAGCCCAAAGCCGATTTCGACAATTTCATAGTTGATCTTAAAGTTTTTGGGCCTTTTGAGTGCGATGGTAGGGTCAGATTGGGCCCAAAACACTCTGAAAATAGCTTTCCTTTAGATTTTAAAAAAAACAACTGCTAAAACCCTTGCAAATCTGGCCTATGAAGCTATAATACAACCAAATAAAAGGCTAATAGGACTATCTCAACTGCTCTGAATCTAATGGCATACTCCATTTTACATAGAAACACACCAAAAAAATGACTCTTGCTTGAATTTTTCTCCAAATCTAAGAAGGGGCTTCCAGATCCACTCTAATATCATGTTCAAGTTTATGATAAACTTGAAACACCAGGATCACCTGCAAAACCTAAGATTTCCCTTCCACAAGAGAGAAAAGAAAAGAGAAATAATTTGCACAATATTGGATAAATTAATGAAATGGATTCTTGAATTATATGTGAGAACTTGCTTTTATATTTGCAAGTTAGAGAAAACCCTAATATGACTTAAGAATAACCTAAAACTAAAATTAACCCTAAGTCAATTAATAAAGTGTAATTAAATATTTAATTACACCAACATGATTCACCTTCTTTTCTTTTCTTTTCTACCCTGTTCCACTACTGGATTGTCCTCTACTTCATGAAAATATTCCCCTTCCTCTGGAATTTTCTATTAGTTTTTGGCCATTTTTTCTTCTACCTTCAAATCATACTGGTAAGCTTCTTCAACTATTCTTATTGTAACCAGAATAATTTCATCTTGAATTGATATAATTTATAATCCATTAATGTATCTTGAAACTTTCTCTTCATCATATTCAACATGCCTATCTCAAATTATTAGCTTGTAGAATTCTTCTATATACTCATTGACATTTATCTCCATTTGCTTCAAATTATGTAATTTTTGAATAGGTTGACTTGATAATTCAATGGCAAAAGCTTGGCTTCTAAATTTTCTACCATTCTATCCCATGATTTTATTTTCTTCTTGTCTTTTCTTTCTCTCCCTATTTCCACATGATCCCACCATAGGAATGTGTGTCCTTTAAGCTTTGTACAAGTAAACTTTACTTTCTTTATGTTTTCTATGGATTCATAATCAAAATATTTTTCCATTTTAAAAATCTAGTCTATAAGCTCTTCTAGATTTGAGTTACCATTTTAATAGGGTGGATGCAACCTCAGTTTGCTACTAATCTTAGAAATTGTTCTCAAGAATCTTCCTTCTAGTTCATCCATTTCATCTTCAATCCCAAGTTCTTGTTCTTCTATTTCATTTTCATTTTCATTGACATCCTCTATGCATACTCCTCTTCTTTGTGCTACCACCATTGCATCCAATCTTTTTATTATCCCTCTCAACATCTCTATAATTTCATCCATTCTAAGTGCCTTGGGTCCTCTCCTATGCACCATGCCTTCTCAAAGCCTCTACAATTGTAGTCCTTTCCTCTATTCACTTACCCACAAAAAAATCTTCTAGGGCTTCTCCTTGACATAGTTCAACTTGGCTCTGATACCAATTGGTGTGGATAGGATTTAAATTTCTTATCAAACCACCGAATCCAATAGCTCGAGAGAATTTCACAAACTCAAATTCAGTTTAAGAAACATAAATTTCACAATTTTAACTTGTTCAACAAAATGTAAATTAAAATATTTTCATTTTAATTGTGGCAAACTAAAACTTCACAAATTTAACAAAGAAACTACTGCATTATTTTTTTCATTCATTTGTATACATGAATTTCATTTAATTCTTCTCAAATTTGTGGCAAACTCAAATCTGCATTCTTTACACGCTCTCCCTTCTCGTCTTCCTTTATTTTATTTTGAATGTCTCTCCTATCTACCATGGCCTGATATCATTTCTTCTTCTCCTATATATTCATTGCTCCTCCTCTCTGTTCTATTCTCTTTTCATTACTTCTTCCCTAAATTTTCTATGCCTATTTTACTTTCTTCTTTTCTTTTTGTTTTATCTTCTCACTATATTTTCTTTATTCTCTAGTTTCCCTCCCTAAATTGCACACAACCTTTTCTTCTATTCTAAATTGTTTTTAAGAAAATAAGAACCTTCTAAGATCCCATGCCCTCCATTCTTTCCACTATCTTTTTCTTTTGTGTTTTTTTTTCTTTTACTTTTTCTTCTTTTCATTGCCCACGCCTCTTCTTTCTATTATGAAATATTTAAAAGAAAGGAAACTTTCTAAAGTTCCACACCTCCTTTTTCTCACTCTCATTTTATATTCTTCTTATCTTGTCTATTCACCTTTCCTATATTCAATTTTTTTTTTTGTCTTTAATGAAAATAATTCAAAGTGTTGTGTTGCCCAAATGGCCTCCAATGGAATTGAAAATGCCCATACATTTGGTTCACAATTTTGCATGTAGCCATTAGAGAGCCATTATTTACTAGGACAAAATAATAGAAACAAAATATACCACGCCCTTGTTTATTAAAACCATAGTTCACTATGACTTAAATCAATCGTCATTTAATCTCTCAACAAATTTGTAACGATTTTACAAAGTCTTTGAAGAAATGCCTAAATCTTAGAACCAAAACACAAATGCACAAATTACAAAACTAAGGAAAGCTAAAAAAAAAAATTATGAAATCAAAATTTTGTGTGTGGGATTACTCTTATGTCCAGCTGCAGCTGCTCCTGCATCACTTTTTCATTTACCTATACTAGGGGAGAAATTATACACCTTGGTAATCATATCTAGCCCATGTGATTACCTCTTATATCATTTTACATGATAATCATGCTTATGTGCTTACCTTACATTTATATTCCATGTACTCTTCCCCCTCCGATTCCTTGCATATTACATATGTGTAATCAATTGTAGTCCAAAGAATATTGTGTTGGTAACACTCCTATGTTGAGATTGTACATAATTACATGTGCCTTCATGTAGATTCATCATTCTATCTAGGTGGAACAATACCATACCATTTTCCATGTAGGTGGAATTTTTCTAACCCTACTCTCCTCTTCCTCTTCTCATGACTATTGTTGATTAAATTTAGCTCTCATTTGTGATTATATTTACTTGTGTGATAGAATCCACTCATTGCATATCTTTTCTTTGTTTTGTAGGGTCCCATGCAACATGCATGCCAAATGATGAATATAAATGATGACATCTAGAGGGGCATATTAATTCATATGGACCTATTATCCTTTTTACATTTGAGTATTTACTTTCATGCATGTTTGTGGGTTCTCATTTATTTTGAGACTTTTAGAACATAATGTTATTAGGGGTCATACCCTTATAACATTTATATATTGTTCTAATATATGGTTATAAAACCTTATGATTATTATATGCTTTATAAAGCATATACCATTGAATAATTAATAATCTAATAACTATTAGATTATTAATTGTTTACAAATGGTTGCATTACAAAGTTGTGACTAATACCCTTTAGGTATCTTTCCACCCTTTCTCCTATATTTAAGGAGGTTCTCTCGCACTTCAGAGGTAAATGAATTTTAGAGAGGTATAGTGAATTATATTACTATGCATACAAGATATTATTGGCCATGTGGAAGTATGTAGAGGAGTATATCCTTAGGTTCAATCTATTTTTTAATAAACTATTTTTTGTAAGTGTTTTAATAAAATGATGTTTTATGGGATTTTTACCTAAAAGGGTTTTCCCCATGTATATATTGTGTAATGTGTTAAACTCATTCTTGTATAATTCTTATTTATATTTATTTTATATTTTGTTCATAACGATTAATATCCTAAGATCCTAATTTCTAACATGGTATCAAAGTAGGTTAGGCTATACTAGTAATTTTTATAGGTTATAATAGAAGATGTGTAGAACTTGATGGGAAACCTCTTTATGCTAAATCACTACATATGCAAGGGAATTTTTCAATACATCTGGGGTGCATTTTCTATTGTTTTAAAATCAATTCATCATACCTAATTTAGGAAATTCTAATTATTTTCTTCTACATGTAATATCTGAGAGAATTTTCATACTAATCTCTTTTCCTAGCATCTTCATATAGCATAGAATTTTGATTTCCAACTATTTTATTGTTAAGTAGTGTATGATATTTGTTTTATAATTTGTTTATAATGTTTTTGGAAATATCTTGTTTCACAATTGATAGAGATGTGCCTTACAGTGGATAAGATGAAATCCAAAATTTTAGCTATTAGAAACACTTTATCAAACATGTGCCTATATAAGGAATAAGAAGAAAAGGACATTCCAAATTAAAATATGCTAGCATAGCATTACAAAGTGTACACCTACAAGTGTAAACATGAAGTAGTGTTATATACATGTTTTGTGAAAAACTAACTTTGAATCATCACTAAATCTTCAAACATTGTTGGTCAAAGCCCATATGTCAAAATCCATCTCTTTATAAAACTAGCAATCGCACAAAATGTGCATTGGGCATGCCGATAGATATTTTCAAGTAGTGTGTGTTTCTTACAAGGAGAAGAGCAATATTTTAAACAGGTTTTCGCATGCACAACAATTTTCTTAAATTTACATGAGGAAAGTAATATAATATACAAGATTAGGGAATGGAGCACAATGTAGCTCACCAATAGACAAGAGCACTATGGAGCGAAGGCTTCGAGTGCCTTGAGATCCACCCCTCCTTTTCAAGATGCAATATGTATTCCAATTTCAGAATGTGTTGTATTTGGTTAATTTTGTTGGAAAATTGATCGGCACATATATAAACAGTAAATAATTTAAAAAAGACCCAAAATAAAAATACAAAAGGAAAAACACAAATTTTAACACAACCAGTTGCTAGGAAAGTAGGCAGATGGAAAAGTTACGTGAGTGTGCTTTTTTTGGGTTGACAAAAAAATACGACACATGCATTTTGTAGTGGAGCACTATCAAGTGCAAAAATAGACAAGATAGTAATGGAACCAAGCCTTCAAGAGCCTTAAGGTGTGCCTCCTCCCTTTCCCTAAGAGAAACATAGGCATTGTCCTGCATACGAGCGTAACACTAGAAGGTGAAAGCAGGTGAGATGCATGTCTTGCAGACTAGGAACATGGAAGACAATAGTGAAGAGTAAACCCTGGCATTTTGTAGGGCCAATGTCTATCGTGACCTTGTCAAGAGTAAGGCCTTGGGCTTTGTGTATGGTCAAAGCCCACGCCATCCTAAGCGAGATTTGTCTTCGAGAGCCACAAGTCACTGGAGCAACAAGAACAAGGCATAGGTCATATGAATCCCAAGGAGGCCCTGCATAGTTGTCAAACCTAATGACAATGAAGCTTGGCAAGTCTAGAGGATTGCAACCACTTGGATAGACAATAGCTACAATAGTTCCCAGTGCCCCATTAACAAGCCCAACAGCCACCCACAAATTTGAGGTGAGCATAACCTTTTGGCCAATAGTCAAATGAATTATAGAAGGCAATTGATCATCTTCAAGGGTTGTATCCGACCTCCCCTTTGCTTGTTCAACATTGCACTGTGCAACGGGTACCCCTAATGATTGTAACATGTGCTTATTATGTTGAGCAACCAAGGAATTTGTTGGAAACCAATGTATGGAGGAGAGAAATGTAGGAAGGTCATCTAGGCCAAGGAAAGTATTAGTCTGTGACATCAAGAGTTCCTAATAAGGCAAGCATGAGCTATTCCTTGCCACCACCTTCTTGCCAAAAAACATCTTTCAATGTAACAATAGTTTGAAAGGAGTGCCACAATGCTGCACCATAGGAGTTGCTTCAATATAAGGGAATGTTTCTAATAGGAGGTAGCTGACCCAAATCACCAACAAGGATAATGGAGCATCCACCAAAGAGAATTTGGCTACACATGGTGAATGTTTCACATAAATGCCCATCGATACAAGCAAAGAGCCTTGGCCCAATGAAGCTCATTTCATCAATCAAAATGTATCGAACAAAATACATGCTCCCCTGAAATGTTACTAATGCTTGCCCTTCAAGCGAGTTCATCTCTTTCAACAGTATGCGAAGGGTGGCATGGATGGTAGATGCATTGATATTGAATTCCGCAACACCAATTGGAGAAAGCAATAATAATGGTGATTAGGTTGAAGGTAAAACACAAGAGAGTGCCTCTTTCTTCCATTTGAGCTATTGCTCAAGATCTCCACAACTTCGACAAGATGTTGATGAGTTGTTATTTCTCAAGTTTATATCTAGAGGCAAATTTTCAAAAGCAACAAAAACATTTAAAAGACTAGTAAACAATTTTTTTGTGGCTATTATTGCCAACAAGTGAGCATGTCTTTATATACTACTTGGAAATTTGATTGAATGCAATGATTTCTAATATATCAAGATATTTAAGTACATATAAGCTATGTTTTTTCCTCAAGGATCACCTTGAAAATGTATTTTTTTTGGATGCTAAAGAAAGATAATATTTATAAATATTTCAAGCATTTAAAAGATTATATGACTTTTGTAAAGAAGCTTACAACATAAAACTTAATTTAAACCTAGGGACAAATTGTCAATATGAGATTTGAATGTTTGTATTTAGGCTTGTATTGTCCCCTTTTATCATATGAGCAATATTTTCATTTCCTACACAGCTTTAAGTGATATGAGAAAATGTATTCAAGGAGAGGATTTATATAAAGTTTGAAACTTTGAGGTCTACGCAATGAATTGACCAAACCTATAACGTTGGAAATACAATTGAAAAGGTAGACTGCGGCGATTTATTTATATATTATTATTTAAATGTATAAATTAATGTCATTTATTTCTGCATACAAATATATAATTAGCCTTCTCCTAACTGTTTTATTTCTGGTCAACTAATTTGACGGTCTCATAGCATTCTACAAGAATGTTTGTTGCACTAAAAGCTAGAAAATGGTACATGGAAATGGGAGAAATGGTTGCCCCAAAATTTAAAATAGAAACACAGAAACAAACAGTTTGGGCCTCTGGGGGTCTTTATTTATTCTAATTGTTCAAGATTTACACTACAATAATAGCGCTGGGCTTAAACAGCACACACTAAGCTTTGACTTGTTTAGGTGGCTTGTGGGCTTTTTCTCTTACTCTGTTTTGTTAATGTGTCAATAAGAGAGGGGTCCACCAGCCACCTAAGCAAGTCAAAGTTTAGTGTGTGCTGTTTAAGCCCAGCCCAATAATAGATCTTGAGAATTTAAGAAAACCTGTCACAAACACCAAATGTTTTTAATAAAAGCTGACAACCAAGGTAACACAACAATAAAATTCCATGTCTTCAATACAAAACCATATATGCCTAACTTTCGATTCCCATGTAATTATCTATTTCTATTAAGACGTTACAATTATGTTCTCCAATATTGATTTAGATAGTGAATAGATGACACACAATAGAAAATCAAAATAGGTTACGAATAATACAGAGAACAAGATAATAAATAAAGTACTATTGGGGGTTAATCTAGGGTTGCATGCAACTGAACGGAGTAAGAGGATGGAAAATTATTATTTCTCTGCAACCTATGCCAACGTTCTCCTTTCATGCACCAGAATGGGTTATGGGCATCCATCAAACATAAGGAATAGAGAAATTTATCAGAGGTTGCAGTCGCAACTTCTCAGGTAGACATGCACGCAAAACGTGGAATCATAGGCAAGGCAAGTGAATTATGCCTAAAAGTAATATGGTCTCATAGAATTCCACGTTTGCAGGATATCTTCAAAATGGATTTGTTGAAAAACCCTTAGAAACTTTTAAGTGAATGCAACTGGTGGGTGTTAAACCCAACTCCTCAACCTTTGCCATCCATCATCCTCCCTATCTGTCCACAAATTGAAGCTTTGGATGAGAGTTTAGACATCCATCAAACCATGATGTACGGCAGATTTTTGTCAGATTGGACGGTCAGAACATGCGCTCCGAGCTTTATGAAATGTACTTCAAGCTCTTTGGATTGAATCTGCAACTTTATGAAATGCACTTCAAGCTCTTTGGATTGAATCTGTAACTTTCATATTTGGAAATTGTACTACTTTAGGGAGTTTAAAAAAAAAAGAATTGACTAAAAAGGCTCAAATATCTTGTCAGGGATTTCGTATGGGACAGTGTACATGCACTTTCTGACAGTTCTACTTAAACATCATCCACTTCAATGGTCAAACAGTCAATAGTTATTTTACACCTCATCCATAATAGAAAGTGCTAAATATTTGTCCTATTTTTATTGGCCAAAATTGATTTTTGACTGTTGAAGTGGATGATGTTAAAAAACAACCCACCGTGACTCTCTAGAATGCACTCTAACTGTATCACAACAATTTTTTTCTCAAAAACAAAATATCGACCACTACAAATTTATGACACAAATTCACATCAAAGATGAACAAACATAAAAAATAAAAAATAAAAAAATAAAAAAAACAAAAAAACAAAGTCACTTCACATAAATCAAGTAGCAAAATATAGGATATCCAGCTGTACACAACATAATTGTCCAAATATCTTAATTAGACTACAGAACCTAATGGTTTATACCTCTTGCGAATTCCTGATCCATATGATTTTGAAGAGAAGGAAACCTAGATCGTTTTAAACAATGGCTCAAGAAAGAAGAGTTATGTCAGAAGGTTATACACCATTTTATAGGGACATACGACTCATGTCCTTCGTGGGGTTAAAAACAGGGATATTCAAACCCCTTCTGTACACCCAAATTTGCAAGGTCTTCTGCATTAGACTGCCGAAGTTAATAAGTTACATGGTAATATATTTTGAAGAGAACGGGAAAATTTATGCTGTAATTTAACTGTGATGGAAGAGATGGGCCTAGAATGGGAAAAGGATGATACAAATCTGAAATAATTATTATTAAAAATAAAATTTGCAATCATTCTATAGGAAACCACTCAATCCACTTTAGAATCTTTTGAAAGCTTTAAATGCTAACTAAAATATCAAACCATGTAACTTAAAAACACGTATCTTGAGAATATTCACATCCAAACTAATTCATTCCAAATGATATGGCGTTTAAAAAGCTTTACCAAATGATATAACGTTTAAAAAGTTTTACCAAAGCTTCAATGAAAGTCGGCCTTTAATAATAGCCCCAAAATATTTTATAAGAGAAAAATTGTGAATTTTAAATGTCATAGAGGCTGATTACAAGTAATCAAATGACTCAGTAAACTGGATCAAATCCTCTAATTAGATAAAAGAAAATTATTTCAAATTATATATTATATATGAGCATGTATATTTTAAATTTTTTTTATTTAGTGTAGCTTAGGTTACTGAAATTCTTCAAATTTTTTTAATATCTTCACCATCACCCGTAAAAGTTTTTTTAAGTTGAATAATGCTGAATACAAAGAAGCAGCAGTCAAACAGACCACAAACAAAAAATGTTCCAACACAGAACAAAACCAAAGCACCAATAAATGTTGAAAAGTTACCAGGCAAATAAACAAACCCCCTAATCCTTTGTCATCAGAGCAAACAAGATTATAAATCGCTAAAGCACAGGAAATTATTTAAACAAACAAATCAATATCGAGGCTTCCGTATAAGTTTATGGTACAGTAAGAGCCAAAGGTTCCGAATCATTTGCTACAGTAGATGATAATGATAGTATATTCAGGAAGCTTTCTTGCTTTATATACCTAATTAAATTAAACAATCCCAGGAAAATGCAGAGTGGTTAACATAAGCAGGATAATCTGAACACAATGCCGTTGGAAACCATCACCCATTCCACTTGGTACAAAGCCTGCACTCAAGGAGAATTTCCAACGGAACTCAAAAATGGCATTAAAGCCTGCACTAAGGAGATTTAGCCACTGTACACAGCCAAATAGCAAGCCTAAATGAATAGAAGATGGTGCAACATAATAAGCATGGAAAAAGTATAAATAACACTGAGCAGTCATAAGAAAATAATCGCAAATAAAGATACCTGATCTGGTTAATCTGGTAAGAAGAAATGCCGCAGGATACTGGGAGAGAGATGTAAGCAAATTGTTGAATCTTTGGACAGACGAAATAAGAGATTGCAAGAAAGTAAATATTTGAATCTTTGGAGAGATGAAACGATAGCTGAAAAAGCATTAATGCTGCAAGAGAACAGAGCAACTGTCAATGGAGCTTCGGCCAAGATGTACGCTGTACAAATCTTTCGAATCTCGCCCTCCAATCTCCACCGACCCCAGCAGTCTCTGTAAAAGTTGGCGACCAATCTCCACCAACTCTGACAGAAGATTGCCTGAGCAAATCACCTCAATGAATTTCACTGTACGGAACACCTGCGAGGCACAACACGTGAACGGCTGCAATCAGTTTGATGGTCGTCCTATACTTGGTAGAAGATTCCTATCCTTTAGATAGGACTGTAAAGAAATTATAAAAGTCCTTATAAATTCTTAGTGGGCTAAGTCCATATAAAAGTCGTAAATTTTTAATAGACTCGGTCCTTATAAAATTTGAAAAGGCATTGTTTTTTAATGAGTTCCTTTTGAAATGGTGAAGTTAAAAAAGATAAGTTGCATCCAACTCGCTCATCGCTTAAGTAAAGACATTATATATGGAATGTCATTAGAAATATTAACATGAAATTCGCTATAGTCAAAGTCGCATCTTTCCTTATATATTTTTTCTATGGAAACACGAAAGAATCACATATGTTAAAGGTTGAATCCATCTAAATAGAAGTCACTTCCTTTTAAGAAATATCAAATCCTTAAAACTACAAATTAGAAATATCATGATGCTAATAAAAGACACGATTCTAAGGGAAGGTCACATATTTTCTACAAAGAGAAGTAATACTAGCAATTGGACTAATAGGTTCAATGGGCACGTTGATACTTTTTAGAAGAAATTGTAAAATTTGTTAGAAGTAACTTGTAGAGTTTTTACATGTTTGAATTATTTTGTTGTTGTTCGCTATATGTTGTCTACACTGACTTTTGTTTGATCTCTTTTTTACCTACATGACCATGGTAACTATAGTTGGATTATTTTAGAGGGTGTGGTTGAATTGAAATATTTCTGATAGAATTTGAAAGTTTCCATCATGAAAGAGCAAGTGTTTAATTTTGGGGAAAAATTAAACGGCAAGATTGTACTTATCCAGCTAGTCAATCTGATGAGAAATCCCAGGGTATCCGTCGGGGAACATTTAGATGGCATGGGACTTCTTATGAAAAGTTTTTTTTCCCCGCATGAGAACAATTGACGAGTTTAGAAAATTGCAGCACAAAAAGCCAGACGGAGCAAATCATTTCAATCGTTAACCTGCCCTCTTTAAAAATTTTGAGCGTTGATTTGCTGAGCACAGTCGTCCCCAAAGTGATAAAGGTGAAAGGAGCATTTTTTGTTTTTTACCAATTATCATATTTTGTAGAAACAATCAATGGTCTAGATGTTTTTTATGGTAGTCTTTTTAATCTAGACCGTTCGTCTATATAATCCATCATGTACTACTCAGATAAGGAACACTTATCAGCGTAATAAAAGAATTTGCTAGATTTTATAGAGACTCGTCATCTTTTTCAAGAAGAGTCACCTACTTTATAAGGAAAGGCCTATCCTTTAATATAGATGGACCTAATAATAAATAGATAGATGTTCATCATTTCTTTTTCTAAAACTAATTTTATCTATATCATGATGTTCGTAAATATTTGTTTATGGACAATGGGGTAAATATGTATAGGGAATGTCATTATGGGAGCATAAATAGATTCTTTGTATGGTATTGTCAAATGACATAATACTTGATGTTTTGTTAGATCAAACTATCTGTAAATGTGAAAAGACACTTTGTTTCAAACAATCAAAAGAACTCTAATAAATCATGATCTTTCAAAGAAATGGTTAATCAAAATAAATTTGAGTCAAAAGGTTGTTTCTAAGTTTGTTCACTACGTTTCCACCTCACTTAACATGAATCAATGGGTTTCTTAACTTCAACCTTGGAAAAACAAAAATGGAACAAAATATCTTCGACAAGGTAGTGCCTTTTTCACAAGATTGCGATATAACAATTTTCTATATATATTCATGAATATACAATTGTAAGATCGATTTTATAAGGGGATCTTGAACCTAAGAAACACTCTTATGAGTGCTCTTCATTGTACCCCACAACTATTTCTAATGCTTGTATAAGCTCTAGTTGAAATCAAATACTTTTTATCAACTCCAAAGAATATTTTTTAAAACCATACATATGTATACCATATTATACAAAAATATAAATGTTTGTTGAAAAAAGACTAATACACTGAGAGGGGGGATGAATCAGTGTATGTTAAAACTTTAAAGTCAAATCAGTAGTAAAGAATTAAAAGCACACATAAATCACACACACACACACATCAGGAGACACCAAAATTACATGGAAAACCCAATATGGAAAAACCACGGTGAGAATGTTGCTTAAGCCTACCGCTCAAATCCAACCTCACAATAAAAGATTTTACAGATGTTTTCTAAGCATCAACTTACAAGTACATTAACACCCAAGACAATGTTTTGAGGCTCTAGCCTTCAGGTACATTGTACACCTATTGAGCACCATCCCAATACAATGAAGGACCAATCCCAATGAGGCACCAACCCCTGAATTCTTAAAAATTCTGATGTATAGACACTGGTTCTTCACTAACCTGAAATGAACCCTTCAATTCATATACAATCTCATCCGCACTCCTACACTTTGTGTTTTCATTAACACAGTCTTCTCCTCTCTCTACACTCTTTGCATTCTCTATACACTTTAATAGCTCACCTCGCCTCTTCTCAATACAATCTTCCTATTCATGCAAAAATTGCATTCTATGTTCAATGTGTGTAAAAATACATACACCCAATCAGTTGAACCGCCATCAACCACTCACAAACCGAACATCAAAAATTTCAAATCGTTAACTATTATGCAACTAATCCATATCAGGCTCATAATTGTTTATTGGTAAAATATCTCATTGTTCTATTCACTTCATAGTCAACAAGATCATCCAAAACATATTGTTTCTTATGTGGCCTTTTCATCCATACAAACTGTCGCTTATGTGGCCAATTTGATTTTTTTTGCAAGTATGATGTTGGACAGAAATATTATACCTTTATCAACAAATATTCAATATTACAAACTTGGGTCTTTATCACTTTAATCGGTAAAAGTTAATATTTCAAAAACTAACCTTTATCGCCCTTTATTAGCAAAATATCATATTTATGAACTGAGGCACCTTCCTTCTCTATCGGCAAAAATACATCTTTCCAAACTTTTTAAAACTAGCTTTGAATCGCCCTTTGTCAGTTAAATCTCATATTTCCAAACTTTTGTCTTTTTTACCCTTCTTACACTTATCAGCAAAAATATAGTTTTCCAAACTTTCTCTTTAAATACACGTTATTGGCAAAAAGTCATTTATACCAACTTAGTCCTTTGTCCATTCTTTCGACAACTTCTCCCTTTTTCTAACCTTAGCTATCTCCATAAAAAATACTTTATTGATGAAAGTACATGTTTTCAAACCTCATCAAAAAGCTATCAATAATGCTTATCAGCAAAAGTTCATTATTATGAATTTACTCTTGTTTCCTTCATTATCTACAAATTCTCATATTTGAGAACCTCAGCATTATCTCCTTATGCCTTTATCTTCATCTTCATATACCTTTATCGACAAATATTGCTTTTTCCAAACTTTTCCTTATCTTTAACTTTCATTCCTTCTATCGGCGAATATTACTTTTTCCAAACTTTGGCCTTTAGCACATTTGGTTGGCAAAGTGGCTATTTCATGAACTCAGTAGCTTATCGGTAAAAATAGAAAATCTTGAACTTCGCCATCTCACCAATTTTGTTACCAATTCCACTTTGTCGGTGATCTTCAAATATCATGAACTATTTTTCTTGCTCCACAAACTATTCATTCTTGGCCAAATGTCGCCTAGTCGATGAATCAGAAAAAAACTAAACTTTCAAAGTAGTTGGACATTGATGCACTTTCCCGACACAAGTACTTAGCACATTTTGATTTTCTTCAAAAGATTCCTGAAGACTTAGCCTTTTCATACATTATAAGCCTTCCTTAATAAGCCATTATCGACTAGTCAGTAAATCAGCTAAAAGTCAAACTTGCAAACTAGTTTAGGAATGTAAAGTTTTCCTAACAGTGCTTTTCTTCGAATACTTTTCAAACATTTGGTATGCTTTGTCGGTAAATTGGCAAAAAGCTGAACTTGAAAACAAGTTCACAAAATAATAACTTTGCCAATAGAAGTCATTTGACTTCTCCTTTCATCCATGTCTTCTCTTTGATATAAAATAGGTTCAAATGTGGAACATTTTTCTAATAGACTTGACTTGGTTTAAGTTTAGAACATTTTGCTGGCAGTGCTTCAACACAGCTTTAACAAACTCCACAAAATATTGATTGCTCCTTAATATGTCGATTACTCCTTTCCTTTCTTTGACATTAATGACAACAATTCAACAATCTCCCCCTTTGTCATTGATGGCAATGAACCCATGGCAACCACACCGTTCTTTTGCATGCATTAGCATGTAGTTTTTCGTGAACACTCTGTAGAATTCTCCCCCTTTGATATCAATTACAAAGGGACTCACAGAAAAATAATAGTGCTAACTTACTCCCCCTGAGGACAATCATCCTATAGAACAACTGTGGTACTGGGGATAAAGAAAAACTCTAATATACTCCCCCCTAAATGAATACATTTTGTATTCAATTAGGGATAGGAGAAGGAAAAACTCCTAACTTCTTCCTAAGTTGTTCAAAAGTCTCCTTTGGAAGGGGTTTTGTAAATTTATTTGCCAGTTGTTCTTTTGTAGCCACATAGTCCAACTTGACTTCTTGTTCAACAACTTTCTCCCTGAGAAAATAGTACTTAATGGATATGTTATTGGTCCTTTAATGCATAACTAGATTCTTTGAGATGTGTATTGCACTAGTATTATCACAAAGAATGTTGACTAGCTCATTAAATCCACCTTGATACCTTGCAATGTTTGTTTCATCCACAATCCTGAGTACAAGATAAAACAACTATATATTTAGCTTCAACTGTTGACAAAGAGACTAATTTTTGTTTCTTACTTAACCAAGCTACCAATCTATCTCTTAGAAAGAATGCATCATCTCTAGTGCTTTTTTTGTCATCCACACAACTAGCCCAATCTGCATTTGTGTATGCAATCAGAATGAAATCATCGCCAACAAGATACCATAGACCATAGTCTACTGTACTCTTAAAGTATCTAAAAATCCTCTTAACAACTTTGACATGTGTTTCCTTAGGAGAATCTTGAAATCTAACTACCATGCAAATGACTTGCATGATGTTAGGTGTTATTGCTATGAGATACAAGAGACTTCCAATCATGGATCTATATAAAGTTTGATCTGCTAAAGAAGAGTCATCATCTTTGCTAAGCTTACACCCAGTGACCATAGGTGTACTGACTAACTTGCTATCTTCTATCTTGAATTTCTTCATAATTTGATTTACATACTTAGTTTGAGAGATGAAAATCCCTTTGTCTAATTGATTGACCTACAAACCAAGCAAGAATGCTATTTCACCTAGCATGGACATTTCAAATCCTTTTTGCATAGCATCAACAAACTCTCTACACATTTTCTCACTATCTCTACCAAATATTATATCATCAACGTAAACAATAACAATCAACATATGATTACCTTCAGTTTTAAAATACAGATTTCTAGCAGCTATACCTTTCTTATAACCTTGATGTTGAAGATATTTGTCTAGTTTGGAGTACCAAGCCCGAGGAGCTTGTTTTATACCATATAGTGCCTTATTCAATCTGCACATGTAGTCTTTATCTTTAGTCACTTGGAATTCTTTAGGTTGCTCTATACAAACTTTCTCATCCAAATAGCCATTGAGAAATACTGATTTCACATCCATTTGGTACACCTTGAAATGTTTATAAAATAAATATGCAAGAAACATTCTAATGGATTCAAGAATAGCCACAAGTGCAAATGTCCCATCAAAATCTATGCCCTAAACCTGAGCATAGCCTTTGTAGACTAATCTAGCTTTGTTTCTAGTTATCTACCCATCTTTATTCAGTTTATTTCTAAACACCCACTTTGTACTAATGACATTCTTATCAGCATGCCTTGGAACAAGTTCCCAAGTTTGATTTTTCTCTATTTGACTAAGTTCTTCTTTCATGGCTTCAATCCAACTTTCATCCTTACTAGCTTCTTCATAAGATTTAGGTTCTATTTTAGACAATAAAGAATAGTTTATATATTCTTGTTGTGCTAGTTTTAGCTTTTTCCTTGTCATGATAGAATCATAATGATTTCTTTTGACATACTTGGGTGGAGCCTTTAGAGTAGATTTGGGTTGCTCTTCTTCATCAACATCACTCTTCTCTTGTGACTCTTCTTTGCAACTTCTTCTTCTTCTTCTTCATAAACAAGAACCTTTGAATACAACTCATTTCTATGTGAGAACTAAGAGAAGTCTTCATTGATTATCACATTCACACTTTCAACTATCTTCTATAACCTCTTATTATAGCATTTATAGGCTTTGCCTATAGTTGAATAACCAAGAAATATTCCCTAATTAGACCTTGTCTCAAATTTACTCAAGGTATCTTCATCCCTTTTTATAAAATATCTACTTCCAAAAATTCTAAAATGCTTCACAGATGCAGGTCTGCCTTTCCACAATTCATATGCGGTCTTATCATGATTTACTCTTAACTGACCTTTGTTATGAATGTAAACAGTAGTATGAAATGCTTCCTTCCAATATCTATCAGGTAATTTGGCTTCATTCAACATTGTTCTAGCCATTTCCTAGACAATTTTGCTCTTTCTCTCAACAACTCCATTTTGTTGAGGAGTCCTAGCTACATAAAAATGTCTTTTAACCCCATTCTTTTCATAGTACTAATCAAATTCATTAGAAGTGAATTCTCTACCTTTGTCAGATCTTAAACATTTGATCCTTGACCCAATCTCATTTTTAACCCTAGCCTTAAAGATTTTAAATCTTTCTAAAGCTTGAGATTTATCTTTAAGAAAAGTTACCCATGTCATTTTTGAAGATTCATCTATTAGCAACATGAAATGCCTTTCTTCATTAATGATTTTGGTCCTAGTTGGTCCACACAAGTCTATATGTATTAGCTCAATAGGTTTTGAAGTTGAATAGTCCTTTGAATTGAAACTGACCCTTATTTTCTTCCCTTCTTGGCATTATTTACAAAAGGAATTTTCTGGCTTGCCAATACTAGGCATATTTCTAACTACATTCTTCTTGCTGACCTTCACCAGATGGTCAAAGTTGATGTGGCCCATCCTTTTGTACCATAACCAACTCTCACCAATTTTCCCTAACAAACATCTTTCACCCTTCATCTCCATTAGATGGTATAGGTTGTTGTTTGTTCTATTTGGCTCAGCAACAAGTCTACTAGAGCTAGCTTTTCTTATCTCATATCCACTAGCATGAAAAAACAAGTTATACCCCTTGTCACACATTTAGTTGATACTAAGAAAATTATGTTGTAATCCCTCTACATACAACACATCTTGAGCATTAGTTTTACCATCTATGCATAATATGCCTTTTCTAGCTATCTTAGCAGTGTTGTTATCACCAATCTTGACAGAACCACCATTCCATTCCTCCAAAATGGTGAACTTGCTCTTATCTCTAGTCATATGACTAGATCATCCATTGTCTATCACCCAAGGTTGCCTTGTCCTTTGGTATGAAAAGTTGTTTGAACTAACATAGACTTTTCATCCTTCTTTTCTACCCAACGCCTTTTTGAACTTTTCTCCTTTTCCTCAAAATGCTTTGCTGGTTCTTTTTCCTGAGTAGGGGGTGTAGACTCTTTCTTGTGATGTGCAAAGGATTGTGCTTTTTTATGTTTTTGTACAAAAGAATGTGTAGGTTTATCTTGCCTTGGAGGATAAAATTTCCTTTTCTTCTGTCTAGAAGGCTATATAAACACACTTCTACAAAACTTGGCAATATGTCCATAGTTGTTACAATAATAACAAATGTCATTCATATCAACTAAAGGGGCAAAAGGATTTTTTCGTACAAAATCACGCCTATCCATTCTCCTAGGCCTATTTTGTAGTTTATTACTTTATGTCCAAACTGATTACATGAAAAAGAATAACCATGAAATGCATAATTGAACCTAGCTTGTGTTGTAAATTGATCTTTGAATCTCCTCTTTGAATTGTCGACTTTGATGAAACCATCATCTTCTTTTCTAAAATCTTCAGCCCTCTTATTCTTCCTGAATCATTAAGGCTTCTTTGAATCAACATGTTTCTTAGACATAGTGTAGCTTGATTCACCCTATTCTCCAACTATCTTTTTGAAGCGAGCAACATTCTTGGCAGTTTTATCTTCTACATTCTTCTCAAAGACATCTTTAGAACTCTTGTTTTCAGGATATCCTAACCCAACTGTGTTGCAGAAGGATCTTTGAGAACCAATTATTTGATCAAGAATTTCTGATCTCTTCACAAACTTGAGAGTTATGTTTAATTGTCCATTCACCTTTTCTAACTCTTTCCTCAGTGAGACAACTCCAGCCTCTAATTTCTGACACTTGTCTAGTTTGTTCTTCAAATCCAAACTAGTTACCTCTTCTATTCTTTTAGACTCTGCTAACTGTAGTTTCAGATCTAAAATAAGTTTATCAGATTCTTCAATATTTAACTTGTATTTTTCATTTTGTTTTCTTTGATAGCTTAGATCATCTAGAGAAGAAATCAATTCACCTTCCAAATCAACTTCACCCTCTTCTTCCTCATCAAAGTCTTCACAACAATCTTTTATAGGAGTATTTTCATCTTCTTTAATTTCAACAACCATGAAGGCAATTTCATAATCTTTAGTTGCAGAAGAACAATCGTTTGAAGAAATGACTTCTCTATCTACATATAAGCTCTTTTTCTTCTTATTAAGGTTTCTCCTTTTATATTCTGAGACTTCTTGATTCCTAAAACTATCTCCCTTTTTTTTCACCTAGGGGACATTTAGAGGCAAAGTGAACAATTTTTTGACAAGTAAAGCATTTGAAAGACATCTTACCTTTGTATTCTCTAGATCCCTTCTTCAACTTTCTGACAATATTTGCTTCTTCTTCATTTGAACTGTTACTTTTTTCTAAATCTACTTCAGTCTCCTTGGCTTTGGAAGTCTTAAATGCTGTTTCTTTCCTTATTGATCATATACTTTCAATTCTCATCTCATATGCTATGAGTGACCCAAATAATTCATCCATATAAAACTTATCCAAATCTTTTGCTTCTTCAATTGCAAAGACTTTAGAATCATACCTCACTGGGAGAGACCTTAGAACTTTCTTTACAACTAGCTTATCTTCTGTGTCTTCTTTGAGTCCTCTTATTGCATTAACTACCTCATCTACCCTAATCATGTAGGATGCAATATTCTCATCATTGTTCATCTTCAAAGACTCAAACTTACCCCTATGAGTTTGTAGATTTGCTTTCTTGACTTTATCATCACCCTCATATATTTTGTGTAGTTTACCCCATATGTCTTTAGTAGATTTACAATGCATGACTTTTAAAATTTTTGTGTTGGTTAGACCACATAGTTGTTGAAAACAAGGAAGATAACAGAGAGGGGGTGGTGAATTAGTTATCTCAAAATTTCCTTAATTTTCTTTTCTTTCGTTATCTCAATATTCAGTGTTATATCAAAACATGAAAGCATATGTAATCATAAGAACAGAAATAAAATAAACACACATAACACAAGGATTTTTACATAGAAACCCTATTAAGGGTAAAACCACGGGGTGACTAACCCAAGATTGTATTCTCTATTAAAAGAATAAAGGAGTACAAAATGGCACTTGCCAATTAGGGCTCACTGCCCGAGCACACTACTCACAAGAGGCACACTGCCTACAAGAGACTCACTGTCTACAAAACTTACAGAAGATAATCAAGTGTTTGAACTGATGAGAAGCATCTACAAATGCAAGAGTTCAGTTCTGGTTAGGCACAATATACTGATCTGATGCACTTCATTATTCCTCTATTCAATGTTGTTATTCAGTCACATACTGGACTTGAATTGTTGTTCTCACACTTATCCCTACTTTTCTTTGCACCTTATTTCATCACATCTACAACACACACCTTTACATGCTGGAATCCATCTAGTATATATATCTACATCAAGGATTTTCATCAATTTTCTAGTTGGCAACAAGAACACCTAAGATATTTACAAGTTATTAATCTGTCGACTGAATCCATGCTTGATTAGTGATGCACATCAAAAACATAGGCATAGAAGTCATAAATCATGTCGGCTAACAATGTATAATATCACAAATTGCTTGATAAGGACCTTTTACACATCCAGATTGAAGTTTGATATTTTGCCAATCAGTTCTTCCTCTGTCTGCTCTGCCTGATTGGAACCCAACACTCAGATGCTCATATATATTTTTCTTGTTTTATCACCGGAGGCTAAATCTTTGGAATACAGTAGTCATGATACCCCTCTTGACTTGTCCAAGTCCACAACTTACTGAGTTACACCATCTAAGAGATCCAGACTTGATTTTCAGAACTTGTTACATACTCTATTCTTGTTCACCAGACCAAAATAATCTTCAATCTGACTTCCGGTATAGGCATACTATGTACTGCGGATGTGTGGGATAGACTTTTTTACCATCAATGACAACACTTATGAAGCCACACAATGTCTCTTGCCAACAATCTTCCCCTTTGGCATTGATGGAAACACTTAATGAAAAATGGCAAAGTGTCATAGTAACTCCCCCTTGGCTGATGCTCTGTCTTTTGCACTATTTTACCAGAGCTCCCCCTTAGCTAGACTCCACATTTTTTACTACTCTTTACTCCCCCTTTCACATCAATGGCAAAGGGTAGAATCCACATACCAAAATTTTGCAAAAATTATTCTATACATGGCCGCATAAGTATATATAAATCATATGTTATACTTACATATACTTAAGTATATCCGCAAAGGTTGTCTTCAACTGAATGATTTCTGTGGCCCAACTCCTCTTCATTATTTCTAAAATGGAGATGTGTCCACTTAACAAAAATGCATATGCTTCTACCCTCTTTAAGTCTGTTGGATCACTAGTCTGGATTGTATTTTGTGCCTCTATCAAGGCATCATGCATTGTCTCTAACTTAGGGATGATTATCCCTCTGAGCTCACCCATTCTATCCATTATATTCTTTTTCTCCTTAACTAGTTCTTTAATTTCATTTATTATAGAAATAGCTTGGCATTCATGATTCACTAGAGAGGTAGTAAGGGGATTAAAATTATGAGATAAACTTGACAGTTTTCCTTCTCGTTCTTTCACTTTCTTCTCAATGTCCTCTGTCACTTTGGGCCAAGATAAACAGAATTTGTATATGTCCCCACCATCTTTAAGAGCATTTTCAAGGATCTTTATGCCAATGCCTAAGGTTCTTCTATCATTAGTAATTATCCCTTGTACTTCACTGAACCTTTTCCCAAGAACTCCTTCTGGACCTTAGTTTCTGTCGATTTCTCTAAGGATTCAAAATGAGTGTTAACAGAATTGACTAAGTTTTTTAGATTACCGAATGGAGAGGTAGAAGGATCCTTTTGATAGGTTGGCATAATCTTCTCCAGCATCCCAGATGCAATCTCCAATAGCTCACAATCCTCCATATGAGACTTGAGAAGTTTCTCTTTTGCTTTGGCATGAGCAAAAGATGCTACCTTCATTATCTAGACTGGAGATAGAGAGTCAAAGTTTAGTGGCCCTTGAATTAGCTTAGGTTCATCCAACTCCATTATTTCTTTGTCTAGGAAATTTTGTATGCTCTTTGCAGTGGCCATTGTAGACTCTACTTCCTTCCTTTTGGGGACATTCGGACTGACTTACTTATTGATCTTTGTTTCTTATTCCTGTCCTTCCTTTTTTAGAGTAGAGGAGTCTAGTGCCTCAGATGGCTCTTCATTATTTTTCTTTAATCCTTCGACATCCTTGTCAGAAAATGTTTCTTCTTTCTATCCTTCCTCTTTCGGAACAGAGGAATCTAATGCCTGAGATGACTCTTCATCATTTTTCTTTAATACTTCAACATCCATGTTATAGGGCTCTTCATATATTTCCTCTATAATGGAAAGATTGAATCTCTTCAAGGCATTCCAGAGGATTTCTTTTGTTTCATTGGCTATTTGTTCAGTCCCACCGAGCATGAGTTTGTTCATTCTAGATTTGCTCCAAAAATCATCTTTACACTCCTTGAAAATCATGTCCATTTGTTTTGGAGTGATGGAAGGATAAAGTTAAATTGCAATCTACTCTTGAATCTCTAAGTCTTTTGCCATTGCATTCTCTTTTCTCAACTCAAGTACCTTTTCTAGGCTCTTAGGAATCAATGATATAATTTCAATGAAAGTTTTATTGTAAATGTTCAAGTACCTAATAGCAGCCTCTTCTAGAATTCTCTTCTCAGTATCACTGTATGCATCATAGAACTTAGTCACCGGCTGCAGGTTTCCATCCACAGTAACTACCTTGATGATGTTATCAATGGAAAGAGTGGGCTTTTCAACAAATTCCTCTGCCTTCTCTTCCTCATTTTTGCTAGCAGAGAACTTCCCGAATGTTTTCTTCATCTTCATTTTCTTGATTTCCTCATCAGATTCTATTTCTTCATCATCTTTATGGCTTGTATATGTCCTTGTGGCTTTGGTCTTCATCCTCTTTTCTCCTTTTCTAGATGTCTTGACTTCCGGTTTGGTAGATTTTGAGCTTTTGGAAGCAACAAGAGCAGAGCTTTTAGAGGATCTAATCTGAGAGGAGGTTTGTACAGGAACACTTTCTTTCTTTTCTTCTTGTCTTTCTTTCTCTGCCCTCTCTATTTTCTCTCTATTAGCATCTACAGCCTCCTTTGATAAGACAAATCTTTTGGCAATTTCTTCAACTTCCTTTCTTACTTTCCTCTTCATCTCTGGCTGTCTTAACTCAACATGTATTTTTATACTTAGTTCTTCAAGGGTGCCAAACCTTTCTACTTCAGTGTCCTTAGGCTGGCTCAGTAGGTGTTAAATATGTAGCTCCAAGATTTTTTCATCGACCACATATCCCATAGGTATTATCCATACAATTCTTGGCTCAACTGCCTCCATTAGGCATTGATCAGTGTCAACCATGAAGCAAACTGTATCTTTGTATTTGTCAACTATTGTTTGTGGTATTCTTTCTCTGGCATGCATTATGCTTTGGAAATTCTTAAAGTAACCCCAGAGGACCATGTTTTGGGCTTGAGCATCACCAAGTCCATACATGTAATCTTTGATCTGAATTGCAATGAGTTTATTATTTTGCCAGACCCAACCATTTGATCCAGGTAGCTCATTAATATAATAGAAGAACAAACACAGTATTAGACTACCATATTTAAAGGAATTTTTCTTATCCTTTTTGATATTCTACAAGTTCTCCAACAACTGATTTAGAAGAAGCTCACATAGATCATAATCTATATCTTCTCTCAACATCTGATATGCAGCATAGATTGTTGTACCAGACACAGAAGTCTCCCTGCTCGAATGGTAGATTTTATAGCTGATTATCATTGAAGCAAACTTGACATCTTGATCTGTGATGTCATCTATAGTCATTGCTCTTTTGTCAAATTTTGATCCAGTGGCTTCAGTTATCATTTGGTTCTTCATAGATTTGAGTGCGGGTAACCCACCTGATGAATACAGTCTGGTCACTGCCCTGATGGCATCTTTAGTTATCTTGAATGGCCTCATTAGCCACATAAAATTATCATGCATCCTACTTAGAACATACCGGACCCAATTGTCTTTTGCAAAACATAGAAAATGTATGCAATGTCCGAAGTGTTTGTCCCAGAGGGCCTTGAATTCAGGTTTGAGTTCAAAATTCTCATCTATTAGCTGTTTATCATAAATATCCATCAATTTTGAGTCTCCAAATTCTTCAATGTTTGCATGGATATAAACCCTAACATCTTCTACATGCAAGACTCTGTACAGAATGCTATTCATGCTTTAGGGTTTGAAGCAGAAACTGGAATGATTCTCTGGTTGAATTCGATCTTTAGTTGAACTTCAGTGAATTGTAGGATCTTCTTCGCAGAGCTCTGCAGAGGGATTTATGATTGCAATATAGAATAAATTTGTGCACTCATGTGGAGATACAACATCCCTCCTCCGCAAAGAGCTTACAAACATGCTTTGTTAGTACCAAAATCATCATACAACTTACCTTATATGGCCCTACCTTAAGGTAGTTGATATCATGTACTGATATCAAGCACATTAAGGTAGGAAGAAAATACACAAGGGAACAAGATCTTTCACAAAGCCCATGCCCCCAAAGGTGACATGTGCTCACGATTGCCGAATGTTCCAACAAACACACAATTTCCTATAAGAAGAGAGGTCAGAAATCTTTCTCTAAGATAATAACCACATCACATGATAAAATCAATGCATGTAATCATTCACATAAAGAGCCAAGGCTATACTATGGGTTCAAATTCTGAGTATAACCACGGGGCTATACTACAGAAATCTCAAAATTAAGTGTAACCAAGGCAAGATTCAAAGATAAACAAACTACATGTAGAGCAGATGTATTGTTATGGTTTATTAGTATGATAAGAAAACATCAAAATATCACATGGAGTGATTTTACTAGCCAAGTGTCGGATAATAAATATCAACCCCATCGTCATGTATGGACTAGGTCTATTTTTGCTTACTCACTGAAGGCACACTTGGTCCTTATCAGTATTATTTATTTTTCTTCATCCACCAGCTAGATAGTACCACTAGAAGAAGGTAAACAATAAATCAAGAGATGAGAACGAGTACCTTAGGGTCATCACGTAGGAAGGTTCCCCTAGGTCACCAACTACAACGCTATGCCCCTAAGGCACAACACATAACAATTAAAAAATAGAAAAATGATGATACAATTAGAAGAAGAGTCATGATAGAGGTAGTCTTGTTGCAAGTATGCATGCCTAATCGGTATTGTCATTGATGTCAACATATCTATGTTGTCATTGATGTCAACTATGCTCTTACTTTATTGAGGATATTGAGAAAATTAGCCCATCTGGTGATAACAATGTGATGTAGTAGAAACAATGCATTACATGCAAAAGAATAGTCCAAAAGAATGCTCTACATTTCCTATAGAATAAATATCTTTACCTGTGGATTGGAAGTTATTTAGAAGCCTGTCTAAAGATGTTATATTCTGAGTTTGAGCCTCTGGTATGAAGAATTGAGTGAGTTATGTTCACCAAAGTGAAAACAACTTTTTTTGTATGTTTGGTGGTGACAGGGAGAAAGTGCTTTGCTCTGCATTCCTCTGCATTGAAGTATTTTGGTTTGTGGTTCTGGAACTAAGTCATTGGTGATGTTAAGTGCCTTCAACTTCAATGGTTCATGATCTGGTGGTCCACAAGCTATCTTTTACTTATGATAGTGGTTGACAATGTTGTTCTTGTGCTTCGATTTGAAGAATCTTATTGATAGAGTGGTTAGAGATCATGTGGTTGTTCTTGGTGATTACATTGTGCTTGTGGATGTCTCCTAATCATGCTCCTACATTCGGATTGGTCTACGAGGTGTAATTTATATCGTGCATGAAGTGTGTTCTTAAGAATACTTGGGTTAACATAGTCTTGGTTGACCTGGTTGAATTCATCATTTGCAGAGATGCATCGAAGATTATGGTAGTGTGGAAGATTGTGTTTGAGTCATTGCTAAGGCACAGCGTAATCCACATTCATTTCTTTTCTTTGTAAAGTTGTTTAGGTCTAGACCTATATAACATCACATATGTTTGTCGACATTGGAGATTGTTCCAATGGTTGATGATTGTAATTCTAACCTTGATGATCATTCTAAGATTGATGAAGTGTATAAATACTTGTAATTGAGTTGTGAAAATTATCGAAAAGGTGAAAATGTGAAGAGATGAAGTTAGATAGCAGAGCAGAGCAGAGGTGTTTGTGCTTCAATGGAACTGAACCTTTGCATAGAGTAGATGTTGTTATCTCAATTCATCCTTTTGGTAGTGAGACTTCTTTTGACAGTGAACCTCCCTTTGGTAGTGAGCCACACATAGGTAGTGAGTCTTTCTTTGCAGTGAGCAATTTGGGCAGTGATCCCTGTAGGTAGTGAACCTCTGATTTTTAGTATTGATATAACTTATATATTTCTATGGGCTAACACCCACTGTAGTTTTTCCCTTTAAGGGTTTTCCATGTAAAACTCTGGTGTCTCTTGTGTTGATTATGCTTTTGTGTTGAGCTTCTCATTTTATGCTTTCATGGTTATATCTGAATATAAGTAATTCATAAGTTGATAATTATAAATTGTTAAAAGTTTTAGGACAACTGATTCACCCCTCCTCTCAATTGTCTGGTGCAGTTCATCAGGTCTCTTGGTATCCTTGACCTTACAAGAATATCAAGGGTCATCCAAGGAGGCCTAAGCAACACATAACACATCATGGGGGGATCACAACACAGAGAGAAGGGTTAGAAATACTTACCTATAGGAAGGCTCATGCTAGAGATTGTCAACAATTAAATCATCCTCTTCCCAATCTCAGATGTTAGAGGAAAGAGGAAAATAATGCATAATTGCTAATTCTTTGTCATTGTTTGTAAAGTTCTCTTTGTTAAGCTCTTGTTTTTTTTGGTGTTAAAATTTGGAAAATTTTCTTGTTCAAGTGTGTTTCTTTGTGTAAAATTTTGTCTTCTCTTCCTCCTTTCTCTTTCTTGTCAATTTCTTTTTGTTTGATTACTTATATCTTTAAAAGTGATGTCATCTTGTTCCATCAGTTTTTGTGTCTTAGAGGAGGAAGCTTGTTCAAATTATTTGTCTTGATGAAATACCTTGTTCTTGATGAATATCTCTTGATCATATTAATGATGGTGGGGGAAGAACCTCAACATAGAGTCCATTACCTTTCTCTCTAGGAAGTTCTTCTAATGCGGGGTATTCTCTTATTATTTATTGCATAGAAGGACCGGCCACTCGATGTAATAGTTTTGCTTTATATTTTCTATATCCCAAGAAGTTCAAATCTATTCGTGGCTCTAGTTCCTGATCATATCATGGCCAAAAGTAATCAAGGTTGAAGTGTTGTCTTGTAACCAAAGTTTTATATCTATTGCGAGGAATAGTATGCACTTGTAGATGTTCAAAGGAAATTTTACATAGTTATGAATCGTTGAAGGGACAACTTTTATAGATTTTAACCATGGGTGTCCTAATTTTATGTGGAAGAGGTTAGATAGAGGGACAACATCAAATATTTGTTCTACAGATTTGTCAAATACTGTGACCAATAAAGATATCTTCCCAAAAGTGTTTATAAAATCTCCATTATGTGTCTTAATCATCATGTCGGAAGAGTCATAGAAATCTTGAATCAAACCATGTGAATAAAGGAACTCTTTTGTTGCCACATTATTCATGCAATTTGGATCTATAAGTGTTCCATTCAGAAAATTTTCTATTATCTTCACAGTGCTATAAAGAGGTCCTTCAGTTTCTCCAATTGTTCTATCATGAGGTGTAAATACAATTTCAGGTTCAATGACCTTTCTTTTCATATAAGGCCTAGGAGGGAACCTAGTATTATTGTTGCAATTAGAATCCATGTTTATATGTTTTCAAATTAATGTAAAATTAGATTTTAAAAGATTTTCAATACTTATGCAAGGAACAAGTGCAAAATTATGTAAGTTTATGACCTAAAATGCTTGGTTTTTTGGCTTTTTTTAATGCAAATGCCTAAAAGATGAAGTGTTGTAAGGACATTGATGATGGGAAGAAAATAATAAGCTATATATCAGTCTAATAATGCAGAAATATCCTTCAAAACACACCTATAATGCAATTCTATATGCAAAATAAGTCAAAATCTAGTGAAAATGCAAGTTTTTCAAACCCTAGTTGTGAAATTAAGGCATGAATATGTGCAAAATGATATGTAGATGAATTCTAATCAGATTTGCGATGAAAAATAATTCATCTCAATTCTAGAAATTCTTTTAAAGTCCTACCATGCTCAATGCAAGTGCAATTTTTAATGATGAATGAAAATGCTAGTTTTTGTTGAAATTATCTGTGTAAATGCAAATTTTTGAAATGTGAATGAAAAAACATACTAAAATGCAAAAATACATACAAAATTAGATTTGAATGAGTGCCTAAGATGAGTAGTAAAATATAGAACAAGATTTTAAATACAAACCCTGTTTTTGAAATCACTAGGTTATAAGAAAATGTTCAAAATTTCAAGCAAACCCTAGCAATTTTAATATGAAATATGCAATGCAAAGGATTATAATATGATAAATTTCTAAAATTTATATCAGATATAATTTAAAATTCATAAATTAAATGAAATTAAATGAAAATTAATTCAAATTGTTTCAAAATGCAAAGCCTAAAATGCCAATTTTTTCAATTTTTTTAAATTTTTCAAAATTTTCAATTTTTCTTTGTAAATTTTCAATTGCAATATGAAAATGATTAATGAAATGAATGTAAATATGAAGTACAACACTCATCAAGGTACAAAATTTAAATAAAACATAGGTTCACCAAAAGTTTGTGTAGAAAGAGGGGTTTTCAATTTTAATGATTGTTTGGATTAAATCCTCCTTTCACACTTTACATTTAAGGACATAAACCAAGTCAAGCCAAAACTCTTGCAAGAGGACTCTGCTATAAATTTAGTGTCACTTGGAATGAAGAGGAAACTTGGAATTTTGTAGTTAATTGATTGATTAAAGCCTGATTATGCTTAAAACCCTAATTTCACAAAATCGTAAATAAACAGACTAACCACGACAAATGCTCATAGACAGAGATGGAATATTCAGAGTAAATACATATTAGACTTTAGAATTCTGAATGCAGAAAAGTCAGGGGCTCAAGAGTAGGCATCTAACCCCAAGGTGACAGTTTCTTCAAGGACTTTCGAAATTTGTCTGCAACTAATCACCACTATCATGAAGGTTTTCTGCTTTGGGGATCTAGAGGGCTTTGGAGTAGGTGTCGAAGTCTAGGTCTTGTTTTTTCCTTCAGATACAAGATCTTCAAACTCTGTCACAACCTCTTGCAACTCCACTTCTACTGAACACGACACCTGTTACCTATAATTATAGAAAGGGAGGTTGGGGGTTGTGGTGTCTAGGAGCTTTCCTCAATCAAGCCCTAAAAGGACATTCAAGTCTTCCAAATACCGTTTTCAGATAAAGAGTGTGTATCCCTGTAGGATAGAGGTAAAAACTAATTGATAAATGATTGCAAACAAAAATAGATATCACCTCGAAAGTGTAACTCACATGTAGATGAAAATCCTTCAATAGATGATAAGATGAAGCCATTGAATATGCATAACACACACAATAACAAGACAAGTCTGCTTTGCAAAAATGAATACTTTGAATTCTCTAAAATCATAAGTGTGCCAAAATTTCATAATCATCTTCTAGTTTACAAATGTATCCCTAAACATGCTTATATGTGCAACAAAACACATTCTGACTTTAATTTTGTAATTCAAAATTTACATGGTGACAACGAGCACTTCTACCGGTCACATAACTGACATTTAAAATTTGGGACCCCATCAAATAGGGCAAGACTAGGGCACACACGCCCAAGCCTTGAGCCCCATTTTCAAGGTAGGGCCAAGTTCATCACTATCCCCTAGGTCCCATTTAACATGGGTTTTCAGGGATTTTCCATTAGGAGTACAAATGAAAATGCATGATTACACCTAAAGGACCTGGGAACTAAACTTAGGAGGGAAAAAGTCCTAGGGAGATATTTTTTGATGTATCATATACCACCCACTCTCATTACACACATATCAAATAAAAATAGGTTGTAGGAAAATCTAGAAACACAACTTTATTCAAACCTGAGTCATATGTGTTTACATTCAAAAAATAATTTAGGAATGAATTACATACATTCATGATTCAACAGAAAACAAAATTCAGAAAATTTCAAGGGATTTTAGGCAATTCATGCCTTTGAATGTTTAAACCCTCATGCCTTAACACTTTCTTAGCTTCACTCTTCTTTTGCAATATAATTTTTGCATTCATCCTACACCTATCTTGGATTCATTGAACACCTACAACTCTCTTCTTCTCTTATTTTATTCCTCTCTTGGGCACACTAATTTTTTGCATCTCTTCATCCCATCCTATTGAGCAATTCGAAAATTTGTTTCTTCAACCTTGTTGCTATTGATTGCTGACTCTTAACATCATTAAAGGATACATTTTATAGAGTTTAAAATTCTTGTGAGACACCCAAATGTGGTTTCCAAATCTTCTCTTTCGTTTCTACTAACTTGACCCTTGAAATTCCTTTAGAAAAATGAAATAAAACATAGTTTATTGCTTCCAAATTATGTGGCACCCAAAGTTGCTGCACCATATCCAATGCCTTATGGTCTAAAGATATCTAAAAAATGATAAAAATTTAGAAACTAGGTTTTGTTCATTCTCCTTTCCAAGAACCCCAAATTTGAACTAAAGAGTCACTGATTTGGTTGTAAAAATCAATGTCTTTTTCCGCCTTTTTAGGCATCCAAATTTAAGAAATGCAACATTAAATTTTTAGTGAGAGAATAACAATTTTAATCTATCCTTTACATACTTCCAAAGGCATCCAAGTGGTGTAAATTAATTAATTTTTCCTTACAAGTCCCACCATGCCAATGGACCCCTTCAACCCCCGGGGCATTGAAATTGTTCAAAATAATAATTCTAAAAATTACATTAAACATCTTGGTTTCCTCAGATGTGTTAGGATTGTTCCAAGATTTTTATCTTCACTAGTTCTCAAGGGTTTTCCATTTTGTCACTATGATAGGGTCTATCCCTAACACATGTCCAAAATCCTCAATGCTAATAATTTCCATACCTTGGCTAAAGTGCATTTTAATTCTCTATTGACCTGTTTGGCCAATCGAGTCTATTTAAGTTGTCTCCCAAGGCCCTTATGAGCATGTGTTTATCAACCCTACTAAATTTAGTAATAGTGTTGCCCATCGAAAGATGTTTTAATTTTTCCCAAAGTTTGGGTGTTATTGCTTTTGGTGGGTTCAAATCAACATACACATGTTCCCCTGCTATTCCATCACAAAATTTTAGTGTATCACATGCATGTTTTTTTCGTCCCACCCAAGTTTGCGAGCTTGCACAATCTGACAAGTGCCAAAATGCCTCAGTAATATCTTAAATGTATTATGCATAAGCAGTCTTTGCCAAGTGGCATTGTCTTATTGCTTCAAAATTGTTTACTACTTTGTAAACTCAAAAGAATGACCCACAATAGTGTTCGCTATGTGCAAAATATGGTTGACAAACTGCTAATACCAGACATGGAGTACATGTTACATCCCCAATTTTTGTCTTGCTATACTTTTACTTTTTACTTGGACATAAGTAAATTTATTATGATGTTTAGATTAATGACAAAGAAAAATATGGATTTTATTGAATGTCATTTATTGATATCATAGGAATGCTTATGTTATTATTGATTAAATATTTGTATTATGAGATTTGATTTATTAGTTGAATTAATTGAATCATGATGCACTGTTCACATATTATTTCGTAACAAGTTGAAATAGGATTACAGGTTATCAGATGACTCTCGGAGAAAAGAGAGAGTATCTGTTTAGGAGAGAGATATAGACCTCGGGTTACGAGTGGTTTATTTGCCAAACTGAGTTATAAGTGTATAACAAAAATGTGAACCAATGTGTCATAAGATGTAAGCCTTGTCTTTTCAGTTTACTTCTAAACTTAATCGACAAGTAGTCGATATTGTTTTCAAATCTTTCTAAGTCGTATTAAGTTGTCTTAGTCGTTAATAATGTTAACAACGTCGTTTGAGTTTGATTTATGACTATTTACATTTAACATAAATATTACGACATTATTGTCATAAAATGGTTGTCATATTATTATTATTAAGTTATATGATGTATTATAAACGATTCTTAACATTAAGATGATTTAGTCAAGTTAAGAATACATGAATTATGTCGACAGATTATGATGCGGAGACAAGCTCAACCCAATCACAATATCCGTAATCCTTTGTTAATAATATCATTTTATTGAATAAACTATATCTATCTAATTTAGAGGTGATGTTATGAAAATTATATTTGATGTAATCAAATATGTAAATGCCTTAGCATCGAATGAGGATAATACCTCATAATGAGTTGATGGTTTAATGTTTGAGTAAGCCGAAGGCTTATTTGTAGGAGAGTATTCAATAGTGTTAGTGGTAGATCGAACCACTCATTGTGAATCATTTAAAGATTAGTTGTATTTAAGTGATGTGTCAGCCACATCTTAGAAGGAGGACTGTGGTTTTAACTACCACAACCGATGAGTCATGGAGCGGTAATCTCCCATTGACATGTGGGATTTACGCTTAAAAATTGGTTTTCAGTTTTGATTTAACTGTTGTGGATTGTTAATCTATGATTAAATTTTGTAAACAAATGTAGAGGAGGTGGGAATGAGGTGACTTTGTAGGAGTTGTGCCTCCGTCATTATGACTAACAACTCATATGAGATGATGTTGTTTTATATTAAGGATGCTAAAAACTTGTAGAGTAGAGAGGGGAATAAGAAGGAGATACAAAATAGAATATAGTAGTTGTGACAGTAGCTAAATACACAGTCTAGTGGCATTGCCCTTGTGGACTATTCACACATCTTAGCAAGCTCAAGATTGTATACTTCTAGGTATTCCTTAGTTCATATGTTAGTAAACCATGAGGAAATTGAATAGTCTATCCAAGACTATATATCATAGTATTATAGATGATTATATGAGTTCACTAGTAAGGATTAACCTTCTGAATTTATGATACGCTTAAAAATTGGTTTTCAGTATTGATTTAACCATTGTGGACTGTTAATCTATGATTAAAGTTTGTAACCGAAAGTAGAAGAGGTGGGAATGAGGTGACTCTGTAGGAGTCATGCCTCTGTCATTATGACTAACAACTCATATGAGCTGATGTTTTAAAAACTTGTAGAGTAGAGAGGGGAATAAGAAGGAGATACATAATAGAATATAGTAGCTGTGATAGTAGCTGAATACACAGTCTAGTGGCATCGACCTTGTGGAGTATTCACACATCTCAGCAAGCTCAAGATCGTATACTTCTAGGTATTCCTTAGTTCATATGTTATTAAACCATGAGGAAATCAAATAGTCTATTTAAGACTATATATCATAGTATTATAGATGATTATATGAGTTCACCAGTAAGAATTAACCTTCTGAATTTATGATGTGATAGTCAAAAACTATTAAGTATCAACATAGGAAAGAATAGTTAACATTTTATGTAAACTATTTTGAACTATTTTCCTGTAGTCGATGAAGACAACGAATGATATTTTCATGGTTGATATTTGGTCATACCAGTGAGTATACTATTATAGTAGACTGAGTCGACCATCTTCGTAGTGATTTTAAACCGTTGATCATACCAAATCATAGAATGAAAGATGAATGAATATCTTAGAAGGAGAATGTCATAAGTTGTCATAAGCTTGAATAAATAGTCTTCTTATTGAATTAAGTTTGAAGTAAGCCAATAAAGAGATTGAGAAATAACCATACGATAGACTCTCGAATGGATGAACCATGTTTCTCGTACTCTCATTTTGAACTGTACAGTAATGAGGTTATAATGACTTAATATATTGTTTAGTATAGGTTATAAATATATATGCATAGCAGATAATGTTATCTAACCAAGAGTACTAGATTCATAAGAATCATTTGTAAACTTTTGTATCATATCAATGGTAGTAACTTAAAGATATTATGGAAGATGGAATAAGGTTATTATGAGAATCCCATTTAAGACTAATTGTCTTTATTATACGTGAAGAGATCTAATACAATGGAGTAGGTTAAGTATACTTGAGAACGACCTTGCAGGGATAATTATACTTAGGATATGTTTTGTTTATAAAGATTATCAAAGTTACTCTATGTTCCTTGTATAGGAGACATTATTTATTTCAGAACTATAGTCTTCTTAACCTTGGTTAAGTTAATCAAGGGTTATTTGTGAATCTAGAAATCCTAGATATAAGATATGGTTATCTTGTTATGTCATATTAACAAGGGATATTAAGGTAACCCTAGAGTCGATTACCAACCAATTGAATGGCTATGTCATGTAGATTTACTTAAGTCAAAAGGTATTATTATTGTGACTCATAGATTAAACTATTGCATGATTAGGTTTGGTAAGAGATTTAAATTGTGAGAATATGACAGTATCCAAGTCGAGTAGGGGTGGGTGAACACAACTACTATGTTCATTATGAATGATATTGATATTAAAAACTTTGGCCAAAGCAATGCATTTGTTTTCTGCATGCATTGTCAGTTCACTGTATTCGAATTGCTCATCCTATCATAAATCATACATAGCTAGAGGGTATCTAGGGTTTTATGGTTGATAGAGTTGAGTAGAATACAACACTATGTACTCGGAAAGGAAAATTACCGCTAGTCATCTAAGGTCTATATTCCTCGTGAAGGGTAGGGCCAATTTCTATGTGGAAGATGTGTGGCAACTGCCGATTTGTGGATGGAGGTAAATCACTAGAAATATGCTCTCTCTACAAGTAGGAAACATGCCAAGACTTGTGATAAAGATGTTAGATATTCAGATGCAGTATTTATTCCAAATTTGTATATGTAATGGATTTACATTTGTAAGCACTGTAAATGAGAAAGACAATATGGTTTATTGTATTTTGTAAAAAAGAAATCTTGTAATTGTAGTTACTTGATTATTTGTTGAATAAAAGAAAAAAAAAATTATCTCATTTTTTTTACCTTGTTGAGTTACTCTATGGTAAATTTTTGGTTTTTACTATGTTTATAAAAAATGGATGTTACATATTGTATCAAAGCTACCAGGTTCAGCACTAGGGCTTATGGGACCACTATGCTTTCCTATAGTCAACATTATGCGGTTAGCTAATGTTTGAAAATTTTTGTGCCAGGATGGTACATTTTAAGAACAAAGTAAGAAAGTATGTTAATTCAAGTCAACGCTTCCGTAAAGGAAAAAGAGAACGTGAGGCAATTATCAAAACCTTTGAGGGAACTAGTGATGAGAGTGACATTTGGTTAAGTGATACTAAAACTTTGGTGACTGCCTTAACTCGAATTAAGTGAGTGAGGAGGGAAGACAAAGAAAGAGTTAAGATCACTACCAAAATCATAGAGTATTTGTCAGATGAGGAAACAACTATGGTTAGGCGAGATCCCCACATACCCTCAACTATTGAGATCATAGAAGTTAGGTTTGATAGTGAGTTAGAGGGTTATATACCTTGAGATTATGTATCTGAAAACGAGTCTGAGGGATGTACTCCTCTTGAGCATGACTTTTGAAGTCATTTCTTGTATAAAGAAGAATACTCTTTACTTTTGAAAAGAAAGAAATAAATAAAAAGAGTTGTTTTTGTACCAAACTATTGTTTAAATTGAGTATTATGTTTAGATTTAATGGGTTACATTATAATCTTGAACTAATGGACAACTCAATATTCTTAGGTGTGAGAAATCAATAAACATGGTGTGGACAAGAACTAACCAAGGAGAAAGTGAAGAGGAAAACCACCCACCAAATAATAAGCTGGACCAAATCATAACCATGCTAGAGGAAACCAAGAAACGATTGAGTGATTTGGAAAAGAAGGTGGATAATAAAGGGAATACTGAGGGAGGAGGTGAAAACTCTCATGGTGAAAGCAGAGAAAATCATGAAGATCAAAGTAAGAGTACCGAACCTCATAAAGAGGCAAGGGATAGATTGACCTTAGAGCTCTCAAAGGATATGAAGAAGGTTGTTCCACCAAAATTTGATGGGACAAAAACCAAAAATGCTGCAGAAACTTGGTTAATAGAGATGGAAAAGTACTTTGAGATAAGAAATTACTCAGAGGTGACCAAGGTAGTATGGGGAGCATTCCAACTAGTAGGAGAAGCATCCACCTGATGGATCAATAAAAAGATGAAATTGAATTTGAGCTCTCTAAGGGTAACTTGGGATGAGTTCGTGGAACACTTTCATAAAAGATGGTTACCACAACTCTATTTTGATCAGAAACTGACTAGTTTTCAGAACCTTCGAGAAGGAGATATGATAGTGGTAGAATATGGAGAAAAAATCACTCGACTCCTAAAATATGTTCCATAGTATCAAAAAGATGAGAGATTCAAGATCAAAAAATTCATCATGGGCTTAAATGCTCAAATTGGTGGTGAAGTGGATGTACATGGTCCCTCAACAATGGATCAAGTGTATGAGAAAGCGATCAAGCAAGAGCAAAAGCTAAGATCCATCTTAGCTTATCGTGATAGAAGCCGTAAGAGGTTTAATGGAACTCTTAACAATCAACCCTACAAGAAAAAATATGAAAAGAGCTACGATAACAAGAGAAAAGATAAAGGACCTCAGAAGAGTAAAGGTGGATCTGGCAAGGAGAAGAAGAATGGCAACTACAAAAGAAATGACGACAACAATGGGAAGACTTCAGATAAGAAAGGGCCCACTAGAGGATGCTTTACTTGTGGGGGCGACCACTATGAAAATTGTTGCCCTAACAAGAATCAAAATGGACAACAAAGAGGTATTGCACTACCTAATCAACAAGAAGCGTTCTAGCAAAGGATTCATGCATCTGTCGACAATCGTCAAACAGAGTATCAAATCACACCCATTGAGATGACAGGTACTTTGTTTGAAGTCCCTATATCTATTTTGATTGATACATGAGTGACATAAAACTTTGTTTCTTCTAGAATTTTAAATAAATTTTCTAGAAAAGCTAGCTACATATCGAAACCTTGGTCAGTAGAATATGTTAACTAATCTAAGGCTTAGGTAGAGCAATTTTTGTTTGAAGCCAAAGTTGACCTTCCTAGCTTCTCAAGTGGAGTAAATCTATATGTAGCTCCCTTAGGTTCCTATGATGTGATCCTAGGAATGAATTGGTTATGGAAACATAGATCTAAGGTTGACTATTTTTTAAAAACAGTTGAATGCTTAGATGATTTGGGAAATCTGATCCAAGCCTAAGGGATTCAAAGAGAACTTAAAATCATAACTATCTCTGCCAAGCAATTAAAAAGGGCTAGAAAGAAAGGTTGTCAGTTGTTTGTAGTTAAAATGGAACAAGTGGAGGAAGGGGTAGAAAACCCTAGTTTATCTTTTGGGGAAAACTATCCTTTTCTTCAAGAATTTTAGGATGTGTTTCCAGAAGAACTTCCAAGATTGCCTCCCAAAAGAGTTTTTGATTTTGCTATTGATATTAAACTAGGATCAGAGCCAATATCAAAAGCACCCTACCATATGACAACAACGGAGTTAACGAAATTAAAAGTACAATTACAAGAATTGTTGGCAAAAGGTTTAATCAAACCTAGTGTTTCACCTTGGGGTGCTTCGGTTATTTTTTTTAAGAAGGATGGAACCCTTTGTTTGTGTATAGATTATCATATGCTTAATAAAGTAACTATAAAGAACAAATACCCTTTACCATGTATTGATGATCTTTTTTATTAGATGCGTGAAGCTGTTGTGTTTTTAAATATTGATTTGCGATCAAGATATCATCAGTTAAGACTAAAAGATGAAGATATTCATAAGACAACTTTTAGAACCAGATATAGACATTATGAGTTCACAATGTTGCCATTTGGTTTAACAAATGCACCTACGACATTCATGAATCTCATGAATAGTATATTCAGAGATTGTTTAGATAAGTTTGTTTTAGTCTTTCTGGATGATATACTCATTTATTCTAAGAATGAGGAAGAACATCAACGGCACCTGCAAATAGTTCTACAAAGGTTAAGAGAACATAAGTTATATGGGAAATTATCTAAGTGCACATTCTTTCAGGAGATTCAATACCTAGGTAATATTATATCAGCTAATGGAATATCTATTGATCCTGCAAAAATCACAGCTATTCTGATTGGGTTGTACCAACAAATGTGCTTGAGGTGTGTAGTTTCATGGGCTTGGTAGGCTATTATATAAAGTTTGTTCTAAATTTTTCTAGCATTGCTAGTCCAATCACTTCCCTATAGAGGAAAGGAAAAAGATTTGAATGGACAGACAAATGTCAAGAAGCATTTGATCTCTTAAAAGAAAATTTAACTACAACTCCAATCTTGAAAGTTCTTGATGCCGACAAACAATTTGAGGTAATTACAGATGCCTTGGGAGAAGGATTAGGAGTGCTTATGCAAGAGGGAAGAGTCATTGCATATGAGTCAAGGAAATTGAAATCTTATGAGAAAAATTATGCTCTACATGATCTGGAATTGGTAGTAGTAACTCATGCCTTACAAATGTGGAGACATTATTTGTTGGGAAAGACTTTTGTACTTAAATCAGACCATCAAAGTCTTAAATATATTTTCTCACAACTGTATTTAAATGCTTGACAAAGGAGATGGTTAGAATTGATATTTGACTATGACTTTGAGATAAACTACATCAAAGGAAAAGAGAATAGAGTAGTTGATGCTTTGAGTCGTAGAAGACATTTAGCTTCTATTATTTCTATTCATGGAAATTTTAAGGATTTGGTATTGCAAAATGTGTCTGGTGATGAGTTTTATGAGTAGGTTAAGCAGGCTCTAAAAAATAATCCTAAAGATCCAAGGTATGATGGTTTTATGTCTGAGTCAGATTGACTATTGAGGTATAAAGATAGAATTTATGTTCCTGATTCAGCTGGATTAAGGGATCTAGTATGGAAAGAAGTTCATACTGCACCATATTCAAGACATCTAGGAGTGACCAAACTTTTAGCAGATGTTAAACCTCTTTATTTCTAGAAAGGAATGAAGAATGATGCTGCAAGATTTGTAGCAAGTTGTTTAGAATGTCAAAGGCTAAAAGCAGAGCATCATCATCTTGCAGGATTGTTGTATCCACATGATGTGCCAGAGTGGAAATGGCAAGTTATTAGCATGGACTTTGTTCAAGGACTTCCTATGTCAAGGAATAGACATGGTGCCATTTTAGTGGTGGTTGATAAACTCACAAAGGTAGCACATTTTATACTAGGGAATTTGACTGATGGAGCACCTATGCTAGCTCATAAATTTGTGCAAGAAGTGTTTAGATTGCATGGTTTCCCTGAAAATATTATCTCAGATAGAGATGCATGTGTAACGTCAAGGTTTTGGCAAACTTTGTTTTCTGCGTTAGGGACTAAACTTAATGTGAGTACAACTTACCATCCTGAAACTGATGGGCAAACTAAGAGAGTTAATAAAGTATTTGAAGATTTGTTGTGAATTCATTGCATGGATCAGTAATATAAGTGGGAAGAATACTTACCACTTGTGGAATTTGCTTACAACAATTCCTATCATTCCACTATTAAGATGGCGCCATTTGAAGCATTAGATGGTAGAAGATGTTGAACTCCTATAAGATGGGATAAGCTAGAGGATAGGATTAGCATCGGACTAGAAATGCTAGCTGAAATGGAAGAGAAAGTTAAGCTAATCAAAAAAATATTGGGAGAAGCCAATGATAGGCAAAAGAGCTATGCGGATGCAAAACGTGTTCCAAGGCGATTTTCTATTGGAGAAAAAGTTCTTTTGAGGGTTAAACCTCATAAGAGTTCTATTAAGTTTGGGAAGTCTTATAAGCTGGCCCCTCGATATGTGGGACCATTTAAAGTGCTTGAAGTAGTCAATTTGGTTGCCTACAGAGTTTCTCTACCACCAGCCTTATCTAGAATGCACAATGTTTTTCATGTGTCTTATTTGAAGAAATATATGGCAGGTAATAATCATATTTTGACTTGGAATTCTTTATAGATGCAAGACCCAGGGGTGGTCATGATCGAGCCACTCAAGGTGTTAGAAATGCGCAAGCTCCGCTTGTGTAACAGAGAGGTCTTGCAATGCAAGGTCCAATGGGATTAGTATGCTGAGGAAAATGCTACATGGGAGGATTACCATGAATTTTATCAAAACTTTCCTCATTTACTTAATAATGTTACCAGTTGAAAACAATGAACTTACTTTTTAGTTACTTTTTAATACCTTATATCATTGAGGATGATGAATCTTTAGGGGAAGGATATGTTACATCCCCAATTTTTGTCTTGCTATACTTTTGCTTTTTACTTGGACATAAGTAAATTTATTATGATGTTTAGATTAATGATAAGGAAAAACATGGATTTTATTGAATGTCATTTATTGAAATCATAGGAATAATTATGTTATTATTGATTAAATATTTGTATTATGAGATTTGATTTATTAGTTGAATTAATTGAATAATGATGCACTGATCACATAGTGTTTGGTAACAAGTTGAAACAAGATTATAGGTTATCAGATGACTCTATGAGAAAAGAGAGAGAGAGTATCTTTCTAGGAAAAAGATATAGACCTCAGGTTACGAGTGGTTTATTTGTCAAACTGAGTTATAAGTGTATAACAAAAATGTGAACCAATGTGTCGTAAGAGGTAAGCCTTGTCTTGTCAGTTTACTTCTAAACCTAATTGATAGGTAGTCGATATTATTTTCAAATCTTTCTAAGTCGTATTAAGTCATCTTAGTTGTTAATAACGTTAATGATGTCATTTGAGTTTGATTTATGACTATTTACGTTTAACATAAATATTACAACGTTATTGTTGTAAAATGGTTGTCATATTATTATTATTAAGTTATTTGACGTATTATAAATGATTCTTAACATTAAGACGATTTAGTCAAGTTAAGAATACATGAATTATGTCGACGGATTATGATGGGGAGACAAGCTCAACCCAATCACAATATCCGTAATCCTTTGTTAATAATATCATTTTATTGAATAAACTATATCTATCTAATTTAGAGGTGATGTTATGCGAATTATATTTGATGTAATCAAATATGTAAATGCCTTAGCATTGAATGAAGATAATACCTCATAATGTGTCGATGGTTTAATGTTTAAGTAAGCCAAAGGCTTATTTGTAGGAGAGTCTTCAATAGTGTTAGGGGTAGATCGAACCACTCATTGTGAATCATTTAAAGATTAGTTGTGTTTAAGTGATGTGTCAGCCACATCTTAGAAGGAGGACTGTGGTTTTAACCACCACAACCAACGAGTCATGGAGCGGTAATCTCCCATCGACATGTGGGATTTACGCTTAAAAATTGGTTTTCAATTTTGATTTAATCATTGTGGACTATTAAGCTATGATTAAAGTTTGTAACCAAACGTAGAGGAGGTGGGAATGAGGCGACTCGGTAGGAGTTGTGCCTCCGTCATTACGACTAATGATTGATATGAGCGGATGTTGTTTTATATTAAGGAGGTTAAAAACTTGTAGAGTAGAGAGGGGAATAGGAAGGAGATACAAAATAGAATATAGTAGCTGTGACAGTAGCTGAATACATAGTCTAGTGGCATTGACCTTGTGGATTATTCACACATCTCAGTAAGCTCAAGATCGTATACTTCCAGGTATTCCCCAGTTCATATTTTATTAAACCATGAGGAAATCGAATAGTCTATTTAAGACTATATATCGTAGTATTATAGATGATTATATGAGTTCACCGGTAAGGATTAACCTTCTGAATTTATGATGTGATAGTCAAAAACTATTAAGTATCAACTTAGGAAAGAACAGTTAACATTTTATGTAAACTATTTTGAACTATTTTCCTGTAGTCGATGAAGACAATGAATGATATTTTCATGGTTAATATTTGGTCATACCAGTGAGTATACTATTATAGTAGACTGAGTCGACTATCTTCGTAGTGATTTTAAACCGTTGATCATACCAAATCATAGAATGAAAGATGAATGAATATCTTAGAAGGAGAATGTCATAAGTTGTCATAAGCTTGAATAAATAGTCTTCTTATTGAATTAAGTTTGAAGTAAGCCAATAAAGAGATTGAGAAATAACCATATGATAGACTCTCGAATGGATGAACCATGTTTCTCGTACTCTCATTTTGAACTGTACAGTAATGAGGTTATAATGACTTAATATATTGTTTTGTATAGGTTATAAATATATATGCATAGCATATAATGTTATCTAACCAAGAGTACTAGATTCATAAAAATCATTTGTAAACTTTTGTATCATATCAATGGTAGTAACTTAAAGATATTATGGAAGATGGAATAAGGTTATTATGAGAATCCCATTTAAGACTAATTGTCTTTATTATACGTGAAGAGATCTAATACAATGGAGTAGGTTAAGTATACTTGAGAATGACCTTGCAGGGATAATTATACTTAGGATATGTTTTGTTTATAAAGATTATCAAAGTTACTCTATGTTCCTTGTATAGGAGACATTATTTATTTCAGAACTATAGTCTTCTTAACCTTGGTTAAGTTAATCAAGGGTTATTTGCGAATCTAGAACTCCTAGATATAAGATATGATTATCTTGTTATATTGTATTAACAAGGGATATTAGGGTAACCCTAGAGTCGATTACCAACCAATTGAATGGTTATGTCATATAGACTTACTTAAGTCAAAAGGTATTATTACTATGACTCATAGATTAAAATATTGCATGATTAGGGTTGGTAAGAGATTTTAACTGTGAGAATATGACAGTATCCAAGTCAAGTATGGGTGAGTGAACACAACGACTACATTCATTATGAACGATATTGATATTAAAAAATTTGGCCAAAGTAATGCATTTGTTTTCTGCATGCATTGTCAGTTCACTATATTCAGATTGCTCATCCTATCAGAAATCAAACATAGCTAGAGGGTATCTAGGGTTCTATGGTTGATAGAGTTGATTAGAATACAATAGTATGTTCTCAGAAAGGCAAATTACCACTAGTCACCTAAGGTCTATATTCCTCGTGAAGGGTAGGGCCACTTCCTATGTGGAAGATGTGTGGGAGATTGCCGGTCTGTGGATGGAGGTAAATCACTAGAAAGATCCTCTCTCTCCAAGTAGGAAACATGCCAAGACTTGTGATAAAGATGTCAGATATTCAGATGTAGTATTTATTCCAAATTTGTATATGTAATTGATTTAGATTTGTAAGCATTGTAAATGAGAAAGACAATATGGTTTATTGTATTTTGTAGAAAGCAATCTTGTAATTGTAGTTACTTGATTATTTGTTGAATAAAAGAATAATTTTCTTTATCTCATTTTTTTTACCTTGTTGAGTTACTCTATGGTAATTTTTTTGTTTTTACTATGTTTATAGAACATGGATGTTACAGAGTACACTTGGCACTATACTATTGCATCCGAAACTCAATAATTTTCTTGGGGTAGTATTGGTGATATGTGATGGACATTCAATAAATAGAAGGAAGTTGCCATTGGAATCTTTATTGTCAGAAGCTGGTTGAGCCACGCATGTAATGCATGATTGAATGATCTAATGTGTCTTGACCCAGACCACAATTTAATGTCTATCAAATGTATTTTCAAGGGTCATTCGAATGTAAAGCACATCTTCAATCTTGAATAGAATCAATGGTCCAAATTTAAAAATGGTTGCATAAGGACAACAACTACACCACTTGAAGTCTAAAGCATGAACAATAAATTAATTCGAAAGGTGGTGGAGTGTTTCTTACAAGAAGACTTGACTTTCCAAAAGCATTTTGAGTAGTTGTCCTAAATTACTAAGGATCAATTATGTGAAAGATCTAAGATTGATAGTTGGTGCTTTTAATAAAATTTGATCAAGGAACATAAGAGTTTGGTGTTTTTAGGTGCGTAATAGGTACATATTTCATATCTCTTTACATGTATTTCATGTAAAGAAATCATAGCTTTTATAATCAATGTAATTGAACTTAGGTAGGGTTTTAATTTGAAAGAAAAGGGTTCCTAAGATTTTTTAGCTGTTATATTTCTATTGCATTATGGGAATTATAATTGTTATATTAAAGAGAGGCCCACATTAAGATACCTTTGAATTATTATCTGGCTCTATGAAGAAGGGAAAACATATTCAAGGCATTGACACTTCCGCCAAGGGGCTGGATGATGTCATGGAGGGCATTAGAGACCTAATTATCCATATAAGTGGTTGAGAGATGGTTATGCATTCCCACAAGTGTGCTCTATGGTAGGACCTTGTTTCAAACATATGGTATTATGATGTGGGAAAATCGGTTGTGCCCAATATATTTGTAAGCATGGATTTGGTATACACCATTAGTGAGAAGTATGATGCAAATGCCAGATAGTTGAGGACACTAGGTGGTGATTTCCTTCTCACTTTAAACTAAAATTCAATTGTTGAGGCTTTTAACTTAAACCCAAAGGAAAATGTCAAAATTGATCTCAATGAGTTATGCCAAGAGTACAGAAAAGATAGAAGTAGTTACAAGGTGAAATGGTTGTTGAACCATAGACTCTGGGATAGAGATGAAGACAAGAAGATCCAGTTTAGTGAAAATGAGCCTCTTAATGTGGATACATTCAAGGATTACTTTAGATTCACTCATATGACATTATTTTAGGAATTGGAGATGGATTGTAAGTTTCAAATGCCTATCAGTATGATGATGACTGCTATGGACATTCAACATCGATATGTGCATAGGAGGTTTAATTTTTCTTCCTACATTGTAGAGAAAATACATGACCAATTGTTATCCTTGAAGAATGAGAATAGAACCTCATTCTTTAGGTGGTATTCTATCTTGTGCCACATCTTACTATATGCATCGAAGGATAGTTGGCACCCTGACTTGGGAGTAGTGCTCACAAGACTAGATGGCCTTCCCATGCCTTCTCAATTTAGAACATTCGTATGTGAATCCCATTGTAAAACATCAAATTATTGTATTTTTTAGCAACAGTTTGTGCAGCAGGTAATTCTTTGTTAGGATACAATAGGGATAGACTATCCCTTAATTTTAGAAGATTCCCAAGACCATTATAGTTTATTTCACAAAGGAATCAATATCATAACTTTGGGGACTAGTTTTTCTACAGTAACTTCACATTGATCAGAATTTATGGAGTTGAAGTAGAACTTCACATTCTTCCTATTATTCTCCCAAGAATAATTGCTTTCTTAGAAGCATTATGGCAACTTAATGAGTCCAATAAGATACATTTGAGGAATCACAAGAAGGGATCTTTTCTACCTCCAAACAATAGGTACTCTAACTTTGTAATCTCAACTAGAGAAGGTCTCGACCTTCTGAAGGAGAAATCAATGTACTACATGTTAGTTTCTATTGGGAAGAGAAAGGATGACCCTGAGCATTCCATTGACCAAATTAGGAGGTCAAAGGGGAGAACAAGATATGACCACCAATTTATTGTTGCTGAGGACATAATGATAAACTTTTGTGATAGAAATGAGATCACTTCAATAAGAGAGCACTGGGCATTGATCAATGCCTATGAAGATAGGAAGAAGGTGATAGAGTGTACATATCAGGGGGCATTTAGTGAAATTCAAGACCCAATTGTTAGATTGGAGGAAATGCTCAAGCATGTGGATGCCTTGGGGGTCATGCCTCCTAATGTTGCGACACCAATGGGTAAGGCAGGAGCTGCCAAGCACGCCTTACCCCAAGTGCCAATTGCGGGCATTGTAAGTGAAACAGGAGGACAAGTTTCCATTGGAAGTGAACCATAGGGCGAGTCCATCCTGTTGCTACTTGTGCAATGCACCCAATGTTTTGACGAAACATTAGGGCCCCTCTTCTGATCCTTGGGCTATACTTTTAGTGGCTTTTATTCTTTTGTGGCCCACATCATTTTTTATTTTCTTGATTGTCATGAATCGACTTGCATCATCTTAATAGACTTCAAGATCTTCGTGTTTTATGAGAGTTGCTACAAGTGTGTAAGCTTTCATGTCTGGGATTCAATCTCCATGCCTACATATGTCTCTTCACTGGAATCTTGTCTATATGTTACACTCAATTTTAATTTTTTGCCTACATTTCCCAAATGTGTGGCTACCTATACATGAATCGAGGATGCATATTTAAATTTCCTAAGTTTAGCGTGAATTGAGAATATATCATGAATGAAAAAATGAGTTTACACTTTTATTCTTGGTAAAATGGATTGAATTGTCTCATGTAACATTCTAACACTCCTCTTGTGTTTGTAGCTTCTTGGTGTCAGTTTTAATTGCACATAGAGGATGATGATCAAATGATGTGCATACTACCAAAAGCCAAAGAAGAGAAAATAAGAAACTCAACAAAGGCATGTTTGATTGCATGTTCAAATTATACATCTATGGAGGAGGTCCTAATGCTTGATCCACGGTCCACTTGAGTTCCACGACTGACAGATGGATTCTGCAACTTCAAGATCAACCTGAACTTACTTTACCAAAAACCAAAAGAAAATTAATAGCCATCCTGACTGTAAAATCATGTATTGTGGAAAGTGAGGCTAGTGTATTTAAAAAAAATAAAATGGCCTCTAAAAAAAGAAGTGTAATAAAATATAATATAATGTCCCCTCTTATTTAAAAGTTAAGAAATAGAGGAAGAGGGGATATATAAGGAAAAGCGGACGTGGCATTTTAAGAACTCCAGTTAAGAGGTCCTTTCTTATTTGAAATGAAAAGGAAATGTGAAGGGAGGGCATGAAGATTTAAAAAACCCACTTTAAGCTAAAAGGGAGCAATATACATAGTAGGCGTTCACATAGGAATATCCCATGTTTTTTCTCAAGGAAAAGAATTACAAGGAAGTAGGTGAAGGAATTAAGGCTCTTTAATTTAAAGTCGAATCATGAGAATTGCATAAGGTAACGTGGAAATGGAAATGAAGCTTAAGGACACGTCTACAATTAATCAAAATACGGTCAAGAAAATCTTTGAAGCTTTCTGAAGGGGTGAAACGTAGTCAAAGGAGTAAGGACACCTTCATAAATTTGATGAGTGACTATTGCTTACACATAAGTACATGCCACATGGACATATACACCTAGCCATGTGGGAGAAGTTTCTGATTAATATGTGTTTTGAGCCTTGCAAAGGAGACTGTGCCCCTTTTATTATGCATAAACTCTTTTAAAATGGATAAAAAGACTCTTAAAAGTGGCGTGAGAATGAAGACAAGATATAAAAAATAATTTTAGATGTCCTACTCTATGGTGAACAGATGCTAAGGCAAAGAAAATTTGCAGGATTAAAAAAGGGAGAAAGAGACGTGACAACGGCAGGGGAGTTAATTTGGAGTCTTCTTCTTTGTTCTGTAAAATTTATGTTTAAATGATTGAATAGAATTTTCATTTTGATGTTGTTCTCAATACGTGAATTGTGTGGAGTAGAAATCTGAACTGGTGTGAAAGAATGGTTTAAAAAGAAGATATTTTGAACGTTGGGTTTGCGGTGTCTAATCCTTACTCCTGCACATGAATATGGCGGAGAATAACATGGGTCTTACAGATCAATTTACCCACAGAAGATAGCACTGGCTCTTATGTCTGATTGTGCAGCTATAGGTCAAACATAGTCTGGTTTAACATCAGTTTGGAGTGCATGACAAATTTTCTAACTGAGGAGAACAACCTTTTTATTTTCTTTCCTCCTCACCTCACTCTTTTGCATTTTATTTCTCCTTGCATAGAATAGGAACCGTGATTTTTTTTAGTTTATTTTAACTTCTCAAAACTTCGTCTAAAAAAGTTCATAAATTAATTCTTTATTCTTTTGATTAGAAATGCACGGAAAACTGCAAAATGTATAAGTACAAATTTAGTTGTTAAATTAAGTTTAAATAAATAATATTAGTTGTTAAATAGATTGATCTTTTTAAAAAAAACTTAGTTTAGAAGTCTATCAATAATATATGTGAAATGTGTAAATATTTTAAATATAGTTTAATAGATTTAATATTTTCTCATTTTGGATAGTAAATAGTTTCTTTGAAGAAGTTTTGGTATAAGTAATATTTATAAATTAGCAAGTAGTTTAATTATGTAAATAATAGTCTTTGGAGTTTCTTAAATTTTAAAACCCATTAAATTGAACTAAATACCTAGTATGATAAGAATCCAATACATGCACTTGTGAAAACAACATATTAAACCACTGAGCTACCCTGTTTTACTGAGACCCGGTACCCTTGAGACCTTGGGGAGATCATTTGATCTCCTTTCAAGAGAGGAGTCAGTTTTCAACCCCTGAGGTTTGACACCGTGCATTTTTTCGGGTCAACACATCCCTTTAATGGACTATGATATGACAAAATGCACTAAGGAGGAGCAAATTGAGTATCATGATAGGTTGATAAGTATCACCTCCCCTCCAAGGCTTATTGAATGTGTCATACCTTTTGAAAGGTCATTGTTGAATTTCTTAGAAGGGTATGAAGTAGTTCAAGATGTCAAAACCTTGGCTTGTAAGGAATTCCTCTCTAATGATGCATTTATTAAATCTTATGAATTTAAGACATTGTTTGTAAAAAGTAAGATGAATGCTAAATTGCCAATGAAGAGGAACACGGTTCAATAGGTGCAAGAGGGTGATGAGGGAGGAAGTCTCCAAGACATCCAAAAGTAAATTCAATATGATATATCAAAAGTGACACTTGAGGAGGGACAAATGATTGTTAAGGAAAGTGGTTTTTTATTGCTGCTAGGGTGGGATATAGCTTCTGCTATAGCCTTGGACACTATATGAATGAAGAATGAGGATGAAGATTTCTTGGGAGGTGAAGAACAGACCAAGAAGCTCTATTTTGAGTCTGGTTTTGATCATAAGCATGAAATTTTAACTATATGGACCTTAGCACTTGAACACAATAAACCTCTGGTCATCAAGGATGCCAATGAGCTTAGGGAAATTTTGATTGTTAAAAGATTGAAGGACACAACAACCCCATAGACCACTTCCTTAGTGGTAAACACTTCCTTGTTTAGCGAGGCTGCAGCTAGAAAATTGCAAGCAAATTATGACAAACTATAGATTGAGTATACAAAGTTAATGCAGGATTGTAATATGATGAAATCACTAGTTGACATGCCTAGAATCACTACAACTAAGCAAACACCATCACTTGTCTGATCTAGTCTAGCATCTCAATAGGATATTGACACCATCAACCTTAAATATGAATGCTTGAAAGAAGAATTGAAAAAGAGTAAAGAAGCAAAAATTGCTTCACTATCATAAGGGGTGTAGAAAATCTCTAATTTGGTAAGGAGCCTTTTTTATTCTATATTGTCTTGAATCTTAGGACAGGTGGATGATGCATGAATATACTTTAAGAGGTTGAGAGAAGTAAGGAATATCTGAATTGTACAAGATCCCACATTAAAACAAATCTTAAATATATGGATCCCGAGGATGTCTTCGTTGAATCTTATTCAAAGCGTGGCAAGTTTCAGTCCAGATGCCCCTTAGGAAACAAAAATTACATTTGAGGTGGCAAAATTCCTAGGGGACATATCTTCATATCAAGAAAGATATGATGTAGCAATCAAAGCTAAGTTGGTAAATTTCAAGGCCCTAGAAGAATGTTAGACGCCACCAATTATGAAGACTGATGAAAATGTGAAATGATTAGAGTTGTGGAGATCAGAGTTCTAGGTCATAACTCAATCCTTAGTCACATCAGTCACTCAAGGAGATGAAATAAATCAAGTCTTATGAATAAATTAAGTCTTATGTAATGCCAAATTGGATAACCTCCTAAATATGAAATCAGGACTTGACAGCTTTGTAAAAGGTGCCAAAATATTGTTGGATGCTAGATATCAAGCCCACATGAACAAATTGACAGGGATCTTGGAGCATCCTTGGCCATCTGATGAAGTTTTCAAGAATTGGGTGCTCAGATATATTTTAGGCTTGATGTGAAATGACACTGGCTTCTAAGAGACATAATTGAGTGTGTCATATTTATCTCCTAAGTATTCGCAGAATGAATGTGATTTTTGGGGAGTAAATAATGAATTTTAACTCCTAATACTTGCTTGATTAAGGGCATAGTAAAGGGCCTAATCATAAGAGGTTTTAACTATAAAGGGATGAAGGTTGCATTTGATGATTAGTTTTGTTGTTAACCAATTTTGGTAATCTTTTGGTTAGAATATAGTCCCTTTGGTTGGAGGTATTCATTGAGGTGGCAAAGAAATTAGGTTGTTACAAGTTTTTGGAAGAACCATGTAAGTGCAAGATGAAAAGTATCTCTCCCTTTTCTGAAAAAGGCATGAGGGTTGTAGTAAACTAACAACCTACTACTTAAGGCTAGTGCTTGGTTAGAAGTCATCTCTTTCACATTGAAAAGAGATGTGGGAACTTCATCTATGGAAGGGCTCTCCCAAAAGGAGATGTTGTCTCCACTATTTGGGTTGTCCAAGAGGCAAAAAAAGGGGGCTAGGGATCTCATTGTTCTTTTAGTAAAGCTCATATCTCCTCTTCTATGGCTAACACAATAAGTCATTTGGATTTAGCTTTGGGCCAATCTGGCAGCAAGATAGGTACTCATGCATCTGTCTTGTAGAATATAGGTGGTGGTCTCTCCTCACTCATTTGTTTCCCCTTCCTCTGGGCCCACTATGGATTTTTGTCCATTGGAATAATAATCATTCAGGATGTGGGCAGCAACAAGAGAAAAGTCTACTCAAATCTACCATGTGAATGGGTAGTTTGATCCGAGGTAGGCCTTCTCTTACCCATCATTCAAGATTACCAAAGGTGGGTGATCTTTTCCCAAGTGAACCCATGTGACCAAATAGGGTGGTTGAAAGGTGTGTCATTTTCATGCCTTTCTCTCAATGGCATAAGGGATGATAAGAAATGCTCAAGGTATCAGGGTAAAAGGATGTAATTGGAAAGGTGAAAAGGTTGTTTATAAAGTTGTAAAGTAACAAATATCATTCATCTAAAGAGGCTTTGCTTTGTAATCTTTTGTATATAAGGATGTAATCCTCACTTTGTAAGGGGTTGGTTCCTAAAAATACTTTCAGGCAAGGTCTGAAGTATTGGAGCCACCTAGGTTTTTTATTTCAAGATGTAACGTATTGAATGTCTGGTTCATGTATGTATAGGTCTATTGGTGAGAAAATTTATGTAATGTCTTTGTAAATCTTTCAATAAATCAATATAAGACCATACTTCCATTGTTATCTTTAGATTTTGTCTCCATGGCTATTTGAATGTTTCAAGGAACTCAAGGAGCTCCTAGGTTTACATTTACTATACTCGATATTGGGTCTTTGTAACTCTATATTCAAAGAATGCATTAAAAGTGTTATGCTTAGATAATTATGTAGACTTTCAGGGATGTTATGTGGGCTATTTCAAATTTGTTATATATAATTAAGAATGGGTGTGATTTTGAAAATGCAAGGGCAATTGAGGGTCTAATTTTTCTGCAAGGCAGTAACCTAGTCAATTAGACTTAGTTGAATATTGTGATTTCTTTATCATTACGGGTTTTGGTCCAAGTATGACCTTGTTGCTGTAGGATTAGGAATCGTTGTAGCAACTGAGGATGACCATACACATCTCTAAAAATGAAAATCACCTTTACTGTGCTTGTAAGTTATCTATAAAGTATTTCTCCTTTCATTATGCACAAAATCCAATATTCTAAATCTAGTCAAACAATATGTGAACTTGCTACCAATGCAAATTTTAGAGGACTTGTGCATACTATCTCTCTCTAGGTTAATGGTGTTATGAGGAACCATAAATGAATGTGTCTACAAGAATTATGAACCAATCAATCATATGCTAGCACCTTATTTAATCTAGTTGCCTTAATTAGAGATCTTCCCTATTGTTTATGTGTTTTTTAATTTTTCAAAGCTCTCTGGGAATACTCTCCTGAGCTTGGCAAGGCTCAAAGTGCATCTTGTTCATTGGCTTTTCTTTACCCTCAATTTGTCCATAGGTTTTTCTCTCTATCTGGATTATTCTAATCCTTGTGTCTAGATGTTGTGGAAAATACTTTAGAATTGAGGGACAACAAGAAAAAGAACAAACATTATGTTTGAAATAGAAGCCAAGTCTTAACAAATAGAGATTTTTATTCTTACAACACTTCACAAGATGCTCTTGAAGCCCAAACCTACAACAAAAATGCAGAAAAATAAACCTGAAAAGAAAATATTTTTTTGGTGATGCAAGATTGCCTATGAACGTGGATACTCTTACATCAATTTGTCTATAATCCTCCACAGCTATTCAAAAAATACAACACTCCAAATTCTAGAATAAATAATAAAATTGTAGAAAATAGAACATTCCAGATTTTTTTATTGTTTTAGATGTTGTAGACAAATAAAATACAAAAGTGACTATGTGTAACACAAAGTATTGATGCATAATGTATTAGATCATACACAATACAAGTTAGAGTATTCTTTCAAGCATATACCTTTTTTATGCTCCATTTTACTATTTGCTACCCACTATTTTATTGTTTATTTCCCTATTTTTTTGTTTCTAGCTTTTTACACCCTACAGTTGCATTTTGCTTGACTCAATTGGCATGTGAAATGTCAATAGAGAAGCGATGAGGTTGTGTGCAAGTAGCGGGCAACTCTGCTAGAGTAGATATCTACCAAAAAAAATGAAGTCCATGTGTGTTGTGTGTTGTTTCAAGATTCATCCTAACCAAAGAAATTAAAAAACACTTAGCATTTGTACAATGTGCGATATCTAGAATTTAAAATACATTATAATCATTTTCTGTCATGATATTAAATTCTCATGGAGACAAGCTTTCAAATCCCAAAACTGCAAATGATATCATAAGTATCACATAGAACTTTAGAGCCTCAGTTATGGTCAAAGTTCTAGTAATGGAAATCTCAAGAGGGCATCATGCAAACCTAAAATTGATATTCCCAATATCGAATATTAAAACACTTTTACACATTAAAGAAACTGCAAAAGTTAGAGATTATCAGTAGTACATGCTTTAATGTAAATTAATTTCGGTAAAAAAATCATGCCTATTTTACAAATTTATTGACGGTAGTTCATGCTGAAAACCAATTCATTAATAGCGACACACGTTGTATACAAATAAAAATCCGTAAATAAGCCCTTTGCATAGAACATTCAACAACGTGTACTAATAAATAATGTTTTGGAGTCAGAAGTCACGCATTTGAAATCAATCTTGAGACCTATGCTAGATTTCACTTAATGAATTCAACTAATCAATATGTAGAAAGAAACGTAAAAATAAATATCCTAAAATTACACAATCCCATAAATGAAGATCCCTAAATTTAAACTAGATTATCCATATTTCTGTAATGCATTGTTAAACATCAGAATAATTATATCTCTCAAAGAGATAAACATTGTCTCTCATATGCTAAAGGCATGCGAATACATCTATTCTCTAGATGCATCTATTCAGCTGCATAAAAGTCACATAATATATAAGATATATAATCCAACATTTATTTAAAAGTAGTAATTTAGACATAGTGATCATCACTTATGATTTAAAATGATTTTGAAATTGGATTTTAACTTTCAAATGATAGAAGCTCTATCTTCTATATTTTAACAGGATCGACAAGAACTTTGAATACTCGTTGCTTGACTCCCTTATCATGATATGAAAAGCCATCTCCAAATATATAAAAACTTTGAACTCCTCTGCCAAGATTGAAGTATAACTTCTCCCAATCAAGTAAAACATTATTTGGATTCAGAAATTCCCATGTTAATTCCTTAAGCAATTCGTCAAGAAGGGTGATTGATGTGATTTAATGCCTCTTCTTCTGAACATTTAGGATGATCCTTCATATAAGAAGAAAGGTTGTCTGTCCCTGAAGCTTATCATCCTTCATAAACATACAAAATATGTTAATATTGTAAGCATAATAAGATTTCTATCTATATCTAATCATGAAATTGAAAGAGAAGGAAATAAACCTCGAAATCATGAACATCATCAACTAAGCGTCCAGTCAGCCATACAAGTTCATAGAATCTTGATTTATTGATAAATATCTTCTCAATGGCATCATCTACTAAATTAGGAATTGCTAAGAGGATGGGGTGCAATGATAATAGTCCACTTGCTCCAATTGTTGCAGCAACCTTTATGTACTCATTATAGGTGGTAACATATTGACTTGCTTTCCACTGTGCTTGTTGTAAACTAGCTTCAGTATAATCTGCCCACTAAAATACAATATATTCTTCAATCTTTAAATCTATTTTATGAGCAATATATTTAATTCCATCTTTTAAAATTATCACAGTAAATTTGTTAAAAAAATTTGCATATAAAAAAACATAAATATATCTTTTATTTTATTTTCATTTATTTACTATAATTTCATTTCTTTTGAAACATTGTTCTATCTTTAAAATTATATTATTGTAAATAAAAATTACAAAATAAAATAACAAAACAAAATAACAAAGATAAATTGGATTTAAAAATATATAAATTATTTTAAATAAATCATATAAATTTATATAATTAACTAAACTATTTTATTAATATTATAAAAAATAATTAAAAATAATATAATAATGTTTAATTTTATTAAAATTATAATATTCAAAATTCTTTATATTTAAAAATTAAAAAAAATTAAAAAATATTTAAAAGGCTAAGGAATAAGGAATAGCTATAATGTAAAGGGACTAGTATAATTTATATTTCTTAAAAAAATTATCAAGACAGGAAAAGTCGTACATAATTCTTAAAAAAGAAAATTTATGTGGGTATGTATTAATACCTAACCAGTTTTTTAAAATATATTATAAATGTATTTATAATAAAATTTACATAAAAGAATAAAATCTAAGTGTTTATATAAGTTTATATGCATGAAATTTGGGTATATACATGTAGTTATAAGAATGTCAATCCTAATAAAATTATTATTATAATTTTAATTCTATATAATAAATGAGTTAAGATCAAATTTAGATTTTCAATTCTAAAACTATTTTGGGGAAGTATACATACTACTTTTGTAATAAACTGCATCATGTCACGCCCTTGTTTTTGAGTTGCCTTGCTTGCTAATTCATGTACTATTTTAAAAACAAATTCCACAATTTTCTTAAAATTGTTTGGAATATTTTGTATAATGGAAATATCCCAACCTTGAACAATAGCCTTAGTTAGAATTTCAACTTGCTCAAGTGTTAAGTAATCATCAAAAAGGTCATCCAACAAAGATACAAGAGTTGCTGCTTTAGCCAAGACCATTCTACTACTAGAAAACTCTATGTTGTCTACAACATTAACCCCCAATAAATAATATTCAATTGAACGCTCTCTCATTGCAATCAATTTTGAAAGTCTAGAATTTGCCCACCAACTGCCATAAAAATTAATTAAATCAGAATTGTTCTAAAAAAACTAAAATTAAAAATAAATTTTAAGCATTACAAATTAACTTGAAAAATAAATCATTATGCAAAAATTCTAAACAACACCCAATGCTAAGCTATTATCCTTAACTATATGATGTTTGAATTATGAATGTTTCTAATTATATACTATGAACTTGGGGCAACCTCTATCTAGCATTATGCACATTTGACCATATTTATTAATTAATTGAAATTTAAAATAATGTTATACTTTAACATGTTGAAATCATATAGGATTCAAAAGAAAACAAAAGGAAACCAACTACTTCATTTTGAATGAAAAAAATGGACCTTCCAACAAGGAGCTATTAAAATCTAAGGTTACATTGAGGTTTAAATGTCTCTCAAAATGTTAAAAAGTTATATCCTCCTATTTTAAGAATCTAAGGTGATTACTAGAACCTTACATGATTGGAAAGTCTAATTTGAAAAATAACCATTAAATGATTCTACATATATAAGCTATCTTTTTTTGGTACAATATTGCTATGATTTGAATAATTAAGGTTGCTACTTTGACTTTTAGAAAATTAGTTGTACACAATCTTTTAAAAGAATTAGATAATTTGTATATAAAAACATTTATCACCTTAACAAGTGACATGATAAATTATGTTCTAAAATGGGATACAAATTCTTGTAATGAAAGAAGTTAATTTTTTCTTATATGAATTTTTAAATTTAAAACTTTAGAGATATGAATCCTGTCAAATCATAGGAAATAAATAATTTTAAATATTATTCAATTTACTTGGCCCAAATAATTACCTAGAGAGTTTCTTCATCTCCATCTTGTATAGATATATTGCAATGTATTGAAATCCAATTTTGCCAACTCTAAAATTTTTTTGTCCTTCAACCTGGAAAATTTAAAACAAAAAGAATCTTATAATTAACTTTAAAAAGTTTAATTCTTGATAATTCAAACTTTGGAAAAACTATTTTTATAATAATGTTTTGCAACTTTTACCTTAAAATATTTAATTCATATATTTCTATAAAGCTCCGTGCCTCCCATCTAAAAAAAAGTGCAAGGCCATTCGTATAGGAGGGCATACTCCACCTATAAAATTAAAATAGTAAAAGCATAATCGGTATAAAATTTAATACTTGTTTATGTCTAACCTCTCCCTTAATGACTTCCTTAAGTTTACTAAGTTATTTTAAAAAAAATTTTAAGAATTTATTACATCTTTTAGAAAATCTTTCTCATATATATCTTCAGATTTTTCTAATATTTGCTTAAGGTAAGTACAGCTAAACACATTAGCATCTTCCATAACTGTTTCTCCAGGGAATGCCATGCTTGAAGCTCTTAAAAGGTTAACCATATTTCTCATAACGGATTCCTCCCAGATGCTGATTTGATTATTATCATTATTTTCTCCACAGAAAAAGACCTGTCCATTTTTATTCTTGAAATTCTTCAACACATCTTTTCAGTCTACATCACATTAATAAATAGTCAATTGGTGGTAGATATTGAAACAATGGAAAAACATAAATATCAAAGGATAGAAAAGCATCTTAAAAGTATATTGAGTTATTTGTACCTGCAGATACATCATAATGATAAGAGTCTAAGTACTCTGAAACCTAACGCTTTCGCGTCCTAATCCTATGCCCAAACTTCCATCCCATGATCTGCATCCATAAACTAAATCTTTTTGTTAATGTTTCCAGCTTGTACGGTCTATTCTAAATAAATAGCATACTAATTGTTATGTAAACTAATTTTTTTTTAAATAACAACCCAGATAAGTAATTGCAATTTTTTAAAATTAATGTTAAAATCTCTATCGCCTGCATAGCAATTTTAACCTGGACAGCAGGATCATATATTAAAATATATGTAACTGTTTCTTCAAACCATTCGTTCTACGTGTTTTATTATTGAATGAAATTACAATCCAAATTTTAGCAAATGTTGAAAGAAAAGTTTGGCAAACCGGTAAATTAATTCAAGCGCTGCTTTTATTTCAGAGTCAAAATATCGGTCTATCCCGAGGCATTGCAATGCGTCAACCATCTCAAGACGGTCAATTAGATCGCCATCTCCAATTTGCATTTCATTTAACAAGATTTTGACTTCTTTAACCAGTGATTCACCACGTTCGCGGTATTCAGCTGCCTGAAAAATATACAATGAGCAATGAAGAAAATTATCAGTACAATATACGAAAAATAAAACTTCAATGGGAATGAAAAAAATAGAGCTAAGCAGTTATTACCCCGTATGGTGTTTCCATAGATTGTACAAAATCATCATCCCACTGATTGAGAAATTTTTCTGGTATAGAAGCAGCAGAAGAAACGTGGTGTCCCTTCAAATTAGACATTGCAGAAGCCCAGCAGAAATTTACAAGTTTAATGCTTGATTGCAAAAGCCCAACATAAATTTTCCAGTCGAATGCCTGATTACAGAATTACAATGCTATTTATACTGCCAGTGCCAAGTGTCAAACTAATTTTCAAAGTCTCAGAAAAGGTGTAATTATTTTCTCAGTCAAAGAAACAGGCAATTTTTTTCAACAATGTAACTGCAATTCACAGACTAGGGGAAAGGGGCCAGTTGCAATACATGTAAAATACCAATCTAATAAATTAACACAAATGTATTAATACATGTTCACAATATTTATATATGTTCACAAATGTACCAATATATGTTCACAACTTTAATCAATTAACCAATGAAATTAAGATAAGTGCACAAATGTGATGGCGAGCGTACAGTGAAGTGTATAAGTGCCCAGACACTGAAGAATAGCTTTAAGCTCTAGGTCACATAAGAGAAACCCCAAATATGTCTAACTATGAACGAAGTTAGGGTGAGCAGCTACTGGCCCGTTTCCCTAAACAGATAAAGATGGCCTACAAACAATTTCAGTGGAGTGCACTGCAGCGGAACTTTCGCACAACAATTGCACTGCAGTGTGAATCTTGGAAGTTGCCCATATATGTAATCAACGTGTGGGAAAATATCTTAACGTAGTTTTTATTAAATAAAATTGTTCCATTATCGTCTGCATTATCTTGATATTTTAATGTACGGAAATTTACAAATTTACAATTCTAAATGCACTGCAGCGGAACTTTCGCACCTGCCAGTCTCTCATATTGCCAGACTGTTGACGTGGGTCGTGTAGAACGCTGACACAAGGAGTCGAAATTCTATTTGCAGTTCAAATAGTTCATGGAGCTGTCGAAATTCTAATGCGAGGAGTAAATGTAGACAGTTTGCAGTTTCAAAGTCTCAAGAAACGTACAATTATTTTCTCTGTCAAAAACAAAGGTGCAATTATTTTCAATGTCTCGAAGCCAGCGAGATGTGTTCACTAAAATTGGGTAATTTGAAAGGTGTAGAGCAAATACACCTTTCCCTACGGCATTCTATTTAAATATTATCGATTTCAAGAGTCTAATATTTAATAGTAATTTTACACTTCATTTACAATAAAAGGTGATAAATATTTGCTCTTTTTTATTAGTCAAAATTACCCTTTGGTTGTTCAAGTCAAAACATTTCACCATTATTTCATATTTGTTAAAGACACTGTCCTTTAATGATCAGATTAGATTTGATGTCACAACAAGCCTTCATTACAAGAATAACATAATTCAAGTCAACATAAAAAATAAAATACGGAATCTTTGATCATTAGTGGAATGTAATGATCAGATTAGATTTGATGTCACAACAAGCCTTCATTACAAGAATAACATAATTCAACATCAACATAAAAAATAAAATATGGAATCTTTGATCATTAGTGGAATGTAATGATCAGATTAGATTTGATGTTACAACAAGCCTTCATTACAAGAATAACATAATTCAACTTCAACTTAAAAAATAAATTACGGAATCTTTGATCATTAGTGGAATGTAATGATCAGATTAGATTTGATGTCACAACAAGCCTTCATTACAAGAATAATATAATTCAACATCAGCTAAAAGATAAAATTCAGATATTCATTACAAGAATAACATAATTTAACATCAGCATAAAACATAAAATTGAGATTTTTTTGAAGATTTTTTTTTCCCTTTATTTCAACTTACCAAGAATGAAATCTTTGATCATTCGTGGAATGTAATGATCATATTAGATTTGATGTCACAACAAGCCTTCACTACAGGAATAACATAACTCAACTGGAATCTTTGAATGACACAAAACACAAAACCAAGGTAATTTTTAACTTTCAACACTATTCATTCTTTTAACATATCAAGAATTAATTTTTTTAAGGTTAAATATAACAATTTAGAAACATAAAAGATATAATTCAAATATTTTGTTGTATTATTTTCAACATTTTAAAGAAAAATTAATTACAATTAATATAATTATTTTAAATATATAAAAAAATTGAGAGAAGTCAATTTAATATAATTGATATAATATATTTTATTTATTTATAACAAAAAATATATAAAATAATTATTAATTATATAAGTTATTGTTATTTATATTTATATAATTATTGATTATTTTGTTATATTAAATAAATATGATTTATACCTTATAATTGGGTGGCAATCATGTGGGTGTCATTATGTTTTGAGGATGGGTATGTTTTGAAGGGATAATATTATAAGGAGGCAAGATGTGTGGAAACAACTTCCTATGGTAACCTTGAAAGGAGTGTTATGCAAATAACTTAAAATCAAATCCAAACTTATTATAGAAAGTAGAGAAACACATAGAAATTAGCAATAAGAAATAATCCATGACACAATGATTTATGTGGGGGAAAATCCTTTTAGAAGAAAAACCCCATAATGATTTATGATTTAGTGTATGATCTTACACATGTACTTCGCATGAATATGCAAAGAAGGTGCCTAAACTGGCTTGCAAAAAAGAAGAAGAAAATTTGAAAGGAAACCTATCTAACATAGCAACATGCCAATCATAAACTCCCAACTCGCAGAGGATTAATCGTGCACAAGATTTGTAAAATAAGAGATGTGATAAACATAGATACAATGAATGGAAAAGTTCTAACACATAATTATTCAATTGCATGAGGTTTGAAAGTCCCCAATTTACAAAATAAAGGCCCCAAAATTGGAGAGAAAAGAAGAAATATTACAACAGAAAACAATGGCGCTAAAATAACCATCTTCCCTTTATGGGTGAATCAAAACAATGACACGAGATGCCATGAAGGAACAATGCATCAAATTCGTTAGATTCGGAAAAGACCCACCATCAAAGGCCTGCAAAATATGTTGCTATGGTTGAATCTACTTCTTTGTCTCTACTTATGTATGAATTGCTTTGTTGTGGTGAATTAAATATTTTCCCTGCCGTGCACAAACTCGGATTATATTGAAAAAAAGGCCAAAATTGCCTCTTTGTTGGCATACAAATCTTGCATAGTTGTCTCCCTGATTTTCTGGCTTTGTTTCTATCTATTTTCATGCAAAAATATAACCATTCGCTAGATGTTTTCCCTTTACTTTGCATGAGCTATAGCTTTCTTTTTCTTGATTTGGCGTTGAGAATAAAGCATTGCTTTATTTACCTGTAGCTTTAGTTTTTGAAGTTTCTTTTATGAAACTTATCTTTTAGTCTTACGTGGCTTTAAAAGCTTTAAGGCATGTTTCCTTTTATAAAATATGACCTTTGACCCACTTTATTAATAAAGAATCACTTGACTCTCCTTAATGAATCACTTTATTAAATCTTCAAAAGATTTAAATAAAGATTCAAAAATTATTAAATCTCTTAGGAGAGTATGCGTGCTTTTATCTATGTCGAGCCTATTTCATAACCAGTACCTCTTTTGATTTGAATGGAGTTCCTTCATTTGAGAGTGGCTGCTTGCCTTCCATTAGTATGGGTTGCTACTAATGGAGTGGCATGTTTCCTTTTATCAAATAAAGTATAGCTCTATTTCTTTACAAGACCCCACTGGTACTTAGTTTTAAAGACTCTCCTTTAGAAACATATGGATCACTTAACTGCATCATGAGTGACCTTTGACCAACTTTATTAATAAAGAATCACTTGACTCTCCTTAATGAATCACTTTATTAAATCCTCAAAAGATTTAAATAAAGATTCAAAAATTATTAAATCTCTTAGGAGAGTATACGTGCTTTTATCTATGTCGACCCTATTTCATAAGCAACACCTCTTTTGATTTGAATGGAGTTCCTTCATTTGAGACTGGCACGTTGCCTTCCATTATTAAACATGCCTTTGATATGTACTTCTACACACCAACTACTTGGAATATGGCAACGCCTTGATTTTGGATGACACATGCCTTTAGAGAAGGATACCTGTTGGAGTTACATAGCTTCATGTGCTTTTCTAGTTGTACTTAGACTCAAATGACCGCACCTTTGAATCTCACTGGCCTCATGCCTCCTTTGAATTTGATATCCAAAAAAATTGATATGGTGTGCAAAAATTGCACAACATTTCTTGGCAACTCACGAGGGAAAGTGTGCCTGCACGTGTTGAATCCCAAAACTATTGTCTTGAATCCATTGGACACGTGGTCAAATTACTTAGAAACACCCATCAAACTAAAAAACACATCAGCAACCAAAAACCTATGCAATGCCAAATTGAAACAAACTGCCAAGCATATCCTTTGAATCTAAAACTGAACTTTATGCACAACCATTGACATTTTTCAATCCAAACCAACTAATGACCACTGAAACTTATGAATCCTCTATTGCAACTGAGATTTTATTGAGAAGACAAAAAAATTGAAATTGAATCTAAATGTTGCAGCTACAACTTATTCTGAAACCATTGAAACTAAGAAAAATAACTCCCATGGCAGATGATGTTGCTCCATCTCATCCACATTGAACCAATAATAGACTAAATGAAATGCGTGAAGAAAAAGAGAAAAAACTTGTACCTCTTGGCCTTCCTGCATTCCAGAGACCCCTCTTTGGTATTGAAAACCCATTCAAGTTGATTTACATATTGTTTTGCATTCAGTGGAGGGTGGGATGGGCATACCAAATATTGGAGTTCACATGCTTTCTTGCATCAAAAAGTATTTGTGAACTTGACCTCATTGGTGTCTTCTCTTGTATGTTCCTTTGCATGACTACAATCCAAGATGGCATAAAAAATAGCTTGAATACGATGGAGCTGCCCATAATATTCTTGAATCTGACTGGAACTTCCTCTTGAAAGAAGAAAGGAGTATAATGCAACTCTTCATGTAACCCTTCACTACTACAAGTGTCTCTTGATGCATCATTAGGCTACAAATGAAACTGTGGATCCCCTTCAAGAAGGAGAGAATATCCATTCTCAAAAATAGAAAATAGATCCTTTTTTATAATGATTTATGATTTAGTGTAGGATGTTATTAGAATATTGTTATGCATGTAATTCACATGGATATGCAAAGAAGGCGCCTAAATTGGCATGCAAAAGGTGACCTTAAAGTATCCCTAAAATAGCCTATAGAAATCCCATTGGCGCCCCTATTTGCTGATGTCAGTGTCTCCTGTATTCTCTCTAATTTAATTTCACAAAGGCAATTTTTTAATTTTGTAATTTAATTGGGGGGTTGTTAATACATGCACTCAACTTATAAAGTGCCCTTTTATGTTTCATTCTTGGGGGGTTTATGTACATACATTTTGTAATCAATGAACTCACATAAAGTTCCAAATTTGCTAAGGGGGTAACCTATCCAAGTCAATAATGGGTATAAAAAATCATCCCTCTATCATTACTTTGGAAGAAGGAAACTACAAGTCCTGGCGCAATGGCATCATAAAGCACTACCAATGGATTCATCTATTGCCGCATTTGTATGGGCTTATTCCTAAACTAAGTACATGTTGGAAAAATCTACATGGGGAAATAGAAATGATCATGTCTTAGGATTAATTGGTTTAAGTGTTGGGGACCACACATCATGGGATCTATCACACATTGAGTTCCCTTGCACTCTTTGGACCACACTATGGGAAATTTATGGAGATCCCAATGAACCTCCATTCCCATATGATACTGTTATGGACATACTTCTTCCCCTTGATGATGTTGATAATCCTTTATATGAAGATGATACTAAAGAGGAATTTGGTTATTGCAAAAGTATTGAATGTGTTGATGACATAGATATATCTCCTCTTTCTACACCTCTAGCATTTGTAACTATTTTGTCTCCTACATCTACCATTTTGACAGAGATCTTGGCTTCTTCGTATGCTACTTCAATTTATCTCCAGTAGGTTCACACTTGTCATCTTGATTAGCAAGATATCATCTTATTAGACATCCATCATTTGTTTGTAGAACCTCTCATCCTTTCTCTTCTCTTTGATGATAGCTCCCATTGAGTTGCATCATATCTTGGTTTGGATCCTCTTTTTCTCACTCTGCCACTTCATGCTACTATCTTGACACATCTTGATTCACATCAGTTCAAAACTCACACTTTAATGGTCACTATTCTCGAATCTTGCATGGCACAATCATAGTTCAACATTAGCTTTGAGAAACATTATCAGTTTCCAAAACCATAAATCTTGATTCCTTCATACATTCCAATTGAGTGGGAATTCAATAGTTTGACAACTTAGGGTTTCTATCTTTTGAAAATAAAGGACATCATTTGTTGCAAAGGACCTACTACAAAATTCACCATGCAACATCTTGTGTTGATTTTCTTTCTCTTCTTTGTGGAGGCACACATGGGCCCTATCTTATAGAGATTTGGAGACTATAATCTTTAGGGAAACTTATAGTCTTCTTATCTTTCTTTTATCATTTTTGGTGGGAAGCTTTTCCCCGTTGGGTTTTCTTCCTTTCTCTGCTTTATGAGAGATTGCATTGTACTTGAGTACCTAATTAGGCCTAGTTGCTGGGAACCAAATTTTTCTCTTTGTACCCACCTAAGCTATGCTTAAGGGGGGTTGTTAGTGTACGATATTATTAGAATATTCCTATGCATGTACTTCACATAGATTACTCTTATGTTTGGAGTTAAGCTTGCTTAGGTGTGTTTTTCACATGGAGTTGCATGGAGCTTACATGCCACTGATTTTAGTTAATAGAGTTATGTGCCTATTCTTAGGCTCCATCACCACTAAATTTAGAGTGTTGTTTCTATATATATGTACATCCATATTGTAAGTTAATTAATTCATCTAGCTATTGCTTTCATTCTTGTTTGTATTACATACTCTCATTTTCTAACTCTTGCAAGAGCATTCGATAGCTTGACTTTCACAGCTTGACTAGTGCCAAAATTCTACCAGTAGATCTTGATTCTCACAATAAGAAATAAACCATAACATAATGGTTTATGTGGGAAAAATCCTTTTAGGAGAAAAACCCCACACTCCAAAACCTACATAATGTAATATCAAATCTGAAACATGATTACAATACACTTGCAATGCAAATCTTTACATAAGCACATCACTAGAATTCATATACAAAGTAATTCTGATAGCACCTATATATCTACAAACTCTCATCTTCAAACTACTCCTCAAGCCTTAAATTTATAGACTTACTACAACGTAAAAACCACTTACACTTTTTCAAAACAATGTACAAAACCTCCCATGAAGTGTGGCACCCAAAATAGGAAAGATTCTAATCTAAAATTATGATCTTATAGATGCCTCCTACAACATATTATATCTATTCAAGATTCCCAATAACTCCCTCTAAATCTAGCTCTTATGCATCATAGAATCTATCATAACACCTATCATAACATCCCACAAAAGTAGGGCATTCTATTTTACTAGACACAATGTCAATATAAAATATTAATAGTCCACTACTACAAGGGACTCATACTTGGCATAACTACCACATCAAATTCTAATGCCCCAATTTATGCTGGAACTAAATATTTTATTAAAATTTAATATGTAACTAACTGTGAGAAAATATTAAATGATAAAATAAATAATAACAGTAAATTTACAAGGTTGAGACACTTAAATTCCAAACATTCTTCCACTTGTCAAATACCTTGCAAGAGCTAAATGGAAACATACCACCAAGAATCAATTGCTAGGGTTGAACTTAGGCCCATAGACTTTAAACACGATTTGAGCTTCTCTCTGCTCATGGGCTTAGCTAATGCATCTGTAACATCCATCAAAGTCCCCACCTTTTCAAGCTTCACCCATCCATCCTCAAAAATATTTCTCACAAAATGATATTGAACATGTATATGCTTAGACCTAGCATAAATATTTGTGTTCTTTTCTAGGCAGATCACACTCTAATTATCACAATAAACTATCATTGGACCATATTTAAAACCAATGTCTAAACACAGTCTCTTAAGCCAAATGGATTCCTTACAAGAATGAGTTTCTTCCATGGGTAAGTGCAGGAAGATGGGGGGCCAAAAAGGGGTCTTAAGTGGCCACTTTTTTTCTGAAATCAGGAAATACTGGCCTTGGATGAGAAATTGAGCATAGTTACACTCAAAATTTGGAGATACAACCAAAACAATGTTTGTAGTGCTCCGAGTCTACTTTCTAAACTACTATTTTATTTTGAAAATGGCATAGATTAAGGGGTTCAAAAGAGGGAGCCACAGAAATTGGTGTTGTTTCTGTCAAAAAACATAGCATAGCATGTTTTGTGGCTCCCTCAAAAGGTCAACTTTTTTTTGGTATTTTTAAAATCGCTTTAGTGAGAAATTAGCTAATAGCATGTAGTTTATGCCTGATTTTTTTGATAATTTTTTGATGAATATTTGATTTTTTACTAATTTTTAAAGTGGACACATCCTAAAAAATAGAATTTTGGCCGTGCTACCCCTATAAATTTTGAAAACTAATTGAAAATTATTTTTTTATTTCTTTAATATTTGTAGAATGGAGTCTAGTTTCTAAATATGTAATTTTTTTGAAATTTGAATGAATAGTTATTTTACAATGAAAAAAGACCAAATAGTGGTTTTTGCCTAAAAACGGATACACAAACAAAAGAAATTAAAGATGAAAGGCTTAACATTGTTAAAATGTGAAAAAAATCACATCGTCAAATAGCTAACAAAGAGCCTAACATTACACATGTGTTTGATTTGTTTGACCTTGAAACACGTGCAAATCTGAGGGTTAGCACGAATGAAATTATGTAAAATTTTGAAGAATATAGAAAAACACGTCTGTGACTGTTCATAAGGCACTCCAAGCCTTTGGGTTGGAAATCCAAAGCAAATCCCAAGCCCAAGGCTTGGGATTCCCAAAGCAAGAAATAACGCGAGCGCGTTATAATGCGCTTGCGTTATGTTTTGCCTTGCATTTTTCTTTCCCGCAAGTCTATTTTTTGTCATGTTAACGCGCTCGCGTTATGTTCCCCTCAAAGTTTTTTACGTTCAAGGCTATTAATCATGAGGGTTAAGGGATAAGGGATAGAGTTGGAGGGTTTAGGGATAAGGGATTAGTGTTTAAGGTATAGTATCGAGCCCGTTGAGGGTCTAGGAATAGGGATAGCGTTTAAGGGTTAGGGATGAGGGATGACAAATTACGGTTGAGGGTTTAGGGTTTAGGGATAGGGTTGAGGGTCGAGGGATCAGAGTTAAGGGTTGAGGGATTAGGGTTTGACATTGAGGGTTGAGGGTTGAGGTTCAAGGGTCAAGGGTTTAGGGATAGGGTTTAGGGTTGAGGGATTAGGGTTAAAGTAGAGTGTGGAGGGTGTAAGGATTAGGGATAGGGTTGGAGGGTTTAGGGATAAGGGATTAGGGTTTAAGGTATAGTATCGAGTCTGTTGAGGGTTTAGGAATAGGGATAGCATTTAGGGTTTAGGGATGAGGGATTATAGTTGAGGGATGATGGATTAGGGTTGAGGGTTGAGGGATTAGTGTTTAGGGATAAGGTTTAGGGTTGAGGGTTGAGGGATTAGGGTTTAAGGTATAGTGTTGAGGGTTGAGGATTGAGGGTTTAGGATTAGGGTTTAGGGTTGACGGATTAGCATTTAATGTTGAGGTTAGGGTTAGAGTGTCGAGGGTAGAGGGATTAGGGATAGGGTTTAGGGTTGAAGGTTTAAGGATTGAGGGTTGAGGCTTTAGGGATGAGGGTTTTAGGCTTAAGATATAGTGTCAAGTGCTGAGGGTGTAGGGATAGGGTTTAAGTTTTAAGGGTTAAGGGTTAAGGGATAGGGATTAGGGTTCAAGGTATAGTGTTGAGGGTCGAGGGATCAGAGTTAAGGGTTGAGGGATTAGGGTTTGATGTTGAGGGTTAAGGGTTGAGGTTCGAGGGTCAAGGGTTTAGGGATAGGGTTGAGGGTCGAGGAATTAGGGTTAAAGTAGAGTGTGGAGGGTATAAGGATTAGGGATAGGGTTGGAGGGTTTAGGGATAAGGGATTAGGGTTTAAGGTATAGTATCAATTCTGTTGAGGGTGTAGGAATAGGGATAGCATTTATGATTTAGGGATGAGGGATTAGAGTTGAGGGATGATGGATTAGGGTTGAGGGTTGAGGGATTAGGGTTTAGGGATAAGGTTTAGGGTTTAAGGTATAGTGTTGAGGGTTTAGGGATAGGGTTTAGGGTTGAGGGATTAGGATTTGACATTGAGGGTTGAGGGTTTAGGGTTAGGGTTGAGAGATGAGGGATCAGAGTTAAGGGTTGAGGGAATAGGGTTTGATGTCGAGGGTTGAGGGTTGAGGTTTCGAGGGTCAAGGGTTTAGGGATAGGGTTGAGGTTGAAGGGATTAGGGTTAAAGTAGAGTGTGGAGGGTGTAAGGATTAGGGATAGGGTTGGAGGGTTTAGGGATAAGGGATTAGAGTTTAAGGTATAGTATCGAGTTTATTGAGGGTTTAGGAATAGGGATAGCATTTAGGGTTTAGGGATGAGGGATTAGAGTTGAGGGATGAGGGATTAGGGTTGAGGGTTGAGGGATTAGAGTTTAGGGATAAGGTTTAGGGTTGAGGGTAGAGGGATTAGGGTTTAAGGTATAGTGTTGAGGGTTGATGGTTTAGGGATAGGGTTTAGGTTTTGTTGATGACTGTTTTGATGCAATCATAACAATAAGCTAAAATTCACATATAATGAACTGAAACTATACTTGAAAGATAAGAAGGAATCATTTGAGATTCAACTAATCCCAAGTCTACAATGGTTCGGTTGGTCAAGTTCAGTTGGTCAATGTGAAGCTGTAATGTTCAAGGGGCCTTAGGTAGTTTAGGTTTGTTTGGTGGTTTACTGGACTAAGAATATGCAAAGAGGTCATAGATTTCAACAAGTATTCTGTTCATTTACATACAAGTGTTACTGTGCTGCAAGTTTCAGAGGGTTTTCTTGAATTTTTGCAGCTTTCTTCTTTATCTATTTATGAAAACTGTCTACTTATAGCTCTGTTATACATGCTTCTTCAAATTTGAGACAATTTCCTTTAGATTTCTACGTTTTCAGCTAAATATTTCAGATGGGTTGGGAAAAGTTAGAAAGATCTAATCTATACCTCATTTAATCTACCGAAGGATCTAATTGTTTCTGTTATGCACTATGTAAATACCACAGTAATTTGATCAAATCCACAGTAAAAACCCTAAATGCAAGTTCTGAGCATTTTCACAAACATACATTTAAAATTGCAAGCTCTCAAAGAAAATATTTCAAAACACAAAGAAGGGCAAGAGAACACTCAGAAGATAGATGCAGAACTCCAGATTCTATTGTATTAGAAACGAATAGTCATACATGATTTACAATGTAGGAATGACTCTTAGTTTCATTGATCATACTACAGAGAACTTACAAGCTTTACAGATATAGTAAGGCAGCCAGACATTCCACGCGCACCTTACTGCAGACAAACAGGCGACCTCCTTCTTCTACCTCTAAACTATGCTAACTTGCTGTATGTTCCTAAAAGAAAAATTCTGTTGTAACCCTTGTTGTTTTCCTAAAATCCCTGTTGTAAAGTATTACAGTGTAGAGAGGCACAATATAAAGACATTCTGATTGTCCTCACTACAGCAAAAACCTAACTGAACCCCTGGTTCAAACCCTTGGTTACAGCAATAAATACAGGTGAACCAGCTCTCAAAAATATCTCTGAGCAGTGTCAAATCTGGGTGAAATATTGCCCCTTCTGAGAAGTTCCGGCAGCTGGGTAATAACTTCTGTTTGTCTGTTGTAGTAATACTCTCAGCTGCAACCTTGTTCTTCACTTGAATGGCCTTGACTTTTTGCATTTCATCCTTATCTTCTTGCTCCTGAGATCAGATTTCCTTCCTCCATGAGGTCACTGTGTTGACTTTCCAGCTGCTTCCTCAACTGCAAGCCTGCAAGACAAGACAAGCAATAAGTATTTCATTTATCACATAAACAACATGAAATTAAAATAACCGTTTAAACCCAGGTGACTGCGCAAGATTGCGGAAATCGGATCCAGAATACTCCTCAAACGCGCCCAAAATGCGTTCAGACTGCTCAAAATTCATCGGGTCAACTATCGCTGACCGGGAAAAATGCCACAGGCGCCAAAAAAACACTTTAAAATTCCACCGCCTCATTTCCCGCCCATCGGCATGACTATCGCTATCGGCGTGTCAAAAAAAACATGTTGGTCGATATTCACTTCATCATCATGATATTCTAGAAATATGATGCACTCCTTTCCGAAGGCCCAGATGACGTCATCATGATATTTCACTTCTGTGTAATGGGGAAAAGAACAACATCATCATCATCATCATCATCATGTTGAAGTAGAATAGGAGGATACGGAATGTGATCCTGCTACTGCTGAGGAAAAGAAAATGATGGTGACGTCATCGTCATATTCGGACTTCATTAAAGTGCAAAAAAATGACGTCATCATCATGTTCAGTTAAGATCAGGGGATAATTATGATATCGGGTCACCTAAGGAGCATGATCAGGATGATGAATGTAATATGACCCTTTTTGCGGCCAAGGTAACCCTCTCGAAAGATCAGGATGATGATGATCATCATATTTGGGGCTTTTGTCGAACTTAGAATAAGACGTCATCATGATATTTCGCCAACCGGATCATGTTTTGGAAAATATCCTGCCGAAGGGAAATCAGGATGATGAGGATCATCAGGTTATTTTCAAAAGGTCTTACTTCATCGGCAGGAGGACTTTACGAAATATCAGGTGGACAAACAAGATCATGATGACCTTGACAATATGACAGGATAAAAAAATATGATGATCCTCCTCATCGAATTATCATGATGACGTCATCATCATACTTCGTCTTCGGAGCATAAGGATGAGTTGAGGTCATCATGATATTTGCGCTAGGGTGATATTGTAAAATATGATCATGCTGTTGCGGAATGGAATATCGCCTTCTTCTTAAAAGACAGGGTGATCATCATGATATTTTCAAAAGGTCTTCAGGGGGATATGAATATGATGATCCTCTTTATCGAATATCATGATGATGTCTCCATCACTTAGCGAATTTCAGCGAATGACCCTCGTGAAAGATCAGGATGATGATCATGATTATGCAAAAGGAAATCAGGAGGATACGAAGTCGTCATCATCATCTTAGCGAACTTTAGCAAATATCATGATGATGACCCTTCGATAGGTTTATAACATGCGCATGCAAATATGCCGATGGTGAATTTTCTAAGTCAGGGTGATCTTATAATATCATCATGATATTATAATATTAGGCGATGTAAAATATCATGATGCTGCTCGCGATACAAAGACCGCTCGACGGGGAAACTTACCATGACTTAAAGTTGACGTCATCATGATATCCAGATATTTGAACCTCAGGATATTATCGGGGGGGGCTTTTCAAATATGATGATGATGTCCTTGATACAGCAAAACCGAGTTTATAAAATATGACCCTCCTAAAATCATGATGCGCATAAGGCCTTTTGATGGGTAAAGGGCACTACCACCTAAGATTGACGTCCGGATATTGCGACTGCATGATTTTTATCAGGTGATAGACCAAGATCATGTTGACGTTGTCAACATGAAAAAAAATATGATGATCACTTGCGATTATCAGGTTTGACCAAAACTTTGACCGTGCATAACTTCCACATATGGACGAATTTTCAAGTGAAGTAAAAGGCAAACCTACATGAAATTTCAAGCTCTTTTTAAATATGAGGTCACAGAAACAAAATATGAACTTTGACAAACTGACCTCATGATGATGACCTACCTCATTCAATATCATGATGATGATGCACCTGACCTTCATTTTTACCAAACCGCCAGAAAGCAGAAAAACACAAGCAGAAGCAAAAAGCAAAACATCAGCAGGGGTCCCCATTTTGCTAAGGAGCATAATGGGGCATGTTGTGAACATCACAACAGGTTTGAGGGATTAGGGTTTAGGGTTGATGAATTAGGGTTTAATGTTGAGAGTTGAGGGTTAAGGGTTGAGGGTTGAGGTTGAGGGATAGGGTTAATGGTCAAGGGATTAGGGTTAGATAAGAGTGTCGAGGGTAGAGGGATTAGGGTTTAAGGTATAGTATCGAGCCTGTTGAGGGTCTAGGAATAGGGATAGCGTTTAGGGTTTAGGAATGAGGGATTAGAGTTGAGGGATGACGGATGACAGATTAGGGTTGAGGGTTGAGGGATTAGGGTTTAGGGACAAGGTTTAGGGTTAGGGTTGAGGGATTAGGGTTTAAGGTATAGTGTTGAGGGTTTAGGGATAGGGTTTAGGGTTGAGGGATTAGAATGAAGGGTTGAGGGATTAGAATTTGACGTTGAGGGTTGAGGGTTTAGGGATAGGGTTGAAGGTCGAGGGATCAGAGTTAAGGGTTGAGGGATTAGGGTTTGATGTTGAGGGTTAAGGGTTGAGGTTTGAGGGTCAAGGGTTTAGGGATAGGGTTGAGGGTCGAGGAATTAGGGTTAAAGTAGAGTGTGGAGGGTATAAGGATTAGGGATAGGGTTGGAGAGTTTAGGGATAAGGGATTAGAGTTTAAGGTATAGTATCGAGTCTATTGAGGGTTTAGGAATAGGGATAGCATTTAGGGTTTAGGGATGAGGGATTAGAGTTGAGGGATGAGGGATTAGGGTTGAGGGATTAGGAGTTAAGGTATAGTGTTGAGCGTTGATGGTTTAGGGATAGGGTTTGGGTTTGAGGGATTAGGGTTTAGGGTTGATGAATTAGGGTATAATGTTGAGAGTTGAGGGTTGAGTGTTGAGGGTTGAGGGTTGAGGGTTGAGGTTGAGGGATAGGGTTAATGGTCAAGGGATTAGGGTTAAATAAGAGTGTCGAGGGTAGAGGGATTAGGGTTTAAGGTATAGTATCGAGCCTGTTGAGGGTCTAGGAATAGGGATAACGTTTAGGGTTTAGGAATGAGGGATTAGAGTTGAGGGATGACGGATAACAGATTAGGGTTGAGGGTTGAGGGATTAGGGTTTAGGGACAAGGTTTAGGGTTAGGGTTGAGGGATAAGGGTTTAAGGTATAGTGTTGAGGGTTTAGGGTTGAGGGATTAGAGTGAAGGGTTGAGGGATTAGAATTTGACGTTGAGGGTTTAGGGTTTAGGGTTAGGGTTGAAGGTTGAGGGATCAGAGTTAAGGGTTGAGGGATTAGGGTTTGATGTTGAGGGTTGAGGGTTGAGGTTTGAGGGTCAAGGGTTTAGGGATAGGGTTGAGGGTCGAGGAATTAGGGTTAAAGTAGATTGTGGAGGGTATAAGGATTAGGGATAGGGTTGGAGGGTTTAGGGATAAGGGATTAGAGTTTAAGGTATAGTATCGAGTCTGTTGAGGGTTTAGGAATAGGGATAGCATTTAGGGTTTAGGGATGAGGGATTAGAGTTGAGGGATGAGGGATTAGGGTTGAGGGTTGAGGGATTAGGGTTTAGGGATAAGGTTTAGGGTTGAGGGTTGAGGGATTAGGGTTTAAGGTATAGTGTTGATGGTTGATGGTTTAGGGATAGGGTTTAGGTTTAAGGGATTAGGGTTTAGGGTTGATGAATTAGGGCTTAATGTTGAGAGTTGAGGGTTGAGGGTTGAGGGTTGAGGGTTGAGGTTGAGGGATAGGGTTAATGGTCAAGGGATCAGGGTTAAATAAGAGTGTCGAGGGTAGAGAGGTTAGGGTTTAAGGTATAGTATCGAGCCTGTTGAGGGTCTAGGAATAGGGATAGCATTTAGGGTTTAGGAATGAGGGATTAGAGTTGAGGGATGACGGATGACAGATTAGGGTTGAGGGTTGAGGGATTAGGGTTTAAGGTATAGTGTTGAGGGTTTAGGGATAGGGTTTAGGGTTGAAGGATTAGAGTGAAGGGTGAGGGATTAGAATTTGATGTTGAGGGTTGAGGGTTGAGGGTTGAGGTTCGAGGGTCAAGGGTTTAGGGATAGGGTTGAGGGTTGAGGAATTACGGTTAAAGTAGAGTGTGGAGGGTATAAGGATTAGGGATAGGGTTGGACGGTTTAGGGATAAGGGATTAGAGTTTAAGGTATAGTATCGAGTCTGTTGAGGGTTTAGGAATAGGGATAGTATTTAGGGTTTAGGGATGAGGGATTAGAGTTGAGGGATGAGGGATTAGGGTTGAGGGTTGAGGGATTAGGGTTTAGGGATAAGGTTTAGGGTTGAGGGTTGAGGGATTAGGGTTTAAGGTATAGTGTTGAGGGTTGAGGGTTGAGGGTTTAGGATTAGGGTTTAGGGTTGACGGATTAGCATTTAATGTCGAGGTTAGGGTTAGAGTGTCGAGGGTAGAGGGATTAGGGATAGGGTTAAGGGTTGAAGGTTTAAGGATTGAGGGTTGAGGCTTTAGGGATGAGGGTTTAAGGCTTAAGATATAGTGTCAAGTGTTGAGGGTGTAGGGATAGGGTTTAAGCTTTAAGGGTTAAGGGTTGAGGGATAGGGATTAGGGTTTAAGGTATAGTGTTGAGGTCGAGGGATCAAAGTTAAGGGTTGAGGGATTAGGGTTTGACATTGAGGGTTGAGGGTTGAGGTTCGAGGGTCAAGGGTTTAGGGATAGGGTCGAGGGTCGAGGAATTAGGGTTAAAGTAGAGTGTGGAGGTTATAAGGATTAGGGATAGGGTTGGAGGGTTTAGGGATAAGGGATTAGGGTTTAAGGTATAGTATCAATTCTGTTAAGGGTGTAGGAATAGGGATAGCATTTAGGGTTTAGGGATGAGGGATTAGAGTTGAGGGATGACAGATTAGGGTTGAGGGTTGAGGGATTAGGGTTTAGGGATAAGGTTTAGGGTTGAGGGCTGAGGGATTAGGGTTTAAGGTATAGTGTTGAGGGTTTAGGGATAGGGTTTAGGGTTGAGGGATTAGGATTTGACGTTGAGGGTTGAGGGTTTAGGGTTAGGGTTGAGAGATGAGGGATCAAAGTTAAGGGTTGAGGGATTAGGGTTTGATGTCGAGGGTTGAGGGTTGAGGTTCGAGAGTCAAGGGTTTAGGGATAGGGTTGAGGTTGAAGGGATTAGGGTTTAAGGTATAGTGTTGAGGGTTGATGGATCAGAGTTAAGGGTTGAGGGATTAGGGTTTGACGTTGAGGGTTGAGGGTTGAGGTTCGAGGGTCAAGGGTTTAGGGATAGGGTTGAGGTTCAAGGGATTAGTGTTAAAGTAGAGTGTGGAGGGTGTAAGGATTAGGGATAGGGTTGGAGGGTTTAGGGATAAGGGATTAGAGTTTAAGGTATAGTATCGAGTCTGTTGAGGGTGTAGGATTAGGGATAGCATTTAGGGTTTAGAGATGAGGGATTAGAGTTGAGGGATGACGGATTAGAGTTGAGGGATTAGGATTTGACATTGAGGGTTGAGGGTTTAGGGATAGGGTTAAGAGTTGAGGGATTAGGATTTGACGTTGAGGGTTGAGGGATTAGGATTTAACATTGAGGGTTGAGGGTCGAGGGATCAGAGTTGAGGGTTTAGGGATTAGGGTTTGACGTTGAGGGTTGAGGGCATTTTCTATCAAGAACTTGATTATGAGGGATTGCCCTTTCATTGTTATGCCTATCATATGGCGGAGCATCTGGCAAGCCCTTGCAGGAAAACGATGTGATCAATGCAAAGGATGTGATGAATCTATAGCAGGACAAAATGCGAGCGCGTTATAGCACGAGCGCATTATAACGCGCTCACATTTTGTATTTCTATTGAACAGTAAAAAAGTGGTTACCCCCATGATCCAGGCCCACATACTCTGTTTTCTTACTGATTCTGCATGTGCTCCGACAAAAAAGAAGTGCTTTCATGCTATTGGGAAGTTCACATGCACATTTGACACATTGTACCACCTTTGCATGATCTTTCCACCACCTTTTCTGCTTTGCCAACTTGAGAAGGAGGAAATAACATAGTTTTCACACCAAGTTTGATATATATCTATTCAAGTTTCAATTTTTGTAGTGTTGCAATGTTAATTGTGATTCAATTTTAGGAATTTAACATTGAAAATGAAGCAAGTGGTGAAAAACTCAAATTGTTGAGGAGTTTGATGCAAGAAGATAAAAACACTACATAATTGGGTACTCTCTCCATTCAAATCTTCATTTTTTAGGTACGTCAAGTCTTTACATGCATGTTCTTTACATTTTCCTTATTTTAGATTGAATTACTTTATCATGCTTTATCATACATGTTTAAAATAGACACATTCCCAATCAAGAAAGCAACCTACAATCTCACATGATGCCATGCATATTTTCTACACTTGGGCTCTTTAATAATTATGTGTAATAAACAAACCTTAGTTCATACCATGATGTCAAACTATACAAGAATAAATCCTTACAACATAAAAAAAATACAATCCCACTATTATCTTGTATTCATTTCTTAGGAACTAATATTGGTCTCTTTATCATGCTACAGACAAATTCTCCGTCATGCCGAGGAAATGATCAAGAATTAAACCAACACAGGAAGAGATAGAAGCTAAGAATGCAAAGAAAGCAATGGCTATGAGGAAACTTTGTGAGAAGAGGAAATTGGATACGATAAATGAAGACATACCAATTGAAGAGGAACCACAACCAACACAAAGAGATATGGTATTGGCAACACAAAGAAAATGAATGCAAAAACTTTGTGGTACGAGAGATTTGAATACCATAGTTGGAGACACATCCTTTACCGCAAGTCAACATGTAGGGACACCATCTACCACATCTCAAGTTGAGAGTACATCATCACTCACATGTGATGAAGGAGGTATGCGATCGTTCCCACCTCAACCTCAAGGTATGTCATCTATTCCATCTTCGATCGAAGGTATGCCATCTAACCCATCTCATTTAAATATTGATGAAATTCCTAATGTTGAGATGAATTTACCTAACTTGACACCACCTAGAATTTTGCATAGAAAGCCAAAGTATTTGATTGATATTGATGAGAATATTTTGCAGCCAATGGAAGGTAAGATTCCAAAATGCACTTGTAGAAGATATGCTAATAAGATTTGGAGATTATTCTTTGAAAAGTTAAATGAGACTGCAAGATGTCAACTATTCATTGAAATGATGTGAAATATAAAGTATAGGTCTATCATGAAGATTCTTGGGTTGAGAACATCAGAGGCTTCAAGTGAAAAGTCTATTGTCAAGAATCTAATGAGTGTGTATGAGAGTGTGGGTAACACCTCATGCACAAAAGATAGTAATGCAACACGGCATGTGATTACATCGACTATAGTAAGTAGTCAAATGAGGAAAGCTCGTCTCATTAGAAAGACAAGTCAAGAATTGAGAATTAATAGGAAAACTTTATCAAGAGCCATTGGAAGATGCCAAAGAATTGAGGACACTAATGCCAATGAATTTGGGCGTTCTCAGGAAGACTACCACGAAAAGATAAACCAATTGTTGAAGCATTGAGATCACTAATTGAAGACTTTTGGAAGAATTACACAAGGGTATCTCTGAATCAAAGGGATTTGGTAAGAAGGAGAATCGGTAGTTAGAACCGCGAGCCACATCCAAAGCATTTTTTGGATGAGAATCAAACACAATTTTATGGTAAATTTCTAGAAAAGTATCCTCAAATTAAAATTTGTCAAAGATATTTTGAATTGCTAAAACCTTTCTATGTTAAGATAAATCACACATGCACTACTTGTTGTTGTAGATTACATATTGAATTTTCTTACCATTTGGATGCTTATAGGTCTATATGTTTAGATATGCATACTAACAATGATTTGCAGGGTTGTGCCATATGTGCCCCACCAACATCTTCAAGAGACTTCATATCAAGAATTTTATGTGAAAGAGAGGAAGGTCAAATATTCTACAAGAAATTATGCTTGGATGGCACATGTCATCGTTGCGGTGGCTTGCAACATTTGCCAATATGTGAACATATGGAAATAACACATGCGGTTGGAAATGAACTAGTAGAGTTTGGCAAGTATAAAATAGTGGCATACAATACAAAAGATGGTAAAGAAGCAAAGAGGTGTGAATTAGTTATTGAAAAGATTCTAGTGTATCAGTTTATGCCTATATTTCATGATAGCATAGTGTATGAGTATGCAAGACATGCCCATAGAGCTCGATGGTTGGACTTGCAATTCAAGTTATGCAAGGACACATTTCCGGTTGGTAGCATTGTTTCATTCGTCGACTTTGTAGAGAACTACAGTCTACAACCACAGCGTGAGGTGCAATCACAATATTACAACTCCACATAGGTTTCTATATTTGTGCACATCGCATTCATTCGTGCGAATGATAGTACAGAGGATGACAGAAAGATTATAAGGGAGTATAATTTCTATATTAGTGATGATCGTATGCATTCTACGGAGTTTGTGCAAGGTTGCTTTCAGGTGTTTTACAATGATTTGGCTAGAAGGGGCATATCATTCAGTCAGCATATCATATGGTCAGATAATTGTGCGTCACAATTCAAGAACTCACAGAATTTCTATTGGTTGAGTAGGAGGCATAATTTTACAGGTATTCAACATATGTGGAACTTTTGTGAGGCCGGGCATGGAAAGGGGGAGCATGATGGTGCAGGAGCATGTATCAAAAGAGCCATAGCATGAGAAGAGTTAAAGTATAAAGACAATGCAAAGTTGACAGATGCAAAATTGATTGTCGAGTGGTGTAATGCTTCCATGGGTCCAGGTAATGAAGGTAAGTCTTTAGTTCGTAGATTTTTTTGGTTGATAGATGATACTAACATTGCACCATATGAGGATTGTTGTACACTGACAGGATCAAATGAGATGCACTCTTTCAAAAGCTCAATTGCAGGTTCATGGAGTATCCATACACGAAAGATGTCATGCTTTTGTTCTTCCTGTACAATTCAAGTCTGGGATGAGTGCGAGTCAAAGGAGTGGGTTGATGAATGGTAGTTAATTTATCTTAGCCCACTTGACACGTATCGACCCCTAACGACACTGGAACTAACACAGATGGAATCGTCAGTTGACTTTGACCACATATCAGATTTAGTTCAACCAGGTAATATAGGGCATGTATATGCATCTAATTTCATCTAGTTCAACTAGGTAATGTCATCTTACTTTGTAGTGTTTTTGGAATGTTGACTAATTTCATCTAATTTGCTACACATATCAATGTAGGGCACGTATATGTAGTTATTGCAAATGAAGATAATGAAGAGGGAACAGATTATTACTTATGTCGTTGTGTTGAGGCCAAAAAGAAATTGGAGGCCCCTATTACAGATGGAGAAAACATCGAATACCCTACAGGATTAGTGGTTATTACTGGAACATGGCTTAGAAGGTACCCACATAAGAGTGTTAATATTTGGCTATTTCAGGACTTTGACATGCATCAGAAGATTCTTCATTACTCGAACCTTGTCGTGGCATCCAATGTTCATTTGATAAAGTATCGGGGTAGACCTTTGAACAAAATATTGTGGAAGGTGCATGAGTCTGACCATGAAGCAATACTTGACACAATAAAGAGTAAAGCAGACCCAGATGGTTCATTGGATTAATTTGTAAGTATTCACATTGATTTTGTAAAGTTATGTTACATTGAGTTGTAAGTATGCACATTAATTTGTAAGGTTTGTCTTTTTTTATTTCCTCCTGCATTTTTACACATATGTATACATTTTTACATCATCATGTTATGCATTTTTGGTGTCCTACTCCTGATGTGACCAAACTCATAACTCAACCTACTAGACACCATTTGATGATCTCTCCAACACTTTGGATCCAGGGCGCCCAATCATGATGATGACCTATATACCATTCTCCCAAGGCGCTCATAATGAATGAAAAGAAGACCAAGGGCGCCCAAGCTTAACAGACTTATTTCTTTCAATTTTGATGATCCAAACTCTTACAATATGACATCCACTTTCATGCCTTTAGATCTTCCTTCACATATAGGGCACTAAATCAAGTTGAAAAATCTACATAAGGGCGCCAAAATGGATGAAAGGAGACATGAAATGCACCTTAGGTCTCCATGCTAAGGTTTGAGCCATTAACGTTTCTTGATATTAGGCAATCATGATGATGGAACTTAGAGATTTTTCCTTTCCTATGTGCTCATCTAAGATGCTTGAATGATAAGGAGCACCTTGACCTCTATAATGTACATTGGGCACCAAATCAAGGTGATTTTAAGTCACTTTGAGTCTTTGGGGTCAGTTTGAGTCTTTGAGTCATGTTGCAAAAAAGTGTCAATGTTGTCAAGTTGCACAAAGCAACTTTTGCATTTTTGGTGTCCTGCTCGTGATGTGACCAAACTGACTATTCCAACACGTCTGGATGGGTACATTTACGCTAGGCATGGTCCTATTTTTCACCCAAACATGTCGAAACAGTCTGAGCTACATTGTACCGACGATATCCCTGAAGAGTCCAAAGTGCAAAAGGCTGCAATCTTTGACGAGATGTTACTCAAAAACTGTGTCACTTAGAAACATTCTATCTAAGGCAACGTGATCACGTAAAGTGCCTCTACAATAACCTCTCTCAGTTTTTTATATCTTTGAGGCATTTGCCCGTGGTGAAAGGTTTTCTGCTGCCCCAAAAATTATCAAAAGGAGGCAGTGTAAAGTTGCAAAGGGGTGTAACTTTTGTCCTACTCCTGATGCGACCAAACTAACTCTTCTAACATGTCTAAAAGGGTACATTTATGCTAGGCATGGTCCTATTTTTCACCCAAACATGTCGAAACAATCCGAGCTACATTGTACCCACGATATCCCTAAAGAGTCCAAAGTGCAAAAAGGCTGCAATCTTTGACGAGATGTTACTCAAAAACCATATCACTTAGAAACATTCTGTCTAAGGCAACGCAATCACATAGAGTGCCTCTACAATAACCTCTCTCAGTTTTTTATAGCTCTGAGGCATTTGCTAGTGGTGAAAGGTTCTCTGCTGCCCCAAAAATTATCAGAAGGAGGCAGTGTAAAGTTGCAAAGGGGTGTAACTTTCGTCCTGCTCTTGATGCGACCAAACTAACTATTCCAACGCATCTGAATGGGTATATTTACGCTAGGCATGGTCCTATTTTTCACCCAAACATGTCGAAACAGTCCGAACTACATTTTACCCATGATATCCCTGAAGAGTCCAAAGTGCAAAAAGGCAGCAATCTTTGACGAGATGTTACTCAAAAATTGTGTCACTTAGAAATATTTCGTCTAAGGCAACATGATCACATAGAGTGCCTCTACAATAACCTCTCTTAGTTTTTTATAGCTTTGATGCATTTGCCCGTGGTGAAAGGTTTTCTGCTGCCCTAAAAATCGTCAGAAGGAGGCAGTGTAAAGTTGCAAAGGGGTGTAACTTTTGTCCTGCTCCTGATGTGACCAAACTGACTATTCCAACGCGTCTGAATAGGTACATTTACGCTAGGCATGGTCCTATTTTTCACCCAAATATGTCGAAACAGTTAGAGCTACATTGTACCGACGATATCCCTGAAGAGTCTAAAGTGCAAAAAGGTAGCAATCTTTGATGAGATGTTACTCAAAAATTGTGTCACTTAGAAATATTCCATCTAAGGCAACGTGATCATGTAGAGTGCCTCTACAATAACCTTTCTTAGTTTTTTATAGCTCTGAGGCATTTGCCTGTGGTGAAAGGTTTTTGCTGCCCCAAAAATCGTCAGAAGGAGGCAGTGTAAAGTTACAAAGGGGTGTAACTTTCGTCCTACTCCTAATGCGACCAAACTGACTATTCTAACACGTTTGAATGGGTACATTTACGCTAGGCATGGTCTTGTTTTTCACCCAAACATGTCGAAACAGTCGGAGCTACATTGTACCGATGATATCCCTAAAGAGTCCAAAGTGCAAAAAGGTAGCAATCTTTGACAAGATGTTACTTGAAAACTGTGTCACTTAGAAACATTCCCTCTAAGGCAATGTGATCACGTAGAGTGCCTCTAAAATAACCTCTCTTGATTTTTTATAGCTCTGAGGCATTTGCCCGTGGTGAAAGGTTTTCTGCTGCGCCAAAAATCATCAAAAGAAGGCAGTGTAAAGTTGCAAAGGGGTGTAACTTTTGTCCTGCTCCTGATGTGACCAAACTAACTATTCTAACGTGTCTGAAAGGGTACATTTACGCTAGGCATGGTCCTGTTTTTCACCCAAACATGTCGAAACAGTCCGAGCTACATTGTACCCACGATATCCCTGAAGAGTCCAAAGTGCAAAAAAGCTGCAATCTTTGATGAGATGTTACTCAAAAACTGTGTCACTTAGAAACATTCTGTCTAAGGCAACGCGATCACATAGAGTTCCTCTACAATAACCTCTCTTAGTTTTTTATAGCTCTAAGGCATTTGCTAGTGGTGAAAGGTTTTCTGCTGCCCCAAAAATTATCAGAAGGAGGCAGTGTAAAGTTGCAAAGGGGTGTAACTTTCGTCCTGCTCCTGATGCGACCAAACTAACTATTCCAATGCATCTGAATGGGTATATTTACGCTAGGCATGGTCCTGTTTTTCACCCAAACATGTCGAAACAGTCTGAACTACATTTTACCCATGATATCCCTGAAGAGTCCAAAGTGCAAAAAGGCAGCAATCTTTGACGAGATGTTACTCAAAAATTGTGTCACTTAGAAACATTTCGTCTAAGGCAACATGATCACGTAGAGTGCCTCTACAATAACCTCTCTCAGTTTTTTATAGCTCTGATGCATTTGCCCGTGGTGAAAGGTTTTCTGCTGCCCAAAAAATCGTCAGAAGGAGGCAGTGTAAAGTTGCAAAGGGGTGTGACTTTCGTCCTACTCCTGATGCGACCAAACTGACTATTCCAACGTGTCTGAATAGGTACATTTATGCTAGGCATGGTCCTATTTTTCACCCAAATATGTCGAAACAGTTAGAGCTACATTGTACCGACGATATCCCTGAAGAGTCCAAAGTGCAAAAAGGTAGCAATCTTTGATGAGATGTTACTAAAAAACTGTGTCACTTAGAAACATTCCGTCTGAGGCAACGTGATCATGTAGATTGCCTCTATAATAACCTTTCTCAGTTTTTTATAGCTCTGAAGCATTTGCCTGTGGTGAAAGGTTTTTTGCTGCCCCAAAAATCATCAGAAGGAGGCAGTGTAAAGTTGCAAAGGGGTGTAACTTTCGTCCTACTCCTAATGCGACCAAACTGACTATTCCAACGCGTTTGAATGGGTACATTTACGCTAGGCATGGTCTTATTTTTCACCCAAACATGTCGAAACAGTCGGAGCTACATTGTACCGATGATATCCCTGAAGAGTCCAAAGTGCAAAAAGGCAGCAATCTTTGACGAGATGTTACTTGAAAACCGTGTCACTTAGAAACATTCCCTCTAAGGCAATACGATCACGTAGAGTGCCTCTACAATAACCTCTCTTGATTTTTTATAGCTCTGAGGCATTTGCCCATGGTGAAAGGTTTTCTGCTGCCCCAAAAATCGTCAGAAGGAGGTAGTGTAAAGTTGCAAAGGGGTGTAACTTTCATCCTGCTCCTGATGCGACCAAACTGACTATTCCAACGTGTCTGAATGGGTACATTTACGCTAGGCATGGTCCTATTTTTCACCCAAACATGTCGAAACAGTCGGAGCTACATTGTACCGACGATATCCCTGAAGAGTCCAAAGTGTAAAAAGGCAGCAATCTTTGACGAGATGTTACTTGAAAACTGTGTCACTTAGAAACATTCCGTCTAAGGCAACGCGATCATGTAGAGTGCCTCTACAATAACCTCTCTCAATTTTTTATAGCTCTGAGGCATTTGCCCGTGGTGAAAGGTTTTCTACTGCCCCAAAAATCGTCAGAAGGAGGCAGTGTATTAAGTCAGGATGAAAGCCTATTCACTCTAGGCACCTGTTTTTGACCAAATCACACATGTGCCTTGAACAAGTGATGCTACAAGTGGTGAACAAAATGGGCGCCTTGAAGAATTAAGCCCTCCAAGACATCTTGCAATTGCCTAAAAGTCCAAAATTTACATAAGTGAGTTAAGGCGCCATTTTCCATCTCCAGAGCCTCCTTTGAGCGCCTTAACATGGAGTGAATGTTTTAGTCTATGAAAGATTGTGCCTAAAGAATATAACAACCCCTTGAGTCACTAGGATGAACTAAGTTAACAAAAGGAACTTCATTGAGGGAGGCGCACTTGTGCATCTAGACAACTCCAGTTTAGCGCCTGAGAAAAAGCATGTTTAGAGACACCCCTCGAATGAACTCTCTAGAACCAATAACCATAGCTCAAGATCCATAACCATGAGAAGATAAAGCATTAAAAAAATTCATCTAAAGGATGGGAAATACCTCTTAGATGATAGTCTGCCGAGTAGACCAAGAGTGGGGAATGAGAATGCTCGTCGAAGATACACCTAGCCACAATGATTGTCTCCAATAAGAATCTTCTCTAGGTCCATAATTAACTCACGTCCATATCCAAGTGAAAGTCTCCTTGGTCTTCCTACTAAAACCTCTAAAGGGTAACCATCTCAACAAGTGTCTTTAATGCCAAGAGAACTCTAGCCTCACCCAAGTCTCAAAGTATGTATGAGAACCTACAACCAATCAATCCATGTTAAGCTCCAAATACAACACCACATTATCATGAAGCTCCCAAGCACATGACCAATGTACTCAATACCAAGAGAACCAACAAGACCACTGTCAAAACTCCAACTACAAAATTAGGTATCCAAACATGACATCATGATCTAACATCTCCTCCTAGAAGATCACATGCACCAATATAGACATCCTAGTCTCAAGAGAACTTGTATCATGCTAATACTCTAATCTAGAATCAAGAGTCCACCAAGACACACTACCAAACACCTCTAAACCAAGGATCAACATCTACAACCACATGAAGATAACCAGTACACCCAACCACTATATAAGATCATCCATCACTAGGTGACAAATACACATCACTATCAAAGCAATATGCATTCAAGTCATCCCACTATAATCAATGAGGTCTGCATCCCAAAAAAGAATGCATAACTTGTAGATCCCAACCATTGAAAACATGCAAAATCATCATCACATTAGTAAACTAGTAAACATCATTTGCATCCATACTTAAACCAATCTTATTGTTGTGTTTGATGTGTCCTCTTTCAAACAACCATTTAACAAAATTTGAGTCCAAACAATAAACATTTAGAACCATAAACATCTCAAAGTCCAAAATCTAAACATTCTATCATCCTTAATCATTTCCATCATGGAACCTTGGTTTGAAAAAATCATTATGCAAGATAAAAACCCTATGCCTATTACCTTGTCCGAGGCTCATGCAAAACCCAAAATGATTAGCCTAGTACCATGTGTCATGTCCCTGTTCCCAGCTTGATCATCAAATGTATAATGGATTAGCCTATTCCTCATTCCCGGAGGCTAATTCTAAATGATGAGGGAATGAATTGGTTTCAGACTAACTCTATTTGTTTGTTTTGCAGGAACAAGGTCATAACCCTAAAATTTGACTAAGTATGGAAGCTTGGGAGCCTAGGTGCCCATTTCACTCCATTTTTCCTTACTAAGTGCCTAGCACAAGGATCATCCAAATTAAGCACCTAAGAACCTCAAGGCGCCTATACATGTTTCTAGGGATCCTCCAATTGAGCACCTAACATAGATGGATGGAGATTGAAAGTTTTGAAGTTAAAGATGTCCTTTGGGTGAACTCACAGCACTAGGCGCATGTGTTGGTTGGAACTCCTCGGATCTGGCACCTAGGATTGAAAGCCTTTGATGAGGAGAGAAGTCTCAAGGGTTGGTCTGGCACCCTCACTTGCCCACCCCACCCTCAGAATGCGCCTAACCTTCATAAGGCGTTAACATTCTATTTTGAGCGCCTAGTAGGGGGTAATGGATAGATTGAAGGCTTGGGAGCTAAGGAAAGTCACTTAGATGAATAATCAAGATTGAAATGAGAAACTCCTAGCCAAGGCGCAAAATTCCTCAATTTTGGCATCCAGAAATCAAATCTAAGTAAGGTACTCTTTCCATTTGCCAAAGGCTCTATTAGTGCCCTTGGTTGATGATCTCTCCAGACACCTGAAATGGCACTCAGTGGATCTTTCAACTTGTATCAGGAAGAAGGGAAGCATTCTCAGTGTTGTTCAGATAATCTAAGTTGTAAAGTTAACAAGGAATAGAGCCAAAGGACAAGGCACACTTATTGGTCTCCATCACCTTAGAAATGTGCCTAATGCAGTTGGTGTCAACTTCCCTCTTTCTAGCCTCCAAATGGCGCCTAGAGTCAAAAAAGGATTTCACTGAATAATGTTAATGTTTTGAGCATCAAACTCTGCTTGGCGCATACCTATGCTCTTGCAACCTCAAATTGGTGCCTAGGGTTCAGTCATCCTCCTAAGGCGTGGTTTTGCTCCTCCATAACCCTGTTTTGGCGCCTAAACATGGAAGTACCTTGAAGACTTGGATTAAGATGGAATTCACCTCCAGAATGTTAGGCGCTTGATAGAAGATAAAGGTGCTAGGGTAAAAGAGCTTCAAAAGTTTGATGTCAAGTGTGAATTGAGATAATAGGCGCTGATACCAGTTGACATTACTCCAAACATGCGCCTAAGAGAGATGCAAGTCCCCAAGACCAATTTTGGAACAAGGTGCTCCATCAAAGGGTAAGATGATAATCCTTGGAAGTCAAGTGTTTCAAAGATTCTTTGAGAAATTGACAAGTTGTAACCTAGGCGCCAAAACCCCTGAGAATCCTCCTATCTGGCGCCTAGTCAGAAGAACACTAATATTGCGCCTAAGTGAATTTGAGTGTCAATATAGAGTCATCAAACCCCACCAGACATTCATCCATGTCTCTACCACCTCAAGGAAGCGCCCAGCTTAGGATGGCTCCTAGTTTGGTCTCTACTACCTTCAGTTGGCACCTAACCCTAAGAGTCTTGCAACTATGACGTTCATCCATGCAACAAGCAAGGTGATGCTCCCTTATGATATTGTGAGGTGTTGACATTCAGTTGACATCATTGAGTTTGATTGAGTTGACCAAGTGTAGACGCCATTGTAAACATCAAGGCTTCAAGGCCTTTCTTTTGTATCTCCATTGAATAAGTTGTAACTTCATGCTATTGAAAGCATTATCCATGTAATAAGACATTGCAAGTTGATTGAGTCAAATAACTAGACAAGTACCCAACTCTAAGGTTGATTCATTCAAGTAGTTATCTTGGATGTATATCTTTGTGTTGTTGAAGTAGTTGATGAATTGATAGCAAGTAAAATTGTTTAAGTAAGGAAAAATTTTCGTAGAACTAATTTGGTATCTTACACCATGCCTATCCATCAACCATCACAATGCAATCAAAATCCTAACAACATGCCCATGATCCAAGATCAAGTGCAATCATGCAAAGATATTATCAATCACAAGCTTATTAAGAATGAACTAGAGTCTTCTAGTACCATACTTTTCCATCAAACATCATCATGTAATCCATGGCCTATCAAGCCTATCAAAGAAAATGCAAACATCCTATGTAATACAATTGGACTTTAAATATTTGAAGTAGCCATCTACAAATATCCATTCAAAAGTGGATTTATAATGCAAGTATGGATGCCATCAATAAAAAAGATTTGTATTAACCAAATATCCATATAGGCATACATCAATATCTGTTGATATAAGTATAACATATATACAAAATAGCCATATAGGCTTACAAGAATGCCATATAGGCATACAATGTCAACTATGTACAATACAAAATATATGTCCACAAATGCCATATAGGCATACAACAAAGGAACACAATAAAAAGTCATTCCCCTCTGGCTGGTGAAGAGAATAAATCACGAGCAGCCTTTGATCTTCTAGGGGATGGAGACATGCATGTGGGTGGTCTACTACGAACCCGAGGGCTACTCCTCCTATTTAGTTCTTCCTGCACCTTTACCTATTACAATAAAAAGTATAGACATTAATATATAGAAATTACATGTTATAAAAAAATGAAACATTTAACAAAATAATCACTTACCACTAATATATAATCTATCTCCTCACTTGTCTCAGTAGCAGGAATAGGCCCTGGTGATGTCATGTCCTATAGAAACCATCCAGATAGAAATTAAACTTCAAATCAATAATCTTTTGATTTTTCAAAAATAGACAACTATAACAATGAATGTAAATTGAAATTTACTAATTTGCCTCATACCCCTATCAATGCCATGGAGCTATGAATCGCAGAGGCCACACCCTGCTCCATTGCCCTATGAACATGGGGAGGTGTCTCCGCAGCCTGCATCATCTGGAAATAAAACAACATTATTCAATTACGAAAATTATAATAGTGATGCAAATCATGGCTCCTAACATACACACACGTTCATCTAAACATGGAAGTACACACAATAAAACACACAAATCACATACAAAAATTTAGTAAGTACAATTCATTCATTAAACTATTTATTTTATTACCTCCGTAAAGCTTTGAAGTCCACCACCGCTGGCAGGTGTTGCCATGAAATCTATAGTATTAACCTATTCAACATCCAAAATTAGAAATTAGAATACCATTCATATAACGATGCTATTCACATGTAATATTTATAATTGTTTACTAGTTACATACCTCGACAGTAGATGATCTAGTGAAAAATTTAGGTGGAGAACCATTGAAAACTACATCGACGCTATGACCCTGAAATTTCATTAAAATCATCAATTTAAATTAGTTAATCTTGTATTTCAAAAATAAAATTTAATAAATTAAATTCAATAAACTTGCTAATATTTACCTGAGTATCAAGGCTGAAAGTCTCACTCAGGAGGGTATCTGTCATCACCATCTACTCAGCTGCAGATGTAGCCTGTGCACCTGCATCCTGACTGTCCATGGGGTCATAACCATAGGCTGACCCGCAAGCTTGGCAAGTATGCGGTGGGACCCTACTCCTCGCACTATCTCCCAACCCACTCTGTGTTGCAGGATTGGCATGCTCTATGATGCTCTGGGTCAAGGCACTAATCGACCTCAGTGTATCGACCTCAACACTCTCCTTCACAATGGAAGGGATAGAAACATGCTTGTGGGCTGGTCTACTGATTACTCATCTCACTACCCGCTGTGGGTCAAGACGTGCCCCTGGTCTATCCTGTGCTGAGCCCCCACCTCTACCCTGGAAGTCCTGCATATCAAAATACTTTGGCACTTTATTGAGGACAAACTCGCAGTAGAGTTTCCTCAAAAAGTATTGCGGGACCTCATTATTATTGCATGGAGGATGGTCAAAAACCGTCAACCACCTCTGCCCGAAATTGTCCCTTATCGCTTGGTTGTTGCACCAATGGATAGGGAACCTCTTGCATGTAATGGGTGGAGGTTGATTTGTTTGTGGGTTTGTGAAAATTGAACATAAGTCTAATTTTGTAATTTGTAATTTTTTGACATCTTGGTATGACAACTTGTCTGCATAGTAATCTCTAAACTCTCTCTTTTTATCGGTCCAACTAGTTATTTGCTTGCTAATTAATTTACATTTGATAACATAGACTCAAGAGATTCAGCAAGCGTGGACCTATGCAAGGTTAAAGTGGAAGGATCTTTCAACCTTGCAATTATATCTTCAATTTCTTTTTTGTTGTTTTCAATTTGCCCCATTATATTATCTTGTGTTCCAGGGGCATGTCGAGGAATGAATGGAGGAGGTTGTTGTTCTGCAGGTATTTCCTCCTCAGGATTTTGTGGATTTTGAGGAGGAGGAGAAGGAGGAGGAGGAGGAGGTGCATTAACATTTCCTCATAATTAATGAAATATACATCAAAAATCAACAAAAACTTACCTATTTAGAAAGAAATTTAAACCAAGAAACAAAGATAACTCACCCCTTTGGAGTGCTCGACGTCGCGGTGGCATTTTGGTGACGAATTGATAAGCTTTTTGTGTTGATTGGCATTTTGCAGAACGCGAGCGCATTTTTGAGGGTTTGGAAGCCGCGGGCAGAGGAGAAAATGAGAATGAAATGAAATTCAATTACTTTTTTTTTAATTTATACTAGGTCATATGGCTCGGTAATGATGAGCCTAAGGCTTGTCATTACCAAGCCATAACGCGAGCGCATTATAACGCACTCGCGTTATGACTTAAATTTTTTTGAAATTATTTTGGCCACTTTTTGGCCCCCCATCTTCTTGCACTTACCCCCATATACCCATCCTCTATAGTGGAAAAAACAACCACAAATATCACTTATTCTTCAAAATTATTTCACAACTAAAAAGAGTAAAAACATAAGCACTAGTGGATCTTCTAGTATCAATATCACTTGCCCAATTTAAGTCCACATAACCATGAATATCAAGAGAATTCCTATCTCCAATTAAATTACTATGATAACACAAGGAATACTCTAAGGTATGCTAGAAATATTTGAAGACTCTCTTAACAATATCCTAATGAATCCATCCAAGATTAGACATAAACATATTGAGAAATCCCACTACTTGGGAAATGTCTGGTCTAGTACAGATCATAGCATACATTAAACTACCAACTTCACTCTAGTAAGGCACTCTACTCATGTCTTCCATCTCTAATGGGGATGTAAGATATCAATGTGTAATAGATAATTTTATACCCAATGTAATAGGAATGCACAATGGTCTACCATCTTGTATGTTAAATATTTTTAAAACTGAATTGACATACTTACTTTGGCTAAGCCATAGATTTGTATTATCTCTATCTCTTTTTATCTCCATCCCAAGAATGTGTTTAGCCACATCAGCATCTTTCATTTCAAACTTTGTTGAAAGTTGAGATTTTAGTTTTGAAATCAAACCTTTACCTTTTCTAATAAACAACATATGATCAACAATAAAGCAATAACCAAGAAATTATCACCATTAGATTTAAAATAAACATAATTATCATATTTAGAATGCTCAAATCCCAAACTCAACACATATGTATCAAATTTCTGGTACAACATCCTAGGACTCTATTTCAGACCATACAAGACTTTCTTCAATTTACAAATCAATTTTTTTTACCTTTAACCACGAAGTGCTCTGGCTATGTCATATAAATATCCTCCTCTAAATCACCATGAAGCAGAGTAGTTTTCACATCCATTTGATTGGCCTCTAAGTCATAAGATGTAGCAATAGATAAGAAGAAACTAATGGATGCCATTTTTACAATACGAGAAAAAATATCACTATAATTAACACTCTCAACTTGGGAGGCACATTTCACAACCAACTACACTTTGTACTTCTCAATGCTACCATCTAAACCAATCTTCTTTGTGAACACCCATTTGTAACCAACAAGTTTATGTCCTTCAAGCAATCTAGTACTAGGTCTCATGTATCATTCTCTTTCAAGGCTGTCATCTCTTCATCCATGGCAAGTTTCCAAGACTCTGCATCATTAATATCCAATAACTCTTGCAAAAATTTGAGTTCATCAATGTTAGCATTCAAAGAAAATATACATTTCTAATCATCAAGAGAATACCCATACCTTTTTGGTGGTTATCTATTCCTAATAGATCTTCAAACAACCTAAGGTTGAGGTTCTTCTTCCCCTTTTGATGATTCTAAGCTTGATGAGCTCTCCTCTACTTATTGTTTATCTTAGGGTCTTGATTCAACTTTCATATGCATAAAAAGAAGTTGAATCACATGTTTATGTTCACTTTGTCCTAGATGTAATACAACATAAGAAGGCTTAGTTTCTCTAAAAATCATATGTAACTATATATTACCTTCTATGAAATAAGATCCCAAAAATTGTATCCTTTCACACCATAATCATAGATGATGAAGATAAATTCCATAGCCTTGTTCTCCAACTTTGTTCAGTTCTCCCTTAGCACGTGCATATGCCTAACAACCAAAAACTCTAAGAAGTCCCAATGAAGTCTTGTGACCCAACCTTGCCTCGATGGGTATTTTATCCACAAGATCTGATATAGGATACCTATTAATCAGGTAGCAAGTAGTGGCTACATCTTCAACCCAATTGTTTTTTCTAAACCAACACCACTAAGCATATTCCTAGCTTTCTTCATCAAGGTCCTATTCATTCTTTCTATAACTCCATTCTATTGTGGAGAATACAGAGTTGTCTTTTGTCTTGGAATTCCATAATCTTTATAGAATCTATCAAAATCTTTAGAGAAATATTCACTACCATTATTAGTTCTTAAACAATTTATTTTCTTTCTAGCCTACAACTCAACCATTTCTTTAAATTCTTTAAATCGACTAAAAACTTCATCTATTTACTCTTTACACGATAAATCTATGTCCTACTATAATCATCAATAAATGAAACATAATAAATAGAATTTACAATAAGAGGAAAAATAATAGAACCAAACACATAAAAATGAATAAGATCTAAAATACCACAATATTTATGAGAACTCGAGTAAAATTGAACACAATTTTATTTTCCACAAATACAATGCTCATAGAAATTAAATTCAAGATTACAATTTAAAAGACCTTCAACAAGATTTTTATTTCTCAAGGTCCTTAGATTCTTCTCTCTTATGTGGCCTAAATTCTGGTGCCATAACATACTTTTCTTTGTAGGTAATTTTGATTTAGTAGAAAGGGCACCCTTAGGTACCTAAAAGCCATGACCATCCATTGAAAAGGAAACCGTCTCTTTTTCCAACAAAGTACAGCCACAAACTTACTTTTCATAGAAGCACTATTGTACTCAATAGTGCATGAATTAAGTTGAAACAAGGTTTCCATTCTACTACCTATAGCAATCACCATAGCCCTTGTCACAATTTCACACTTGGTTAAAAAAACTAAACTTGCAAATTGGCATCTACTAGTTTCCTCACAGATAATAGATTATGTCCTAATCCTAGGATATGAAAGGCATCATCAAATTTTATAATTCTACCATTATAAAATTCATTTGAATACTACTATAGAAAATACTATTTAATTAGAGATTATCACCCAAGTACACCTTGTAACCTTCATATTTTCATACTTACTAAAACAATGTCTTTTAGAAGTCCTGTTAAAAGATGCACCTAAGTCAATAAGACATTCATTCTCACATACATGAATGGCCAATGTTACAATGAATATGTCACCATCTTTTTACTTAGATTCTAAATCAAAATTAGCCTTCTTTTTATTCTCTTCTTTGCAGTCCTTATGGAAGTGGGTAGGTTTACCACAATTTCAACAAATAGCCTTGGACTTTCCAAGAGATTTTGATCTCCACTTATGCTTAGAACTAAAATTTTCATGCTTCTTATCATTCTTCTTACCTCTATATTTTGTTCTTCCTCAAACATTCAAAGCCTCTTTGGCACTCAGAGAGGCCTTCCTCCTCATTTCTTCAGAAAGTGAAGAAACAACAACATCTGCTACTTTTAGAGTGACTAAAGTACTCCTAATGGCCATGAACATGCTATCCCATGAGTCTAACAAAGAATAAAACAATGTTTGATATGTCTCCTCTAGGTGATTGCAATAAGTTGGGTCCATGTTTTGGTCAAAAAACGTGAAAGTCAAAGTTTATCAAAGTTGGGGTAAAAAATTTTAAGCACTTATAGAATATTAACATGGTGTAAAACTATGAAATATAGGATTTGTTTCTAGTTTTCAAATATGTAATTTATTCTAATGACTAGATGATAAAATTTGGCTTTGTATATAATGTACAAAAGTGACCTTTTTAAAAATGTATGTTTTACACCAAACATGCACGTGTATAGCTAGCATAGTTTAACCTAAATGAAAGTATTTTTCTAATTCCTTTTGTGAAAAGATGCATATGTGCTAATGTTTGGTGAGGATATTTTTTTGTAATTTTTTACTAAATAATTTTTTAACTAATTTTTTATTGGGTCTAACTTTTTTTTAAAACCCCTCGTGTATGAACAACATAATTTGAGCTATAATTTGAGATAAAATAATCATAACATGATTTTTTCATTGTGTAGAGAATGATGTCTATATTTGTTAGACATAAATTTTTTTTTCAAAAAAAATTAGAATAAAAAGTTCTTAAAAAATAGTAATATATGTTATTTCAAGTTTATGAGTCCCTTTGTTTAAAATCTAATTAATAAATAGAAAAATATATCTGAAAGTAAAAAATTACATATTTAAAAATTAAACATTATCATTTATAATGGGTTTTAATTCACTCCAAACATTCTAAAAAAAAGTCATCAGCCATATTGCTATTGCCGAAGTTAGTTTTTTACTTTTGTTATTACCATGAAATTGTACAGGTCCAAGATTGAGTGTTGGATTTCCACATCAATTACAAGCCTAAAACCAAAGCAAAAGCATAGGCTTTAGATTTAAAATTTCATAGCATGTACCCATTCTAAAATGAATGAGTACACATTTTAAAATAAGATGCATGCCCATTTCATAGCATGTACGCATTTCTATTATATCCATTCTCAACCTATTTTTTAGTAAAATGTACTATGCCATCTTTGCAACTTTCTATTTTATAAGTACAACCTGCTAGTAACTATTTCTACAATTTTTTTAATGTAGATGTCTCATATAATATCTTAGTAAGCCATATCATATTCAATTTTTAAAGGGATTCGATCATAAGTAGTATTTTAAAATGGAATCAAGCACAAAAACTATTTTTTGTAGGAAGCAAGAAAATGATATTATTTTTAGAGGAATCAAGCACATGTGATATATTGAACAAAAGAACTACATCTACTAGTACTTTAAAAATCTTCAAGGAGTGAGTGATCCATCTAAAAGTAAATTAAATATCATTTGTTAATTTTGTCAAGATAGTTTGGTAATTATGGGATCAAATTAACATCAAGAAAGAAAAAGGAAGCTTATGACACCTAAAGAAGTTGAAACACATCGAGAGGATGCAAAATGACAAAGAGATAGGATAGATAGGATTTGAGAAATGAAGTACGTTTAAGCATCAAATTCGGTGACTATGGAAGAGGAGAACATTTAAGAGGCTGGCATGGACGAGGTGAATGTAAAATATGCAAATATTGAATAATTCAAAAATATGGAAAATGTGAGTATAGAAATGAATCCAGGGAAGTCTTCAATTACACTCAATGATAATAATATTAGTTGTTTAAACAAACTAGATACAACAATGTTGATATAAATTTAATAGAAACAACACAACAAAAAATGTCAGTGAAACCCCTTGTATGAATGAAAATGAAAATATTTTAAAAAATTTGAAAGAAATGTATTACATAATCTAAGTTGTAAGATATCTTGGAGAAAAATTCAAATCCATGCAAATAGATTGTATAAAAGGAGATGAAAATTTAGGCATATTTGTAAGAAGAGTTTTTTTTAAAAAAGGGGGATAAATTCACCCATACCATTAATATAAAATTTTTGATAGTATAACGATAAGTTGCCATAAAGGCCTAGAAAAATGCCCTACATCGAGATACATATATCCATACCCAAAAAAAATTGTAACTAAATGACCAGAAAACACAATGAGGAGGAAAGCACATAGATTAATCCTCAGTAGAGGATGGTTCCAATAGAGGGAATAACATTGGAAGTGCCATGGAAGTGGGCCTCGATGCCATATCCGGGCAATGGAGTCAAATAAAATTGATGTCTCCAAATACCTCATGAGCCTTCTCCGCCAACCCTCCTGGAAGTTGAAACGCATGCTTGACCAGAGTAGAGTTTAGCCTCTCGATATTTCCAATGCGCAAACCATCCTTCATAGAATTATACACCGAAGCCACCGCTTTTGTACTGCCATAAGAATTGGATTCCCAATGATGATCCTTGTAGTGAACTCCAAGTTGACACAGTTTGTATCAAACACCATTTGTGGTTTTGTGGTTGTGTAGTGGCCTTCCAGCTTGGGTTTCCATCTGAAAGGGGGTAAGTAGATGCGGTAGTTGTATACATTTAAGCCGCCATTATCTAGGGAGGAGGAGGACCTACACAAACTAAGACAACAAAAGAGAGAAAAATATGATCATTTATTGTAAATACGAGTTCCTGTTACCGCTATTAATACATCATATAAGGTAGTGTGGAGTACTCTTCCTAGCTTTACAGAGTAATTCAAATGGACCTGGAATAAATGAGAAATAGCCACCATGTTATGAGTGAAAGATTTCCTCCCCCTTTGAAATGATATGTGCATTAAATGAACAGTGATGCTAGATATATATTGGTTGTGGGAAGGGTATTATCCAGCCGATGCTGCTTGAAAATGGTAGTTGATCATATAGATCTTACAATAGATATTTCATATAGTGATAAGACCTACTTTAATGTGTCAAGTGGAGCAATTAATATGAAGTGACCGCAATATGGGCATGATCATCATTAGGTTAACCATTGTAGACAAAAACTTTAGAAATGAAGCCATTATCCACCACGACAATATTTGAACTTGAGTTTTGGTAGGGCCTTTATGGAGATGGTCATATGAAATTTATTTCTTGTGGCACCACAACAAGATGGGTGTGGTCATCTCATCGATGAGAGATCTTAGGGACCGCGATGGAATTTATGTGTTGTTTCTCCACCTCAGCCATCTTGGCTAGACCATATGGGAGTCTCATGCGATGTGGATCAAATACTTAGGGCATGTTATCAAATACTTAGGGCATATCCCCATGCGGCTACTTAGGTTATTTTCGCTAGTAACTATTTGTGGAGCTACCGGTCCCATGGATGTTTTATTTTTCTGCTTATTTTTAAGCAGTGATTTTAATCGGAGGCGCAATGTTTCATGCCATCAAACAAATAGCCCCTTGGACATGGAAGTCATAACCAACGCCTCCAATTGAAACAAACAGTGATTTTAATCGGAGCCTCCAAATTCAAGCCATCATTGGAAGAAATGTTTCATGCTCATCCGACCTCGACTTTCTGATGCGCTCAATTATCCAAGTTCCACTGCTATTTTCAAGAAGAATGCCCCCCCAACGTCGTCCATGACATTCAAGAGAACATTGACGAATGTAGGAGATGCAATGTCATATTATATGGCTGTGGTCGAGTCTCTCGAAGGGCTCAAAGTAGAGGTGAATCCCTCCAGTCTTACATTTACTGAAAGTTTCAGAAGCTGGATTTTACTCTTACAGTGGAAGCGAGGAAAAGTACACCTGTTGCGTACGGATATCTAAGTTGGATTGATAACAAGGGGCATGTGGTGAAGAGCCCTGTTGTGGCATTGTTTGATTAAGAAAGATCCATGGACCTTTACAATAAAATCCATGGCGCAGAAGCTTCGAATGGGAGTTCGATATTCTTTGCTTATTTGAAATTATAATGTTCTAATTTCGTTGGAGAGTGGTATTACAAGTAGTAATTTAGAAACTCAAGAAATACTATAATACATAAGTAAATCCACACCAAAACTCTAGGTTTGCATCAAGCAAGAACCAAAATATCCCCTTCAAACTCTTAATATCAGTTTTGAATTTCGAAGGAAAACAGGGGATTCACACATTAGAGGAAATAGCAGGAACATCGTTGAAATTACAACACCATTTCAGAAACAATATCAAAACTTTAATTAATAGCAAGCATTCAACATTTCAGGTATTAACCAAGCACAACATATGCTTCAGGCTTTATACAAAAGCTGAAAATGATTGAATGAGCCATCTGTTGTCTAGCAGCCTGAAAGATCAAGTATGCATTGGGTCATAAGGGAAAACAAAATAACTGAATTCATGCGAGGCAAACAAAAACCCAATCACCATTTGGATACAGGAAAAACAAACAAAAAAATTGTCAGACATCAATCCACACTAACTACTAGACAAAAATCTCTCAAAAAATAATAAAAAATGTCTGTCCAATTACAATCACATTCTGGGCCATCTATGAAACTTTAACTTCAGATACCATTCAGCATTAAGGATGAGGCATTGTGCAACTTCAATTACTGATTACATTTGCAGTGCACATGAGGATTGTAGCCTTATTACATTTAGATTGAGTTAATACACAAGTATGGTATGATAATTGTGCTCGTTCCTCAAGTCTACATAAAGAGCAAAATGGATGGAAAGAAAACCATCCAACTTGTAGAAAAATATGAACAGAATGAATAAGGAGTCAAAGTTGAAGAAATGCAATCTTTCCAAAACAATGTAAAAGGGGAGACTACTACAAACTAACAATTAAGGAAATATAGAAACAGGATTATGCAGAGATCATCTAAACCAGAGTCGTATGTGACTGAAAATGCTCTATTCAGTGCCTCAAACTAGGCAAATTGTTTCCCACATACTGCATGAGTTATAGGTTCCTTCCACACATGATGTGTCAGGAGTGTTCAAGTTCCAACTTCCCAATTCACTTCTTTGATTATTCTCAATTAAAAACATTGATAGATCTTGACAAAATTAGATATGGTTTGAACAATAAAATCAAATTATGTTTTTACACGACAACATTTTCATTGCTTTTAATGAATTCCATTAAGGCCATTCGAGCTAACCCTGCAGTAGAATCCATTGGTATTGCTTCATTGTTTGGTATATTATTCTCATACTCATCAAGGTAACTAGATTCATTGTCTTCTTCTTCCAATGTCAACATAATATTATGCAAAATACAACACACAAAAATTGTTTTTGGCAACATTTGCAAATTTGGATGGCAGATTTTTAAATTCAAAATTCACCATATGCCTTTTAGTTTTCCAAAGGCACGTTCAACAACAATATGAGTTGAAGATAGTTTAAAGTTGAATGACCTTTGATTATCTGTTGTAGCTCCACTAAAAGGTGTGATTAACCATAGTAACAATGGATATCCACCATCACCAACAATGTACTCTCTCATATATGATGAATCAATAGAAACTGGAATTCCATTTAACCTCTCTACACCTTCACATAACCTGTAGAAGGAAGAATTTCTTAGAAGCCTAGCATCATTGATAGTTCCAGGCCAACCTGTAAAAACATCCATGAAATGCATATTACTATCAACAATGGCTTGTAATGACATATTGTAGTTGTCATCACGATCGTACCAATTAGATGAACATTCATTAGCTGGAAGCTCAAAATCAACATGAGTTACATCTATAGCCCCACAACAATTTGGAAAGCCCTATTTTTGGTGAAATCTATGCTTTACACTTCAAGTGTTGAATGATCCCTTGGCCATTGTATGTAGTTTCTAAATCTCACATGCATAGCAATAATGAACTTGTTCACAACTCTTGCAGCTGTTGACTTTCCACACCCAAAAAGTTCACTTATGTTAATAATAGACATTCTAGATGACAATCTTAGAATAGCAATAGCTACTTGTTTCTCAACTGGAAGCACCCTACTTTTGATAGATGTTGCTAATGATAGAGGTATATCACCTTGCTTGAGATCTTCATACAATGATTCACATAGAAATTGAAACAATTCATATGGTAACCTAAAGATGCTACAAAATCATTTGTCATCACATTTAACTTTAAAAATATAATGGTTGGAGGTCACGAATGCAAGGAATGTGGCTTGATATACCATTCACCATTAACCTTCCCTTCCCATTGACAAGTAGAAAAATCTGAATTAACAAGTATATTTTGTTGCTCATCACATATTGCAGGAAGCTTCAAATCTATTTCATCTTCTACTTCATCATCTGAATAATGAGAAGTTAGAGATGATTCTTTCTTATGTCTCTTTAATATGTTAGTTGAATCTTGAACATCACACCAAACTTGCAATGCTATTTGGTGTATCACTGAAAGACAATCTAACAACTAATTAATACATAGGGGTTTTCCTAATAATACATAATAATTAAGTGCATTTTTTTAATAAAAACACTCTCCAAAAAAATTATTTTAGTATGTCTCACTGAATAAAACAAGAAATCATGGTGTTTATTTTCCAATGGAGAGTTTCTTTACCTACCTGGATTTTAACAGACTTATACAAATGCTTTTTAACATGCGTAATGTAATTTAATTGCATAACTTTGATACACACTATTAATCATATAATTAGAATTTAGGTCATAGTCAATATACAGTTCCTGCCAAGATGTTAAAGCAGCAGGCTCACCGTGACTATCACTAGCACTTGCACCTATAGAAGGTTCAAGGAGTATGCCGATAGGAAAAACCGACAAGTTTAGAAATTTCGGCATGAATTTTTATGGCGTGAGATAATTCCGAGCACTATAATGTTGACATATAAAAGCCTATTGGCTAATTAAAAAAGTCAGGTAAACATAGAAAATGTTTTTAGTTCAAACAAAAGTTCTCTCGATCTAAGCGTACAAATTAGGCACTTAATCATTAGTCTTATGGCAATAATCTTCATACAATAAATATCTCTCTGATAAACTGCCCAAATTTGGATATACAGTTCTGTTTATAGCCTCATTTACAGCCCTGACTTTGCCCCAGTTTAGAAGTTGTAGATAAAACCTGGATTCCACTCTCCAACAGAGAATATAATGAAGTCACATCCTCAATACATAAAATCTGGATTTACAAAATGTAAGGGAACCTCAATTCCCCAAGCCAAGATTTTCCAAAATAAAGCTATCTTAAAACAGTGTGTAAAGCATACGTCACTATACATCCCTCTACTTAAAGTCTTAAACATCATCTATTTCTATGGTCAAATAGTCAATAGCAATTTTACATCCACACGGATCTTGGGTTTCATTTCCTGAACAGCTAAATAATAATCCCTCAAATAAAATCTTGCATACAATCAGTGACCTACCTGACAATCAAAAGAACAGTCAGGAGCAAAACCTATTCAATATGGAATCAGTATACATTCCACTCTACTTAAACATCATCCACTTCAATGATCAAACAGTCAATAGCAATTTTACATCCACACGAATTTTGGGTAGATCCGTTTTATTCCCTGAGCAGCTAAATAATAATCCCTCTAATAAATTCTTCCATACAATCAGTGACCTACCTCACGACCAAAAGAAGAGTCAGGACCAAAACCCATTCAAAATCGAAAATGACAAGGCATCCATCACTGGAAAAAACACTGATATTTCAGAAACAAAACCTCTTGAGCTTTATATCTAATCACAAAATCATAATTCCTCTGCTTTCATTGTTGACTAAAATTTAGAAATAAACTGTAGCCTTTCTGCCAGTGGAGTTGAAGTGTAGTTTTACTCCTTTCATCCTTACACTATTAGAAAATATATTACATCCTTTCATGCAAGGAAAAAATTGAGTCAGGTCTCAAAACAATTGGAGGTTTATAGCTTCTGCATACCAGGGGAATAAAAGAAAATGGATAAAAAAGAAAAAACAGACAGTGCTGTCAATTCAACTGGTAATTATTTTTGGATTTGCAATTATATGTGTTTGTTATTCCATTCTTTGAGGTTTGCTCTGCTGTTAAGATTTACTATGCTACCATGACTATTGATTTGAAGATTTTGTTTTCCTTATATTAGAAGAGGCATTCATTAGTTTTGTTTTTAGCTTTTAGAATTTTCTTTTTAAATTTGTTTTGTGTGTGAGAGAGAGAAGAAGGCAGTGTTGGGTGTTAACATTATTGGAAGTCTGGCAGAGATAAGAATTATATTAATAAATTAGCTCAATGTGATTTAAGAATACAAATAAAATTTATAAATAAAAAAAATAAAATGTTAAACCAAGAAAGAACTTTAAACAGAAAATTATAGGAGATCATTGAAAGTCAATGCAGGAAAGCATATTTTCCAAAGCCAAAAAAACAACACTCAATACAAAATGTTAAACCAATACAAGAACCAAGAACCAAAATTTTTTTAGGAAACCCATTGACAGTGAAAGCAGGATTCCCCATCATCTTTTAACTTTTGTGCAGAATTATCTCTACAAAGATTAAAATTTGGTAACTACATTCTTGTCTAAAAAAAACACAGGTAAAGGATTCAAAAGCAAAGTTGGCATTCACAGTAGGTGAATTGAAGGAGAAAGTGAAAGGCACAGGGCTTCCCATGGTGGTGATTGCACAAACAAGATCAAGAGGTTTTGTTTTGCATCACTGGAAAAAACACTGATATTTACAATCATGTCTTAACATATTTGAAGAAAGACATTTCCATTAACCAGTTTTAATAAGGCTCTGATTTTGAACGAAGATTTTCACACAAAGACATTGACACAGCTAAAGTATTGCCAATATAAAAAATACACTTATTATAAAATATTATAATTATCTGAAAAATATATATAAATAAATTGTCATGAATTATAAGGTATAATGTCTCAGTTAATGTCTTGCCCAATTTATTAAAAGTACAACTACTTTATCTCCAATGTCCTTCAGCACGACCTAACAAAACCAACCATCAAAAGGTCCTTGTGCTTGAAGAAGCGGGCAAATAAACATTATTAATTGTTCTACTTAAGTTTTATTCCTTGATTTATAAGACTGCAACAGTAAGTTGTAACCATAATGTGTTTTTATATCCTGCTAAAAGAGCATAAAAAGTTCTAAGAGAATTTAGTTTGAAAATGGTGAAAAATAAACATATCAAGTTGGATGGGATGTAAAGATAAAACCCACCATCAACATACAGAGTGGGTCAGTCACTAGCAGATGATAATTAGTAAAGCTATCATAGAGAATGCCCAGGTCTTTTTCCTGAAAGAGACATTACAGAACTTTGTGCTGATTGAGAGCTAGCATTCAAACATGTCCTCTTGCTTTTCTACTCTTAATTTATAAAGCACTTAAGGAAAGAGCAAGGAATCTCCTCTTAGATTGACTCTACGTTCAAAACAGGCATTCCTAACAGTCTCAAGCATGGAACAGGAATTTAGAATAAATAAATTCTTCAGAGATCTTGTCAAGCATCCAAGAATCATTATAATTCTTCACAATTTTTCTTTAGCTACTTCTACCATGAAGGTATGGATTTATATTCCATTAAATTTGAAGCCCACTTTATCACATCTCTTTAAATCTCATACATCTGCTAAGGTATTGTCAAATTTTGAGTTGAATTCCGTATTATAGTCATTCAATCTAAAGAATAAAGAAATCAGTTATGCAGTTCAATTATTAGGTAAATCAGTAGAATAAAGAAATCAGTTATGCAGTTAAGCTATTTTTAATCTCCGATTCAATAAAACTATTTATGAAGTCAACAACCAATCAGATGAACTACTCTCACATATAGCAGGTGGGACATAGTTTTACAATCATATACTAGATGGTAAATGAAACTGGAACAAGGAATAAACCTATTGACATGCCCTAAGACTATAAGACTATAAGACAAAAGACAAATCAATAGACTATAAGTCTAGAAGTAAATCAATAGACCTAAGATTTCAGCTGAAAAAATAATATCCAAATAAGAACAGTAATGTTTTTAATGCAGGACAATATTCATTAGTCAATCTTCTTTTGCATATGATTGACTGATTTTCAACATTGCTTGACCAATATTGTTTAGTGTTGAAACCATGCTCATTTGGACATTGATTTTCTGCTCCTCAAGTTTTAGTAACCTTTCTTCATTCAAATCATCCTTGTTCATGCGTTGTTCATGGCGTTTCATTCGTCCCTCCTCAGCTATTTGTAGAGTAGAAATCAACAACTTATTGTTTTCAGCAATAACATCCTTCATCCCTGTTGCATTGAAAATTGATTTTCGTTTTTTTCCTGTGCACTGTTTGTCCGTTTCACTACCATTTTTAGATTGGTCACAACTTTCCATATTTGGTGTTTCATTGGAGGGTAGTGTTGTGACCTAATCACACATCGCCCCATCACAGACGGGGACCCCCCTCTTTTTGGGTTTGGCGTTGAATTTGCCTTATTTTGGCAGTGATCTCTTATCCTGCTTTATTCAGCAATTTGGGATGTTTGCTCACAGTGCAATAGTAGTGGACTTTAGCAAGTGAAATTTTAAGTTATGATGAGCATTTTCAAACTTCTGCCTAAGCGGACATTTAAGGTCACCTTGCAAGATGTTCAATTTTCTAATCATTCATGACATCTCAAAATGTCCACTTCAGGTGGACATTCGTATTCATCTTGCATTTCAATTTTCTTTTAACTTGCATGACCATTCATTAAGTCTGCCTAGGCGCAGGTCAGTGATCTATTTGCAACGTATAAGATTTAAGGTATGTGTGGGCCCATGAAATGTCCGATGGCTATTCCCATCTTCATGCATAGTTATATTCGGGGTCTGCTCGATGGTATCTGTCTCTCACTTTGGCAGGGTCTAAAAGTCAAACCATGCATTAAGCAAGTGCTTATCATAGCATCTCCATGTCGCTCAGCATTATACATTAAGCATCCAAAAAACCCACCTCAAGCGGACTTTCACGAGTCCTTTGCATTTCATACTCTTCAGGTATCCTGTGCAATGATGAGAAAGGTCTGCTCTCTCCATTTATGATTGCCAACACATATCCTTTTGGAGATTTTGCAAATCATGATAGCATTTCACACTTGATAGCATTTTGAAGGAAGGTATGCCAAGCATGGCATAATAACTGTTCAAGCATTTGAAGGAGTATGTGTGTGAGACATCATAATGACCGCTCCATCTCAAGCATACTCATTTGCACTATGTATTTCATGCAGAAAGAAGCACATGTCCGTGATGATCTGGCAAGAGTAAACGTGAATGATATACCCGCTCCAAGTACTTATTGGTGATCAGTTTGTAGGAAGTTGTTTTTCAAATGAGAGGATCCGCTGAAAACAATTAGTGGCAATTAGATTGCATCATTTTGAGAGCGCATGTAGGTATCACCATTTGCATTCTAAACACTATACAAAGAGAATTCTAAGGGCCGCTCGGGAGCATGACTCGGCTTCATAGTTTACTTCTTCAAGCTTATACACATTGGCCTCATGAGTCTGCTCCAGGCATGCTTTTGAGCAGAGAATACAAACGAGTCTAGGCGCGCATTCCCGATTGCTTTATAGTGCATAGTGTTTCAAATTATGCATAGGGCATCCAAACCTCCGCCCAAGCGGACATCTTGGGACACTTTGCAAATATGGGAAATAAGCATCACGCAGCATGATATTAAAAGTCTTCTTAGGCGGTCTTCTTATGACACTTTGCAAACTCAAACACTGGACTAATGCAGATGTACATCATGAGTCTGCCTAGGCACTTCGACGAGGGTGGTTCACATTTCAGAGTATGCATGGGACACGTGGACATCCGCTTGGATGCGCGGTATCCGTCAGAATTTAGATTTTCTTCATCAACAGTCAAATTAACGCTCCAGGTGGTCATTAAAGGTTGATTTGCCCAAAATAGAAGCCTAAGGATATATTTACTTAGCCTGGCAGCGTATCGTATTGGCATATTTTGAATCTCTTTTAGAAACGCATAATCACTTTGCCCAATATGCATCTAGCCCCTGGATACCCACCAAAACGCACATTCAAGGAGATGTTTCAAACTTAGCAAATTTATTAAATATTCTGAGCATGGAGTTATGATTGGCATGGTACGATTACTGTTGAAGCATTTGAAGAGATATTTGTGCAGGGTATCATAATGGCTGCTTTGTCCATGATAATCCAGTGAGGGTAAACATCTCTATATTTCTTCATCATGCGCAGGTGAAAGATTCATTGTTATATTTAGCATATGAAGTGCGTATTTGTCATTCACAGTGCATAGTAACACTTAAGTAATTAACCATTGTATGAAGGTTGCAGTCCATTCTATCCTTGGCATCATATTCATTTGAATTCCAATATGTGGCTTGGGTCGTAAGGTGGTATATGGTCTATTTTCGCGAGTGGGATGTTAGCACAATCTTTTGAGCCTTTTAGAAATCTCCATATGTCATTCATGTGCCCACCACGTCAACTCAAGATATACATGCATAGTATAGGCATTTTAGAGTACAAAAGTTTGTCTTGATAGTCTGAGCATTCAAACTTTAGATATTGCTTCATCGGTGATATAAAATTGGGCTTTTCTTGTCACATTAAGGCAGAGCGAGGAACCACATCATATAATCTAAAATATTTTGATTTTGACTTGAACATTGGCAACCAGTAGGGGGGGTGTTTCGCGATTTGAAATCAGTATTTTTCACTGGCATTTGCAGATATATGTTTGAAACCAAAATTCGCTGGGGTAGGGATAAAGGTGTTTAAACATAGTGAAATGGATTTACAACTGATGATCCTAATGTCCATGACACACTCATCTATTTCAGTTTCACATTTCTAGTTTTTTTTAGAGGGGGCAGGATGTTTCTAAATTGCATATTTTAGTCCCACATGTGTTAAATGGTGGAAATTTGTCCTTTTGCACTTTTTGAAGCATCATTTCAATATGCTGATATAGGATATTTATGCAGGTGAGCGATGAATGAAGAAGAAGAATGACAAGAGTCGGCACATGGGAAGGTTCAAAGGATGGAGTAGTGTTGCTTGAGGAGGGAGGACATCGTCGTCGCATGAAAGAGACTTGTACCAGATGATCAAGATCCAACACCAATTTCATCATCAAGATCATCATTTGCACAAGAACAAGAGAAATGGGCAGGTTCATCAAGCAATCCATGAATTATACATTCAAAAGTACAATTGTATGATTGACAACAACAAGAAATTTAACAAAATTCCCAAGTTTTCCAAGTTCGAAGCAGCCAAGTTCCAGAGGTGAAAATTCAAAGATTTGAAGACTACTCCCAAAAGATGACAAAATTTGGGAAGATATTCTGAGTAATATGAACACAAAGAAAATCAAACCAGTTTGTTTGATGCTGAGGTGGCACGTGCACAACATTGATCTAATTGCAGTCTGCCATGTCATCCGTCTGCATTCAATGTTCTAAAGATAGTAAATTTTTGTAACAGACTACCTTGTTGTCAAAATCTTGGCCATTGATTCTTGAATCAATCCTAGCCATTCATGTAATTTTGAGGTCTATAAAAGGGCTCATTTCTCTCATTTGAAAAAGAAGATTATCAGAGAGAGTAGGAATCAAGTAGTAGGAGTAGATGCTGTAGAAGTAGATTAGAGGAGGCTCTTCGAAGTCATGGAAGAGACATATGAAATTGTTATAAAAATACATTTCCAAAACCAATACAAGCTCATTGTTGGTTCGCATGGCAATTTTGTGTGATTGAGGAATGTTAGCATGGTTTCTAATGTTCGAATATGATGGAGAAATGTTTCCAAGTAGAGTAGAATTAGATTAAAAGTTCATTGATGTAATGTTTATATGTGAAGATATTTGATGAATTCCTTCATGGTTCATACTTTTTATGATTTGCCACTGATAAGTCATTTTGCAAAGTTAGCCTAAACCACATTTGTTTTAGTTCAGTTGTGGATGCTTGTTCAAGTTGCGCCAGTAGTGGGTGTTTGGATGAAAGTTTACAACATGAAAATCCTTGAGTTTCCTTAGAAGATTGCACCGACTTCGTGTAGTTGTTCATTCCCATGGTGAAGCAAAGTTTGGTTTCATGAGGACTTTGTCTATCTTAGCATATTTCATTATCCCATTGTCCTTAGATTAGCCTTCTAAACCCTTGCCCTTTTGCATTTTCTTTTCATAGTCGGTTAGAGTAAGTTCCACTTCACAAAAAGGAGAATAACATATTTGATTGGAATAAAGAGTAAATTCAGTGTAAGTCCCTTTGTGAGTTTTAGCAAATCACATCAACTACAGAGTCTATCCATTGCAAGTCAAGACCTGACATTTGGAACCTTGGAGTTGTCTCATTGGATCACATCGTTTAGCCTTTGAGAGACTTTGTTCAAGAGAGGATAGAATACCTCGGTATTTTATTCTGAGTTTGCATGTGCATAAAAAACACATCAATAGGTAGTTCATATCAAATGCAAAGGTTGTGTTAGAAGAGTCAATAGTGATATTTCCTGGATTGATGGCTCGATCTTTACCAAATGCAGTCTCCATTGCATCAAAAAGTTTAGTAATGAACTTTGCAGGAAGTTTCTTTTCAGCCCTCTCCTGAGTTGTCATATTCCAGTAACTATCATGCCTAGATGGAATATTATGCTCATAGTCTCTAATTCTTTTGTAATCAGGTTGAAGATGCTCCCAACGATCTCGACATTGGTTGGTTGTGCAAGAAACACCATGAGAAGAGCAATAGTCTTGAATAATTTTCCACTTTTTAGTGGAATTTAATGCCTTTCTCATTGCACCACCACTTGATTGTGTTTGTCTCTCAATTTGTTTAGCTTCAATTAGGACCATTGTGTTTGCAATGCTCCAACGAACTCTACTTTTTACTTGAGGAAGTACCTGAGACTGATTTTCTATGACTTCCACTTCATCAGTTGGAATTGTTGATGTGTTTTCCTTGCACATACAACATAGAATAAAATACTGGTGTACTCTATCCTCTCTTGAACAAAATCCCTCAAATGCTAAGCTAAGTGATCAAATGAGTAGACTCCAAGGTTTTTGATTTGTTACTTTTTGTGTTGCGACTTGGGATAACTTTGCAGTAGAATACGAATTACTGTTTGACACAAAGGGACTTATGTAAATGCTCAACAATAGGAAACTTGTTTCTCTTGGATAACATGTAACACAGCTTCTTCGAAGGTCTACCAATACGACAACTTAAGATATGACAATGGAAGCTCTTGAATCTAAATCTAACAGGATTTTAAAGAAAATGCAAAAGGAAATGGGCTTAGAAAATTCTAATCTAAATGTAAGCAATCACCACTGATTCACCGGAATCTCAACCACACTTTACTTCACCATAAGGTAACAACTACACAAAGGTGATGCTATCTTCTAAGGGAAAAGTAAGATTTTTCAGATTACTTATGCACACAAAGTAATTGAAGTTAAGCTCAGATAATGTTCAGACTAACCATGCACTACAATCTGCCATCGACAAATTATAAATGGTATGAACTATGGAGACACCGAACATGAATTAGCAAGAACAACTTCCATAAAACATAAAACTAAATTGCTAAAAACAAACTAAACTGATCTTATTCTATGAGTGAACACTTAGAAACCATGCAATCATTTGAAACGACACAAATCACCATGAAAATTTCAGCAATGAACTTGTATTTATTTCAACAGAGTCTTGAGCAACAATTTCTTAGAGTATTCCCCCTTTACAAATGAGAGCAAAATGGGCTTATATAGGCCTCAAAATTTAATGGATGGCCTAGATTAAAACTTGAAATCAAGGGCCCTTATTGTGCCACGCAGGCAAGTGGTTACAAAATTTACTAAAATTAGACCTTGCATTTATGATGTACCCACTAGGTGGAGTATCCTCATTTATGACCCCTCCTTTTTGTGGTGAACTCCACAAATCAAGTCATGACATGTATAACCTCCTCCGTAGGGGCACTCGGCAGAGTTTGAATGGTGCATTCCATGATTTGCAGCTCCTCTATGCATTTGGCAACTATCATCTCCCAACCAGCCATGGATGTCTGAATCATGCCCATGAAAGTGGAAAGTGTACAAATATCATTCAACAACTCCCTGGAAATAGCCTGTGTATGCTAAAAATACTTTTTACACATCTTGTCTTTCAACAAGTACTCATCAATCTCTCCATTAGAATCAACTACCTTGTTTATGAAAACAAGTATTTTTCTTTGCATCTCTTGAAGTACTTCCCTTGTTTGAGTGTAGTCACTCTCAATCCTTCCCAAAACTTGTTCCTTTATGCTGAGTGCACAATACCGGGAATGTAAATTATATGTTGAACCTTGTTCAACCACTCCTTCATCTAACAATGTGGCATTTGGAGTATAAATCAGCGTTTTCAACTGAGGCATAACTTCTTCCCTTACATTTCTGAATCCTGCACAAGTAATTAGAATATTCTGAACTCTGTCAAATGTTGAAGCAACCTCCTTGTACAACTTGACAATTTCACTAATGAACCCGTCAGCCTTTATCTTGAAATTTACTGCCCAGTCTTGCAATACTTGAGATGAGGACCTCATTTCTTCCAAATGTGCCACAGACTCCTGTGAAAGCAATGCCGGTGGTGCAACCATCTCGTTAGCCTAGCTTAGTGGCCTCATTAACTATTGAATATAATGCTGAAATGCCAAGTTATCTTTCTCTAACTAAATCCTCTGTTCTTGTTCCTTTCATAGCCTTTCTTTGATGACTGCAACCGAATCTTCCAACTCTTCTATCTCTTGTTCTGCTATGGCTGGTCCCAAATCAAAAGTATTGATGTCATATGCACTTGGATCACCATCATCTGCCTCTTTTCTGATTTTTGGGACATCAATATGCACTTGCCTTGACCCCGAGCTGCCTCTTGTGATCTTCGAGAATTTAGTAATTTTCTGCTTTCCATTGTTAGTTTTGGCCCTGCTCAGCAAGTCTTCCAAACTTAGGATTGGTTCCCTTTCAATAACAGACTTCTCCTTGACTCGATCTCTTAACCACTCAGGGAGATCGGACAAGTCCTCCTGACTTTCTTCTTGAACTCCCTTATGTTGAATAGTGGGAAGAGCCTCTTCATCAAACTCATACAACTCTTTGTTATTTTGATTTTCAGCTTCTGTTTCTATTATGACCACTTCTTGTTCCTAAGATGATTTTGACACCACTTCACCAATTTGATTACCTTGTTTGTTTCCCTAATCATCTTGGATTTTCAAAGCTGTCTGCTCATCATGTCTTACTTCATCTTCATCAACATTTATTAAATTATTACCCTCCTGTCTTGAAAATGCACTAACTGCCTTCTGATCATTAGTCTTTGCCTTCTTACTTGGATGAATATCCTCATGCAGATCATCACCTTCACCCTTTGAACCATTGGAATTATTGGATGACCCACTACTTGAAGTATCCTTGGACTGATGTACACTAACTCCTCCCATCAAGTTGTAAGTCAATTGGATATTTTTCTCTTGAAGTCTATGAATTTGGAAGTCTACATACTTTCTTGTATGCGCTACAATTGGCATCATCAAATCATCATTGCATATGACTTCCTATTCTGATCAATTGATGGTGAAGGGCCTGTCCCTCTTCTCTTCATACGAACTTTGTGAAAGTCTTTTGTGATTCTCCTCAAGTTGATCTAGAATGTTGATCACTCTTATTGCTCTGACTAGATCCAAAGACAATCGGTAGCAACTTTTATTTCTTATTTCTATGTCATCATATGCATATATCCAGTGATCCTTGAGCTATGGTTTGTGCTCATATTTGCTCCCAAATTTCTATCTGACTATGCCAAATGCATCAAAGTTATTGCATGCATCATTGTGGCACACCAAGTTGTAAGCCTGCCACTCTATCTTTGAATTTTCAGTAGCTTGTAATGACATGCAAGTCTCAAGCCTCCCGATGTTGATTGGAAACTTTGTTGTGGTCTTTTTCCTCTTTCTCTGGACTTTGTCAAATGCAACCAGTTGTCTTGCAACTTCTAGTAACACCATTCTGTCAGTTGAGTATCTAGGCAATCTATAAGGCAATGATGAGAAGCCCTCCACACAGATGTATGTGAATCTTGGAAACTGAATAAACCACTTTCTGTATTTTGCCACAAAGTTCATGGCCTCCTTCAAAAATCTCCTGCATGTGCTACCTTGTAACAATCTAACAATGTGCATGGAAAAGGCATCATTAAACCTTCTGTAATGGGATATAGCCTGCAAGTGCAGCTAAGGATAGCAATCATAAACCTTGAACTATCCTTCTTTGTTTCCAACTCTTCCCTTGCAGTTCAATCCTGGATATCTCTTGTTTCTGGCAAGCATATATATAATATATGAGCTCATATAAAATGTTTTCATTTCCTGCAAACCCTTCAATTGATCGTTGGTATTGCTGCTGATCATTTCAGCCCAATCTATCATCCTCTTCCCACTCATGATCTCTTCAATGAAGAAGAACATCCAAGGCTCAAAATTTGCTGATTACGGGCAGCCCATGATCCGATTCATAAATACAACCAAGTAATTGATTTCTTGATGAAAATCAGATTTGTGAAGTTTCTTCGGTACCCTGCTTACATGCGGTCTTGGTTGCACCAACCAGTTGTTGTTTATCACCTCCATACATTTCTCAGGTCCAGCCAAATAAAGCTACAAAGCAGACTCCTTGTCGCAGAATGTAGTAGTTTTGTATGAGGGAATGTCAAAAGCTTCTACGATCGCCTCTTTTCTCAGATAAGCCAGTACTTTGCCTTCTCTGGTCATAATGTATCTTTTTTCATGATTGTAATGCTTGGCGCATTCTAACATCAGCTCAAGACACAGCATTGTAGGAGGGAAGCAAGCAGCTTGCACAATCCCGTTCTTCAACATTTGCCTAATTAGATCCGATGGATTGGGTTTGTGCAAATTTTTTTGAATCTCATCCATGTTGGTTCTCTCGAGATTGGTGTCACAAAGGTTTCACCACTTCGAAGTGATCTTCATTTCTGGCCACGTTCCCTTCATGTCGCTCCTCATCAGCGCCTGTCTATCCTTAGCACTCATTGCTCACCTATATCAATAATCCTAGCCCAATCTTACTTTCACTAGAATTTGCTCCCTAACACAATGCCCAATTTGAAAGTGCAGATGATAATGATGATAAAATCTCTTTACAAATGCCTTGGTTTCAAGTATTGCATGGTCGAATGAGTCTCAGACTCCTCTCATAACTAGTCATGTTTATTCTGTTGCAACAATTAGAATTTATGCACATATGAATAAACCTCAAGTTCTAAAGACCTCAAATAATAAGTAGACACCCCCATTTGTGATGTTACACCACGCAACAAAATGCAAGCTACAAGTTTTTCTCAGATATATGCCTGAAATGCCTGAGTGCTTGCGATATTTTTTAGATACAGGCCTTTTAGGGACTCCATGAAATGCAAACCTCCATTGATAATATTCCTAGACAGAGTTTGAAGTCTCCTGCAGACATGCTAGACTGTCGATTATGAAATCACCTATTGCCAATGTGGACACAACATGCACAACTCTACCTCAAAATGAACTTGAATCACATCAACCACCGTGCAAATAAATTCAAATGCAACCACCGTAACGTTGGTCTAGCCTGCAAACCTGCTAGACTTGTCACATAATATCAATGACCAGATTCTAAGGAACGTGCTTGATGGCCCTTCGCTAGCCCTTAATGCACTATACTAAGTTTAGCATAAACCCCATGATTTCTGACATGATTTGAATGTGCCTGGGGGCAGTCCCCCCCATCTTCTGACATATAATTCTAAACTTAGCACACATGGTTCAACCACATACACGCGTCAGAGTGGTTCTTCAATAGCTTTGTAATGTCAAAAGATATCAAAACCTGACGTGTATGGAAGATGTGGATTACACAATGGAGATAGGAAAATGTTTTGGTGGACCATCTTATTTAGAGGATCTTCGCGAATATTTTCTTAGGAGAATCCACCGTGCTGGATATGTATGATTTGCAAATATAAAGATCCTTGAGCAGGCCTGAGAACGTGCCTTGGATTACTCCTATCATGTGCATAAACTCTACCTAAGCACCCTAGCGACGGACTCCATAATAAGGCATGCATAATGTGGAGACCATATCATTCAATCTACCCATCGCCATGTATGCAGAACGGGCCTTTCGAGAGGTCATGCACAAAATGGAAGGTGTGATTTGCAAAGGGGTCCATATGAGTCCGCCTGAGGCAGATATTTTGAGTTACTATGACACTTAATACTAGTGCAAAGTGGTATCAGTTCTGCGCCAGGAACTTCTAATGCATACCAAATATGAATGAGCATTTGGCACTCAAGCGGATGCCTCGGTAACTCTATGCACAATCACCCTATTTGTGAGGCCTCGATGGATACGTGCTTGATTACAACGAGTGAAGGTCTAGAAGTTAATTGCAGGGTGAGAAGAGTGGGTCCAGAGTGGGCACTTAAGTATCTTATGCATATCATTTGCCTTTTACAAAGTGACTACCATCATGCACTTGGACGGACTTTTCAAAACCACTGCGCATAAGGTGAAAAACAAACAGATTGCGGTGTGCAATAAAAGGTCCACCTGATGATATTTCAAGGAAAGCACAAAAAAAAAGAACTTTGGCATCCATTTTTTTGAATGAACATGCATATAACATGAGTGACATGAATACCACATAACGGGGGCCCATGGAATGAGCGGGGCTCCTGATATACCCATGTATGAATCAATGTTCTTAGGTGATAGCATTTATATTGGTTCTCACAGCCCGCCACAAGCCGACAACCATTTCCTACAAATTACACATGATTCAAAATTAAGCCATGCACAAACCAACTGACCGCTGAGGGGCTTGAGAATGAACACCATATGCTTGTTCACCTAAGGTAAGCATGTGCTGCTTAATTTTGCAGTGACCGACTCCTCAAAGTATTCAATGGCTTCGATCATAACCTCCACTACTTGCCAACCCCTCCCACAGATGCAGGGAAGCACAAAAGATGCACAACCAAAAAACTCAGAACTCGGGGGTCCCCATGCCCGATGGGGTGATGTTGGAATACCTCACAACAGGAATGTCCTTTTCAATTACCACTTCTTGAGTGACCACTTCCTCATTGTTCACTTGTGTACCTGGAACATACTCTAGGCAATAGTCATCACTAGAGGAGAACAAATTTTCACCTATGCCATCTTGTGAAAGCATTGATGTGAAATGTAAGAAACCATGTCCAGAATTTGGGCGGTATGTAGTTATATCCATGGAAAATAATCTATTGTTGGCACTTACATTAAAACAACCAAATTGACAATATTGAGCCATTTAGAAATAAATGTTGCAAAACATACACAAAACTATATATTTATTAAATGAAATATAGAAACAAATAACAGTCACCCATAATGAAATACAACAACAAATAATAGTCACTCATGAAAAAATTTATAAACAAATAGCAAAGACTCATAATGAAATACAAGTGCAAGGAAACTAAAACACTCTTTGCCTAACTACAAATAAAATGGATGGAGGATGGGAAGCAAAAGACAAAAGCACTAAAAAATACAAGCTTGAAAGTGGTCCAAGCTTGAAAGTAATGCACATACATAAAACCATTCAGTTACATGGCCGCTGAATTGGCAATAATGGCTTGGGGGTGATTTTCCCAACTTGCTTTTGTGAAACTCTAAATATCATCTTCAACTTCCTTTCAGTTACATGGCTACTAAAAAGGGTTTCTTGAACAAGGAAAAGTGAAAACAAATTTAGTAGAAGACTGGTGGTTGCAGAGGGAAGAGAACACAAATTGCTAAGTTTCATTTTAATCTGATTTAGCCCAAGAGTGTTGAATAGGTACCAAATGAAAATGAAAGATCTCCTGCAATGTCAATGTTTCATTTTCATTTGGTACGTATTCAACACTGTTGGGCTAAATCAGATTAAAAAATGTCTCTGTGTTCCTCCTGGGACTTTTGGAAAAAAATACTGTGCCCTTGCTACAACTGGAAGACTAAAAGTGGGGGGCCCAACTGCCCGTGAAGTTGCAGCAGCTCTTTTCTTTTCATCTGCTAACGATATATTAGCATAGAATAACATTGTGGCTAATGTTTTGAAAGCCTAATGGAGCAAATTATACATTAGGAAATTACCCTCGTCTACATTAGGAAATTACCCAAGTGCCCCTGAAGACATTTTGATAGTGTCTCTTTTTTCCAACGTTTAGGATGGAGCAAATTATACATTAAGCATAAATGATAGGATATTACCCTTGTCTATAGCATATTCAATACCCAAATGGATATAAACAAATTCCTTTTACTACTGGTAGAAGTAACTAACACAAGTCACAACTTATCAGTCCACACCAGAGGTCTTTGCTCAGGGTACTAAAACAAAAATAGAGTGAAATTCTAGCTGATTAAGGGTAAAAATTTAAGATCATTTCAAAGCATTATGGTATATAATATCAGAAGAATTTAAAATAAAATTTCCTAGTTTACTACAGATATTGGTTTCACCATACGTGAGAGATAAAATACTCGAGCCAAAGGAGTTTATATATCATATGAAATTTAGATTGTTATAGTCTTCTAAGATATCCAAGGATAGTTAAATAGCAACTTAACTCTCTACCTATACCCTTCCTTTTTTTATAAACCCAGAAATGTATAAAATCCAACCTAATCTGGCGAGTTGTTCTTTATAGATATTTAAAGCGTCTAAAGGGGTCCAAATCAACCCAATCACTTGTGATTTTTGTAGAAAGCCCACAAACATGTTTGCGAGGTGTGGAAAGGTTGATTCAAGGCCACGAAATTAAAGAAGAGGTAGAGGAATTAAAAGTAAAACAGACCTTTAAACACCTTCAACAAGAGCGTGAGGAATCAAATGATCAAACTCAATGTATATGCAATGATTTGAATAAAGGAAAGAAGAATGATTGAGGAAGAAATACTTTGGTGTCTTAAAAACAAAACCAACATAAATGATTGAGGCCATGTAATCACATACCTCTGAATGAGCGCATAAATTGCTGTTGGCAAAAAGAGCTGAGTCCTAAGCTAGAAATGAAATGCACAAAAATTACTGTTGATGTTAATTTTTAATAATCAGATTTACAGTAAGAAATAACAAAACTCAAATGCACACATAACACACATATACCTTGGGAAAACCTCCCTCTTGGAGGTGAAAAACCCAGCAAGAAAATCTTAGATCCGATTTATATTAAGAGCAGAAATAGATTACAACTTCGCCCAGCTATGGCACGAAGCATAGATATCAAAATACAACTTATTTGAATCTTTAGCAGATCTAGGGTTTACTCAAGCTAAAATAGATCTGCTACACCAAGTAACAGGTTCACTGATGATTGTAGATCAAATCAATTATCAAACCATTAAACTTCTTGAATCATCGAACCCTTTAAACTAGTGAACCAGTTGAACCGTCGAACCAGTGAACCAGTTGAACCATCGAACTAGTGAACTAGTTGAACCGTCGAACCAGTGAACCAGTTGAACCGTTGAACCAGTTCAACTATCAGCAGAACCCTTGTGTTGTCGAACCTTTGAACCCGTCGAACCAATGAACCATTGAACTAGTTCAATTATCAGTGGAGCCCTTGCACTGTCAAACCTTTGAACCCATCGAACCATTGAACCAGTTCAACTATCGGCAGAGCCCTTTCACTGTGCTTGTAGTAGATCACTGATGGATTAGATTTCACAGACTAGAATTCAGTAAGTGATTGCTATGTATTGTGACTGCCAGTCACTTTTCATTTATATGAGATCACACAAACAATTTTGGCACCAAATTACATATACGTTACATTTGAAATAGGTCTTGACCTATTTGTAATTTCAAGATACATAGAATAATGAGTTCGCCCAATTGGGGCCTGCCTTAAATTGGATAATACAACTGTGATTCTCAAAATGCTAAGGCCAATAGGCCATTCAACATTTTTTGACTAGGTCGGTCTTTAGAAGGGATCTGATCTAGCTACCAAAATCAACACTCCCTCTTAGCTAGGGAGGATTCCTTCATAAGGATCAAGTCACATAGTGACTACCACCATGGCTACTCCATGGATGAAAACATAAGTGCTTATTGTCATCTCCACATGATGTTCACCATAGATACTCCTAGAGGGTGAACAAGCTTATCATGAAATTTCTCCCATGATATCCACCATACCTACTTGCAGAGGGTGGATTCACCATGCCTACTCGCAGAGGGTGGAAGAGGGCTTTCACCTCAAACTTCTCCTAAAGAAGAGTGCATTACCACCATGCCTACTCATAGAGGATGGAAGAGGGCTTTCACCTCAAACTTCTCCTAGAGAAGAGTGCATTACCACCATGCCTACTCGTAGAGGATGGATCCACCATGCCTACTTGTAGAGGTTGGAAGATACAGTGTAATGAATCACTAATGTTGAGTCTCCCTCTCAGCTAGAGCTACGTTCTCCACAACTCCAAGCTTGTCTCAAAAATATGCAAACTTAACTCAAGCAAGAGGTTTGGTGAGAACATCCCCTATTTTCTCATCAGTGTTGATGTACTTCAACTGAATAGCATTCCTTTGCACCATATCCTGGATATAGTGATACTGAGTTTCCACATGCTTTGATCTGTCATGAAACACAGAATTGGCAGAGAGCTTCACACAGCTCTGGTTATCACTATGAATAACTGTAGGCTCCCATGGTTGTCCAAACAATCCTGCAAGGAGTTTTCAAAGCCACACTGCTTCTCGAGTTGCCACACAAGTTGCAATATATTCTGCTTCAGAGTACTCAATGCTACTGAAGACTATTTCCTGTTGCACCAAGATATCATGGCAGATCCCAAGCTGAAGCAAACTCCAGAAGTGCTCTTTCTATCAGTGACACTTCCTGCCCAATTAGAATCAGAATAGCCTTCCAAGGTAATGACTGTATTGGAAGAGTACTTCAATCCATATACAACTGTACCATGCAAATATCTCAAGATATGCTTGGATGCAACAAGATGAATCTGCCTTGGTTCACACATGAATTGGTTGAGGACACTCACTGCATAGCAAATGTCAGGTCTAGTGTTAACTAGATACATCAAGGATCCAATCAGATGCCTGTATTTAGTAGGATCCAAAAGATCAGACCTAGCAAGTACTTGTCAATTCTTTCATACCAAGCATGGGGAGCCTGCTTAAGACCATATAATGCTTTCTTCAATCTGCATACATGAGATTCTTTCTTATGGATCACAAAGCCTTCAGGTTGCTCAATGTAGACCTCTTCTTCAATAACACCATTGAGGAAGGCTGACTTTACATCCATCTGATGCAACTTCCATCGCTTAGCTGCAGCTATAGCAATGATAGTCTTGATGGAAGTATATCGATCAATAGGGGCAAAGGTATAATCTATTCCTTCTTTCTGAGAGAAGTCATGAGCCACCAATCTAGCTTTGTATTTCTCAATACTTCCATCAGCAGCATGTCTAATTTTGAACAACCATTTGGAAGATACGATAGACTTACCTTTGGGTCTGGGCACAATATCCCAAACATCATTCTTGACGATAGATTGATATTCTTCATCCATAGCATGCTTCCATGCTTGTTGTTTCATGGCCTCTTCAATGCTGGAAGGTTCAGTCTCAATGAGATTGCACATTAATACAACATAGTTGGAGAGTTTCTGAGGTCTCCTACCTTTTTTTTTTATGTGCCACTTGGAGCAGCAAACTTTTCTACCTCTTGAATCTAGAGAGGTCTCTTCTTATTCACGGTAATGTCCCTAGACCCATCGGTAGGATCCAAAGGTTCACTTGGATCATTATAAATTTTAGATTCTATAGACTCTCTCTGAATCTCAGGTACTTGCATCAACCTTCTGACCTCATCGTCCAAGATTGCCTACAACGCTTGCCTCAGAGAAATGGTTTCCAGTGCACACCTCTGTAGAAATTCAGGGCTATCCTCTTCGACCTCATCACTTTTATTCTGAAGAGGTTTGCGGAGCTACCAATGTTAAATCCAGGTTGACTATCTTGAGCAATTCTAATCTCAACTGCTGAAGAGGTTCTTCAAGGGTTTAGCATCTAGCCTTGCAACACTGCAACCTTCACTTCTTCTCCGTGAGTCACAGAACTCCCTCTGAAGGTTAATTTCTCCTTTTTGAAAAGACTACTCACAATGATAACCTGAATAGGTTCTTCCTTTCGAGAGATGTCTTCAACCACTAACTTAGTCCCATGGCTGCAAGCTATGTCTCCATGCTTCAGCCTACAAAATCAAGCTCTTCTTCTCTTGAAAGCAGTCTCTTACGCTTCTTGGTTCATCAAGAAGACATTTAAGGAGAGATTACTAATAGTTCATAGAACTCAGCTATTCTCATCAGAATCTCCTTAAATAATCCTAGATAATTAATTCATCATTCATTTGCTTCTCGATGCAACCTACATTTTAAAGGATTAATAATAATAATAATGTATATATAAGAATCAAACTGTAGCAAATATCAAAAGATCAAAAAATAAAGAAGTAATAGAACTTATCTTTATTGATTCCGATATATCTTTCTTCCATCTTTTACTCCTCTCGAAAGAGCTAATCTCAGCACAACAAGAGACAATTTGCTCAACTCAGATTTCTCATACACATTATGCAGCCATCATATTTAACATAGAACTAGGTCCCTCAAGGCACCATCACATTCTATGCACATAGAGAATGGTATCGATGTGACCATCCAATCACAATGAAATTGCAATTCTCTTATCATCTCTGATTCACACTCATAAATTTTTCACAACTAGCATGAACATATCACAATGAATGAATGGTGACTCCAAAGGATCTCATCCCAAAGATCACTATTTAAGAGGAGGCGTGATCTCTTCTGTTGTCAGTACACCATTGAGCTAGATCTGTAGCTGAGTCTCATCTCTGCCACCTTCACTCAATGTTGCCAACAATTTTACCCTCATCCTAAGTTCATATTAGCTGATAATGAAGACTAGGCCCCAAGTTTGGATAACATCTTGATGATAAGTATTAGGCATGCTTGGATAATGTATACACATGAATTTCTTGCAAAAGGATACTAGGCCATATCAACCTCACGCCACAATAGTAATGTATTACTTGAGCACATAACTTCACATGCAGCTTCAACAAAAGATCTTTTCAACCCTAGGATTATTACTAGTGCCTCACTTTGCTCTGAGACACCACTTCTAATTAGCACTGAAGGTCTGGACTAATATAATTCCAATCACAATGTCTCATGACTCTCCATATTTAAGCTTTGATAGAAGTTGATATGATTTTTATAAAGCTGCGATTCCTCAAATTTCACCTTATATGACAATTAGACCTTTCTTGCCTCCCATCTAACTTTGATTTGAAGCGGCGACCTTATGTGACCTCCAACATTTAATCCAAGCGATTACCAATATTAGGAGCGATTACTATATTATCCTTCAACTCCCAATAGTCTTTAAATTAGCCGCTCTGAAAGCATTCATAATGGTTCGCCAAAGGAAGGAAAAACACAAAGATATGCCATCATAAGAACTCAAGCCATGACACTTGTAGCCTTCTAACATGACAAGGATTGACAACCTCAGAAGCCTTCTAAATACTGTTTGCATCTAATAAGATGAAGTTCAGCTTAAGGTCTACATTTGAATCTGCTAGAATTGCTTAGACAAATCTGATTAGATCTAAACTTGGCTCTGATACCATGTTAATTTTTAATAATCAGATTTACAGTAAGAAATAACAAAACTCAAATGCACACATAACACACATATACCCTAGGAAAACCTCCCTCTTGGAGGTGAAAAACCCAACAAGAAAATCTCAGATTTGATATATATTAAGAGTAGAAATAGATTACAACTTTGCCTAGCTATGGCACAAAACATAGATATCAAAATACAACTTATTTGAATCTTTAGCAGATCTAGGGTTTACTCAAGCTAAAACAGATCTGCTACACCAAGTAACAAGTTCGCTGATGATTGCAGATCAAATCAATTATCGAACTATTAAACTTCTTGAATCATCGAACCCTTTAAACCAGTGAACCGGTTGAACCGTCGAACCAGTGACCCAGTTGAACTGTCGAACCAGTGAACCAGTTGAACCATCGAACCAGTGAACCAGTTAAATCGTTGAACCAGTTCAACTATCGGTGGAACCTTTGTACTGTTGAACCTTTGAACCCGTCGAACCGTTGAACTGTTGAACTAGTTCAACTATCGACGGAGCCCTTGCACTGTCAAACCTTTGAACCCGTCGAACCGTCGAACCAGTTCAACTATCAGCGGAGCCCTTTCACTGTGCTTGTAGTAGATCGCTGATGGATTAGATTTTGCAGAGCAGAATTTGGTAAGTGATTGCTGTGTATTGTGACTGCCAATCACTCTTCATTTATATGAGATCGCACAAACAATTTTGGCACCAAATTACATATACGTTACATTTGAAATAGGTCCTGACCTATTTGTAATTTCAAGATACATAGAATAATGAGTTCGCCCAATTGGGGCCTGCCTTGAATCGGATAATACAACTGAGATTCTCTAAATGCTAAGGCCGATAAGCCATTCAACATTTTGTGACTAGGTCGGTCTCTAGAAGGGATCTAATCTAGCTACCAAAATCAACAGTTGATAGAGCCAGAAATAATATGCACACAAATTGGTGTTGATAGAAATGAGCAAAATGATACGCACAGAGAGTCCATTAAAAGGAAAAATAAAAATATGGAGGAAAAAATTGGGGGAATTGTCAAGTAAAATATGGAGGGGAAAATTGGGGGGGAATTGTAAAAAAATGAGAGAACCAATTATATGAAGCCACATGGCAATTTTTCCAATAAGCTTGTTTTCAATTTCTAAGCAGTGGCTGCTCCACTAAAATAGGTAAAGATTCTATATTATCCTTTTTCCTTTATTTTAAATTCACATGGGGCCACTCAACTACTTACATTTAAGCAGAAAACTTACTTAAATAGCCGCATGGGGACATGGGGTTATATGTTTGTCGGTTGATCAATTACCCGATTGGCTAGCCAATCTACCACCATATTAGCTTCCCTATAGCAATAGGATATCTAGAGGGAATCTAATTCCTTTAAAAGGTTAACTGCTTGTTGAATTATCTAGTTAGTTTTCCAATTTGAAATTTGTCTCGCTTTCACTTCATTGATGATGATGAGTGAACCTCCCTCAATCCAGATCTTTCTCATGTTATTCTCAATTGCTAATGGAAGACCATGGAGAACTACAAATGCCTCTGCTTCATTATTTGTTCCTTTATAAATTTTAGTAGTTTTAGCCATAATCACTTGTCCATTATGATCCTGAATGATACAACCTTTTCCAGAAATGACTGGATTTCCTTTGCAAGCACCATCAAAGTTTAATTTAACAAAGGGTGGAGATGGTGGATTCCATCTTACCTTACTGTTGTGAACATTGATGCGATTTTTCTGATTTGAAGCATTTGTGGAAGGAAGTTTTAGGAGTTTCCAAGTTTTTAGAATTACATTATCCTAATTAGTAAATTTATTGTTTTTTGAAACATGTTTACTTACTTTTGCAATATAACCTCTAAAATTGTTTTATCTAAATTCTCAGTTACCTTTCCCAGAGGAGAGGACATTTTTCTGAATATACGGTAGTTCCATTCTTTCTATTTTTTCATATGACAATAGAGGTGTTGACTTCCCATAAGCATGCAAAGATTGAATCTGTATAAAGAGATGGACAACTTCTGAATTGGTCAAGGAGAGTGTTTGGAATAGGAGAGATCCAATTGAGTCATTCAAAGAGCCATTTCTAGCAATTAAGGCTGAATGGACAATGTAGCAAAAGTTGATCTAAGTTTTCTTCCTGCTCCCCACATAAAACACATTTGAAATTTGAACAAATTTTTAGTTTATGCAACCTATCCCCGGTTAAGATCCTATTATATAGAGAAAGCCATGAAAATGCTCTTGCTTTTGGCAGTGTGGCATCATTCCAACATAAATTATGCGGCCAGCCCACCTTTGAGCAAGTGGAGAGTCATTTGTAACCCTATTTAACATTATAAGAACTTGATTTTTATTTTGTCCATATGATCTTGTCCTCTTGATTTGAACAAAAATATTACACGCATAGCCAGGATTCATGAAGTATTATTTCTTGATTTGGTGGAAAATTATAGTTCTTGAAATGTTTCCATATAAATTTCCTTGATAAACTCCCTTGGTTTGGCTCCCAGTAATTATGAACTTTGTCGCCCCACAATTGTTTGAGACAAGATTGTGCTTCCTTTAGGTCTATTGTTGATGATAATTGTTAGAATATTCTGGTAATTTCTACCAGCTGTAGTTTTTAGGTTTTGTCGGCTATATTCAAGAAGTCTCTAGAAATTTATTTTTAAGATAGCTATTGTCGGTGATTCTAGAATTTTCAATATATCGGCTAAATCATTCCAGAATACTCTTGTATTACTCAAATCCCTCTATATAAATGAGGTTATGTAATCCATTTTGATTGTAATGAAATCATTTCAGTGCAGTAGCACATTTTGCCATATTTTCTATTTTTTTTCTTTATGTCTCTGCCCTCCTACAAGTGGTATCAGAGCTAAGGTAATTCCTGTTTGCATGCAGCAAGTAAAAAAAAAGGCAAAATTGGAGGTATTTGACTTGAAAGAAGGAGATCAAAGGAGCTACCAGAATTGTCCAAGGTTGAGCTCGTGGGTTGAAAGTGTCAAAAAAACATCAAACTGCTATTGAAGCTTTCGTAGTTCATCAAGATCACTGTTTTAAAAGCTGCAATCGCTGTGTTTGAAACCGCCAATCTAAGAAAATTCCTGAAGATTTGAAAGGAGTCACCATAATCAAAAGAAGCTGTAGATTTGAAACTACAGATGGGAGAATTCGTTAGATTCAAAGCCGCTGCTGAAGTATAAAGGAAATCACTAGAAAAAGAATCATCGTTGGCCAACATCAGATCGCAGGTAAAGGTTTTTGGATCGCTAGTTGTAGAGCATAGTTGCTAATCATCAAATCTAGGGTTTACAGATATTTTTTGCAAACATGGCATCAGGTACTCTGCAACCTATAATTCCAATATTTTCTAGCAAAAATTATGATAATTGGTCATACAGAATGAAATTGGTACTTTCTTCACAAGAGTTATTAGAAATAGTTGAAAAAGGTTTTACTGAACCACCAGATGAGTCTACATTGAGTCCAGATGAGAAGAAAAAGCTTGAAGAAAATAAGCAAAAGACTCACAGGGCTTTGCAGATCATTGCACAAGGATTGGATGATCTAGTTCTTGGAAGGATTAAACCAGCCACTACAGCCAAGCAAGCATGGGACATTCTGGAAACAACTTATCAAGGTACAAGTAGGGTAAAGCTTGCCAAATTACAAATGCTTAGGAGAGAATTTGAAAATTTGCAAATGAAAGATTTTGATTCAGTAGATCAATTTTCATCTCATGTCATGGATTTGGTTAATCAAATAAGGATGAATGGTGATGAACTAACAAATCAAAAGGTTGTAGAGAAGATTTTAAGAAGTTTGCCTACTAAATTTGATACTATTGTGGTGACGATTGAGGAAACTAAAGATTTGTCAAAATATTCAATAGATGAGTTGTTTGGTGCCTTAAAAAATTATGAGTATAGGTTGAACAAGAATAATAATACCTCATTGGAGAATGCATTCAAAGCACAAATGTCATTTGGCAAAGGTAGAGGAAGAGGACATTCAGGATTTAGAGGAAGAGGAAGAGGAAGAAGTAATTACCAAAGAGAAGAAAGGAGGAGTCCAGATCCAGGAGGCAAGAAAAATCAAAGTTTCAATTCAAGGGGACGCAATAGCAATCAAGCATCACAAAGGTATGACAAATCAAATGTTCAATGTTATTATTGCAAGAAGTATGGTCACTTGGCAAATGAATGTCGAAAGAAACAAGCAGATATGGGAAAACAAAATGCAAATTTTTCTGAAAGTAGTTCTGAAACATTGTTTATTACATGCCATGTAGCTCAAGAAAGTTCAAGCAACATTTGGTTTCTAGATAGTGGTTGCAGTAATCACATGATAGGAAATAAAGATTTATTTGAAAGTTTGGATACTTCAGTAAAATCAAAAATTAAATTGGGTAATGATAACATAGTTGAAGTCATGGGCAAAGGTGCAATTAATGCGACAACAAAGCTTGGTAAGAAGACCATTCCTGATGTTTATTTTGTACCTGGTTTGAAGCATAATCTCATAAGTGTGGGACAGCTTACTCAAAAGGGTTATAAAGTTGTTTTTAAAAATAATGTGTGCACTATACTTGACATTCCTCCTAGTAATTTGGTGATTGCAAGAGTTGAAATGACAAATAACAGGATGTTCCCACTTCGCATGAAAAATGAAAAGATGGAGGAGATTGAAGCAAGTTTCAAGGCATCAAGTCAAGATCAAGCATGGGTATGGCATTTAAGGTATGGTCATCTAAATTTCAAAGGATTGTGTTTATTGAAAAGAAAGGAAATGGTAAGAGGTTTACCCCTTATTGAAGCACCCTTAAGTTCATGTGAAAGTTGTATTTTGGCTAAGCAACATAGAAAAAGTTTTCCAAAAGAAATGGCATATAGAGCATAGGCACCTTTAGAAATTGTGCATACAGATTTATGTGGTCCAATGCAAACACCGTCATTAGGGGGGAGCATTTATTTTTTAACATTCATTGATGATTATAGTAGAAAAACATGGGTTTATTTTCTGAAATATAAATCTAAAACACTTGGAAAGTTTAAGGAGTTCAAAGCATTGGTTGAGAAACAAAGTGGCCTATCCATCAAGGTATTGAGATCGGATAGAGGAAGAGAATACAAGTCAAATGAGTTTTTGGATTATTGCAGGTATCATGGAATAAAGAAACAGTTTACTACAAGTTACACACCACAACAGAATGGTGTAGCTGAAAGAAAGAATTGAACAATAATGGAAATGGCAAGGAGCATGTTAAAAGGTAAGAGTCTACCTAATGAGTATTGCGCTGAAGCTGTAGCTTGTGTAGTTTATATCTTGAACAGGTCCCCAACAAAGAGTGTAAGGGACAAGATTCCACAACAAGCATGGAGTGGTAAGCATCATAGTGTTTCTCATTTTAGAATATTTGGTTGTATTGCATTTGCACATGTCCCTAAGGAAACAAGAAGTAAGTTGGATGATAAAAGTGAAAAATGCATCTTTATTGGTTATGATGAACAATCCAAGGCTTATAGGTTGTTTAATCCTATAACCAAGAAAGTCATTGTAAGTAGAGATGTTATATTCAAAGAGGAAGAATCTTGGGATGGCAATATAGACAAGACAACTACAGGTACAATAGCAATACCATTTGAAGAACAAGAAGAAAAAGGTGAAGGAGAACAAGGAGAACAATCAAATGAGCAAGGAGGAACACCATCAAGAAGTCCTCAAGGAGAAAACTCACAAAGGCAAGTTGAGCAAGGAGATTCATCAAGTCCACAAGTAAGTAATGACTCAAATCCTACACTTGCATCATTAAGACCAAGGCTTAAAAGCAAGAAAACAAGAAGTTTGCAAGAAATTTATGATCAAGGAGATAGGATAGATTTGCAATCAAACTTTGCTTTATTTTCTCAAGATCCTATATATTTTGAAGAGGCAATTAAGGAGAACATTGGATTAATGCAATGAATGATGAAATGGAATCTATTGAGAAAAATGATACATGGGATCTAGTTGATTTGCTTAAGGACAAAGAGTGCATAGGTGTGAAATGGGTTTATAAAACTAAGTATAAGGCAAATGGAGAAGTTGACAAATATAAGGCAAGGTTAGTAGCTAAGGGATATGCACAAGAATATGGAATTGATTACAATGAAACATTTGCTCCTGTAGCAAGACTTGATACTATTAGAATGGTACTAGCTATTGCAGCTCAAAATAATTGGAAGGTTTACCAAATGGATGTTAAATTAGCCTTCTTGAATGGTTATCTAGAAGAAGAAGTTTATGTGCAGCAGCCACCAGGATTTGAAGTTAGAAGATATGAACACAAGGTTTATAGGTTGAAGAAGGCACTTTATGGATTAAAGCAAGCACCAAGAGCATGGTACAACAGGATAGATTCATACATGATAAAGAATGGATTCAACAGAAGTACTAGTGAGCCTACTTTATACACCAAAGTCAATGAGCAAGGTCAGATTTTAATTGTTTACTTGTATGTTGATGATTTGATCTTTACAGGAAATCTTTCTATAGACATGTTTAAATCTGCAATGACAAAAGAATTTGAGATGACAAATTTGGGATTGATGAAATATTTTCTTGGTATTGAAGTCATACAAAATGATAATGGGATTTTCATTTGTCAAAGTAAATATGCAAAAGATGTATTGAGAAGGTTTAGAATGTTAAACTGTAGTAGATTTCTACTCCTGTAGCAACAGGAATAAAATTAAGTAGAGAAGATAATGAGATGGATTTTGACTCAATTATATTCAGAAAATTAGTAGGTAGTTTGATGTATCTTACAACAACTAGACCGGATATAATGTATGGAGTTAGTTTGATTTCGAGATTTATGGATTCACCTAAGAATTCACATTGGCAAGCTGGAAAGAGAATACTAAGGTACATTGCAGGAACTATCAATTATGGCATATTGTATTCTACTTCAGATAATTTTCGGTTGATTGGATATACAGATAGTGACTTTGCAGGGAATATTGATGATAGAAAGAGTACATCTGGATATCTATTTCATCTTGGAACAGGTGTTGTAGCATGGGCATCAAAGAAACAACCTATAGTGACAATTTCTTCAGCAGAAGCAGAGTATGTTGCAGGTACATCAGCAGCATGTCAAGCTGTATGGATGCAAAGAGTCTTGAAGGATCTATTGCATGAGCAAGAGCAGTCTACTACAATCAATTGTGACAACAAGTCCACCATTGCACTATCAAAGAATCATGTTTTTCATAAGAGGACCAAACACATTGATACTAGATATCACTTTATTCGGGAGCTAGTAAACAATGGAGAAATTAGTCTACAATATTGCAGATCTGAAGAACAACTTGCAGACATATTTACAAAAGCATTAGCACAAGAACAATTTGAGTATTTAAGAGAAAATTTGGGTATGGTAAATATTGATGTGATCAATGGTAGAAATTAGGGGGGAGTGTTAGAATATTCTGGTAATTTCTACCAGCTGTAGTTTTTAGGTTTTGTCGGCTATATTCAAGAAGTCTCTAGAAATTTATTTTTAAGATAGCTATTGTCGGTGATTCTAGAATTTTCAATATATCGGCTAAATCATTCCAGAATACTCTTGTATTACTCAAATCCCTCTATATAAATGAGGTTATGTAATCCATTTTGATTGTAATGAAATCATTTCGGTGCAGCAGCATAGTTTGCCATATTTTCTGTTTTATTTCTTTATGTCTCTGCCCTCCTACAATAATCTCGACCATCCATTCCAAGAATCATCCCAAAATTTTGTTTTAGTTCCATTGTGAATAATCCATGTGAGATGTGGGAGTAATACCTTCCTGCTATGATTGAGAAAATTCCATATATTTGGACTAGCTGGAGGATTCTCAATGGTGAAAATCCTTTCCTTGACTAAGTAGTCTAAGTATTTTGATTGCATTAGTTTGACCCATCCAGCCTAGGGTTTGGTGTACATACTCCAGGCTAATTTAGTGCCTAAGGCCTGATTTTGATGCTCCATATTAAAAATGCCAGCTCCACCCATCGTTTTTAATTTACAAATTTTCTCCCATGCAATGAGGTGTATTATCTTTTTTGTCTGCATTTCCTTGCCATAAGAATTGTCTGTTAATTTTCTCCATGTCTGAAATGCTTTCCCTCAGCCTGAAAACATCTGTTGTCTTGCATGTGAAAATTTAATTTATGTTTTTAATCTGGGCGATTCACCTTGCAGGAGCCGTTGAAGGGCTTAGCCTTAGTCTGTATTCAATTGATATTTCCTATGCTTGGTTGTTAACCCTTCTCTCATCAATCACTTTTAAAGACTTCTTCTGTGCCATGGCTTTGAATATTGTGTTAACTATAATGATTATGTAGCTTCCTTTCATTGGGTCAGGTTGTTTAATCCATTAAGTAGTCATTGTGTTGTAACACTGAGACATGTTAGAAAAGAAAACATAATGATTTATATTGTTGAAGTCACTATACTATTTAATAAACACTGCATTTTTGAGATGGCATTCTATTGAGGCATATTGTCAAACAGTCTATGCACTATTGCATGCAAACATTTTGGATGTATCCTGAAGTCCTTGTATTTCATGTGATGACATACAGTCCGTTTGCCTAGTCTGTGCTTCCACATTTTTTTGCACATCTGTCAAGAGCATTTTCCTAATTGTATCTAAAACCTTTCCAAGGTATCCATTTTGTGCATGTCCTGCAATCATCGCACTCTATGAGATGATATCCCTCTTCAGCAATCTGTCAATTAGTTCATTGGCTTTGTCTATGATTCCACATTCTGTATGCATGTCTAAAGGGGACTCACAACTTCCACATCAGATATAAATTCTCCTACACAATGATAGAAGTCTCTGTTGATTCTCCTATGCCAATTTGAAACACATCATTTAACTGAAGTTCATTACATCTTAGTAAAAACACTATGGCACCAGAAATAATACAATCCCTTCCCTTCTATTTTGTTGGATGTCCTTACCCCTTCCAAAGCTTCAGTTTGAGCATAGGTGCGGAGGATGCACCTCCCTTAGCTCTATCAAATATTTAAAGCTCAGACAAATCTCTACCTTTATGAAAAATGCCATAAAAACCTTTTAGATCTTTTGATTTTTGCTTGTGTTGAGAACAACTATTTAATCCAAACTCCTGTGCCATAACTTTTAATTTGCAAACCAAAACATCAAATAAAAACTGCCCTGTATGAGCGCCAATCTACCTTATGAGGGATTCCAATCTAACTTTGTTTGTTATCCAAAACTTAGCTGTCCAGTTTGGAAAGGATTAGAGCTTTAAAAAAAAATGGAAAGCTAGTTTGTGACTAGAGTTTAGTACCTCAAAACAGGCTGGTTATGTTCAGTATTTTGCTTTTGATAGCTATGATTTCAAAGCGTTTTACCTTCCTCAAAGGGGGAGTTTTATCTCAGAGATTTATTAATATATGTTTTGCAATACCTTAGATGTGCTCTGGTCATATTTCTATCTTTCATGAGGCCGTAGGTAATTGAATATGGTAAAAGCACTTAGTAACTTGGATGATTTTCTAGTTTGGTTCTTCTTGATTTTATTGTGAAATATCATCTATGTGAAAGATATATCTTATACTTAATAAAATATTTGAACTATATGAATGGTTAAGAAGACGCCTAATAGGGTTCATTGTTTGCAAACGATCATTTTGTATGTTTTTTTTCTTCTCAATCTATGTATTCACTATGAATCTGGTCTAGTCTTTGAAAGGAGTTGGTTATGTAAGTTTGCTTAGGTGTATGATAAAGAATTAGAAATTATTTAAGTAACTTTTTTAGATGATGTATTTTTGTTATTTTAGAATTTTAAATATTTGGTAGGAAGTTCAAAGTATCGACATATTGGCAAGTACCTTAGATTTGAAATTATATATAAGTTAAGTCATTAGCACTAGGTTTGAGCTAATAATGCATTGTATTATATTGATCCTAGATTTGAAATTATATATCAAGTTAAGTCATTAGCACTAGGTTTGAGCTAATAATGAATTGTATTATATTGATCTCATGATAATAATTTGCACGATGAATTTCAATTGTTAATTTATTGATTGTTGGTTGATGTTTTATACTTTAATTAATCCTCATTGATTAGCCTTGAGATTTTAGATTTCGATTAGGATCTTGGTAAATTCATGCTATCCTTTTTAATCAGGTTTTTCCTTAGTAAGATATCTAAACTAATGACTTAGGAGTGAGGTTTTCTTGTTGAAAATGTTGTAGGTAGTGAATTATTACCCTATCTTAAATGACAAGGGTTTCAAGCTAAATTGTCTATCTTAGGACTTTATCCCATAGAAGTCATTGATTGTGTAGTGGGATCTATTTGAGGAAATTTTGTCTATGTAAGGACCCACCTAAACCTAATCCAAAATAGAACTTATAACACAAGGACAATTTCTTCAAATTCCAAAAATGACATAGGCGCTACAAGTTTAGGAATAAACCATTTCTACACTAACATAGTAAATTTTACTCCTCACATAATCCTGGTACCTACGTACTGGGAACATCTTTCATTTCGTAGGGTGTCTACATACCCTATATCCACGGGATCAAGGTACTCAAGGATTCGTAAATATGAGCGATATGTAGTTTTAATTGTTCTTTGTTTATGTAACTGTATGAGTGGGCATCCAACCCTTTCTAGGGACGGAAATCAATATAATGGAAGGCAAACACCTATGAGGGGTGTTTGACGTTTAACTCTATTTCCCTGAAAGTGGTAATGTTTACCTATCATGCACATGTCTGAGGGAGATTTCCGTTTAAAAGTCCTCATACAATTATTAAAGTTTAAAGGAAAGAAAAATCAATTATGTAAATCTTTTGTTTCTCTATCAATCAAAGATCTCAGATTTAAAAATTGATGATATCCAAACTAATTATTCAGGATTCGCAACTATGAGTAATAACATAAACTATAAAGAGTCATAGAATAAAATTTGGTAATCTAAGCGAGCTATCATAAAAGGAATACTTCTTAACATTATCTAGTAATGAATAAATACCCATACGGACTTATTAAAAAAATCCTTCTCTTGGCATAATTGATATATACAATTTCCAATTTCTAAGGTAATCAATACGTACATACATACGTATAAAAAAAAGAAAACAGGAATTTCTGTTAACAAACACACTGCCCATATTCTGTATAGAAAATAATACCCACAGCTACACTGTGGCATAAATTAGCTTCTTAACTCGGAAGTAAAAACACAAGAAAAATTTCAAAATGAACTCTCATTCTGGACGTGGGTGATTATAGATTCCATATTCACAAACTATTCACAATCATACTATGTCAAGATATCCCTAATGTGGAAAGTTTAAACTCAAAGGATAAATATTGATCTCCCATTCAACATCAGGGAACACTAAATATTCTAGAACCATATAAAGATCAATGCCAAAATAGAGATCTTATTATTCTAATAACTCCATTCCACAATAACTAAACGTATAATTATATGGAGGACATGGCCTGTAGATAAAATAGATCCATTGTGGTCTAAATTCAATCTAATTTTCATGGATCTGGGGTTGATGTATTTGTTTTTTCCCATATATCTATACAACATTATCCTAAACCTTTCTTCTTCCAATCAATAAACAACATATTTCTAACATGTAGAAGACTTAACTTCCAAGCAAAAGAATTATGACAGTAATTGAAAGTCACTTTAATAGGACTAAGCTACTGGGTATAATTTCAAAAAACCTTTTTCATTCCATGATGAAGCTAGTTCCCCCCCCTAAGATAAGAGCTAAATATCAAAATATTGTAATATAATTTCAAAAAACCTTTTCATTCCATGATGAAGCTAGTTCCCCCATGAAGATAAGAGCTAAATATCAAAATATTGTAATAGTTTGAATGTTTGTTGCTGCTATTGTGTGCAAACTGCTCAATGGGTATGCTTTTCATAGGATAAATCCCCTTTACTTAGGGACTAGTAAAAACATTGGAGGTGTTGTGAGTATACAAAAATGATAAACTTTTGGTGCTTTACCTTTGTTTACAACCCACACAGACTTTAGAATAATAGGTTCTTCATTTAATGTTATATACAAGAGGTTTGACAAGAATGTAGTTCAATTCCTTCCAACATCAAGGATTTTGAGATTTTTTTCGGATCCACAAGGAATCTTCAAAATCTCTCATATAGTTATATGTTGTGATGTTTGTCATTGATGTCAAAGTTGGATATTGAAATGGCTGGTGAGTTGATATGCAGTGATCCATTATGGAGTGATTAGGTTATGTAATCAAGTCAGGTTGTCTTTATTCATGTTATGTTTGGATGCCTTCATCAAGAGTTGTTTTGTTTATATGATGACTTGTGTTGACTTCAATGGTCCTGCAATAGTTCACATGTTGCTTTGTTTATCTCAGAGGGCATATTTGGATTTTTGGATTCATGATGATTACAAATTTGATCATGGCTTGTAAATCAAGGTCTAGGTTGTGCAAGTCTATGTTTCAAGTCTGATTATACTTCTTTGCTTCAAAATCTTCTTGTTCATTTCAAGTCATGTCATGATAACAAAGGAGTACAGGGTGCAAAGATTGTGATGTTGTTTGTCATCCTTGTTCAAGCGGTCTCATGTTCTATTCATGCCATGTTCAGGAGATGGAGTTGCATTGTGTGGTGTGTAGTAATATTAGGTTAAAGATAATCAGGAGTTGTGTTTGGAGATGATCAGTATTAACATCAGATCATTCATGTTAGAGTGATGTCAGGAGATCTAAGGAGAGAAAGGCTGTTTAGTTTGGTGCTTCATGACATTGTCAAAAGTGTAGGAGTGTTGTTAATCATCTCATTTGATGATGCTCATATGTTCAATGTTGGTTGCTCATGTTGTTTGAGTTGGTGTTGATGGGTTCAGGATTTGATACTCAAGGCACTTGACAAGATTGGTGTGGTGAATTGGCCTTTAATGTTGATCATCCTAACATGATGATGGTTCTGCAAGTGTGATAGAGATTCATTCTCTCAATTGTTGTATAAGGTGATTGGTGTATGTTGTTGTCATCATAGCAGAGGTGTTGATACTTGGTGAAAGTTGGATGTTAGGGTCAGAAAATAGTGACAATTTTTTTAGGGTTTGTATATGCAATATAGGATTAAGAATTATGGTTTTGTATTTTTAAAGGCCCAAAACCTAAGAACCCTAAGTGTTTAAAGTCTTAAAACCTTATTATAAACTATGACTTTTTGACAGGAGAGCACTTTATTTATGTTTTGATGTTGACTTCTTATCACAAGTGAAGTCACTTAAAATGACCTTTTGGAGGGTACTTAAGACATTCAAATACCGACCCTCTTCCTTATGCAACCAATACATCCGATCATCTCCATGGAGCCTAAGCGCTCAAAATGAAATCAATGGCTCATGTTTAAAATGTGTAGGGCATGAAGTTAGATATCAAAGGTTTAGATTTAAACAAAAATTAAATTTCAACGAATACCTTTCTTCATTGAGTTTGACGGAAAGTTTGAACTTTGAAGCCCTAACTATTTTGTAACAGTTTTGTACTGACTGTCTAGGGTCAGAAATGTTACATCCCCTTTTTGGATTCAGTTTTTACTACTTACTTTAGTTAATGGCATGGATAGACTAGACATGTGAATATTTTTATGACTATGGAAAAACAATGTTAATGTTAAAAGAATTAACTTTATGAATCATGGATTTGTCACTTGAGTATGATCAATTTGATGTTATGAATTAAAAATGTCTTTTCAATATGAAAATGAAATGATATGATGTAAATATGTTTCGACCAAGAATATTGGTACTCTGACCACAAATTGTATGTGAGATTGTTTTGACAGGAACAGGTGAAACAGGCTCTCCGTGAAACAAGAAGAGAGAAAGTATCTTTGGGAAGGGGAGAATAGCCCCTGGAATACCAATGAGAATTTGTTACTGAGTATGAACAACAGATAGTTAAACAACCTAGATTCCTTGACATAAGAATTGTTTTTGGTTAAGTCAATTAGCGATGTGACCATCAAGAATTATGTAATTAGGCCACTTTTTCTTACGTCATTGTGGAGGAATGATGTAGTCTATCTAGATGTCGATGCTAAGATGAATTTGGTCCATTGACACCTATGTTGTAAGATGTGCTATGTTAAGGTAGTCGACGTAAAAACATCGTCAGTAGTTCTTAATGGGAAACTAAGACTAGACCCCAAGAGGTCGACCGTACGCTTCGTCGATACAGACATGAAATTGCCCCAAACATCATCACCATCGTAAGACCTTACATGTGTGCGATGTAAATGTAGTCAACTATGTTGTGGCTTCATCATAAAAGAGATTTCGATAATGTCTTGAGTTCGTGTGAACACCAAATGTTATTGTTACCATTTTTTCACCACAGCTCAAAATTGGCAGAGCTAATGCAACAAATTCATTTTTAGAGTGAAGGTTAACATTCTTATTTTATAAGTTATTTGCATCGTTATTGTGTTTTAGTGATAATTGCAGTGTTGTTCAGCATAAGAAAGAGAAGGTCATAGCCATCATAGCCTTGAAGGTCTTCAATCTTCAAAGTTGTCTTCTATTCCTGCTCCTGATCTTGACATGAACTTACAAAAATGTGGGAAGGTCCTATTAGAGCTCAGGTTATGAGATCTCTATATCCTATTAGAAGAAACATAACACTTTGTTTATAATGCATTGATCAATGAACATCATCCACATGCAAGAAGAGTTGAGAAAGAAACAATAATAGAATTTCAATGTTTTATTTTAATCTGTTTGTTTTATGTGTAGGTATAGGATAAGTCATGTAGCTTTCTGATGGCATATCATAGCATGTGGAGTAAAATAGGCTTCCATAAGGTTTGAGATTAGCATACTGCCCCTAAGTCTTAAGAGGATTGTGGAAAGAGTCTGAAAGAGCAATAGTGTTACATAAAGACCCTACAAAATAAAGACAGTTGTCACATGTTTTGATCATATTTCAAAAAAAATGATTTGTGTTTTTGATATTTTTATATTAAATCAACCAACAATAAGACGCAAACACCCTTTAAATTTCTCACCAACCCAGTTTGTAGTTTGTGAGGAATAGTCAGAGGCACAATACACAACAAAAAGAAGATATAGTCATGTCTTTTAATCATATCTCAAAAACTATGATCTGGGTTTTTGAGATTTTTGGGTAAAAATGAGAAAATGATAAGATAGAAAAAATATTTAAATATCTCATATACCCAGTTTGTAATTTTTGAGGAATCTTCACAATGGTGGGCCCTCTTTCTTTTCAGAAAATTTGAAGCTGCAAAAAATTATTATAAAATGATATTTAAAGCAATTTCCTATAAATTGCTTATAAATATTCATTATTTATGTAGTAAAAACAAAGTAAAGAAAATAGTATCTTTCTTTTGGGAAGATATGGGCAAAAATAAACCTTCTATTATTATTTTGTAAAAGAAAATCAAAAGAGGTGAGATTAGGCAAATTAGAAGGAAAATATGCAGGACCTATTGTAAGACAAATATTAAAGCAATGTTCTTTATAAATTGCTTTTAATATTTCATTATTTTATGTAGTTAAAACTATTAAAGTAAATCAAATATCTTTATCTGGATTTGCTTTATTTAGGAAGATGAGGACAATAAAAAAAAATGAGCTTTTATTGAACAAATAAAGCTTGTTTTAAAACTCAGATTTTGGTGAGGTCTACTTTGAGGAAGATTTTGGCAGCTTTCATATATAGATTGGAGGTGTTTTGAAAGCTTTAATTTTGGCTTTTCAGTGGAGCTCGAAAATGTATCAAATTTTCTATTCTAGGAAGATTTCTCATCTTTTTCCTTGGGAGATTTTTGGAGTTATAAATAGGGGAGAAAGACTTAGTTTTTTGGAGTTAGCATCAGTTTCTTCTCTCTTGTTCATAGGCAGAGTTGCATACAGATAGTTGGCTCACACATTTTATTTCCATGCATTGTACTCCTTCCAGTTCTAATGGCAAATCATCTTGTTTCACATATTTTGCAGTCTTGATCTGATGTTATATTGTGACTTTTTCTGTCCTTTATTATGTCTCAATACTGTTAAAAACTTAGTTCTTCCTGGTTGCAGTTTGTGTTTGATCTAAACCTTGTTGCAAATTACTTAAGGAATAAGCTATCAGTGAAATTGTGAGGATTCAGGTTAGAGGATCTATTTGTGAGTGATAGAATTTTATCAAGTTTAGATTCTAGAGTTTGCATTTTAATTACATCCTTCTATCCCTTTTCCCCTCAAGTTAGTAGTTTAGAAATCATAAGAGAACCAGCTCACTCTGGAGATTCACTCTCGCTATAGGAAACCAACATCCTGAGAGTGTTTCCATGTGTCAATAGGTAGCTAAGTGTTCTATAAGCTTAGCAAGGTGCATACTTGATTGACAACAGTTTTTGGCACGCGTGATGGGAAAAAAGCACATTGCTTTCTTTACTGTTTGGTATGCACAGCAAGGTTTCAACCTTTCAGAGGTAAAATCAGCATACTTGGCAACTCAAATCTCTAGTTTATACATGCAAATCTAGTGATCAATACATGAAGAACAACACATGCTGAAGAATCAAGTGTTTTCTTCAGTATCAACAACCTTTGGAGGTAAATTTTTTTAACATCCTGGTGACTATAAATAAATGGCCATACTGTATCCTTTTGTTGCATTTAACGGGGGTAGCCCATTACAACTTGCTCAGCGTGATGACATTCTAGTTGCAACCCTTAAAGGATTGCCATATTTCACCAGAGAAGATCACATCACAACTGTTGAGCATATTCAAGATGTTGCAACTCTATGTTTGGTGCATAATATTATCCAAGAGAACGTGGCAATTAGACTCTTGGCTACATCATTGAAAGGGAAAGCTTTGCATTGGTTTTGAGGACTCACACTAGGCTCAATCACATCATGGGATCTACTGGGAGATGGATTGCACAAGCACTTCAAAGACAAATCCGATCTTTTGTCTCTACTGCAGCAGTTGAGTACCATTAAGAGGCATCCGCATGAACATATGTCAGACTTTAACTATCACTTTCAGAGAACTTGGGATAGAATCCCCATGATAGTAAGGTCTACACCACAACATGCCTTTCTATTTTATCTTAGAGCTTTAGATAGTGAAATATCTATTATGATTCAAGATCTAAGTGGATCTACCCTTGTCGAATTACCGTTTGAGTAGAAAACTACCTTATTCTAGTAGGGAAAATACCCCCAAGGCCTCCCTTACCCATTGTTCCACAAATCCAGCCACCTGAGCCCATGGCAGTTCCCTTTTTGACTGTTGTCCCAGTTGTTCCAGCCATAGAACACTAGGGTAAGTACAAAAACATGGGGGGCCAAAAAGTGGCCAAATGGTTTTTAAAAAAAAAATACATAATGCGAGCGTGTTATAACGCGCTCGTGTTATGGGTTGGTAATGACGAGCCTAAGGCTCGTCATTACCAAACCATAGGCTTGTCATTACCAAACCATAATGTGCTCACGTTATAACGCGAGCATGTTATGAACCACTATAAATTAAAAAAAAAGTGTTGTCATTTCATTTCATTTCTATTTTTCTCCTCTATCCCCGCAGCTTGCAAACCCTAGAAAGCGTGCTCGCATTTTGGAAAAGCCAATTCAACAACAAAATTTTGCTTATTTATCACCAAAATGCCGCCACAACATCGAGCATGCCAAAGGAGTGAGATTTATTTGTTTTTTTGTTTGAATTTGCTTCTAAATAGGTAGGTTTGAGTTGTTTTTTGATGTATATTTCATTAATTGTCAGGAAACGTTAATGCACCTCCTCCTCCTCAAAATCCACAAAATCCTGAGGAGGAAATACCTGCAGAACAACAACCTCCTCCATCCATTCCTCGACATGCCCCTGGAACACAAGAAAATATAATGGGGCAAATTGAAAACAACAAAAAAGAAATTGAAGATATAATTGCAAGGTTGAAAGATCCTTCCACTTCAACCTTGCATAGGTCCACACTTGCTGAATCTCTTGAATCTATGTTATCAAATGTAGATTCAATTAGCAAGCAAATAACTAGTTGGACAGATAAGAGGAGAGAGTTTAGAGACTATTATGCAGACAAACTGTCATACCATGATGTGAAAAAATTATAAATTACAAAATTAGACTTGTGTTCAATTTTCACAAACCCACAAACAAATCAACCTCCACCCATTACATGCAAGAGGTTCCCTATCCATTGGTGCAACAACCAAGCGATAAGGGACAATTTTGGGCAGAGGTGGTGGATAGTTTTTGACCATTCTCCATGCAATAATAATGAGGTCCCACAATAATTTTTGAGGAAACTCTACTGCGAGTTTGTCCTCAATAAAGTGCCAAACTATTTTGATATGCGAGACTTCCAGGGTAGAGGTGGGGGGCAGCACAAGATAGATCAGGGGCACATGTTGACCCACAGCGGGCAGTGAGACGAGTAATCAGCAGACCAGCCCACGAGCATGTTTCTATCCCTTCCATTGTGAAGGAGAGTGTTGAGGTTGATACACTTCAGTCCATTAGTGCCTTGACCCAGAGCATCATAGTGCATGCTAGTCCTGCAGCACAGAGTGGGTTGGGAGATAGTGTGAGGAGTAGGGTCCCACCCCATACTTTTCAGACTTGTGGGTCAGCCTGTGGTTATGACCCCATGGATAGTCAGGACGCAGGTGGATAGGCTACATCTGTAGGTGCACAGGCTACATCTGCAGCTAAGTAGATGGTGATGACAGATACCCTCCTGAGTGAGACTTTCGGCCTTGATACTTAGGTAAATATTAGCAAGTTTATTAAATTTAATTTATTAAATTTCATTTTTGAAATGCAAGATTAACTAATTTAAATTGATGATTTTAATGAAATTTCAGGGTCATAGCGTCGATGCAATTTTTAGTGGTTTGCCACCTGCATTTTACACTAGATCATTTACTGGCGGGGTATGTAACTAGTAAACAATTATAAATATTACATGTGAATAGCATCGTTATATGAATGGTATTCTAATATCTGATTTTGGATGTTGAATAGGTTAATATTGTAGATTTCACGGCAACACCTACCAGTGGTGGTGGACTTCAAAGTTTTACGGAGGTAATAAAATAAATAGTTTAATGAATGAATTGTACTTACTAGATTTTTGTATGTGACTTGTGTGCTTTATTGTGTGTACTTCCATGTTTAGATGAACATGTGTGTATGTTAGGAGCCATGATTTGCATCACTATTATAGTTTTCGTAATTGAATAATGTTGTTTTATTTGCAGATGATGCAGGCTACGGAGACACCTCCCAATGTTCAGAGGGCAATGGAGCATAGTGTGGCCTCTGCAATTCATAGCTCCATGGCATTAACAGGGGTATGAGGCAGATTAGTAAATTTTAATTTACATTCATTGTTATAGTTGTCTATTTTTGAAAAATCAAAAGATTATTGATTTGAAGTTTAATTTCTATCTGGATGGTTTCTATAGGACTTGACATCACCAGGGCCTATTCCTGCTACTGAGGCAAGTGAGGAGATAGATTATATGTTAGCGGTAAGTGATTATTTTGTTAAATGTTTCATTTTTTATAACATGTAATTTCTATATATTAATGTCTATACTTTTTATTGTAACAGCTAAAGATGCAGGAAGAACTAAATAGGAGGAGTAGCCCTCGAGTTCATAGTAGACCACCCACATGCGCGTCTCCATCCCCTAGAAGATCAAAGGCTGCCCGTGATTTCTTCTCTTCACCAGCTAGAGGGGAATGACTTTTTATTGTGTTCCTTTGTTGTATGCCTATATGGCATTTGTGGACATATATTTTGTATTGTACATAGTTGACATTGTATGCCTATATGGCATTCTTGTAAGCCTATATGGCTATTTTGCATATATGTTATACTTATATCGACAGATATTGATGTATGCTTATATGGATATTTGGTTAATACAAATCTTTTTTATTGATGGCGTCCATACTTGCATTATAAATCCACGTTTGAATGGATATTTGCAGATGACTACTTCAAATATTAAAGTCCAATTGTATTACATAGGATGTTTGTTGATCTAATAAGGTAGCTATTGTTATTCAAGTATCACCTAAACCTCATTTTGGAACTAAAAGATAAAAGTTGTATTTAAAAAAAAATGAATCATCATGTTGAACAGAAAATATTAATATTCTTTATGAGTAGCATAGAATGTCAACTATATGCAATACAATAAAATGAATCATCATGTTATTCTTTATGTTTGAGATCCTGAAAATGACTAAGTCTGGTAGCCTGATATCCTGAAACACTAGGATGAATATCCAAGTCATTAGGATGATTGCGCCTTGAGAAAAAGTCATTAAGATGAGTGCCTAAAGGAGACTTTCTTAAACATTCAAGCATTGAGCAACAAACATGAAAGGTTAAGGTGCAATTTGCAACTCATAAAGCCTCAAAAGGGCGCCCAACTTAGAGAGAGCATTCATTTAAGACAAGGCACCCATTGACACCTGTTCCACCATAAAAGTGCACCTAAGGTAGAAGGAGAACAAGCCTCTAGTAAGTGAAGCACACCTATTGTCTAAACCACTTCATTATGACACCCTAGCATGAGGAGGAGTATATAAGTCAATAGGAAATGGCACCTAGAATGCAAATGAAGGACTAAGTGACATTTTCAGTAAGCATCAATTCACCTTGAGCTTTCAATAAATACATCAAATTGAGCCCCATAAGTCTAGGCACCCTTTGCCTTCAAAAGAACCTTGTATCAATGTCAAGAGTTGGATTGTTGATGACTTCCCAAGCTAGAGATAATAGTGAAAACAATCCTTCCACCATCAGGATATTGAAAAATAATCATAATGTAATGATATATGGGATAACTGACATACCCCTTGTGAAAAATGATGATCATAACAAGAATGGTCACCTCAACTTAATGCCCAATAATTTTAATACTATCAAGCATCCACATAATAGTAGATAATCTTATCAAAAGTCACAGAGAAATTGCTAAGGACCATAGTGTTGTCCCTATGACTTGACACATACTGCTTGTTTCATAAAGCAAAGGGACATGATATAAATATTGTTGTTATATGGAGCCTAATTAGACTCAGAGGTTAAATTTACCCAACTTTTATCAGCGTGGTTTCCCCCCAAATATTTTCCTACTAGTGTTGGCACCTTGAAGTCTAAGTGCATGAAAATCATGAGGATGAGCACTTAGGGATGAGATAGTCTTCATAAGAGTTTAAATAAGATCAAAATGCGCCTTGGTAGAGAGACTTGAGACCATCATCAAATAAGCCAAAATATCTATCTCCAATGACTTGACATGGATCCCAAAACCACCTATTGGACCAATAGGATCCTAGGCACTCACTTCATGCATTATGATTTCTAGGTGCCAGTTTGATGCTCCATCACAAGGAAAGTGCGCCCACACTTGCAAGTGTTTTTCTTCAGGATCTAGGCACCAGTTGAAGGTTGTAGTTGCCAAGAAGAGTGCCTAGCAAGAGGAAGTCTTTTGGAGTCTCCAAAACACATCAAACACTTGACTAACAACAAGATAATTTTTTCCCAAGTTAGGCGCTTCAAGAGGGAAGTTAAAACATGAATAAATGCCAACTTTTTTAGGTGCAAACTCAAGCTTGTTGAGGATACACATGGCACCCAACATTTCTGGGTGATTTCACAAACTTTAAACACTCAGAACTGTTCAAGGAATGCCCAATGCCCCTTCTTGATGATAGGCCACCAAAGTGAGGGTGGAATTATGCCTTGATGGCATTAGGCACTATCTAGAGTATGCTACTCCATGGAAATGTGCCTTCTTGCTTAGAGTCTTAATGAAAAGTCCTGAAGGTTAAGATGCACCTTGTCTTAATGAGGTGCAACTCTTCAGTAAGAAAGCTTGTAAAGTGCGCCTAACTTAGTGAAGAGGTTGATAACTTCTAAACCCTTCCTGGAACTTAGATTGCTTCAATTGAAGATCATCTTGAACCAATACATCACCAAAATTTCAATCACAAGATCAATTCAAAATTAGACGCTCATTAAGAGTCTTTCCAATGTTGGCACATCTGAGAGGTTGAACTGGCAAGAGATGGTGCCTAGCTTCCTAGACCTTGTTTCAATATGTTTGAGTTTGAAAGTTGACTCAATGGTATCAAGATGGTGCCATAGAGTCTTTGGACTAGTTTCTTAAAGTTTCAAAACCATTCTGGCTCCTTGAAAATTCCTCCTACATGCTTGGGTGCCATTTCAAGGTCTCAGAACCATGATGTAACACCTTATTGCTCTAGGAACCCATTCATGATTGTGCAACTTGAGATTGGCGCCTAGAGTGAATAGGCTTTCATCCTGACTTAAATTCACTAGGGCAACCTCATCTTGAAGGCCAAACAAATTTTCCTACCAAAGCGCCTTGATTGAAGACTCCACATCCTTAGGTGCTCATTTGGACAATTTGATGTGAAATTGGTGCCTAGACTCCAAGAGTCAACTTTCTGCTTTCCAGACTTAGCCAAATTTTGAGTTTTTGACTTTGTTCCTGCAAAACAATGAGATTGAGTTAGTCAAAAACCAATTCATTCCCTCATCATTCTAAATTAGCCTCCGGGAATGAGCAATAGGCTAATCCATTCTTCACTTAAGCTGGAAACGGGGACATGACAGGGTAAGTTGTATCTAATGACATCACCTAATTAAGCACCTAGGAGGTATAAAGCTTAATGTTGACATGAGGACAAGCGCTTAATAAAGGAGAGTTTCTCAAACATTTAAACATGTGAATGAAGTCATAGAAATGCACTAAGTCATCTAGGCACCATTTTCCACTTGTGTACCCTTACATTTGCGCCTAAGAAGAAGTTGCAACTTTACATTGCCTCCTTCTGACGATTTTTGGGGCAGCAGAAAACCTTTCACCACGAGCAAATGTCTCAGAGATATAAAAAATCAAGAGAGGTTATTGTAGAGGTACTCTGTGTGATCATGTTTCCTCAGACAGAATGTTTCTAAGTGACATGGTTTTCAAGTAACATCTCGTCAAAGATTGCTACTTTTTTACACTTTGGACTCTTCAGGGATATCATCGGTACAATGTAGCTCAGACTGTTTTGACATGTTTGGGTGAAAAATAGGACCATACCTAGCGTAAATGTACCCATCCTGATGTGTTGAAATAGTTAGTTTGGTCACATCAGGAGCATGATGAAAGTTACACCCCTTTGCAACTTTACACTGCCTCCTTCTGATGATTTTGGGGGCAGCAGAAAACTTTTCACCACAGGCAAATGCCTTAGAGATATAAAAAACTAAGAGAGGTTATTATAGAAGCACTCTATGTGATTGCATTGCCTCAGATAGAATGTTTCTAAGTGACATGGTTTTTGAGTAACATTTCGTCAAAGATTGCTACTTTTTTGCACTTTGGACTCTTTAGGGATATCGTTGGTACAATGTAGCTCGAACTGTTTTGACATGTTTGGGTGAAAAATAGGACCATGCCTAGTGTAAATGTACCCATCTGGATGCATTGAAACAATCAATTTGGTCGCATCAGGAGTAGGACGAAAGTTACACCCCTTTGCAACTTTACACTGCCTCCTGATGATTTTTGGGGCAGCAGAAAACCTTTCACCATGAGCAAATGCCTCAGAGATATAAAAAACTGAGAGAGGTTATTGTAGAAGCACTCTATGTGATCGTGTTGCCTAAGATGAAATGTTTCTAAGTGACACGGTTTTTGAGTAACATCTTGTCAAAGATTGCTACCTTTTTGCACTTTGGACTCTTCAAGGATATCATCGGTACAATGTAGCTCAGACTGTTTCGACATGTTTGGGTAAAAAAAGGACCATGCCTAGTGTAAATGTACCCATCTGGACGTCTTGGAATAGTCAGTTTGGTCACATCAGAAGCAAGATGAAAGTTACACCCCTTTGCAACTTTACACTGCCTCCTTCTGATAATTTTTGGGGCAGCAGAAAACCTTTCACCACGGGCAAATGCCTCAGAGATATAAAAAACTAAGAGAGATTATTGTAGAAGCATCTATGTGATCGCGTTGCCTCAGATGGAATGTTTCTAAGTGACATGGTTTTCGAGTAACATCTCGTCAAAGATTGATACCTTTTTGCACTTTGGACTCTTCAGGGATATTATCAGTACAATGTAGCTCAGACTGTTTCGACATTTTTGGGTGAAAAATATGACCATGCCTAGCGTAAATGTACCCATCCTGACATGTTGGAATAGTCAGTTTGGTCGCATCAAGAGCAGGACACCAAAAATGCATAACATGATGATGTAAAAATGTGTATATGTGTAAAAATGCAGGAGGAAATAAAAAAAGACAAACCTTACAAATTAATGTGCATACTTACAACTCAATGTAACATGACTTTACAAAATTAATGTGAATACTTACAAATTAATCCAATGAACCATCTGGGTCTGCTCTACTCTTTATTGTGTCAAGTATTGCTTCATGGTTAGACTCATGCACCTTCCACAAGATTTTGTTCAAAGGTCTACCCCGATACTTTAGCAAATGAACATTGGATGCCATGACAAGGTTTGAGTAATGAAGAATATTCTGATGTGTGTCAAAGTCTTGAAATAGCCAAACATTAACACTCTTATGTGGGTACCTTCTAAGCCATGTTCCAGTAATAACTACTGAGCCTGTAGGGTATTCGATGTTTTCTCCATCTGTAACAGGGGCCTCCAATTTCTTTTTGGCCTCAACACAATGACATAAGTAATAATATATTCCCTCTTCATTATCTTCATTTTCAATAACTGCATATACGTGCCCTACATTGATATGTGTAGCAAATTAGGTGAAATTAGTCAACATTACAAAAACACTACAAAGTAAGATGACATTACCTGGTTGAACTAGATGAAATTAGATGCATATATGTGCCCTACATTACCTAGTTGAACTAAATCTGATATGTGGTCAAAGTCAACTGATGATTCCATCTGTGTTAGTTCCAGTGCCATCGGGGTCAATACGTGTCAAGTGGGCTAAGATAACTTAACTGCCATTTGTCAACCCACTCCTTTGACTCGCACTCATCCAAACTTGAATTGTAGAGGAAGAACAAAAGCATGACATCTTTCGCGTATGGATACTCCATGAACCTGCAATTGAGCTTCTGAAAGAGTGCATCTTATTTGATCCTGTCAGTGTACAATAGTCCACATATGGTGCAATGTTAGTATCATCTATCAACCAAAAAAATCTATGAACTGAAGACTTACCTTCATTACCTGGACCCATGGAAGCATTACACCACTTGACAATCAATTTTGCATCTGTCAAATTTGCATTGTCTTTATACTTTAACTCTTCTCGTGCTACGGCTCTTTTGATACATGCTTTTGCACCATCATGCTCCCCCTTTCCATGCCTGGCCTCACAAAAGTTCCACATATGCTGAATACTTGTAAAATTATGCCTCCTACTCAGCCAATAAAAATTTTGCTAGTTCTTGAATTGTGATGCACAATTATCTGACCATATGATATGCTGACTGAACGATATGCCCCTTCTAGCCAAATCATTATAGAACACCTGAAAGAAACCTTGCACGAACTCCATAGAATGCGTGCGATCATCACTGATATAGAAATGATACTCCCTTATAATCTTTTTGTCATCCTCTGTACTATCATTCGCATGAATGAATGCGATGTGCACAAATATAGAAACCTATGTGGAGTTGTAATATTGTGATTACACCTCACGCTATGGCTGTAGACTATAGTTCTCTGCAAAGTTGATGACTGAAACAATGCTACCAATTAGAAATGTGTCCTTGCATAACTTGATATGCAAGTCCAACCATCGAGCTCTATGGGCATGTCTTGCATACTCATACACTATGCTGTCACAAAATATAGGCATAAACTGATACACTGGAATCTTTTCAATAACCAATTCACACATCTTTTGTATTGTATGCCACTATTTTATACTTGCCAAACTCTACTAGTTCATTTCCAACCGCATGTGTTCTTTCCATATGTTCACATATTGGCAAATGTTGCAAGCCACCGCAACGATGACATGTGCCATCCAAGCATAATTTCTTGTAGAACATTTGACCTTCCTCTCTTTCACATAAAATTCTTGATATGAAGTCTCTTGAAGATGTTGGTGGGGCACGTATGGCACAACCCTGCAAAACATTGTTAGTATGCATATCTAAACATATAGACCTATAAACATCAAAATGGTTAGAAAATTCAATATGTAATCTACAACAACAAGTAGTGCGTGTGTGATTTATCTTGACATAGAAAGGTTTTAGCATTTCAAAATATTTTTGACAAATTTTAATTTGAGGATAGTTCTCTAGAAATTCACCATAAAATTATGTTTGAGTCTCATCCAAAAAATGCTTTGGATGTGGCTCACAGTTCTGACTACCAATTCTCCTTCTTACCACATCCCTTTGATTTGGAGATACCCTTGTGTAATTCTTCCAGAAGTCTTCAATTAAGGATCTCAATGCTTGAACAATTGGTTTATATTTTCATGGTAGTCTCCCCAAGAACATCCATAATTCATTGGCATTACTGTCCTCAATTCTTTGGCGTCTTCCAATAGCTCCTGATAAAGTTTTCCTTTTAATTCTCAATTCTTGACTCGTCTTTCTAATGAAACAAGCTTTCCTCATTTGACTACTTACTATAGTTGATGTAATCACACGCCGTGTTGCATTACTATCTTTTGTGCGTGAGGTGTTACCCACTCTCTCATACGCACTCATTAGATTCTTGAAAATAGATTTTTCACTTGAAGCCTATGATGTTCTCAACCCAAGAATCTTCATGATGGACCTATACTTAATACTTCGCATCATTTCAATGAATAGTTGACATCTTGCAGTCTCATTTAACTTTTCAAAGCACAATCTCCAAATCTTATGAGCATATCTTCTACAAGTGCATTTTGGAATCTTACCTTACATTGGCTATAAAATATTCTCATCAATTTCAATCAAATACTTTGGCTTTCTATGCAAAATTCTAGGTGGTGTTAAGTTAGGTAAATTCATCTCAACATTAGGAATTTCATCAATATTTAAATGAGATGGGCTAGATGGCATACCTTCGATCGGAGATGGAATAGATGACATACCTTGAGGTTGAGGTGGGAACCATGGTGTATCTCCTTCATCACATGTGAGTGATGATGTACTCTCAACTTGAGATGTGGTAGATGGTGTCCATACATGTTGACTTGCGGTAGAGGACGTGTCTCCAACTATGGTATTCAAATCTCTTGTAGCACGAAGTTTTTGCATTCGTTCTCTTTGTGCCGCCAATACCATATCTCTTTGTGATGGTTGTGGTTCCTCTTCAATTGGTATGTCTTCATTTATCGTGTCCAATTTCCTCTTCTCACGAAGTTCCCTCATAGCCACTACTTTCTTTGCATTCTTAGCTTCTATCTCTTCCTGTGCTGGTTTAATTCTTGATCATTTCCTTGGCATGATGACGAATTTGTTTGTAGCATGATAAAGAGACCAATATTACTTCCTAAGAAATGAATACAAGATAATAGTGGGATTGTATTTTTATTATGTTGTAAGGATTTATTCTTGTATAGTTTGACATCATGGTATGTTAAGGTCTATTTATTACACATAATTATTAAAAAGCCCAAGTGTAGAAAATATACATGGCATCATGTGAGATTGTAGGCTGCTTTCTTGATTGGGAATGTGTCTATTTTAAACATGTATGATAAAGCATGATAAAGTAATTCAATCCGAATTAAGGAAAATGTAAAGAACATGCATGTAAAGACTTGACATACCTAAAAAACAAAGATTCAAATGGAGAGAGTAGCCAATTATGTAGTGTTTTTTTCTTCTTGCATCAAACTCCTCAACAATTTGAGTTTTTCACCACTTGCTTACTTTTCAATGTTAAATTGAATAACACTCAAATATAATTACTAACAACAATACTATTAACCAATCTATAATGTTAAATTTCTAAAATTGAATCACAATTAACATTGCAACACTACAAAAATTGAAACTTGAATAGAAATATATCAAACTTGGTATGAAAACTATGTTATTTCCTCCTTCTCAAGTTGGCAATGCAGAAAAGGTGGTGGAAAGATCATGCAAAGGTGGTACAACGTGTCAAATGTGCATGTGAACTTCCCAACAACATGAAAGCACTTTTTTTTGTCAGAGCATGCACATAATCAGTATGAAAACAGAGCATGTGGGCTTGGATCATGGGGGTCAACACTTTTTTACCGTTTCTATAGCAAGACAAAATGCGAGCGCATTATAACGCGCTCGCGTTATAACACACTCACGTTTTGTCTTGCTATAGATTGATCACATCTTGTACATTTCTCTTTCCAAACCTTCCCCTTCAGACTTGAATGACCACAAGGTTTTTGAGGGAGAACTTTTCCTATTTCCTGTAAGAGCTTGCCAGATGCTCCATCATATGATAGGCATAACAATGAGGGAGCAAGCCCTCATAATCAAGTTCTTGATAGAAAATGCCCATCGAGGAAGAAAGACAGATCTTCTTTGAAAGCATAAGTTCTAGTTTTCCACAAATCCTTATCCAAGCATAAATGGTAGGGGTTCTGTCAAGTGATTGTCAATCCACTTCCACAAAGTCTTTTGAAGACTTTCTGATTGATTCCAAAACATCCACACCCCAAAACTAGAGAGGCAATCAATATAATTGAACCCATAAATCTACATTTGACAACAGAAACCCTCAACACTATACCTTAAACCCTAATCCCTCAACCCTCCAATCCTATCCCTAAACCCTTGACCCTCGAACCTCGACCCTCAACCCTTAACATCAAACCATAATCCCTCAACCCTTAACTCTAATCCCTCGACCCTCAACCCTATCCCTAAACCCTAAATCCTCAACCCTCAATGTCAAATCCTAATCCCTCAACCCTTCACTCTAATCCCTCAACCCTAAACCATATCCCTAAACCCTCAACACTATACCTTAAACCCTAATCCCTCAACCCTCAACCCTAAACCTTATCCCTAAACCCTAATCCCTCAACTCTCAACCCTAATTCGTCATCCCTCAACTCTAATCCCTCATCCCTAAACCCTAAATGCTATCCCTATTCCTAAACCCTCAATCGACTCGATACTATACCTTAAACCCTAATCCCTTATCCCTAAACCCTCCAACCCTATCCCTAATCCTTATACCCTCCACACTCTACTTTAACCCTAATCCCTCGACCCTCAACCCTATCCCTAAACCCTTGACCCTTGACCCTCAACCCTCAACCCTCAATGTCAAACCCTAATCCCTCACCCTTAACTCTGACTCCTCGACCCTCAACCCTATCCCTAAACCCTAAACCCTAAAGCCTCAACCTTCAACCCTCAACGTCAAATCCTAATCCCTCAACCCTAAACCATATCCCTAAACCCTCAACACTATACCTTAAACCCTAATCCCTCAACCCTTAGCCCTAAACCTTATCCCTAAACCCTAATCCCTCAACCCTCAACCCTAATCCATCATCCCTCAACTCTAATCCCTCATCCCTAAACCCTAAATGCTATCCCTATTCCTAAACCCTCAACTGACTCGATACTATACCTTAAACCCTAATCCCTTATCCCTAAACCGTCCAACCCTATCCCTAATCCTTATACCATCCACAATCTAGTTTAACCCTAATCCCTTGACCTTCAACCCTATCCCTAAACCCTTGACCCTCAAACCTCAACCCTCAACCCTCAACGTCAAACCCTAATCCCTCAACCCTTAACTCTAATCCCTCGACCCTCAACCCTATCCCTAAACCCTAAAGCCTCAACCCTCAACCCTAAACATCAAATCCTAATCCCTCAACCCTTCACTCTAATCCCTCAACCCTAAACCATATCCCTAAACCCTCAACACTATACCTTAAACCCTAATTACTCAACCCTCAACCCTAAACCTTATCCCTAAACCCTAATCCCTCAACCCTCAACCCTAATATGTCATCCCTCAACTCTAATCCCTCATCCCTAAACCCTAAATGCTATCCCTATTCCTAAACCCTCGACTGACTTGATACTATAACTTAAACCCTAATCCCTTATCCCTAAACCCTCCAACCCTATCCCTAATCCTTATACCTTCCACACTCTACTTTTACCCTAATCCCTCAACCCTCAACCCTATCCCTAAACCCTTGACCCTCAAACCTCAACCCTCAACCCTCAACATCAAACCCTAATCCCTCAACCCTTAACTTTTATCCGTCGACCCTCAACCCTATCCCTGAACCCTAAAGCCTCAACCCTCAACTCTCAACGTCAAATCCTAATGTCTCAACCCTTCACTCTAATCCATCAACCCTAAACCATATCCCTAAACCCTCAACACTATACCTTAAACCCTAATCCCTCAACCCTCAACCCTAAACCTTATACCTAAACCCTAATCCCTCAACCCTCAACCCTAATCCGTCATCCCTCAACTCTAATCCCTCATCCCTAAACCCTAAATGCTATCCCTATTCCTAAACCCTCAACCGACTCGATACTATACCTTAAACCCTAATCCCTTATCCCTAAACCCTCCAAACCTAGCCCTAATTCTTATACCATCCACACTCTACTTTAACCCTAATCCCTCGACCCTCAACCCTATCCCTAAACCCTTGACCCTTGTACCTCAACCCTCAACATCAAACCCTAATCCCTCAACCCTTAACTCTGATCCCTCGACCCTCAACCCTATCCCTAAACCCTAAAGCCTCAACCCTCAACCGTCAACATCAAATCCTAATCCCTCAACCCTTCACTCTAATCCCTCAACCCTAAACAATATCCCTAAACCCTCAACACTATACCTTAAACCCTAATCCCTCAACCCTCAACCCTAAACCTTATCCCCAAACCCTAATCCCTCAACCCTCAACCCTAATCTGTCATCCCTCAACTCTAATCCCTCATCCCTAAACCCTAAATGCTATCCCTATTCCTAAACCCTCAACCAACTCGATACTATACCTTAAACCCTAATCCCTTATCCCTAAACCCTCCAACCCTATCCCTAATCCTTATACCCTCCACACTCTACTTTAACCCTAATCCCTCGACCCTCAACCCTATCCCTAAACCCTTGACCCTCGAACCTCAACCCTCAACCCTCAACATTAAACCCTAATCCCTCAACCCTTAACTTTGATCCCTCGACCCTCAACCCTATCCCTAAACCCTAAAGCCTCAACCCTCAACCCTCAACATCAAATCCTAATCCCTCAACCCTTCACTCTAATCCCTCAACCCTCAACCCTATCCCTAAAACCTCAACACTATACCTTCAACCCTAATCCCTCAACCCTCAACCCTAAACCTTATTGCTAAACCTTAATCCCTCAACCCTCAACCCTAATCTGTCATCCCTCAACTCTAATCCCTCATTCCTAAACCCTAAATGCTATCCCTATTCCTAAACCCTAAACTCTATCGCTATTCCTAGACCCTCAATAGACTTGATACTATACCTTAAACCCTAATCCCTTATCCCTAAACCCTCCTACCCTATCCTGAAACCCTTAACCCTCGAACCTCAATGTACTCAACCCTCAACGTTAAACCCTAATCCCTTGACCCTTAACTCTGATCCCTCGACCCTTAACCCTTAAAACTTAAACCCTAAAACCTATCCCTACACGCTCGACACTCGACACTATATCTTAAGCCCTAATCCCATAACCCTCATCCCTAAAGCCTCAACCCTAAATCATTAAACCTTCAACCCTAAACCCTATCCCTAATCCCTCTACCCTCGACACTCTTATTTAACCCTAATCCCTTGACCATTAACCCTATCCCTCAACGTCAACCCTCAACCCTCAACTCTAAACATTAAACCCTAATTCATCAACCCTAAACCCTTATCCCTCAAACCTAAACCCTATCCCTAAACCATCAAACCTCAACACTATACCTTAAACCCTAATCCCTATCCCTCAACCCTTAACCCTTAAAACTTAAACCCTATCCCTACACCCTCAACACTTGACACTATATCTTAAGCCTTAAACCCTCATCCCTAAAGCCTCAACCCTCAATCCTTAAACCTTCAACCCTGAACCCTATACCTAATCCCTCTACCCTCGACACTCTAACCCTAACCTCAACATTAAATGCTAATCTGTCAACCCTAAACCCTAATCTATCAACACTAAACCCTATCCCTAAACCCTCAACCCTCAACACTATACCTTAAACCCTAATCCATCAACCCTAAAACCTAATCCCTCAACCCTCAACCCTAAACACTATCAATAAACCCTCAACCCTCGACACTATACCTTAAACCCTATGAGAAAAGCTTTGTGCATGGTACATCCATGGTGAGTAATTAACAGTTGAAATTAGAAGGATGATCATTATGAGAAAACATTTGCATTGGGGTACATCTATGTTTCTTACTATCCACCCTGCACTTAGGGAAGGTATATTGTTATGAAATAGGCAAATAATCTCCCATTGTTTACTGGCTCTATCCACAAGAACTACTAAACTATACCTTAAACCCTAATCTCTCAACCCTAAACTTTCAACCCTAAACCCTATCCCTGATCCCTCTACCCTCAACAATCTACCTTCAACCTAATCCCTCGACCCTTAACCCTAAACGCTATCCCTAAAGCCTCAACCCTAAACCCTAATCCCTCAAGGTCCTAAACTCTAATCGCTTATCCCTAAACTCTAAATCTTATCCCTAAACACTTAACCCTCAACCTTAAACCTTAATCACTCAATCCTTATCCACCCCTCTCCTCCCCTATCTGGCTCACTCCCATCTCTACCATCCTCTGCCCTCGACACTATACATACATAAAAATAGGCATACATAGATACATACATACATATAGGCATACATAGATACATACATACATACATATAGGCATACATACATACATACATGATTAATAGACTTGAATAGAAAAAAATTTAAGGGGAACATAACGTGAGTGCATTATAACGCGCTCGCGTTATGTCAAACATGACAAACAATAGACTTGTAGAAAAGGAAAAATGCAAAGCAAGACATAATGCGAGCGCGTTATAATGTGCTCACGTTATGTCTTGCTTTAGGAATCCCAAGCCTTGGGCTTGGGATTTGCTTTGGATTTCCAACCCAAAGGCTTGGAGTGCCTTTTGAATAGTCACAGACGTGTTTTTCCATATTTTTTAAGATTTCACATAATTTCGTTCGTGCTAACCCTCAGATTTGCATGTGTTTAACTCACTCGCGTTATGTCTTGCTTTAGGAATCCCAAGCCTTGGGCTTGGGATTTTCTTTGGATTTCCAACCCAAAGGCCTGGAGTGCCTTTTGAATAGTCACAGACGTGTTTTTCCATATTCTTCAAGATTTCACATAATTTCATTCGTGCTAACCCTCAGATTTGCATGTGTTTCAAGGTCAAACAAATCGAACACCTGGGTAATGTTAGGATTTCTCTTAGCTATTTGACGATGTGATTTTTTTCACATTTTAACAATGTTAAGCCTTTCGTTTTTAATTTCTTTTGTTTGTGTGTCCATTTTTGGGCAAAAACCACTGTTTGGTCTTTTTTTCATTGTAAATTAACTATTTATTCAAATTTCAAAAAACTTACATATTTAGAAACTAGACTCTATTCTACAAATATTAAAAAAAGAAAAAAATGATTTTCAATTAGTTTTCAAAATTTATAGCGGTAGCACAGCCAAAATTCTATTTTTTAGGATGTGTCCACTTTGAAAATTAGTAAAAAATCAAATATTCATCAAAAAATTATCAGAAAAATTGGGCATAAACTACATGCTATTAGCTAATTTCTCACTGAAGCGATTTTAAAAATACCAAAAAAAAGTTGACCTTGTGATGGAGCCACAAAACATGCTATGTTATGTTTTTTTGATAGAAACAACACCAATTTTTGTGGCTCCCTCTTTTGAACCCCTTAATCTATGCCATTTTTTAAAAAAAAAAGTAGTTTAGAAAGTAGACTCGGAGCAGTATGAACATTGTTTTGGTTGCATCTCCAAATTTTGAGTGTAACTATGCTCAATTTCTCATCCAAGGCCAGTAATTCCTGATTTCAGAAAAAAAGTGGCCACTTAAGACCCCTTTTTGGCCCCCCATCTTGCACTTACCCACCAGGTTGTTGCTCAAGATCCTATTGTTCTAGCTCATTCTCAAGAGTTTCAAGAGGGCAAAAGTATTCTGCAAGCTATTGGCAAAGAATCTGTTAATATCAGCAGGCAAATCAGTCAAGAACGTAAGCCATACCAAGCCCCGTATTAGTCTAATCGGGCAAGTAGGCCACCCTTCCAAACTGATCAACAGGCCACAAGAAGAAATTGTAACCCTGAGGTGGTTTTTATGAATTTGTAAAGCCCCAGTTTTTGTGATTTGAATTATCGCCAAGGCTAAGAGATGGGTTTTGAATGCAAACAAACTCCTCAAGAGATCAAAATCCCAAATTTTAGAAGTTCTGACTTTGGTTAGGAGCATGTCCACGTTCAAGACCAATCTATGTCCTTAATTTCAGCCATATTAGGAACCCAAACCAATTTAAATCACGAATGTTAGGCCAGCAACTGATAAATCAAATAGAGAACAAGAAGTTGCTGTTGTTTGTCCTACAGCCCCAGCTGATTATGAGCATATTGAATGTGTGGAGGAAGTTGATCCAAACTTGGTCATGAACCCTATGCACTTTGAATCATTTGAAAAAATTTCTAATGCTTTCTATAAGATGAATCAAAGAAGGATGTGGAAGTTTGAGGCAAAAGTCTTCAATCAGAAAGACATGTTGCTTAGGTTCAAAGGAAGAGTAAACCGGAAAAGGGAGATGATTCAATTTTCTTGTTTGATCAGCTACCCATTTATGTTGAAGATAATGAGGACAACATGCAGGAATCCCATTTATCAGCTGATTCGAGACAGCCGAAAGGTGCTGTAGAGAGTCATGTGTTGTTGTTTCCTGAAGATTGTGACTACTAGGTTGAACACAAGGTTGAATCAAATTAGATCCTTTATGAGGATGAAACATTTAGTTTATTCTCAGAGCTTCCATTGTACGGTAATGAAGAAGCTGATATGAACGGGACTAAAGCAGCTTTCCTTGTCGAGCAATCAATTCAACCGACTAAAAATGATCAGGCTATCCAAGATAACTTCATGATTGATTGTCAGGATCTTGACTGTTCGGCTTGTAGAGAGATTTCCACATTGCTAATTTTTTGCAGCAATCAAAAGCCCAAGCTAGTTGATGATAAGGATAATAAGCAATTTGAAAAGAATTAGTTAAGCAAGGTACAGATTCAGGAAGACTCCAGTAAGGACAACCATGACACAAAGGAGCTTGAAACTAATATTATACTATTTGATGGTATGTTGAAAGAGGTTACTTCATCATTCAAACACTTGCCTTTATTTATTGAAGAGGAAATTCCTTCTTTCGAATGTTCTTCCTTGGTTAATAATGTGTGTTTTGAGACTGGTCCAACTCTAGTTAAGGGCCTATTTAGAGTTGATACCTTCGACAAGCTGTTAGCAATTGTGACAGAGGAGGATGACCCATTAACCAAATAGGAGGAAACCACATGGTAGGCTATCATGCAAGGTAGGGATCATAGTATTGTTTCCAGTCCCAAACCTTCGAGAGGCTGCCCCATTAGAGATTTGGCCAATTAAGTGACCGATAGCTTTCAGAGTGTTTTCAGTACCCCTAAGGATGAGATTACAGTTGAGGGACAATAGATTCAATTTGCCCATTCATGGCCAATCAAAGGTATACCCAAATAGGATCAAGAGTTTCAAACCTTTGATTGTTATCTGCAAGTTGCAGTACTTCAGTTTATAAGGTGTATTCTTGTGTTTTGCTCCTTATTGCCAGTTTGTAAGCATGAGAAACATCTTGAGTTGATTAGGAAAGGCAGTTATTTCACCCAATCGGTGAATGGTTTTGTTTAATCAGTCATTCCACCTGGTTAGAGTAGGTTAGAGTAGTTTTTTTAGCCAATAAGTGTTTTAGTGCACATTTGCTTTCAGTCAGTTTTGTTTCCCTAAGTGCGACTGCACAATTTTCTAGCCATTAGGGCCTGTTAGTTTGTTTGTTTTCAGTTTTCTGTTGCTGTTTGAACTAGTTGGAGAGTTGAATTGTAGTGTTCTCTGAGTTTGAGAAGAGTAGAGTATGACTCAATGTCCAATAGATATTCAAGGCAATTGATCAGATGCTTAGCAGGCAAGCATATAGCAGAAGTCACCAGAAATGTTACCGTTTTTCCACCACAGCTCAAAATTGGTAGACCTGATGCAACAAATTCATTTTTAGAGTGAAGGTTAACATTCTTTTGTTATAAGTTATTTGCACAATTATTGTGTTTCAGTAATAATTGTAGTGTTGTTCAGGATAAGAAAGAGAAGGTCATAGCCATCATAGCCTTGAAGGTCTTCAATCTTCAAAGTTGTCTTCTGTTCCTACTCCTGATCTTGACATGAACCTGCAAAAATGTGGGAAGGTCCTATTAGAGCTCCAATTATGAGATTTCTATATCCTATTAGAAGAGGCATAACACTTTTCTTATAATGCATTGATCAATGAACATCGTCCACATGCAAGAAGAGCTGAGAAAGAAACAATCATGAAATTTTAATGTTTTATTCTAATCTGTTTGTTTCATGTGCAGGTATAGGATAAGTCATGTAGCTTTTTGATGGAATATCATAGCATGTGGAGTAAAATGGGCTCCCATAAGGGTTGAGCTCAGCATGCTGCCCCCAAGTCTTAAGAGGATTGTGGAAAGAGTTTGAAAGAGCAACAGTGTCACATAAAGACCCTACAAAATAAAGATAGCTATCACGTGTTTTGCTAATATTTAAAAAATTTTGATCTGGGTTTTTGGGATTTTTGGGTAAAAATAAACTGACAAAATTATTTAAAAACCCTTTAAATTTCTCACCAACCCAGTTTGCCGTTTACAAGGAACAGTTGGAGGCACAATACAAAACAAAATGAAGATATAGTCTCGTCTTTTAATCATATCTCAAAAGATATGATCTGGGTTTTTGAGGATTTTAGATAAAAATGAGAAGATGATAAGGCACAACAACCCTTTAAATATTTCACCTTCCTAGTTTGTAATTTTTGAGGAATATTCACAATGGTGGACCCTCTTTCTTTTTACAAATTTGAAGCTACAAAAAATTATTGTAAAATGATATTTAAAGCAATATCCTATAAATTGCTTATAAATATCCATTATTTATGGAGTTAAAACAAAGTAAAGCAAACAATATTTTTATTTTTTAGTTTTCTTTCTTTTGGGAAGATATGGACAAAAATAAGCCTTGTATTATTATTTTGTAAAAGAAAATCAAAAGAGGTGAGATTAGGCAAATCAGAAGGAAAAGCTGTAGGACCTATTGTAAGACAAATATTAAAGCAATGTTCTTTATAAATTACTTTTAATATTTCATCATTTTATGTAGTTAAAACTATTAAAGCAAATCAAATATCTTTATCTAGATTTGCTTTATTTTGAGGCGGATGAGGACAATAAAAAAAATGAGATTTATTGAGCAAATAAAGCTTGTTTTAAAGCTTAGATTTTGGTGAGGTCTACTTTGAGGAAGATTTTGGCAACTTTCATATACAGATTGGAGGTGATTTGAAAGCTTTATTTTTAGCTTTTCAGTGGAGCTTGAAAATGGATCAAATTTGTTATTCTAGGAAGATTTCTTAGGTTTTTCCTTGGGAGATTTTTGGAGGTATAAATAGGGGAGAATAGCTTAATTTTTTGGAGTTAGCATCAGTTTCTTCTCTCTTGTTCACATGCAGAGTTGTATAGAGATAGTTGGCTCACACATTTTATTTCCATGCATTGTACTCCTTCCAGTTCTAATAGCAAATCATCCTGTTTCACATATTTTACAGTCTTGATCTGATGTTATATTGTGACTTTTTATGTCCTTTATTATGTCTCAATACTATTAAAAACTTAGTTCTTCCTGGTTGCAGTTTTTGTTTGATCCAAACCTTGTTGAAAATTACTTAAGGAATAAGCTATGAGTGAAATTGTGTGGATTCAGGTTAGAGGATTTTTTTGTGAGTGATAGAATTTCATCAAGTTTAGATTCTAGAGTTAATTTGCATTTTAATTACATCCTTCTATCCATTTTCCCCTCAAGTTAGTAGTTTAGAAATCATAAGAGAACCAACTCACTCTAGAGATTCACTCTCGCTATAGGAAACCCACGTCATAAGAGTGTTTCCATGTGTCAATATGTAGCTAAGTCTTCCGTGAGCTTAGCAAGGTGCATACTTGATTGACAACAATTATATTGTCAATTCTATATCTAACAATAAGGAATAAATAAAATGTTTTATGTTTTCTATAATCTTCTTGGGCAGGACTAAGATTATCAACTAATAATAATAATAATAATCAAGATTTAGCCCGAAGGAATTTGTCATAGGTTAATATTTTATGATGCCACTATATCCCATATGTGGCAATCATTTTAAATCACTAAAAAGTGGTAAAAAGTTTGAGGTTGTGCATTATCTTTTTAGTGTTATCATATTATGTGTTCTTCATTGATTAAAACCCAATAGGGTTAATAGTTTGTAATGCCTTATCCGCCAATGAATCAACAAGTTTGCCACCTTTCCAAATCACATCGGCTTATCATGCTAAGTCATTAAAGCATTAGTTCTCTAAAAACCATTTTGAAGCCATTTTTGATATTGAGCCTTCTTGGCGCTTGAGGATATACTCAAGAATTAGTTAGGGTTGGGCAGTTATCTTTTCCTCTCGGTTAAAGACGTGAAGGAGATGGCTAATGAGGGGGGATTAGAAGAAAAAGAGTTAACTGAATCGGTTTGGAAAAACAATGTTGGAGCTCAGTAGAAGGATCAAGATTTGGTAGGAGCTAAGCGAGAAGGAGTGGAGATGACTTTTGAGCTCGGCAATTAGGTTAAACTCCATTTTCTTCTCTACGTATTATCTATTATGTAAACCTTTTGAAAGTAATTTCACAGAGTTCAAAGATAACTCTCTTTACCCTCACAAAATGTCATTGATGGACAATGTGTTTGTTGGTGTTAGTACATTATTAATGTTATAAATTTTGTGGCTTAGAAGTGTAGTGGCACGGTTTCTCTATTATCTTCTTTCTTTACTCTGCATAGATCCTTAATGAAATCACTTTATAATAACTAAACAAAGATTAAAACATCTTTCTTTATCTTCGAGAATTGACATAGAAAGACAATTCTTGCTAATGACTTGTGGTTCTGATTTGACACTTGAACGTGGATTTAAAGAACCTGAGTATTTCATATCTAAATGCTTTTGCTTGCGAGCCTCTTAGTATCTTAACCAAAGATTAAAACCCAAGCGGAGACCAACATAGATTGAAGCATCTTTTATGAACCCCATTTGGAAAAGATATCACTCATAAGAAAGGTATCGAACAACCAAAACGAATAAGATTTTCTTAGTAAAATGATAACGTTGTTAAAACTAGTAGAGAAAATGACTTAGGACTAAATGAGTGGTATCATTATATTTTGGTAGTGCGAGTTATTGTTCCAAGGGATTCTTTTCTGACATTTAAACTTTATTGGCTTAAACTTAGAGATGGTTAGAATACTCATAATACATCTTTAAGGAAAAATGTATGCAATTATGTCTTAGTGACTATTGGTGAGCTTGCATCAACTTGGAGCTTAAAGAAATCATTATTATGTTTAGCTTTACATATAGTTCTATCTTGTTTAAAACTCTATTAGAAATTACGGTTGTGGGTTAAGTCTTTATGTCCTTGAGGTCGAAGAAGATTTATTTAGGAAGCCTAAGAGTTAAAACTAGGTGAAAGAACCCCATTGGTTCAAGATCACTGACAAAATTTAAAATCAAAAATCAACTTAATGATATCATTCTTGTGTCTTTAACAATAGGTAAATGTTCTAAATAGATGGGTTAGTTTAGTCAGAGGTCAAACCTATGGGTCTACTAAAAAATGAGTAAAACTAATCGACAAGCCTATAAGCTAGAAATCATTTCTCATCCACATAGAAGATCATGGCTCTGAAAGTCTAAAAGTTTCGAATAAACTAAACTATCTTGCTTAAAAGCTTGTTGAGCTAGAATAGCTAAAATAAACAACAAGATTATTAAGTTGTATGATTGTGACAACTTCAAGTCAAGTTTGGGTGGGTGAACATATTGAATGCATTATCACAACGCTAATCTTCATTAAACCCTTTGGCCAAGGTAATGCACTTGCCTCTAGTGCATTGAAAGTTCACCGTGACTGGATGGCGTAACTTGTGGATGGTCATGCTAGACTAGAAGGAATATAGGGGTTGCATGATAACAAGTTGTGAAAGTCACAACACTAGTACTCAGATGGAAAACTCCTTTGGTCATCCTAAGTCTATCCTCCTTGAGTAGGGTAAGGCCACTTCCAGTTAGGAAGGTGTGCGGGAGTCTGATGGTCTGTGGTTGGAGGTAAAGCCCCTCAAAGATACTTTCTCATCCATTCTCCAGAGGCTTGCTAAGGCTTGAATTCTGATGGTCGTTAATCGAGATGTAGTGAAATTGGTAAGATTCTAATTTTGTTATATTCCTCATGTATAAAAACATCCTATATTGAAGCATTAAAAATTGATTAAGTCGTATGTTCTTCATGGCATCAACATTAATCTTAAATAGCCCATGGTTGTATTTCAGTGAGAAAAATAAATAAATAAATAAAAATAAAAATTCCTTTACCATTTTGAATTTTACTTTATGGTTAAATATTAGAATTCATTAGCTGATTTTGAGATTAGATATCAAATATGGTATTAGAGATAGACCAGGGCCGACACTAGGGCCTATGAGCCCACTAAGCTGATTAAGAATCAACATTATGCGGGTAGCTAATGTTTTGATTTACTGTGCCAGGATGGTACGTCTCAAAAAAATTGCAAGGAATTCATTCACTGGTAAGGAACGTTACCTGCAATCCAAGAAGAAATGTCTTGTGATGATTAAGACTATTGAGAAAATGAATGATGAGAATGACATCTGGCTAGATAATATGGAAACCCTTGCCAATGCACTGACACAACTCAAATGAATGAAAAGAGAAATCCTAGAGACATCTAGGATGACAGCTCGAATTATGATCAATTCTTGCCCTAATAGTATACCAATGATCACGAGGGATCCTTGTATACCACCTAAAGCCAAAATCATTGTACTATCATCTGATAGTGAATCTGAGGGTTATACACCCCGTGAATATGTTTCAAACAATGAATCCAAAGGTTACACCCCTCTTGTAAATATTGAGTGAAATATGAAAACTATCTATCCTCAAAGAATGTATATACTTTTGTGCAAAATATAATAAAGACAATTTTGTTTTTGTAATCGACTATGGTTATGAACAATTGTTATGTTGTGATATGATGACAATGTTTAATTAAAGAAACTAATTAGTACTCGTTAACATCGGGTGTGAAAGCATGCAAACATGGATCAATCAGAATTTAATGAGAGAGAAGATCAGGAAGATGCCCACTCTCAAGTCAATTGTACCAACAAATTGGACATAATTCTTAATATGCTTGTCAAAACCAAGGAAAGGTTGAGCAAATTAGAAAAGAAAGTGAATGAAACTGGAAATACCGAGGGTGAAAATGAGTATTCTAATAATGCAAGTAAAAGTAGACAACAAGATCATGGCATGACAAGTGAGAACTAGGATGATAATGAATCTCAAAGAGAGATAAAAGATAAACTTGCACTTGAATTATCAAAGGATATGAAAAAGATTATTCCCACCAAATTTGATGGAATGAAAATGGGAGATGCAATAGAAGCCTGGCTATCTGAGATGGAGAAGTACTTCTAAATCAGGAATTATTCTGAGGTCACAAAGGTAGTCTAGGGAGCATATCAGCTATTTGGAGAAGCATCCACCTGGTGGATGAACAAAAAGATGGAATTGAATTTAAGTCCCCTAAAGGTGACGTAGAATGAATTTGTTGAACTCTTTCAAAAAAGGTGGTTGCCACAGCTATGTTTTGATGAAAAGTTAACAAACTTTCAAAATCTTCAACAAGGAGATCTATCTGTGGTCGAATATGTAGAGAAATTCACTCGATTGTTGAAGTATGTTCCTCAATATCAAAAGGATAAAAGATTTCAGATAAGGAAATTTATTATGGGACTCAATCCTCAGATTGGCAGGGAGGTGGAGGTGCACAGTTTGACCACAGTGGACTAGGTATATGAGAAAGCAATTAAGCAGGAACAAAAGATCAAATCCATTTCCACTTATCGTGAAAAGAAGCGTAAGAGATTTGATAAGAACTCAAATGAACAGATGTATAAAAAGAAGAATGATAAAGGATATGGAAATAGGAGGAACAACAAAGGAAATCAAAAAAATAAAGGGGGATTTGGTAATGAGTGAAGAAATGAAGACTTTAAGAAAAATGACAATTATAAGAAGAATGATGATGCTATGGGTAGACCATCTGAGTAGAGGGGACCACTTGGAGGTTTCTTTACATGTGGTTGAGATCATTATGCCAACCATTTTCCTAATAAAAAGCAAAATGGGTAGCATAGGAACATAACGCTTCCTTTGCGGCAGGAGGCTTTTCAGTAAAGGATTCACACTACCCTTGACAATCAACAAGCTGAGTACCAGATTACTCCTATTGAGACTATAGGTACCTTATTTGGGGTCTCCCTTTCTATTTTGATTGATACTAGTCTAATAGAAAATTTTGTGTCACCTAGAGTCTTAAGTAAATTTCCTAGAAGAGCTGGATATATGTCAAAACCATGGACTATTGAATATGCAAATCACTCAAAGGCTCAAGTAGAGCAATGCTTGTTCGAAGCTAGGGTTGATTTTCCAAACTTTTCAACTGAGGTAAACTTGTATGTAGCACCTTTAGGGTCCGACAACATCATTATAGGAACGAATTGGTTGTGGAGACATAGGGCCAAGGTGGATTGTTTTTCTAAAATAATTGATTGTTTAGATGACAAAGGGAATAAAGTCAACTTTTAGGGAGTCTAAAGGGAAATGAAGATCAGATCTATTTCATCTAAATAGTTAAAAAGAGCTAGGCATAAGGGATGTCAACTTTTTGTTGTAAAAATGGATCAAGTTGAGGAAGTTTCTGAGAAACAATCTTTAGAGGGAAAATACCCCTATCTCTGCAATTTTCAAGATATGTTTCCAGAGGAGCTACCTGGCTTGCCTCTAAAAAGGATTTTTGATTTTTCCATAGATATTAAACCAGGATCTAAGCTACTTTCTAAAGCTCCATATCGAATGACCACTACTGAGCTTATGGAACTAAAAGCTCAATTGCAAAAGCTATTGACTAAAGGTCTAATAAGGCCAAGTGTATCGCCATGCGGAGCTCTAGTTATTTTTGTTAAGAAGAAAGATGGAACCCTTCGACTATGTATAGATTATCGAATGCTTAATAAAGTAACGATAAAGAATAAGTACCCACTGCCACGTATTGATGATTTGTTTGATCAAATGCATGGTGCTACAATATTTTCTAAAATAGATTTGAGATCGGGATATCATTAGTTGAGATTGAAAGGTGAAGATATTCACAAGACTGCATTTAGAACAAGATATGGTCATTACGAATTTATAGTATTTCCATTTGGGTTAACAAATGCACTAGCCACCTTTATGAATCTCATGAATAGTGTTTTCAGAGATTGCCTTGATAAGTTTGTCTTAGTTTTTTTGGATGATATTCTAATATATTCCAAAAATGAGGAGGAGCATAAACAACATCTTCAAATTGTTTTGCAACATTTAAGAGCGCACAAGTTGTATGCGAAACTCTTGAAATGTACTTTCTTTTAAAGAGAAGTTTAGTATTTAGGACACATTATAACAGCAAAAGGAATATCGGTAGACTCAACTAAAATAAAGGCTATTTTGGAATGGCCTGCACCTTCCAATGTTTCAGAAGTGTGAAGTTTTATGGGTTTGGCTGGTTATTATAGGAAATTTATTATGAATTTTTCAAGTATTGCTAGTCCAATCACTTCTTTGCAAAGAAAAGGAAAGCAGTTTGAATGGACAAGTGAATGTCAGAAGGCATTCGACTTATTAAAAGAAAAGTTAACAACAACACCAATTCTAAAAGTCCCTGATCCTAAAGGGCAATTCAAAGTTATTACTGATGCCTCTGGAGAAGGTTTAGGAGGTGTGCTCATGCAAGATGGGCGTGTAATAGCCTGAGTCAAAAAAATTGAAACCTTATGAGCAAAATTACACTCCTCACAATTTAGATCTAGCAACAGTAATTCATGCCCTTCAGATGTGGTGACACTATTTATTGGGAAAGACTTTCATACTGAAGTCAGATCATCATAGTCTTCATTTCATATTTTCACAACCCCATCTCAATGCAAGACAATGGAGGTGGTTAGAGTTAATATCGGATTATGATTTTGAAATAAGTTACATCAAAGGTAAGGTAAACTAAGTGGTTGATGCTCTGAGTAGAAGAAGACACATAGCTTCTATAGTCTCCATTCATGCTAATTTCAAGGATCTAGTATTGCAAAAGTTACTTCGAGATGAATATTATGAACAGGTTAAACAAGCTCTAAAAATCAATCCCAAGGACTCGAGATGGATTCCATAATGAGTCAAATGGATAAATGAGATTTAAGGGGAAAATCTATGTACCTAAGTCTGAGGAACTAAGAAACCTAGTATGGAAGGAAGTCCATTGTGCACCTTACTTTGGACATCCAGGAGTAATGAAACTCTTAGCAGATGTGAAACCACTTTACTTCTGGAAAGGGATGAAAGGTGATGTTGCAAGGTTTGTGGCAAGTTGTTTAGAACGTCAAAGAGTAAAGACGAAACATTAGTATCTTGCCGGATTGTTGTATCCTCATGATATCCCTAAATGGAAATGATAGGTTATTAGTATGGATTTTTTTCAAGGATTGCCAATGTCAAGGAATAAACATGATGCAATTTTGGTTGTAGTGGATAAACTAACTAAAGTTACACACTTTATCCCTAGGAATTTGACCGAATTGAGCTCCAATATTAGCCTATAGGTTTGTTCAAAAAGTGTTTAGATTACATGGAGTATCTGAAAAGATTATATCAGATAGAGATGCTTGAATAACCTCTAGGTTCTGGCAAACTTTATTTTTAGCACTAGGGACTAAGCTCAATGTGAGCACTACCTATCATCCTGAAATTGATGGACAAACAGAAAGGCTTAACCAAGTTCTAGAGGATCTATTAAGAATGTATTGCATGGATCAGCAATATAGGTGGGAAGAATATTTTCCTTTCGTAGAATTTGCCTATAATAATTCCTATCATTCTGCCATTAAGATGGCACCATTAGAAGCATTGTATGGAAGGAAATGTAGAACTCCTATAAGTTGGGACAAGCTGGAAGATAGGGTAAGCGTTGGTCCAAAAATGCTAACAGATATGGAAGAAAAAGTGAAAATGATTAGGAAAAGGTTGGCAGAAGCCAACGACAGGCAAAAGAGCTATGCAGATCGCAAGTGGGTGCCTAGGCAATTTTCTATTGGAGAGAAAGTTCTCTTAGGACTAAAACCCCATAAAAGCTCATTCAAGTTTGGTAAATCTTCAAATTTGGCTCCTCAATATGTGGGACATTTTGAAGTCCTCAACATCATCAATCTGATGGCATACAAAATTGCTCTACCCCTAGCCTTGTCTAAAATGCATAATGTTTTTCATGTTTCCTACCTAAAGAAATATTTTGCAGGTAATGACCACATTCTTAACTAGGATTCTTTATAGATATGAGAGCCAAGGGTGGTGGTGATTGAGCCACTCAAGGTAATTGAAATGTGTAAACTACATTTGCATAATCGGGAGGTGTTACAATGCAAAATTCAGTGGGACTAGTATGGTGAGGATAGCGCCACTTGGGAAGACTATAATGACATCCATCAGAGATTTCCCTATCTTTTTCAAAAACATTAATGTTAGATTATAAAAGCTTATTTCATGTTAAGATTTTGTTTTGATAAACTCAATCATCAGGGACGGTGATTCTTTAGGGGAAGGATATTTTACATCCTCTTTTTGGATTCAATTTTTACTACTTACTTTACATAATGGCATGGATATACTAGACATGTGAATATGTTTATGACTATGGAAAAATGATGTTAATGTTAAAAGAATTAACTTTATTAATCATGGATTTGTCACTTGAGTATGATCAATTTGATGTTATGAATTAAAAATGTCTTTTCAATATGAAAATGAAATGATATGATGTAAATATGTTTCGACCAAGAAAATTGGTACTTTGACCATAAATTGTATGTGAGATTATTTTGATAGGAACAGGTGAAATAGGCTCTCCGTGAAACAAGACAAGAGAAAGTATCTTTGGGAAGGGGAGAATAGACCTTGGAATACCAATGAGAGTTTGTTACTAAGTACAAACAATAGATAGTTAAACAACCTAGATGCTTTGAGGTAAGAATTGTTTTTGGTTAAGTCAATTAGCAATGTGACCATCAAGGATTGTGTGATTAGGCCACTTTTTCTTACATCACTGTGGAGGAAATGATGTAGTCTGTCTAGATGTTGATGCCAAGATGAATTTGGTCGATTTCCATCTATGTTGTAAGATGTTCTATGTTAAGGTAGTCAACGTAAAAACATCGTCAGTAGTTCTTAATGGGAAACTAAGACTCGACCCCAAGAGGTTGACTGTATGCTTGGTTGAGACAAACATGAAATTGCCCCAAACGTCATCACCATCATAACACCTTACATGCGTACGATGTAAATGTAGTCAACTGTGTTGTGGCTTCATCATAAAAGAGATTTCGATAACATCTTGAGTCTGTGTGAACACCAAATGTTATATTGTCAATTCTGTATTTAACAATACAGAATAAATAAAATGTTTTATGTTTTCTATTATCTTCTTGGCCAGGACAAATATTATCAAATAATAATAATAATAATAATTGAGTCTTAGCCCGAAGGAATTTGTCATAGGTTAATATTTTATGATGCCACTATATCCCATATGTGGTAATCATTTTAAATCACTAAAAAGTGGTAAAAAGTTTGACATTGTGCATTATCTTTTCAGTATTATCATATTATGTCTTCTTCATTTATTAAAACCTAATAGGGTTAACAATTTGTAATGCCTTATCCACCAGTAAATCAACAAGTTCGCCACCTTTCCAAATCACGTCAACTTATCATGCTAAGTCATCGAAGATTTAGTTCTCTAAAAATTGTTTTGATGCCATTTTTGAAATTGAGCCTTCTTGGTGCTTGAGGATATACTCAAGAATTAGTTAGGGTTGGGCTTTTATCTTTTCCTCTCAGTTAAAGACATGAAGGAGATGGTTAATGAGGGGGGATCAGAAGAAAGAGAGTTAATTGAATTAGTTTGGAAAAATAATGTTGGAGCTCAGTAGAAGGATCAAGATTTGGCAGGAGCTAAGTGAGAAGGAGTGGAGATGACTTTTGAGCTCGATGATCAGGTTAAACTCCATTTTCTTCTCTACATATTATCTATATGTAAACCTTTTGAAAGTAATTTCATAGAGTTTAAAGATAACTCTCTTTACCCTCACAAAATGTCATCGATGGACAATGTGTTTGTTGGTGTTAGTACATTATTAATGTTATAAATTTTGTGGCTTAGAAATGTAGTGTTTTCTCTATTATCTCCCTTCTTTACTCTGTGTATATCCTTAATGAAATCACTTTATAATAACTCAACAAAGATTAATACATCTTTCTTTATCTTCAAGAATAGATATAGAAAGACACAATTCTTGCTAATGACTTGTTGTTCTGATTTGACACCCGAATGTGGATTTAAAGAACCTAAGTTTTCCATATCTAAATGCTTTTGCTTGCGAACCTCTTAGTATCTTAACTAGAGATTAAAACCAGAGTGGAGACCAGCATAGATTCAAGCATCTTTTATGAACCTCATTTGGAAAAGATATCGCTCATAAGAAAGGTATCGAACAACAAAAAAGAATAAGATTTTCTTGGTAAAATGATAACGTTGTTAAAACTGGTAGAGAAAATGACTCAGGATCGAATGAGTGGTATCATTATAATTTGGTAGTGCAAGTTATTGTTCCAAGGGATTCTTTGCCAACATTTAAACTTTATTGCCTTAAACTTAGAGATGGTTAGAATACTCATAGTACATCTTTAAGGAAAAATGTATGCAATTATGTCTCAGTGACTATTGGTGAGCTTGCATTGACTTGGAGCTTAAAGAAATCATTATTATGTTTAGCTTTGCATATAGTTTCATCTTGTTAAAACTCTATTAGGAATTATGGTTGTGGGTTAAGTCTTTATGTCCTTGAGGTCGAAGCAGATTTATCTGGGAAGCCCAAGAGTTAAAACTAGGTGAAAGAACCCCATTAGTTCAAAATCACCAACAAAATTTAAACTCAAAAATCAACTTAATGATATCATTCTTTTGTCTTTAACAATAGGTAAATGTTCTAACTAGATGGGTTAGTTTAGTCAGAGGTCAAACCTATGGGTCTACTCAAAAATGAGTAAAACTAACTGACAAGCCTATAAACTAGAAATCATTTCTCATCCACATAGAAGATCATGACTCTGAAAGTCGAAAAGTTCCTAATAAACTAAACTATATTTCTTAAAAGCTTGTTGAGCTAGAATAGCTAAAATAGACGACAAGATTATTAAGTTGTAAAATTGTGACAACTTCAAGTTGAGTTTAGGTGGGTGAACGTATTGAATACGTTATCACAACGCTAATCTTCATTAAACCCTTTGGCCAAGGTAATGCACTTGCCTCTAGTGCATTGAAAGTTCACTGTGACTAGATGGTGTAACTTGTGGATGGTCATGCTAGACTAGAAGGAATCTAGGGGTTACGTGATAACAAGTTGCAAAAGTCACAACACCAGTACTCATATGGCAAACTCCATTGGTCATCCTAAGCCTATCATCCTTGAGTAGGGTACATCCTTGAGTAGGGTAGGCCCACTTCTGGTTAGGAAGGTGTGCAGGAGACCAACGATCTGTGGTTAGAGGTAAAGCTCCTCGAAGATACTTTCTCATCCATTCTCCAGAGGCTTGCCGAGGCTTGAATTGCGATGGTCATCAATTGAGATACAGTGAAATTTGTAAGATTCTAATTTTGTTATATTCCTTGTGTATAAAAACATCCTATATTGAAGCAATAAAAATTGATTAGGTCCTATGTTCTTCATGGCATAAACGTAAATCTTAAATAGTCCATGGTTGCATTTCAGTGAGAAAAGAAATAATAATAAATAAATAAATAAATAAAAATAAAACTTCCTTTACCATTTTTAAATTTACTTTATGGTTAAATATTGGAATTCATTAGTTGATTTTGAGATTGGATATTACAACGAAAATGATTTTATGGATCTGTACAAAGGGTGTGGTGTGTGGATTCAAGAATGCTAAAATGAGACCCTTGAGAAAACTCATTTTTTGAGTACGAGTATTGCAAGTGTAGAGATAGTGAAGATTGATTAAGATTACAGAAGTAATAATGAACTGTGATAAAAAAGTAAAGAAGACAATGCACATAATGACAAATGATTATGCTTGATGTCAGAGAAATGTTTTCTTGTAGAGGTTTTAGTGAATGCTACAGAGGAGAGATAGAATACATACAAAGAATGTAAAAGATGATGAGAGAGTATGTATATTTGCGTTAAGTTTTTGTTTTGTCCTTAAAGACAGTGCTGACCAACTGTATTGATTGATTATGAAGGCTTGATTGACAGAGTTGTATGTATTTGTCATGGTAAAATGGTAGAGGTGTTTCTTTACAAAAGGATATGTATTTGTGTTGTTTAATGTGATATGAAATCTTGGAGGCACACTTGTATGAAGAATTTTTGTGGTTGTTTGAAGCTTATATGAGTTTTTGTAAAGAGTTTTTGAAGGAGAAGATTGATTGTATTATCATTGATATGTTGATATAATAAGGGGAACATTTTGAAGTCATTTGATGAATATTGTTATGAAGGGAAATAGAGTAACCTTCTGTATAAACTTATTCTTTCAAATTTTTGGGAATTTATAGCTAGTGCGGCAGATGTATGCCAGTGAAGCACAAATACCCAGTGAGGCACTATTGTCAGTGAGACTTGATGTTGAAAAGCTAGTGAGGCAATAATTGTAGCCAGTGAGGCACTTTTACTGAGTGGTTTTCTACCCCAGAGGGTTTCCACTCCTAAAAATTTCTGTGTTAAGTTATCTGTCTTCTGTTTCATATTGTCATTCTGTTATTTGCTTTTTGATTTATAAGTTGATAGTACATGATTACTTATCTCTTTAACATAGTGGTTCATGCAATAATAAGAATTCATGTATAATGTTTAAATCTATAATAAAGTGTGAAAATTTGCATTGTTTCCTATAACACTGATTCACCCCCCCCTCTCAGTGTTACCAAGTACTCCAACAAGTGGTATCAGAGCTAGACCCTTGCAAGAAGTCTAACCAACTTAAGGGTTTCTGGCAAGTGGGGTGTAATGGGTAAGAAGAATATAAGGTCTCAAATAGAGAAAAGAAAGATGCTGATCAAAAGATGGTAAAACAAGCCTCTGTTAAGCCTAGAAATGATTTGTTGCATGAATCACCCGTGAAATTTGATGCACAGTGTGATAAAGAAAATGACTTTGCTATTAAGATTGATGATATAGAAGGAGATCTCTTTGAGGATGAAGATGGACATGAGTTTGATGAAGGTGGTTGTGAACTTGATGTTGAAGGAGAACTTCTGTGTGCCCTAGATACAATCAAGCAGCTTAGTAAAGAAAACAAGACATTAAAAGACTAGCTTCAACAAGAGAAAGAATCCAAGGACAAGGTATGTTTAGATTTTGAAAAAGTTTCTTTAGAGTTTGAAAATGCAAGAAATCATATTGCAGAATTAAAGAGTCATGTTGATGAATCTGATAAATTGATTATCAGTCTAAAAACATAAATTGAAGAAGTTAAAAGACTAGTTTACCTTACAAAGTCTGATCTTGAAGGAAAAGGAATAGAATGTTTGAAGTTAGAAAATGAAATAGTCTCTTTGAGAAATGATTTGGAAGAAGCATCTTCAAAATTGCAAAAGAATATTCAATTTGAAAAGAGTACTGACTGGCTAAATGACATGTTGAGCAAGCAAAAGTATAGAAAGGATACTACTGGCTTGGGTTATGAGAAAGGAGAATGTTCCAAGATAAGAGATGGACCTAGGAAGAAGATAGACCTGACCACTTACTCTACCACTCCTGAGGATGAAGCCAAGAAGAAAGAAAAAGACAAAGTTGCTGCTAGAAGCAGTACAAATAGGCAGTCAAGACCCTCACCTAACAGGCAATTGTTGGCAAGAGACACTACTTTGTATTGATAGGTGTTATGATTGATAGTAACTAATATCATCCCAATCATTCATATAACACAATTTGTTCATACTGGAAGTCATAATCAAAATTTGTCTAAGTCCGGGCAATTACGAACGGAGTAGGTAACAGGGTTTGGTATCTTGGTCTAGATCTCTCCGGTGGAAAGGCATGGTTTTCTATGGATCTAAGGTAGTTGAAGGCATTGTCAATACACTCTAAATCTAGAGTTTTGTCCTTTGGTGATGAAGGACTCAAAAGATATTAGCTTCTGAGTATCGGGTTTCAGTTTGACAGAACAAACAGAAGAAGAACATGCTGACTTTATGAATGATCTTAATTCTGGATGTATAGAAGTTGTTTATTGGGAAAATGGTGATGACTAGTGATATTAGCCAGCCTAATTTATGATTTTTGAGTGCAATTTTTGGTCAGCATCTCATATTATGTATGGATCTAGCCGACAGAGCAGAGTACTCAACAAAGTTCTAAATGTTCTTGAAGCCAACTAGCAAAATTATTGTAGATCATGTTGTAGATATATATAGCCAATTGTATTGGATGATTTGAAGTGAGTGTGTGTACAAATAAGGTGTATGTGAGAAGAGCATAAATCCAAGGTGCGAATGAAGGCAGAGCAGTAAGAAGAGCAGAGCAAAGATTAAATGTGTAAGATCAGTTTTTGCACTTAACCGAAACTGAAACTCTTGCATGGGTAGATGATATTCATCAGTTCAAAATCTCTATTAATCTCTTGTAATATTTCTTTAGGTAGTGAGCCTCCATTTGAGCAATGAGCTCTGGGCAGTGAGCCTGAATACATGTGCATTCCCATTTGTAAAAATACTTTTAATAGGGTATTAATTTTTGTGGGTTAACCCCCACTATGGTTTTTCCCTTAACCAGGTTTCCATGTCAAAAATATTGGTTTCAAATGTATTGATTATGTTTCTGCTTCTGTGTTAATGTCATATGCTTTAATGTTTGTATCATTAATCAAATTTACATTAGTGAAAGAAGTTTAAAAGAAAAGAAAAAATTAATTTTGGAGACAATTGATTCACCCCCCCTCTCATTTGTTTGGGTTAATTCCAACAATTGGTATTAGAGCGAGGTTCCTTTGAGAAGCCTAATAGCTTGAGGAAAATATATTGGAAGAAGTTTTAAATGGGTTCACTCAAAGATCAACTTTAGGTGGCCCTGGAAGAGCTTGTTCAGTCTAAAGTAGAAATTAGTAATCTGAGAGGTGAACTTAAAGATGTTGATGATACCATTGAAATGTTAAAATATAAATTAAAGAAATCTCTGCAAAGGCAAAAGGAGCTACTTTTGCAGCTATCCAGTTTACCTGAAGAAAACGACATGAATGAAGCTTTGGAAAAAAAGACAAAGGAATGTGAGAAGATGTCAAAAGAAGTTGTTGTTCTAAAAATTGAAATGGAATCTGGGTTGATGAGGCAAACCAAAGAAAGTGAAGATAGGAAGAAAATTGAAGAAGATCTGAATCAAAAACTATGAGAAGGAACTAAAGAATGTTACAAATTGGATAGAATAGCTAGACATCTAGAGTCTGATCTACAATAAAGTAGAGACAATGAGAGAGAACTTGAAAGGCAAATTGTCATTCTCAGACATGACCTAGAAGTTGCAAATGAATATAAGGAGAAGTTCAAGATAAGCTCAGCAAAACTAGAAGCAATGCTCGAAGGACAAAAAAAGGTTGATGACAAGCATGGTCTTGGATATGAGAAAGGTGAAAGCTCTGGATCTAGATAGAGAAATTTTCAATCGAGGAATAGGAGAAACATAACTAGAAACCTCCGGTAAGACAACCTAATGCTCAAAGATATCCATCATTCAATGGAAATTGTTTCAATTGCAACAAATTTGGTCATACAACTACTCAGTGCAGAAGCAAAGTAAATCAAAATGGTCCATCCTTCTCTGATCAATGCTTCAAGTGTAAGAGGTATGGTCATAGATCAAGTGAATGCAGAGGTATGATAATGAATAGTGCTAACAATAGAGGAATTGGCAATTCCTTCAATGGTTACTGTTTTTCTTGCAATGGGTTTGGACACATGGCTAATCAATGCAGATTAAGAGGAAATCAAGTTTATACAAAAATAAATGTTGTGTGCTTTAACTGCAATAAATCTACTCATATTGCAAGATTCTGCAGAAGTAGGAACAATGGAAGAAGAGGTCTGGAAAATAGAAAACTGGATGAGCAGAGACAAGATAAGGGTAAAGAAAAAGTTAATGTGAATGAGACTCAAAATGAAATGAACAAAACATGGGTCAAGAAAATAATTATAAATGACAGTATTGGATTTGCAACAGAATCTGGTGCTAAAAATTCCTTTGGGAATTGATTTGGAAGCCTTGGCTTAGGAGGAGCAACATTGTAAATCAAATTCCCCCAGCCAGTAAGTGCCTAAATCTGGCATAGTGAAAGAGATATTGAACTATTTCAAATCATTTGGAAGGATTTTCGGAAGAAAAAAGGTGGATATGGTCAATTGTAGAGTAATTTATGAGAAACTGTTCAACAGACAGAGTAACCAGATGTATTAGGGTAGAGCATTTATTACAAAGACAAATTAGGTGCTGCAGAATATAAAAAGGTCATTCATTCCTCATTTAGATCACTTTGCATTAGAAGAAACCAAGAAGAGGAGAAGTGAACAAGTTTAGAGCAGAGAATTCCCAAGAATTGAAGCACAAAGAGGATCTCCAAGCAAAACCCTAATTCCCAAGAATTGAAGCACAAAGAGGATCTCCAAGCAAAACCCTGATCTGCGGAACAAGGTATTTCTATTTTTTATGAAACTTATTGAATTCTCAATCTTTGCAAATGGCCCCATCCTAAATTCAAGAAATATCCCTATAAATCTATTGAATTCGAGCTTCTAGGTGCCTTTTTGAGTGTTCCATATGGGGTTTGACAAGTTGAAGACATTAGGGCATACATTCATTGCAATATAGAAGAATTTGGGAATTTGAAACTAATGGAGTTGTTTAAGAGCCATCTGAAAGATGACAATTACCAACTAAGACCTGAATTTGAAGCTCTTCAAAGAAAACATTTTCTACAAATGATTGAATTTCCATCTTTTGATGAAAGAGAATGGGTTTGGTATGTGTTGAGCCAGATGCACGATGAATTTATTTGGCTACTAAAACCATTTAAGATCACTAAAGATGTTATCAGAATAGTGATTGGGCTGAATGCAACCAGTGGATTACCTACTTTGAAAGTTGTGAAGAATCAAACTGTTACTGATGCAACCAGAGCAATGTATCACAAAAGAGAAATGAAAATAAATGACATCATTGAATTGGATGTCAAATTTTCTTCTATGATCATTGGCTATAAGATTTATCACTCCAACAGGGATAATTCAGTTTTTGGGACTGCAAATATGCAGGCTATAATATGTTAAAGGAGAATGGTGACTATGATCTATGTGAATTACTACAGAATCAACTGGTAGAGAATCTAAGAAAAATCAAAAGGGACAAGAAAAACTCTTTCAAATATGGTTTTTTGATCATATGCCTATTTTTCTATTTCATTAATGAAATGCCTGTAGTGCAAGGTGTGCATTGGACAAATGACAGGCCAGTGGCAATCCAGATAAGAGACCATTTTTATAATCTTGGAGATTCAGGTGCACAATGTTCGGAATTAAGGTGTCTCAACCTTGGTAATTCTCTTCATTTGTAATGTTTATATTTATTATTTAATTTCCTATGTTGTAAATATTTGGAAAATCCATATTGTCATGTTGTGGGATGTGGCACGGTGATGTGTCAATCCTACATGGATTATGACAACTTGTATTTTTGCCCTCACATGAGGAGATAGGCCTTCCACTTAGTGGTAGGAATATTCTACCATGTGTTGACATCTTCTATGTTGTGTAAGGAATGTTTAACTGAAACGGTTATGACAGATTCCTATGACGAATATATGACATGTAAGAGTCGAGAATAGAAGGTTGTAAGATAGGTGATGACATGTGTCATGTAGCATCTTTGAATAAGGCATATTTGGGTGCCCAAGGTGGAATATGACATATTGTAAGAGAATATGCTATTTATAGTATGTGTATGACAGATTCTCTTACATCTGTAAGTTGTAACCTCTATGACAGATTCTATGACGGTCGTAAGTGTTGTAAGACCATCTTCCATAGCCCATTTTGGAAATAGGCGACTGCTTTGGGATGGGAGATGTGGAAAATTGTCAGACACATTCTACAATGTTGACCAAGTGTCCCTAGGTGTGGGTTTTGGTCCAAGATGCCATGTTGGACGCCCATTCCAAGATAGGTCCAATATTACCTTGTATTTCCTTTATATACAGGTGCTTGGAGATGGAGTTTTTATCATAGGTTCATAGGTACTTTTATGCTACCTGAATGACTCCAGACATGAGTGTCGAAGACCATTGAAGCTTACATTGCAAGTGTATTATAAACATTCTTTTAGATTTGTTAATACATTGTGCAGGTTTCTGAGTGTGGGGTTTTTCACTCGATAAGGGTTTTCCCCACCGTAAATCTCTCTCTCTTCTTCTGTCTACATTCTAGTTCTTATGTTTTGCTACAATATCTCATGTTAATGGTTTAACATTGCTGTAATAGTTAGGATAAATTTGAATTTGCATAGCCCTCTCCTCATTAGATTAGTGTAGGAAGCATTTTCCGCACACCTAGCTTCCTTTCAGTTGGTATCAGAGCTTGATCACCTTTGGTCCTAGTTGTTGGGTAGGGGTTTTTTGAGCTAATCTTAGGTTGAGTGGGAGTCTATGCAAAGCATTCTGTATCTTATTGCAGCAAGGAGATGGCAGGCACATCAGGAAGGTTTGAAGTAGAGAAGTTCAATGGCAGTAATTTCGAGATGTGGAAGCTCAAGATGGAAGACATGTTAGTTGACCAAGACCTTTGGGAAAGTGTGAATAGAACTAAACCAGCTACAATTTCACAAGCTAACTAGGATCTTAAGGCTCGGAAGGCTAAGGGTCTCATAAGACTTAGTCTTGCTGATTCTATGTTGTTAAATGTCCATGAGGAGACTACTGTAAATCTCCTTTGGAAGAAGTTGGGGGATGTATATCAAGACAAATCCCTATTAATTAACTTTTTTTGAGAAAGAAGTTGTATTCTCTTTGAATGGAGGATGGAGGATCTAGTGCTGAACATATGAATGCCTTCAACATGCTGGTTGCACAATTAATATCTATTGGTGTAAAGATGGAGGAGGAGGATCGATGTATGACCCTGCTTTGTTCTCTACCAGATTCATGGGATCATCTTGTCATGGCAATCGGAAGCACCACATCCAAATTCAAAATGGAAGGATGGGTTTCTTCGCTATTTTCTGAAGAGATGTGGAGAAAGTCTTCTGAGGAAGCCAAAGAGGTCCTTGTAGTTCGTGGAAGACCTAAGGAGAAAAGGAAGAAGAAGGACAAGAAAGATGAGAAGGGTAGATCCAAATCCTATGGGAGATCCAAATCTCCTAGAAAGTCCAAGGCTCTTTGTTGGAACTGTGGTAAGACCGGGCATTTTTGAAAGGAATGCAAAGAGGAGAAGAAGAAAAAGAAGAAAGCTCCTGATTCAGATTTTGACAAGTCACAAGATGACGGTGATGCTTTCATCGCAGCCCTGGCAACCCATACATCTGATGATGTGTGGCTAATCAACTCTGGTGCATCATTCCACATGACCTCGCATCGAGACTGGTTCACTAAGTATGAGGAGTTCAATGGTGGAAAGGTGTATCTAGGTGATGACTCTCATCTGAAGATCGTTGGTCGTAGAAGAGTCTCTATTGATTCCCTGATGGTTGAGTGAAGGGGATCTATGGGGTTATACACATCCCAGGCTTAGCACAGAACCTACTTTTTGTAAGTAGTTTGAATGATGCAGGTGTGTAGGTTGTCTTTTCGAAAGAAGTATGCAAGATGACTAGAGGATCTATGATGCTTGATAAGGGTACTCGAAGAGGTACTCTGTTTCAATTGGAAGAATGCATTACACAATGTAATAGTTCTTCTGACTCAAGGAAGAAGGCAACAGTCACTTCATCCTCACCATCTGAATGAGCAATGAAGAAATCTATTGTTTCTAATCTTGATGGTTGTAATTGTGCATTGGAAGTTAAACTTCCTGTAGAAAAGACAATGTTATGGCATAAGAGATTTGGCCACATTGGTGAGAAGGGTCTGCGTACCCAGGAAAATAAGAACATCAATGAGGGGTTAGATGATTGTAATCTTGATTTTAACTTTTGTGAACATTGCATTTATGGAAAACAAAACTGTGTTCATTTTTACTCGAGTTCTCATAAGTTTTTTGGTGTGTTGGACCTTATTCATTCTGATGTGTTTGGTCCTATTGATGTTCCTTCGTTATCAAAATCTGTATACTTCGTATCTTTTATAGATGATTACAGTAGAAGGACATGGATTTATTTTCTTAGAAGCAAATCTGAAGTCTATAGCAAGTTAAAGGAGTTTAAAGCTTTTGCTGAAAATCAGACTGGTAAAAAGATTAAATGTTTGAAAATTAACAATGGCGGTGAGTTTTGTTCTACAAAATTCGATAAGTATTGCAAGGAACTTGGGATTGAAAGGCACAAGACAACTCCATACACCCCATAGAAAAATGGATTTACAGAGAGGATGAATAAGATACTGATGGAGAAGGCTAGGAGTATGCTTAGTGGAGCTGGTCTAGAACAAAAGTTTTGGGCTAAAGCTATTACCACTGCTTTCTATCTGGTAAATAGATCTGCTACATTAGCTCTTGTTGGAAAGACACCCATGGAGGTGTGGTCTTGTAGAAAGCCTTCAGTAAGGCATCTCATATTTTTGGTTGTGAGGCATATGCACATGTGCCTAGGGAGAAGTAGTCAAAGTTGGAGAACAAAGCTATTAAGTGTATCTTCATCAGCTATGGTGTTGGTGTGAAAGGATACAAGCTTTGGGACCCTGTGGCTGAAAAAGTGTTGTATAGCAGAAGTGTCATCTTCAGAGAGCTTACACCTTCCACTATTTTGCAGCCAGAAGAAAAAGAAAAGAAAGAGGATGTTGTTTAGTTTCCTCTCACCCCTGAGAAGACTGAACAGAAAGACAATGTTGGACTTGATGATGAGGAGAGCTCTAGCAGCTCTGAAATCTCAGAAGAAGAAGTTGAACCTCAACCTTAGCTCTTGAGGAGGTCTACACGGATAAGAAAGCAACCTAAAAGGTTTGGTTTTACATTGCTTGATTCTAGTTGTGCTTATGCTTTGATTAGTAATAGTGATGAACCTAGAACTGTATTAGAGGCTTTGGATATGGAGGATGGAGGTTCCTGGAAGGAGGCCATGGAGGAAGAAATGACTTCTTTGGAAAAGAATCAAACTTGGGACTTGGTGCCTTTGCCTCTTGGACGAAAACCCATTGGATGCAAATGGGTGTTCAAGAAGAAAATTGGTGTAGATGGTAGTGTGGAGAAGTATAAGGCCAAATTGGTTGCAAAGGGGTATTCATAGGTGGAGGGTATATATTATGTTGAGATCTTCTCTCCCATTGCAAAGCTGACATCCATTTGATTCTTGTTGTCTCTCGCAATAGCTTATGACTTGGAGGTAGAACAAATGGATGTGAAGACAACTTTCCTTCATGGTGACTTGGAGGAAGAGATCTACATGTCACAGCCAGAGCATTAGATGGTGAAAGGTAAAGAAAATTTGGTTTGCAAACTTAAGAAGTCTTTGTATGGTTTGAAGCAATCCCCTAGGAGATGGTACTTGAAGTTTGATGTCTTTGTGTTGTCAATTGGATTTGTGAGATCAAAATCAAATCACTGTGTATTATAAATTTGATGGTGATTGTATTCTCATTGTTGCACTGTATGTTGATGATATGTTGCTCATTGGGAAGAGTAAGTATATGATTTATGATTTTATATCTCAGTTGTCAGCACAGTTTGAAATAAAAGATTTAGGGGCAGCCAGGTACATTCTAGGAATGGAAATTAGAAGAGACAAAACCAACAAAAAACTTTGGTTAAGCTAGAGTAAGTATGTGAAGACTGTGTTGGACAGATTCAGTATGGCAGATTGTAGACCATTGTGTGTTCCCATTTCTTTGGGGACAAAGTTGTCTATTGAGGATTGTCCAAAATCTCCTAGTGAGGTGGAGGACATGAGTAGAGTACCTTATGCTAGTGCTGTTGGTAGTTTGATGTATGCTATGCTCTGCACAAGACCAGACATTACCTAAGCAGTGGGAGCCCTTAGTCAATTTATGGCTAATCCTAGACGGGTTCATTGGGATGCAGTTAATCGAGTGTTTAGATATTTGAGGGGTACTTCTGAGTATTCCATTTGCTATCATGGCAATGTTTCAGGACCTCCACATTATGTTGATATTCATGGATTTATGGATTCAGATTGGGCAAGTGACATTGATAGTAGGAGATCCACCAGTGCTTATGTTTTTACACTATTTGGTGGTGCTATTAGTTGGATGAGTAAGCGACAACCTGTTGTTGCTTTGTCCATGACAGAAGCTAAGTATATGGCAGAAACTCATGCTTATAAGGAAGCCATTTGGCTTAAGAGATTGTGTTCTGATATTGGTGTTGATGCAGGTCAGATCATGATTAGTTGTGACAGTCAAAGTGTAATTTGCCTTGCAAAGAATCCAACTTTCCATGCTAGAACCAAACACATTGATGTTTAATTTCACTTCGTGAGGGACATAGTTGAGGATGGAAAGGTAAATTTGGAGAAGGTAGATACTTTGAAGAATGTTGCAGATGCATTGATGAAACTAGTGAGCATAGGGAAGTTTAGACGGTGTTCGGAGTCTATGGGTCTCTCGGCCTATAGCAGTTAAATCCTATTTTTCTATTAGCTCTTACAAGGTGTTCGACAAGTAGGAGAATGTTGGTAATTAAGGTGTCTCAACCTTGGTAATTCTCTTCATTTGTAATGTTTATATTTATTATTTAATTGCCTATGTTGTAAATATTTGGAAAATCCATATTATCATGTTGTGGGATGTGGCACGGTGATGTGTCAATCCTACATGGATTATGACAACTTGTATTTTTATCCTTACATCAGGAGATAGGCATCCCACTTAGTGGTAGGAATATTCTACCATGTGTTGGCATCTTCTATGTTGTGTAAGGAATGTTTGACTGAAACAGTTCTGACGGATTCCTATGATGAATCTATGACATGTAAGAGTCGAGAATAGAAAGTTGTAAGACAGGTGATGACATGTGTCATGTAGCATCTTTGAATAAGGCATATTTGGGTGCCTCAAGGTGGAATATAACATGTTGTAAGAGAATATGCTATTTATAGGATGTGTATGACAGATTCTATGACGGTTATAAGTGTCGTAAGAGCATCTATCATAGCCCATTTTGGAAATAGGTGACCTCTTTGGGATGGGAGCTATGGACAAGTGTCAGACACATTCTACAATGTTGACCAAGTGTTCGTAGGTGTGGGTTTTGGTCCAAGATGCCATGTTGGATGCCCATTCCAAGATAGGTCCAATATTGCCTTGTATTTCCTTTATATATAGGTGCTTGGAGATGAAGTTTGTATCACAGGTTCACAGGTACTGTTATGCTACCAGATTGACTCTAGACATGAGTGTCAAAGACCATTGAAGCTTGCATTGCAAGTGTATTGTAAACATTCTTTCAGATTTGTTAATACATTGTGCAGGTTTCTGAGTGTGGGGTTTTTCACCTGATAAGGGTTTTCCCCACCATAAATCTTTGTCTCTCTTCTTCTGTCTACATTTTGGTTCTCGTGTTTTCCTACAATATCTCATGTTAATGGTTTAATATTGCTGTAATAGTTAGGATAAATTTGAATTTGCATAGCCCTCTCCTCATTAGATTAGTGTAGGAAGCGTTTTCCACACACCTAGCTTCCTTTCACACAAAAGACTGCAATCTAGGGATATTTCAAAAAATTTCAGAGTCTGATGCATGCAAGGGAAAGAATCCCTAATTTAGTTGTAGAAAAGTATGAAAATAAGATATGTTTTATGGTCAATACAGATCAATGTTTGATAGAAGCTATAGAACCAAGAACAATATGGATAATGCCAATGGGTTATGAGGTGGATGAGAGAATTCTGGACATGTATGCTCAACCTCTTTTGAGCAAACCTAAAGATACCTCTGTTGAAATGTTTGAAACATACAAGGAACTAAGCTTAAAGTTGCATGTGGAACTTATACAGTTAGAAACAAAAAAAAAAGTGCACAAGCAAGTGGAAATGTATGCAAAAAGAATTGGGATTACAAAAGAAGTAGTGAGAAACAAAGAAAGGATTGAAAAGATAAAGAAGAGCACTAAGTAGAGTTCAGAGGAAAAAGCAGAAGGTGAGCCAATAGTTGCTCTGGAAGTCCCACTAAGCTCCTCAAGGAAGACAAGGAGTTCTGCAAATCATACTAAGCAACCCAATCCCACTTCCACCAAGAAACCGAAATCCACTCCATCTGGTGAAGGAGGGAAAAGAAAGAAAACCAAGGCCACAAGAATCCACAAGAGCACAAAAGATGATGAGGAGATAGAAACAGATGAAGAAGTTAAAGAAATAAGATCCAAGAAAGCCAGAACTTCAAAGACCTCTAAAGACTAGCCTTCCAGAAGCAATAAAGGCAGTAAAAAATAAGCAACTAGTAAGGTTGCTATGTCTATTGATGAAATTGTAAAAACAGTCATCATTCATAGAAATTTAAAGCCTATCAGAGTTTACTATGACAATTTTGATCAAGCAAAAAAGAAAATTTTGGAAGATGCCACCATCATGTATTTGAATAAATTCAATAAATCCCTATTGGAAATTTTACAAGAACTTCCTAAAAGATTAAGGAGAGTACTAGAAATGAGAAAAGAAGTAGCTAAGGCTAAAGATCTAGAACTCAGAGAGTATGTCTTCTCCATACTATGTCTTGTAATGACCAGAAGAGAAGTAGATAAAATTGTCAAAGAAGTTAAAGAAAAATTTAGAAGCAAAGTCTAGACGAACAAGCTAATGCTTGGTGAAACTATGGAAATTGCAAAGGAAACAAAGGAAATTCTGAGAAAGGATGTAGATAAAGATAAATAGTATATTGTTTTAGAGAAACAAGTTGAAGAAGACAATCCTCTAGTTCTGGAACAAGAAGCTCTAAAAGAAGAAACTAACAAGAAAATTAATGATCAAAGTATTACTCTAGATCCTCCAGAGTTAACCTATGAGGAGACTAATGTTGGACTTGATTCATCAAATCTAAATATTGGAGAAGTTCAGGAAGAGAAACAAGTACATCAGGAGGACGTAGAAATGATAGACAAAATAGTTGATGTAGGAGTAACTCCTCCACCTGATCACTCTCGAAAAGAAAAGGAAATTTCTACCACACAGAGCCCTTCGAATTAGGTAGCAAGTGGTGAGTAAACAGGAAAGAGTCCCTCTGGAGAGAACACAGAGAAAAGTAAAATAGAGAAAGATGAAGAAAAAGGAAATAAGGATAAAATAGAAGAAGACGGTGCAAATGTTGAAGCACCTAAAGAAGATACTAAGAAATCTGATGAACAAAAGGATGGTTTAGAAATTGTTGCAAGAGACATTACAGATGTGAAAAGTCTTCTTGAAAAAGAAATGATTGAAATTGATGAGCCTGAGCTACTCCAAGGTCTAGCCAATGTAGATTCTCTCTCTCGAATTCAATTGATGAAAATAGCATCATTCACCCAAGTAAAGGCTAGAGAAAATATGTTAAAGTTCCACATGGAGGACAATGAGCTACTGGGGCTTGCAACCAAAATTTTGGACAAATTAATGCCCTCCTACTAGAAGAGTCCATCTGAATCCCCCTCCAGACATCTGAAAAACCTTGTAAGTTCTGTAAATACTCATTTTGAGTCATTTGAGAAGTCTACAGAGATAAAATTTAGAAATAAGTTTTTGGATAAGAGATTGACTGAAATTAAGAGTCTAATAGGGTACCATAGCAGTCACACAATCCAGAGACCTCCACAAGCACATTGAATTCAACAAAAACATCCACACTCCTCCAAATCATCAGAATCACTTGCATCTTCCTCCAGAACCTTGAGAACACTGTCTGTCGTTACTGTCACATTAGAAAGATTGCTTGTGGAGCTCCAAACCATGAACCAGTTGAATGGATAATACACATTGACTTCCCAAACATGCCTCTAGATCTGTAGATCATCATTTGACATATCCAGAACAATCTGGACCTCTTTCTTGTCACTCTGTCTCTTCTAAACACTGCAAAACTGGTTCTACTCAGAAGGCCATAGCTTCTTCAAATCTCCATGCGAACCCTTCAAATCTTAACTGGAGCTTCTTCAGATAGTCCTCTACTTAGCCATATGGTCTACATACATTTATCCTTATTAATTTTATTAATATCCTCAACAATCAGTCTTCTACACAGGTAGTAAAATAGGATACAGTTGACACCAATGGCAATAAGGATATGTTGACATCAATGACAACACTGATTAGGCACATATTTGCAACAATCTTCCCCTTTGTTATTGATGGCAACATATGATGTGAAAAACTAATTCAATCATCAAGACAAGAACTTCTCCCCCTTTCTCTTATCACTTCTGTAACTACTTTCTTCACTGCTCTACCTTTCATCATCAACTAGTTTTTCACATGATTTATCTCCCCCTTTGACATCAATGGCAAAGGGCACATATTTGTAGTCTTTTCTCCTTATTTTTGTTTTAGACCAAACTCATAAATTGCATGCAGACTACTCCCCCTGAGTAGTTCCTTCTTGAAATCAATCCAGATCACAAGATATGACTATGAGTTTCACCGGATTGATGCACTCTAGTGCATCTTAATTCTGATCAAGAGGGGTAATGACTCCCAACTTCTCTCTAAGATACTCAAACGTATCCTTGGGAAGAGGCTTAGTGAAAATATCTGCAATCTGATCCTTTGAAGACACAAAATCCAACTTGACTTCATTCTCATTTACCTTCTCTCTCAAGAAATGAAACTTGATGGATATGTGCTTTGTCTTTGAATGCAACATCGGATTCCTTGAGATACTTACTGCACTTGAATTATCATAGAAAATTGTGACAAGCTCCTCAAACACAATTCTGATGTCCTTCAATATTTGATTCATCCAAAGAACTTGAGTGCAATTGTTTGCTACTGCTATATACTCTGCCTCTACTGTAAATAGGGATATTGCCTCCTACTTTTTGCTTAGCTAGGAAACCAATCTACTTCCCAAGGAGAATGTACCACCACTAGTACTTTTCCTGTCATTCACATCTCCTACCCAATCAACATCTGTCTATGCATGAAGAGTGAAGTCATTGTCTTTTGGATACCACAATCCATAATCAAGTGTTCCTTTGAGATATCTGAAGATTCTTTTGACTGCTACAACATGGGATTCTTTAGGATCATCTTGGAATCTAGCAACAATCCCAACTGCATTCATGATATCAGGTCTGGTATGAGTCAGATAGAGCAGTCCTCCAATCATTGATCTATACCTTTTCTAATTTTTGTTAGGAGAGTCATCATCTTTACTCAACTTACATTCGGTTACCTAGGCATACCTACTGGCTTTGAATCTTCCATTCCAAACTTCTTCAACAATTCTTTCACATACTTAGACTGAGATATAAAGATACTCTTATCTGATTGAGTGATTTGCAAAACTAAGAAGAAATTCATCTCACCAAACATGGACATCTCAAATTCACTTTGCATCTGATCAGCAAATGTTTTTCACATGCTCTCATTTCCACCAAAAATGATATCATCAACAAATACCTCAACAATTAGAATATTCTCATGATCAATCTTCAAGTAAAGATTACTATTAGTAGTGCCTTTGTTATATCCTAGCTTTAGCAGATACTTATCTAATCTTGCATACCAGGCTCTTGGGGCTTGTTTGAGTCCATATAATTCTTTCATCAATCTACAAATCATGTCTTTCTGATTAGACAACTAAAATCCTTCCAGTTGCTCAATGTAGACTTCTTCTTCTAACTCTCCATTTAGACATGCTGACTTGACATCCATCTGATAGACTTTGAAATCTTTATAGGCAACAAAAACAAGAAACAATCTGACTACCTCTATTCTTGCCACCAGAGCAAAAGTTTCTTCAAAATCAATTCCTTCTACTTGAGAATATCCTTTGCATACCAGCCTTGCTTTATTTCTTACAACTTTACCATCTTCATTTAGTTTATTCTGGAAGACCCATTTAGTTCTAATCACATTTTTGTCCTCAGGTCTAGAAACAAGATCCCAAGTGTGATTCTTTTCAATTTGTATTAGTTCTTCCTCCATTGCTTTTACCTAGTTTTCATCATTACAGGCTTCATTTACTGATTTTGGTTCAATCTTTGAAATCAAACAAATCTCTTCTTGATCTTCAGTAACTCTTCTCCTAGTTCAAACACCTTTATTCTCCTATGATTTGATCTTCAGGATGATTCATCCTTACATACCTGGGATTTTTGGGAATTGCTTGGGCTTCTGTTTCTTGAGTTTGTTCCTCAACTTCTGCACTATCTTCTTGAATTACTAATTTTTCTGGATCAATCTAGATCTGAATCTAAGTTTGCACTTGCCTTTCTTGACTTGGATTTTCATGTTGATCAGCTGAATCATATCTATAAGACCTAGAATGTCCTTCCTTTCTCTCATCAACTCTAACATTAGCACTTTCAACAATCTTTTTCAATCTCTTGTTAAAGCACTGGTATGCTTTGCTTTGAGTAGAGTAACTCAGAAAAATTCCTTCATCACTTCTAGCTTCAAACTTGCCTAGATCCTCATCTCTTTTGATATAGCATTTACTATGAAAAACTTTGAAATATCTCACAGTAGGAGGATGACCAAACCATAGTTCATAAAGAGTCTTACCAGAATTGCCTTTGATTTGCACCCAGTTAAGAGTGTAGACAGTAGTACTTACAACTTCTCTCCAATAAACTTGGGGAACATTTGATTCCATCATCATGGTCCTAGTAGCTTCTTGAATGGTCCATTCCTTTCTCTCCACAACTCCATTTTGCCGAGGAGTCCTAGGAGTAGATAATTGTCTTTTTATTCCTTGTTTTTCACAAAATGCATCAAACTCACTGGAGGTAAATTCTTGACCTCTGTCAGATCTTAGACACTTTATCTTCATACCAATCTCATTTTCCACCATAATTTTGAACACTTTGAATTTGTCAAGAGCTTCTAATTTTTCTTTTAAGAAAGTTACCCACATCATTCGGGAGTAATCATCAATCAGTAACATAAAATATATGTCTTCTTGCACACTCGTAATTCTAGCAGGACCACATAGATCAGTATGCACAAGTTCCAATCGCCCACTTGAGAATTTTTCTTTACTTTTGAATGATGTTTTGTTATGTTTGCCCAATTGACATTCTCTACACATGCTATTAGGTTTCACAAATCTTGGAATATCTCTCACAACCTGAGTAGAACTTATCTTGACAATGTTGTCAAAATTCACATGACTCATTCTTCTATGCCATAACCAACTCTGATCTATTTGTGCAATCAAACAACTTTTACCAGATCTACTTAATTGAAAGATATTACCTCTAGTTTGTGTACCAGATGCAATTTCAGTTCCAGAGCTTTCTAGAATTCTGCATTTGCCATCCTTGAATTGGAGATCATAACCCTTGTCAACCAACTATCCAACACTGAGAAGATTATGCTTCAGTCCTTCCACATACAAAACATCATTGGTGTTATTCTTACCATCAAAAGAGATGGATGCTCTGCCATGGATTCTACCAGCTGAATTGTCTCCAAATTTCACAAGCCCACCTTCATATTTTTCAAAGCTTACAAACTTACTTTTATCACTAGTCATATGATGAGAACATCCACTATCAATCACCCATTCATCCTTCTCAACAACCTAAGCAACTAAGGCACTTTCCATATTTGTACAGCTAGCAGATTCAGTAGACATTGGATCTTCTTCTTTGATAGCAATGAACACCCAATCATTTTCAGTGGAACATCCATGATCTGATTCATCATCTATGACTCCTTCTTCTCTAGACTCTTGGACATAGTAGCATTTCTTTTGACATTTAAATCTGTTAGGGTTTGGTTTTGAAAATCTCTCTAGGCATCTTAAGGCAAAATGACCAATCTTATTACAAGAAAAACATTTGAGTGGCAACTTTCCTTCATACTTACCGGATCCTCTTGGCATTCTTTTAGCAATAAGAGCTTCAAGATCTATAGTCTCAATTTCATCATATTCAAGATCCTTCCTTGCCTTCACAAATCTATTTGATCGTGTTGAAGAGCTTTCACCTAGATCATATCTTTGTTTTCCATATATATTGGCCGTAAATGCAGATTCAAACTTAGGAAGAGAATCACCAAATTCACTTAATTCAAAAGCTGAAATTTTGCCAACTAGGTGATCTCTTGTAACTTCTGAAATAGTCCTGATCTCCTCTATAGCAACAACCTTATGTTTGTATGAATTAGGTAAAGATCTAAGCACTTTTGCCACAATATCTGATTCTTCCAAAGTTCCACCAGCACACCTGATACCACACACAATTTCATTTATCTTTTGCATGTAGATTGTGATGTTTTCATCTTCACTCATCCTTAGATTTTCAAATTTTCCTCTTAGACTTTGTAGCTTGGTACATTTGACATATTCATCAACTTCATACAGATTCTCCAATTTCTAGATTTCATGAGCAGTTTTTAGTCCAAAGACATTTGTCATTTCTAAATCAGTCAGAGCACTCAACAAGGCTTCTTTAGCTCGAAGGTTATTTTTAGCATCCTTGAGTTCATCTGGGGTTGATGGACCTTTCTTTGGAGGATTACACTCTTCCTTAGTTATTACCCAATAAGTATCACCCATGCATTACAAGTGGCACTCCATGCGACTCTTTCAAATAGAGTAATTCGTTCCATCAAATATCAGACTATCCTCTTTTTAGTCGACATCATGGATCTCCTTGGGTGGTTAAGCTCCTTTTAGAGGAACTTAGCACTGATACCAATTGTTAGAAATAGTCCAGACAACTGAGAGGGGGGTGAATTAGTTGTCTCACAATATTAAACTTTTCTTCTTTTAATCTTCTTTAACAACTTTTAATTAGATAAACTTTAAACCATGAATCAATAACACAAGAGCAGAAATAAATTGAGCACACATAACACTATAATTTTTACATGGAAACCTGGTTAAGGGAAAACCATGGTGGGGGTTAACCCACAAGATTTGTACCCTGATAAAAGTACTTAGAAAAATGGAAGGCACATGCCTTTGGGCTCACTACCCAGAGCTCACTACCCAAGAGAGGCTCACAGCCTAAATAATTTATGTTTAATACAGAAAGAATGAATTGTGAAATATCATCTTCTTTATGCCTGGTTCAGTTCTTTTGAAAGCTCGCAAAACTTCTGCTCTGCTCCAAATACTTCTTCTCTAGCTCTTCATCTAAACATCTCTTGTCCTTTTTCTTCTCCTATGCTCTTCTCTGCTTTTGATCCTTTTTTTGGATTTTATTATTTTTACACAAGGATGATTTTCCACAACTCATCAACAAGTATTAATACACTTCATCAACCTTGGAATGAACATCAAGGTTGGTACTACAAATATCTGACTTAATGTGAATCACTAAGCTATCATCCAAACATAACTGGGACTCAAATCTTCCTTGATCAACATGCCACATTTCATAGAATTGCTCTTAGATTATCCGCAACACACTTGAATCATCCGGTCGGCCAAGACTGGGAAGAGTTGCAACACCAAGAAGGAAATCTTCTTTGACAAGCTCAGACTTCAATGTAGACCTCCACCATAGCAGTCGCACAATCCAAAGACCTCCATAAGCACATTAAATTCAACAAAAACATTCACACTCCTCCAAATCATCAGAATCACTTGCATCTTCCTTTGAAACCTCAAGAACATTGTCTGTCATTACTGTCACATTAGAAAGATTGCTTGTGAACCTCTAAACCATGAACCACTTGAATGGATGATACACATTGACTTCCCAAACATGCCTCTAGATCCGCATATCATCATTTGACATATCTAGAACAATCTGGACCTCTTTCCTATCACTCTGTCTCTTCTGAACATTGCAAAACTGGTTCTACTCAAATGTACATAGCTTCTTCAAATCTTCATGCAAACCCTTCAAATCTTAACTGGAGCTTCTTCAGACAGTCCTCTACTCATCCATAGGGTCTGCATACATTGATCTTTATTAATTTTTTCAATATCCTCAACAATCTAGTCTTCTACACAGGCAGCAAAATAGGATACAATTGACACCAATGGGAACAAGGATATGTTGACATCAATGACAACATCAATTAGCAACATATTTGCAACAAGGTTGAGCAAAGATGAGGATGTTGCAATGATATGAGCTATTTGATTAAGTTTCCTTGATGAAGGTGATTTGGTTGCTTTGTAGAGGTACTGAAGATGTTGGGAATATGTTTATGTTGCTTGGTTTCCAAGTGCTTTTGAGAAAATTTGATTAATAAAGGAAACAGTGTGTTGAAGACGTGTTCTAGATTATAGAACAATGTTCTAGTTTTGCTCCCCATTTCTTCCTTATTGAATACCTACTTTTGTGGCTTTAATATGTTATTCAGAGATGTTATATTCCAAAATTTGTGCTCCAATTCATTGTGCAGAGAAAGTTGTGTTCACTAATGTGTACTGGACAATGTTTCTGAGTTCTACAGAGGTGTCTGGGAGAAACTGTTTTGCTCTGCATTTCTTCACAAATTTGTTTTTGGCTTTGTGGTTTTAGATAAGGTCTATATCTTTCTTTAGTTCAATCTGTTCATGGTTTGGTGCTCCACAAGTTCATTTCTATTATGTCAGTTCTAAATTATCCTCCTGCATGGAATGGTATAATTTTTGATAGTTTAGCTCCTCTCCTTTGGTGTCCTTTCAACCTAGTTTATTTTAGACCTTCCTAAACCCTGATTGACCTATGTCTAACTAATTAAATGTCATGTTTCAGGATAACTAAAGACTGAAGGTGAAAAAGGAAGTTTGGATTTGGGATTCTGGGACCCCCTTAAGGTAGACTTGATTAAGAAATCAAGGCTTGGACTTGGGCACTCGCCCCCTAGTCCTGCCCTATTTCTCGGTGTTTTGAATTTTGGCGGGGTGTTGACTCTCGCCGTGCATTCTGGGATTCCATTTTTTAAACTTTGTCCTTCACGCGATGTTGATATCTTATTTCAAAATTTGAAATTCATAAGGTTGGTTATTTAAAGAAATTTGAAAATTATTTTAACATACATAGTCTATATGCAAGCTTTATGCCAAAACTCTACCAAAAATTCCATTGAAGATTAGTAAATTGTGAATCTCTTGAAGTTATTTGGATTTGCTATCATGGAGACATTTGATGGAGATTAATAATCGAGATCTTAAAACTATCTTGCTCTTCCTAGGGTTTTGAACAACCTTTTGTATGATTGGGAGAAGGGTTGAAGCCTCCAACATCAAGCTTGGAATTCCTTTGCAAGTACGACTGCCTCGCCTTCTTTTTCATGTAAGTATTCATTATTTTCATCTCCTTGAGGTGGAGGTGTGTTTGTTTCATTGAGTGAAGCAAAGTGTTGATATTTCCTTGATGCTTAAGTCATCTAGGGTTTTATATTTCTGCATACACATTTGTTAGATGAGTACACACATCTACAGATCTTTATCCTTGGCTATTGTTGAGGTAGGAATACCGAAAACAAGGCTTGACTGAGGCAAGCTCCTATATAGTCACAACCATCTTTCTCCTCCTTTTGCATGTGCAGGGTAAATTCAGTGAGATCTAACAGAAAGGAGCGACATGAAGATGAATATTGTAGACATAGTCATCACAGAATTTTACATTTTGAGATTGCAAAACTTTTGGGACATTGCCCCTCATGCCCTAGTCCAACTAGGTATTTTTTTCAAGATTTGGAAGTCACTGGAGATTTTCAAACAACTGTTACAGAAGATCCTGACAATTAGAAACTTTTAGGACACTGCAGCTAGTGCCCTTATCCATCAGAGCCTCTGTTTATGGGTACTTTTTCCCTGTACTATTTTCTCTACATTTATATAATCATTTCATCTGTATATGTGTTAGAAACTCAGTTATTATAGTTTGATTGGTAATTTAGGGTTTCATGCTTAGTGAATGATACTAGCTTGCAAAAACTTGATCAAAATTGCCACACAAACCTAATTAGTAGAAAAAGGAAACATAGGAAAATCAGTAGTTTATCCCTAAACTTATTCCTTGCTTCCTTAATGTTTTAGTGTGTGAAAGTGTTGGGATTGAAATAACTATCTTGATTGCCCATTTTTACCACAAAACAATTTCTTGAGTTGCAGTTGATGACAAAGTAATCTAAGTGTTCCAATGTGAACTTTCTTTAGGTGAAAGATGTTGCAAAGATTTTGTTGGTTTCCAGGTGCTTGTGGATGTTTCTAAATCATGTTCAAACTTGGTGCATGGTTTGCATGTTGTCTTTTGGTTTTGACGAAGCATGCACTTAAAAGTTCATAGTGTTAACATAAGTTTGGATGACTTGGTTGTTTACACTAATTGTGGTTATGCTTTGTTGATTATGGAAGTGTGGAATAATGTGTAAGAGTGGATTTAGGTCCATGCTAAGATGTGGTGTGGTCCACATTCATTCTTTTCCTTCATGGGAATGTTTAGGTCCATACCTAATTTGAATTTTCTAGGTTAAGATGTGTTGCCGACCTTGGAGAATGTTTTCAAGGTTAAAGATGATATAAATTAGTATTAATGTTTGAAGGATAAAAAAAGACAGATGAAATAATTGAATATGATGTCTATGATGTGAATTTGATCAGTGTAGTGAGAGCTTTCATGTGTTAGGCTACTAGATTTAGTGAGCAAAAGGTGTCTACTATTCTTCAGTGTTGTTGCAAAGGTGATGTTTGTGTTGTGGTGAATATTGAGCTTCATTGGAACTATACTCCATGCATATGTTAGATGCAATTATATTAGTTCATCCCTGGTAGTGAGCCTCCTCTTCTATCTTTTTCTTTTGGGCAGTGAGCCTTTTGTAATTCAGTGTTGCTACTATTTTATATTGTGAGCTAATCCTCACCATGGTTTTTCCCTTCTTGGGTTTTCCACATAAAATTTGGTGTTGTCTTGTGTTTGGTGTTGTTATGTTTCAGCTTCTATTATTTACTCTTCATGCTTAATCATCATAACTAGTTCAAGGGTTAATTAAACTAATGTGGATCTGAATGTTTGTGAGGATTTAAAGTTTATGATACAACTAATTCACCCCCCTCTTAGTTGTCTTGTGCATTCAACAATTGGTATCAGAGCCAAGTTCTTTGGAAGAGAGCTTAACATCTTGAGGTAGATCTAGGATGGCACACAAGAAGGATGTTCCCTAGTTTGATAGATCTGACTATGTACTCTAGAAGGTAAGGATGGAAGTTTATTTTCTTTCTATTGGTTATGAGATTTGGAAGTCTCTTGGGTCAAATTATACTATACCTAAGAATGGTCCAAGTACTATTGATGAGATCAACGCTTATGAAATTGATGGTAAGGAAAAACATGCTCTTTTAAGTAGTCTTACTAATTCTGAATTGGTGAAAGTTGTGAATTTGAAAACTACTAATGAGATTTGGAAAAATTTAAGAAGTATTTATGATGGAGATGATAAGGTCAAGCAAGCTAAAATGCAGAATTTGAAAATCATGTTTGAAGCCATGCGAATGTTTGAAGATGAAAACATTACAGGCTACTTACAAAAGGTGGATGAAGTTGTTAATAGAATCAAAGGTCTTGGTGGAGATGTGGATGAAAAGGAAGTGGTATTGAAGGTACCTATAACTCTTCCTAAGACTTATAGTCATTAAGTTTCTGCTATTGAAGAATTATAAAGTTTGAATCAGTTTACCAAAGATCAGTTGCTTGGCACCTAACTACTTTTGAAATGAAAGAGTTTGGCACAACCAGTGGAACTACAAAGGTTGAGACTACTTTTAAGGATGACAAATCAAAGAAGACTATGGAATCAGATCTAGAAGTCTTTGATGTGCTAAGAAAAGTGTCTCAACCTTGCAACTTTGAAAGGTTACTATTCTTCCTAGTTTTGGTCTTTTCAAATACCCTTTATCTTGAAGAATGATTTGGAATTTTCAAAGTTTCTAAAAGAGCTAAAAATGGAGAGACTGACTATTTTTAGTAACTTTACATTTGACCTTGGATTGACCTAAAATTTTGTAAGAAGGTGCGGAACAGCTAAGTAAACATCTCAGGTGAGTTTCGACTCAAGATCATATCTAGATTGCGAGATATTAAAGTTTCTCTTTTTTGAAACTGTTGAAAAAGTTTTGAACTCAATTTTGAGGTACTTAGTGGTCCCTAAAAACTTTAAAATTGTTGTAATTAACAAATTGGCTTATAAGGTGATAGATCTCTTCCCAAGATTTCTGACGCATCAAACAGTTTGTCAATCAGACACCCAGATCAAAAGTTATGGCCTTTGGAATTTGGACCTCCTATTTTTTGGAAATGTAAAAACGTGTTGGACACATAAAAGAGATGTAAAGGGGAGAGTTACATGTGTTAGTGTGTCTTTTGGCACATCACAAGGCATCTTTGATTGGAGATAAATTAAGCACCACTTTTGGGTGGTTTTAGCTTGTGGTTTTGTAATTACCGTTGACGGTTTACTGTATTGGATCTCCTATATATTAGGAGTTTGAGATGAAGGTTGCATGTAAGAGTCTTATAGATGTTGAGTTACCTCATGGATCTCTAATTAGTTATGCTTCTGTGAAAGCTTGTTCTACAAGTATATTGTAATCTTCTTGATTCTTGAATAATATATTGGGTGGCTTTAGAGTGGGGTTTCTTGAAAGGGTTTTCTCAATGTATATCTTGTGTTGTGAGTTTTGCATTTTGATGTTGTCAATACCTTTTTGTTAATGTACATCTTAATATGTAACCATAAAAGATAAAATTTGGATAAATCTTTCCTCAGTAGATCAGTGTAGGAAGCATTTTCCACATACCTTGCTTCTTTTCAATTAGTATCAGAGTGTGATCACCTTTAGTTCTAGTTGTTGGGTAGAGGATTTTTTGAGTTGATCTTCGTTTTAATGGGAACTTGTATAGAGGATTTTAAAATCTTTGTTGTAGGAAAAATATGGTGAGCACATCTAGGAGGTTTGAAATAGAGAAGTTTAATGGTAGTAATTTTGAGTTGTGGAAACTCAAAATGGAGGACATGCTTGTAGATCAGGATTTATGGGATACCATATCTAGTACACAACCAATGACAATGTCTCAAGAAGATTGAGATTTCAAAGATCGAAAAGCTAAGGGTTTGATAAGACTCTGTTTGGCTGATTTAGTGCTCCTGAATATCCATGAAGAGAATACTGCAAAGGATCTTTGGAAGAAGCTTGGAGATGTTTATTAAGCTAAATCCCTGGTGAAAAAGTTATTCCTGCAAAAGAAATTATATTCTCTAAGGATGGAAGATGGAGGATCTATTGCTGATAACCTAAATACATTCAATATGCTTGTTGCCCAGTTGACCTCTGTTGGTGTGAATATGGAGGAGGATTGATGTATGACATTACTGTGTTCCTTACTAGATTTGTGGGATCATCTTGTTATGGCCATTGGGAGTACCACTACCACCTTCAAGATGGATGAAGTGGTTTCTTCATTGTTGTCTGAAGAGATGCGGAGAAAGTGTTTTGAATCAGCTAAGGAGGCTCTTGCGGTTCATGGTAGATCTAAAGAGAAGGGAAAGAAAAAGGATAAGAAGGAAGAAAAAACAAGATCCAAATTCTGTGGGAAATCTAAGTGTCCTGGGAAGTCCAAGGCCCTATGTTGGAACTGTGGCAAACCTGGTCACTTCTGCAAGGAGTGCAAGGAGGAGAAAAAGAAAAAGAAGAAGAATTATGATTTGGATTCTGACAAGTCATCTTAGGATGAAGGAGAAGCATTTGTCGCTGCCTTGACAATGCATGTATCTGAGGATGTGTGGCTTATTGAATTTGGTGCATCTTTTCAAATGACCTCGCATCGGGTTTGGTTTTTGAAGTATGAAGAATATGATGGTGGAAAGGTGTACTTGGGCGATGATTCTCACCTAAAGATTGTTGGCCATGGAAGAGTCTTGATTAGATTCCCTGATGGACAAGTGAAGGGAATCAATGGTGTTCTACATATCCTTGTTTTGGCATGGAACCTTCTTTCTATAAGAAGTTGAAGGATGTGGGTGTGTAGGTTGTTTTCTCAAATGGAGGATGCAAGATGACTAGAGGATCTATGGTGTTGGCTAAGGGTGTTCAAATTAGCACTTTGTTTTAGCTTAATGCATGCACAGTTCAGTGCAATTGTGCCTCTATTTCAAAGAAGAGAGCTTTAGAGTCTTCATCCTCACCATTGGAACCAACAGTGAAGAGGACTATTGCATCTACTTCTGATGGTCATGCTTTCTGGGTACCTAAGGGTGCTCATTCTATGAAGATGAAACTTCTGTCTGAGAAGACAATGTTATGGCACCAAAGGCTTGGTCACATTGGTGAAAAGGGTTTGGGGACCCTGAAATATAAAAATCTTATTGAGGGTATGAATGACTATAATCTTGAGTTCGATTTCTGCAAACATTACATTTATAGAAAACAAAACTATCTTCAATTTTATTCCAGTTCTCACAAATCTTCTTAGGTATTGGACTTGATTCATTTTGATGTGTTTAGTCCTGTTAATGTTCATTCGATTTCAAAATATGTTTACTTTGTTTCATTCATTGATGATGATAGTAGAAGGAAATGGGTGTATTTCCTTAGAAGCAAATTTGAAGTCTTTAGTAGATTCAAAGAGTTCAAAGCTTTTGTAGAGAATCAGAAGGATAAAAAGATTAAGTGTTTGAGGATTGACAATGGTGGTGAGTTTTGTTCAACAAATTTCAACAAGTTCTATAAAGAATAGGGGTTTGAGAGGCACAAGACAACTCCATATACCCTTTAGTAGAATGGAGTTGTAGAGAGGATGAATAGAATGTTGATGGAGAGGGGGAGGAGTATGCTAAGTGGAGCTGGCTTTGAATAAAATTTCTAGGCTAAAGTTGTTGCTACCTCTTGTTATCTAGTTAACAGGTCTCCTACATTAGCACTCATTGATAGGACACCTATGGAGGTGTGGTATGGTAAAAAGCCTTCTTTGAGATAGATTTGAGTATTTGATTGTGAGGCATATGCACATGTGCCTAATGAGAAGAGGTCTAAATTGGAGAACAAGGCTGTGAAGTGTATCTTCATCAGTTATGGCATCATCATGAAAGAGTACAAGCTTTGGGATCCAGTGGCTAAGAGAATTCTGTATAGAAGAAGTGTGATTTTTAGAGAGCTTAATCCTTCTTCTATTATCTTACAACTAGAGAAAGAAGAGAAGAAAGATGATGTGGTTCAACTTCCTTCCACCCCTGAGAAAGTTGAACCAAAAACGTCTATTGGACCTGATAATGAGGAGAGCTCTAGTAGCTCTGAAAGTTTAGAAGAAGATGAGGACCCTCAATTTCAATCTTTGAGGAGCTCTACATGGATAAGGTAGCAACTTGATAGGTTTGGTTGTTCATTGCATGATCCCAGTTGTAATTTTGCATTTAATTTCTAACATTGATGAGCCTAGAACTATGAAAGAGGCTATAGGGATGAAAGATGCAGGTTCTTGGAAGGAGGCCATGGAAGAGGAGATGGCTTCTTTGGAAAAGAATAATACTTGGGACTTGGTGCCTTTACTTGAAGGACAAAAACCTGTTGGATGCAAATGGGTGTTCAAAAAGAAATTTGGTGTAGATGACAGTGTTGAGAAATATAAGGCTAGATTGGTTACAAAGGGGTATTCTCAAGTGGAGGGAATTGACTATGGTGAGATTTTATCTCCTGTTGCAAAACTATCATCTATTCAATTCCTATTATCTCTTGCAATAGCATATGATTTAGAAGTGGAACATATGGATATGAAGACAACATTCCTTCATGGTGAATTGGAGGAGGAAATCTATATGTCATAGCTAGAGCACTACATGGTGAAAGGTAAAGAAAATCTAGTTTGCAAGTTGAAAAAGTCTTTGTATGGTTTGAAATAGTCTCCTAGGATGTGGTACTAGATGTTTGATGCCTTTGTGTTGAGTATTGGATTTTTGAGATCGAAATCAAATCATTGCATTTATTACAAGTTGGGCAATGATTGCATTCTTATTATTGCATTGTATGTCAATGATACATTACTCATTGGGGATGGTAAAAGTTTGATTTTTGATTTGAAGTCTTAGTTGTTAGCATAGTTTGAGATGAAAAATCTAGGGGCAACTTGATACATTCTGGGATAGAGATCAGGAGAGACAAAGCAAACAAAAAACTTTGGTTAGACTAGAGTAAGTATGTTAACACTGTGTTGGAGAGATTCAGTAAGGTGGATTGCAGACTTTTGGCTATTCCTTTTACAAAGGGGACAAAGTAATTTGTTGCAAATTGTCCAATGTCTCCTTCTGAGATGGAGGATATGAGTAGAGTTTGTTATACTAGTGTGGTTGGCCATTTGATGTATATGATGGTCTGTACAGGACTAGACATTGCCCAAGCAGTGGGAGTCCTTAGTCAGTTTATGGATAATCCTGGATGAGTACATTGGGATGTAGTGAAGAGAGTGTTTAGATATTTATAGGGTACTTCTAAGTATTCTTTATGTTATCATGGTTATCCTACAGGACTTCTGCATTCACTTTGTATTCGTGGATTTGTGGATTCATATTAGGCAGGTGACATTGACAATAGGAGATCCACCAGTGCTTATGTGTTCACTATGTTTGGTGGTGCTATTAGTTTGATGAGTAAGCGGCAACCCGTGGTTGCTTTGTCCACTACTAAAGCTGAGTACATGGCAGTAACTCATGCTTGTAAAGAAGCCATTTGGCTTAAGAGATTGTGTTTTGATGTTGGGTTTGATGCAGGGAAGATTACTATTTGTTGTGACAGTCAGAGTGTCATATGTTTGGCAAAGAATCTTACATTCCACGCAAGGAATAAGCATATTGATGTCCAGTACCATTTTATTTGTGACATGGTTGAGGATGGGAAGGTAAACTTGGATAAAGTTGACACTTCGATGAATTTTGTAGATTCCTTGACAAAACTGTGAGGACATAGAAGCTCAGATGGTGTTTAGAGTCTATGGGCCTCTCGGCCCCTAGCAATTAAATCATGGTGCTGATACTCCATTTTCTTATTCAAGGTGTTCGACAAGTGAGAGAATGTTAAGAAAATTGTCTCAACATTGCAATTTTGAAAGGTTACTATTCCTCCTAGTTTTAGTGTTTTCAAATACCCTTTATCTTGAAGAATGATCTAGAACTTTTAGAGTTTCTAACAGGGCTAAAAATGACAGGACTTACTATTTTTAGTAACTTTAGATTTGATCTCGAATTGAACTAAAATTTTCCCAGAAGGTGCAGAGCAACTAAGTAAACATCTTGGGTGAGTTTCGACTCAAGATCATATCTGGATTGTGAGCTATTAAAGTTTTTGTTTATTGAAACTGTCAAAAAAGTTTTGAACTTAATTTTGAGGCACTTAGAGGTCCCTAAAATCCATCTTGGAGGAGGATTGATGTATGACATTACTGTGTTCCTTACTAGATTTGTGGGATCATCTTGTTATGGCCATTGGGAGTACCACTACCACCTTCAAGATGGATGAAGTGGTTTCTTCATTGTTGTCTGAAGAGATGCGGAGAAAGTGTTTTGAATCAGCTAAGGAGGCTCTTGCGGTTCATGGTAGATCTAAAGAGAAGGGAAAGAAAAAGGATAAGAAGGAAGAAAAAACAAGATCCAAATTCTGTGGGAAATCTAAGTGTCCTGGGAAGTCCAAGGCCCTATGTTGGAACTGTGGCAAACCTGGTCACTTCTGCAAGGAGTGCAAGGAGGAGAAAAAGAAAAAGAAGAAGAATTATGATTTGGATTCTGACAAGTCATCTTAGGATGAAGGAGAAGCATTTGTCGCTGCCTTGACAATGCATGTATCTGAGGATGTGTGGCTTATTGAATTTGGTGCATCTTTTCAAATGACCTCGCATCGGGTTTGGTTTTTGAAGTATGAAGAATATGATGGTGGAAAGGTGTACTTGGGCGATGATTCTCACCTAAAGATTGTTGGCCATGGAAGAGTCTTGATTAGATTCCCTGATGGACAAGTGAAGGGAATCAATGGTGTTCTACATATCCTTGTTTTGGCATGGAACCTTCTTTCTATAAGAAGTTGAAGGATGTGGGTGTGTAGGTTGTTTTCTCGAATGGAGGATGCAAGATGACTAGAGGATCTATGGTGTTGGCTAAGGGTGTTCAAATTAGCACTTTGTTTTAGCTTAATGCATGCACAGTTCAGTGCAATTGTGCCTCTATTTCAAAGAAGAGAGCTTTAGAGTCTTCATCCTCACCATTGGAACCAACAGTGAAGAGGACTATTGCATCTACTTCTGATGGTCATGCTTTCTGGGTACCTAAGGGTGCTCATTCTATGAAGATGAAACTTCTGTCTGAGAAGACAATGTTATGGCACCAAAGGCTTGGTCACATTGGTGAAAAGGGTTTGGGGACCCTGAAATATAAAAATCTTATTGAGGGTATGAATGACTATAATCTTGAGTTCGATTTCTGCAAACATTACATTTATAGAAAACAAAACTATCTTCAATTTTATTCCAGTTCTCACAAATCTTCTTAGGTATTGGACTTGATTCATTTTGATGTGTTTAGTCCTGTTAATGTTCATTCGATTTCAAAATATGTTTACTTTGTTTCATTCATTGATGATGATAGTAGAAGGAAATGGGTGTATTTCCTTAGAAGCAAATTTGAAGTCTTTAGTAGATTCAAAGAGTTCAAAGCTTTTGTAGAGAATCAGAAGGATAAAAAGATTAAGTGTTTGAGGATTGACAATGGTGGTGAGTTTTGTTCAACAAATTTCAACAAGTTCTATAAAGAATAGGGGTTTGAGAGGCACAAGACAACTCCATATACCCTTTAGTAGAATGGAGTTGTAGAGAGGATGAATAGAATGTTGATGGAGAGGGGGAGGAGTATGCTAAGTGGAGCTGGCTTTGAATAAAATTTCTAGGCTAAAGTTGTTGCTACCTCTTGTTATCTAGTTAACAGGTCTCCTACATTAGCACTCATTGATAGGACACCTATGGAGGTGTGGTATGGTAAAAAGCCTTCTTTGAGATAGATTTGAGTATTTGATTGTGAGGCATATGCACATGTGCCTAATGAGAAGAGGTCTAAATTGGAGAACAAGGCTGTGAAGTGTATCTTCATCAGTTATGGCATCATCATGAAAGAGTACAAGCTTTGGGATCCAGTGGCTAAGAGAATTCTGTATAGAAGAAGTGTGATTTTTAGAGAGCTTAATCCTTCTTCTATTATCTTACAACTAGAGAAAGAAGAGAAGAAAGATGATGTGGTTCAACTTCCTTCCACCCCTGAGAAAGTTGAACCAAAAACGTCTATTGGACCTGATAATGAGGAGAGCTCTAGTAGCTCTGAAAGTTTAGAAGAAGATGAGGACCCTCAATTTCAATCTTTGAGGAGCTCTACATGGATAAGGTAGCAACTTGATAGGTTTGGTTGTTCATTGCATGATCCCAGTTGTAATTTTGCATTTAATTTCTAACATTGATGAGCCTAGAACTATGAAAGAGGCTATAGGGATGAAAGATGCAGGTTCTTGGAAGGAGGCCATGGAAGAGGAGATGGCTTCTTTGGAAAAGAATAATACTTGGGACTTGGTGCCTTTACTTGAAGGACAAAAACCTGTTGGATGCAAATGGGTGTTCAAAAAGAAATTTGGTGTAGATGACAGTGTTGAGAAATATAAGGCTAGATTGGTTACAAAGGGGTATTCTCAAGTGGAGGGAATTGACTATGGTGAGATTTTATCTCCTGTTGCAAAACTATCATCTATTCAATTCCTATTATCTCTTGCAATAGCATATGATTTAGAAGTGGAACATATGGATATGAAGACAACATTCCTTCATGGTGAATTGGAGGAGGAAATCTATATGTCATAGCTAGAGCACTACATGGTGAAAGGTAAAGAAAATCTAGTTTGCAAGTTGAAAAAGTCTTTGTATGGTTTGAAATAGTCTCCTAGGATGTGGTACTAGATGTTTGATGCCTTTGTGTTGAGTATTGGATTTTTGAGATCGAAATCAAATCATTGCATTTATTACAAGTTGGGCAATGATTGCATTCTTATTATTGCATTGTATGTCAATGATACATTACTCATTGGGGATGGTAAAAGTTTGATTTTTGATTTGAAGTCTTAGTTGTTAGCATAGTTTGAGATGAAAAATCTAGGGGCAACTTGATACATTCTGGGATAGAGATCAGGAGAGACAAAGCAAACAAAAAACTTTGGTTAGACTAGAGTAAGTATGTTAACACTGTGTTGGAGAGATTCAGTAAGGTGGATTGCAGACTTTTGGCTATTCCTTTTACAAAGGGGACAAAGTAATTTGTTGCAAATTGTCCAATGTCTCCTTCTGAGATGGAGGATATGAGTAGAGTTTGTTATACTAGTGTGGTTGGCCATTTGATGTATATGATGGTCTGTACAGGACTAGACATTGCCCAAGCAGTGGGAGTCCTTAGTCAGTTTATGGATAATCCTGGATGAGTACATTGGGATGTAGTGAAGAGAGTGTTTAGATATTTATAGGGTACTTCTAAGTATTCTTTATGTTATCATGGTTATCCTACAGGACTTCTGCATTCACTTTGTATTCGTGGATTTGTGGATTCATATTAGGCAGGTGACATTGACAATAGGAGATCCACCAGTGCTTATGTGTTCACTATGTTTGGTGGTGCTATTAGTTTGATGAGTAAGCGGCAACCCGTGGTTGCTTTGTCCACTACTAAAGCTGAGTACATGGCAGTAACTCATGCTTGTAAAGAAGCCATTTGGCTTAAGAGATTGTGTTTTGATGTTGGGTTTGATGCAGGGAAGATTACTATTTGTTGTGACAGTCAGAGTGTCATATGTTTGGCAAAGAATCTTACATTCCACGCAAGGAATAAGCATATTGATGTCCAGTACCATTTTATTTGTGACATGGTTGAGGATGGGAAGGTAAACTTGGATAAAGTTGACACTTCGATGAATTTTGTAGATTCCTTGACAAAACTGTGAGGACATAGAAGCTCAGATGGTGTTTAGAGTCTATGGGCCTCTCGGCCCCTAGCAATTAAATCATGGTGCTGATACTCCATTTTCTTATTCAAGGTGTTCGACAAGTGAGAGAATGTTAAGAAAATTGTCTCAACATTGCAATTTTGAAAGGTTACTATTCCTCCTAGTTTTAGTGTTTTCAAATACCCTTTATCTTGAAGAATGATCTAGAACTTTTAGAGTTTCTAACAGGGCTAAAAATGACAGGACTTACTATTTTTAGTAACTTTAGATTTGATCTCGAATTGAACTAAAATTTTCCCAGAAGGTGCAGAGCAACTAAGTAAACATCTTGGGTGAGTTTCGACTCAAGATCATATCTGGATTGTGAGCTATTAAAGTTTTTGTTTATTGAAACTGTCAAAAAAGTTTTGAACTTAATTTTGAGGCACTTAGAGGTCCCTAAATGCTCTAAAAATTCTCATAGTCAAAAAGTTGGGTTACAGGTGATAGATCTCTTCACGATGTTTCTGACACATCAAATGTTTTGTCAATTGGACACCCAGATCAAAAGTTATGGCCTCTGGAAGTTGGGCCTCCTATTTTTGGGAAATGTAAAAATGTGTTGGACACATAAAAGAGCTATAAAGGGGAGAGTTACACATGTTGGTGTGTGTTTTGACACATCACAAGGTATATTTGATTGGAGATAATTTGGGTGCCACTTTTGGGTGGTTTTAGCTCATGGTTTTGTAATTATTGTTGACAGTTTACTGTATTGTATCTCCTATATATCAAAAGCTTGAGATGGAGGTTGTGTGTAAGAATCTTATAGATGTTGAGTTACTTCCTGGATCTTTGGTTGGTTATACTCTTGTGAAAGCTTGCTCTGCAAGTATATTGTACTCTTCTTGATTCCTGAATAATATATTGGGTGGCATTGGAGTGGGGTTTTTTACTTGAAAGGGTTTTCTCCATGTATATCTTGTGGCATGAGTTTTACATTTTGATGTTGTTATTACCTTTTTGTTAATGTGCATCTTAATCTGTAATTGTAAAAGATAAAATTTGCATAAATCTTTCCTCAATAGATCAGTGTAGGAAGTGTTTTCTGCATACCTTGCTTCTTTTCATAATGAAGTGGAAGATAACTTTGTGAGAAGGATGAAAAAAGGTATTGGAAAGTTCATTGGTAAGTTGCCTTTTAAATGTTTTAGTTGTGGAAAGATAGGTCATTATGCTTCAGCATGTCTAGATAGAGCTATGACAAATAAGAATAGGGAAAACATAAGTAAGATGGTTAAGAAAAGTTACTATGTTAGAAAAGATGCAAGTATATTTGATGATGAATATGATTATGAGGATGATAATGATAATGAATGCTTATTCATATCCCTAAGAGATGAAACTATTTCTGCAAACTCTAGAAGCTGTGTGAAGGAAAAGGGTCTGGAAGCAAGTACTAACCCTGAAGGCACTATAATGTCTTCTTTTCATGCTAGAAGAGAAAAAGATGATTGGATCATTGATAGTGGATGCTCAAATCATATGACAAGTGACAAGAGTAAGTTTGTTAAACTTGAAAAATATGAAGGTGGAGTAGTCATGTTTGGTGATGATGCAACTGCTAAGATATGTAGAAAAGGTTTAATCAGTTTTGATGGAAAGCATAACACTGATGATGTTATTTATGTTAAAGGTTTAAAGCATAAATTCTTGAGTGTTGGACATATGTGTAGCAAGGGTTAGAATCTTATGTTTCAGGATGATGGCTGTGGGATCAGAAAAAGCTCTAGAACAGTGATTGCTGCTATAGAGAGGATAGATGGAAATGTTTATCAACTCAAAGGTGCTGATGGATGTTGTTTCATGACTCAAATCAATGAAAGCTAGCTATGGTATAGAAGGATGTGTCACATTAATTTTGATAGTCTAGTGAAGATAAGTTCAATTCAAGCTGTGAGAGACCTATCAAAGATTATCAAGCCTACTAATGCTATCTATAAGGAATGTGTCATGCCTGTGACAAGCCCACCTAAATGTCAATCATACAAGTGGGATAAAAGGTGGATATATATCTATATATATATATATTTTTAAAAAGTTTAAATTATAATTATGTAACTTACAATGATAGTTTACCTAAAGTCTCACTGAAGATGAACAAATTTCTGCAATGTTAGGTTGATGTTTGACCTTGTTGCAAATGCACTAATAATCAAGTATAAAGTTTTTAGGACAACCAATACATTGATTGCACCCTATATACTTAATAATCTAAACACTTAAGAATCATCATTGTTACAACTAATAAACATAATTCCACCATTTGATTAAAACACTATAACAATAAAATTATAATTTAAATAATAAAACACAACTTAAAATTTAAACTAATCAAATTAAATATTTCATTTTTCTCCATAAACAACTAATCAATTATAATAATATTCCATTATATTTTTTTTGATGAAAATGTAACTATCTATTAAAATATGAAAACACTTTCACAAAAAATAAGCAGGTGGTTAAAAGGCACACCCCGAGAGTCAAATGGGCCAAGCCTAGAAAGTTCTAGATCAAAGTATTAAAAGGTATACACAACCCCTATAAAAACATAAACATAATAGAAAGAAAACATAATTTAAGCTACCAATGCCACCCCTGCAGATGGCGGATCCATGTCATCCAGCTTCCCCCAAATTCCTGTGTGGTCTAAGTTGACGTCAAGTGGTGCCTAGCCATCATCATTCTCCTATTCTTCATTTGGTGCATTTGGCTCCTTGTGTTGAGATGAGATAGCCAAATTCAACCTAGGAAAAAATTTTGCATTGTCCTAACCAGTATTGGTTGGATTAGAATGACCAAGAGCATTTTAACCTACATTATCAATTGTAGGGAAACCATCATTATCTCTAGTGGGCCAACTCGCATTATCCCCTGCAGTACTAGCAACATGGTCTGAGGTCCAACCACGCTGACGTGGAGAGGATGAGAATCTATGATGGTTAGCACCATGACACTAAGCAGGATGGGAGCATGGCCAAGAATCTCTGGCCGAACCACTTCTTCATCTGTGACCTTGTAGAGGTGAGTGGGCTCTAACAGAGGAAGGAGAGGGAGGAACCTGTGCCATAGTACAAGGAGCATTCCCCCAATGATCCAGTAACTCTTGTAAGTGAACCACTTCCAAGAAAACTTTATTAGCTTGCACTTGAATTTGTAGAAGAACATTAAAATAGATAATTGGTTTAATGTAAAGAAAAATAGATGTTCTAATTTTACATTTTGAAAATATTCAAGAATTACGATCTTTCCATAATGTAAAAAGAATCTCCACCTTGAAAATATGCCAAATCTGAGTAAATCTTTTAGGAAACCTAGGAGAATCACCTAGAAGGATAGTTTACCAAGATAAAGGCTTTGGTCTGAAAGGGCGAAAGAAATCATAAATCCATAGCCATAATTACTGGGCTCTGGTGCAATACCAGAAGAGATGTTGAATTGTCTCAGGTTATCCACAAAAAGGACATCGGGGATCCTATACCCCAAGATGAAAAAGCCTAGTACCAATAGGTAGGCCTTGAAAAAGAATGCACCATGAGCTAACTTGGGCTCAAGAATGCCAGACCAAATTGTTTGACATCTGGTATGCCAAAGAGCCATAGAGCTATGAATAAGCCATCGTTTATTAAGTGTGTCAACCATAGGCAAATGGGCTAAAAGCCATCTGTAAGCCATCTGTGGCTTGAAGTGATGCATTAGTGTTTCTGGATACCATTTCCAATCCTTCCACCATAGCTTATTGGATTGAATTCCAACTTTGTGAAGCATTTCTGGTGGAATAGCTGTGATGACTCTATCATATGTAGTTTGATCAGTTCTTGAAAGGCCTAATTTTACTCAAAATGGCTCCCATGCCAAGAGGGTCATTGTTGGCCAATGAAACATATCCTGTAAGGTCTGAACACCTTTTTTATGAAATATTAAAGCCTTTATGCTAGGAAATTTGGTCAAAGGTTGGTGTGTAGTGGCTAAGAGAGGTGACCACTATATATTAAGGTGAGTGAAGGAAAGACCAGCATGAAATCCATCACCAAACCAGCATAGCCAAGGTTTAACTTTCTCCCGGGCTTTCCAAATGCTTTTAACCACAAATGTGCCTGATATCTGAATTGGTTCTCTCATGACAAGGAGAGTAGAAAACCCAATTCCTTTCCAAGTAGGTTTCTGCAAAGGGTCTCCCATTTCAATGTTATGCTAGAGTATAACTTTCTATGCCTCACTACCAGTGAGAGCATGGATGATCCACTTGACAGCCAAAGTAGTGCCTTAGCTTTGAGTAGAAAGAATACCAAGACCTCTAGAATCTAAAACTCCCAAGCAACACAGTGAAACCCATGGCAAGTTTCAAAAGAAGTCCAGAGAAAATCCCTCAAGAGTTTTTCCATCTTGGCATATGAAGCTTTTGAAGGAACCCAACAAGAAGAGTAGTAAACATAGGTTACAGCTAAGAACTTAGAACAAACCCAGAATTTACCAGCAAGAGATAGTGGCTTAGTAATTTAGAATGCAAGTTTTTATTCCACACAGGTAAGAACAGCCTACCAAAGAGTAGTAGAAGTGCCCTAGAAAGGAAAAGGAATACCAAGGAATCTAAAATTTCACCATGGCCAACCCAACGCCAGCCATATTGTCAGAGCCATTAAGGAATGGGAAGAATTGATTGCCTGTAGCATAAAGTTTTATGCCACTGAATGGACAAACCTGAGGCTAGGCAAAAGGTCTCCAAACACACAAGAGCATTTCTGATAGAATTTTCTTCCTCCAGTAAGGTTAAAAAAGAGTCATTATCAAAATGACCATTAACTAGATGGCTGGAGGAATTAGTTAGAGAGATTCCATGCACAAGCTTGTTGGACACTGAGTGAGCAAGAAGGTAACCAAAACCTTCAGCTGCAAGAACCTACAGGCTTGGAGTAAGAGGGCATCCTTGCCAGATTGATCGAAAAAGGCCAAAAGTATGAGACTGGTCACCATTGATAGTGATACATGCAAAAGCATTTGAGAAGAGCATGTTAACAGATTGGATAAAATAAGGTCCAAACTGTAATGCTACAAGCATTGTAAGAATAAAGTGCCATTCAATGCGATCATAGGCCTTAGAAAATCAATTTTTAGAAAGATTCCTTTTATATCTAGATTTAATAAAGCCAGTTTGCTTAGGGCAAACAATCAAAGGAAGCAGGTTGCGAAGTTTGAGCAAAAGGGCTTTAGCAATGATTTTGTAGGAGACATTGAGGAGCGTAATGAGCCACCAGTTGCAAATATCCTTTGGATCACCAGCTTTAGGTATGAACCTAATGTTTCCTTAATTTATAATATCTCCTAAAGAGTTTGAATGAAAAGATTCAAGATAAACATTATGTAAATCTTTACCTAAGCAATCCCAAAGGGCTTTGTAAAACTCACAAGGAAAGCCATCAATTCTAGGAGCTTTGCCATCAGACATAGAACATACCGCTTCCTTAAGGTCTTCAATGGTTAATAATTGATCATAGAAGTGCGTCTAGGCTAAGGAGAGCTTTTTTGGGACAATTGCAAGACAATCTTGTAGAGCAATCTATCGCTCAGGAGTAAAATCTTGGGCTGTAAAAACTTTTTCATAATGTCTTACAAAAGCTTGGAGAATGTCTAGTAAATCTGTATGAACAGTATTATCCTCTTTGATTTTCTTAATACTGTGTGAGGAATGTCTAGCTTCGAAGAGCAAGAAAGAATTCCTTAGAAACATGGTCTCCAATTTTTAGCTAATGTATCCTAGCTTTAAGTTGAGCTCCTCTAGTAGCATGATAATCAACCATTTGTTTTTGATGCCATAAATTAGCAACATGGATTTTCCTAGAAGGAGAAAAAGGCTCGACAGCCAAAGCCTCTAAGGCAAATTTCAAAGCAGTAATAGTAGCCTCATAAGCCCTTCTCCTGAAAGTGGCTAGCTAACGGCCATAGATGCGAAGAAACCTCGCAATGCGGGTGATAGCATCATTCCACCACTTAATCCAGCCAATAGAATGCAAAGGCTGGCATTCTAAATTCCATATAGTTGAAATGTGTGCTAGGGTGGGTTGATGAGCAAGCAAGGAGGTGTTAAAAAAAATTGAGATTTCATGGCGCATGGCTGAGTGAGTTGCCACTCAATGGAAAACTAAATTGGAAAGTGGTCTGACAATGTCACATCCACTAATGGATGCACAGGAAGGGTGGATGACATGGCAAAATTAAAAATAGATTGTGCAGAGATCATAGCACGATCAAGGCATTTAAAGACCCTATCAGTTCCAGTTCAAAAATTGCACGAAGTATGCTAGAAAGGATTGGAGTGATGGCGACCAACATTGGGATCAAAAAATCTAAATTTATTGTGCATATGGAACCACACCTCTCTTTTGCTAGCTGGCCAGCGAAAAGAGAGAACGCCATCTTTGTTAGTAACCATTTCAACCATATTAAAATCCCCACAGATAAGCCATGTGGCCACTAGCAGTGAATCCGCAATCCACCACCACAGAGCAGATCTTTTTGATACATCATTTGAAGCATAGATATTAATAATCCCAAAGGAGTGATTATTAATGTTAAGAAGCATTCAAACTAAACAGTTGGTGGGGTCCACCCCATGAGCCACCACCAAATCATGCCACCAAGGGGACAAAAGGGTAGCAAGACCACCTTTGCCAGCTTCATGGGTGTGGAAAATATTTTACTGGCTGGCCAAATACAACGGTAAGCTGAAGACAAGAGAAAACCTATAACTTTAACTTCTTGCAGGCACAAAACATCAAGAGAAGCATAGTGATGGAGAGCATCACGAACAAAGTACTTCCTAGTGAGGTCAGTGAGACCTCAAACATTCCAAGAGAGAAAATTCATTTAAAATCCTCCACCATCTCCCTAGAATCTAGGCTTTCAAAGGAAGCAAATCTATTCTGAAGGAACTCGGTGGGGTTTGACCCAAATTGGAGAGGAGGAATTTGCCAATTTTTAACCCCCTGAACAATTTCACCCTCCTTGGGAAGCTCTCAGCTACAAGAGCACCATCGAGGTGATAAGAATGGAGTGGCATGTGCTCGTTCCCTGGGTGGTGACCTTTGCTGTGAAGGCATCATCGTAGGACTCCTAATTTTGTCCTTCCCACCATTCGCATAAAGCTTTGAAACATTCTTAGCTGACTCAGCAACTTTGAGAGCATCCACAGAGGCTTTCACTTTGTGTTTGCGATTGGTAATAGTGGCATTGGCTTAGAAATTACCTCCTTGGACATAGCTTCCCCTGGGTGTGGCTGTACAGTCTCCCTGGGTAAAACTCAGGTTCGAGGCACAACAAGAGGACAATTCCTAATTTTATGTTCAGCTGACTGGCAGCAATAACAAGTGTTGGGCAAATTAAAGTATGTGAATTTCTAAGTGTGCTATAGGGGGCCAATTTGAATGTTAATAAATTCCTTGAGGTATTTCAAAAGATCTGCCTCAACACAGACACGTTTTTGAGGGCATGCTTGAAAGAACCTATTTGGTTCAACACAAATGACTCTTCCTAGAGAAGAGGCAATGTCATTAAAAAAATGCAAGCAGGGAAAAGCAAGCTAGGGAATTCAATCCACATAGGAACCTAGTGTTTGGTATCATCAGATGCCACAAAATCATGGGTCCATTGTTAGAAAACCAACAGGGAAGACCAAACATACCAAGGACCATGGTTCAAAATTGCTTGAACATGGCTAACTTCCGCAAAGCGGAAAAGGAGAAAGCCTTTTGTCAAATTCTGGGCCATATCAAGGTGGACCCCATGAGGGACCCAAGCATTTTGGACCCATTCTTTGAGCATAGATTCAGGGGGAGTTCTCCCTACAAAGTAACCAATGAGAGTATGCTGCTCTAACCATAAACAAGCAGTATCAAATTCTTGTGATGGTAAAATAACATCGGTAGGAGAGTTTGAGGGCTTACCTCATGAAACACCTTCAGAACAAACTTTCGGGGATGCTTGGTCGGTGGAGGAGCCATTGTGCAGAGTTGAGAAACTGCCAACACCAGCAACAAGTGCTAGGTTAGAAGCGGTATGAGGCATTTATGTTAGGGTTAGCCAGCATAAGATATCAATTAAATGCAAATAAAGATTAAACAGAGGAATGGAAATACATAGAAATAATAATAGCGAGAGACAAGTTTTAACATGGTTCACCCAAACTCAGGCTACATCCACCAATAGAGAGTCCAATATTATTATCAAGTAAATCAAACTGATTACAACCAGCAATCCCTGCAACTTAATACCACTGCAAATGTTACAATACAATATCAACTGAAACCCTAACCCTTAGCCGCTTTTATCAAGCTTTTTGTCAGTTACAAAATTAGGGTTTTTCTAATGTCGGTCAATAGAAAAATAACACTCGACACGTTTATAAAATAATAAGCAATTTTTTCTTCAGGGGTGCTGCCCCCAGAAGCCCTCGCTTGGGGTGTTGCCCCTAGACCCCCACCGTGGGCTCCACCCCTGGGCCCCATTGGGGGGATAAGCCCCTCGGGCCCCACAGGAGGGGCTCTGCCACCCTGCACTCCCCCGTTAAATAATTTAGGGGGAAACTGCACTGATAAAAGTGGAGAAAATTTAACCTCCGAGTCTAATTAGGCTCCATATAATAATAATTTAAATGGCCAAAAAGCCACAATAAATCCAAGCATACAAAAAGAAGGCTATAATTCCTACACATAGAGCACGGTATGACACCTAGAAAGAACAATGGTGGAAAGCTTTAGAGAAACCCTAGCAGAGAAAAAATGAAAGAATCTATATCTTTTTTAGTTCCATTATATTTCAATTGGCAAATGTTAAATAAACTTACACATTCTTAAAAAATAAAACAATATATGTATTTGTTCAATAAAGTAATGAGACTAATTTCGATTTCTTTCTAAATAAGTAAATAAGCAACTAATTGTTTTCTTTTAAATTAGTTTACACATAAAGCTTTTATTTTTTTATTTTAAGAAATAAAACTCATCCATTTCTAAATGGATTTGATTTTTCCTATACATACCTTAATGAGGCAAATTTATTAAACTTTATTAATCATATTGAAACTTCTATATTCTTGTGTAATATGTTGCCAATTAGAGGATTTTGACATCAATGAATGGTGTAGGGAATAGGAGAGGGTGCTTGCACACACACACACACATATACTTGTCTGAAGGATTGTGACAAGACTGATAAAGAGACAACGATATAAGCAAAATTTAGGGTATTCACGTATGATAGTAGGTGATATTATTTTTTTTTAAGTTTATGAGATCAGATTTTAAAAGGATTAGGGGGGCACTGCCCCACCCAAATGGGAGTACCATGGGATTTTAACCCACGACCTCACCTTTGGGGGTGGCAGCTGTGGAGAGTCTACGGCCCCCTTGTGGGCGCTGCTAAGTAGCCAAGGTTGTAGTGGCAGCCATAAAAATCCCTCCTCTTTTCTTTTAATTTAGTCTTAGGGTGGGTGCAAAAAGTTAGGGGGCCAAAAAGTGGCCAACCTTTTTAAAAAAAACTTCTAAGCCATAACGTGAGGACGTTATGCTTGCCTATTTTAAAAAATAACCTGCATTTTTCCTCATGTTCAAATAAAAATAATACAATTCTTCATTAAATAAAATTAATCTTAAGTAAATAAAAATAGTTTTTAAAATAAAATAAAATATTTCTTAAGTAAATAAAATAGTTTAAAATCATATTTATCTATTAAATGTATTTAAGATATCTATATTAATATTAAAAAATGTGATGAAAATTTCACAACTATATTTGAAATTATAAACATTTCAATAAAAAATCTCAATTAATAATTTAATAAACTAACCTCATTTTAATTATTTTACCCTTTAAAAAAGTTATAATTAATAACTAAATTGAATAACTAAAAAGTCTTAACAAAATATTATTTCCCATCAACTAGGTAAAATAAACAACTATAACTATACATTTTAGTACCTTTCTGTTTGTTTTAGACAAAATATTACAATCCTCATGAAGACCTTTTCTTGTATAATTTTATCCTTCATCTTTACCATGGCTTTCCATTCTCTTTGAAAAGGATCTTTCTTTTATGGAATCTATATGAACTCTAAACATAAATCTATGTTTCTTGCTACCCACTTGCTCAAAGATGTAAATGTCCCCTTCCTTGATATTATTATGACGTACAAAATATGCCCACCCCGCACTTAGGGTAGGTCTATTGTTATGAAAAGGCAAATAATCTCGCATTGTTTACTGGCTATATCCACAAGAACTACTAAATTTTTTTCTCTTGGTAATTGAAGAGGACATTCAACCATTTTTGGGAACTCCTACATTCCCAAACCATTACAAAAACTAAGATATTTTAACCCAATAAATAGCTAATTGCATTGATTTAATACACTGCTGTTAAATCTTATCATTCACACAAATGCAAATGTTCATATTATAGAAGACTAAATTATATTAGAATATTAGAGATCCCTTAGAAAAATGTAATAACAAAACTGCTTTTCCTTATGTTAGGTTGTTAAACCCATCATTTTTGACACTCTTCCCTTAACACAATAAGAGGAATAAGCATAGAAGGCAAATAATTTAATATAACTAGTTTGCATATTGGTCGGTTTACATTCTGTGACTTCATTTTCATTGAATAAAAAGGTTTATCTGATTTGAAATAAGGGGCAAAGTTCACTGTCATGTGCTTTTCTAGATGAGAGGGTCCATAATGTCCAGGGTTCTTCCAAGAATGGCCTACAACAAAAATAAGTTTTTGCTATACCAATCCTCTTGGTAAAGCTACAATTCAAATGCCTACTTTGAAAGTTGAAATAAATTAAATTAGACTTACAATTTTGATTTTCTTCCATTGCTTCAACATCATTATTGTTTTCCCCATTAGAAACTAATTCATTCAGCAACTTGCTGCCCATTGGTTGACTTGAATTGCATACTTTGTTAGAAGAAGGGCATCTTTTATCCATATCAATGTTGGTATTCATAAGCTAAAGAGCATTGATATTTTCACACACCCCATTCTTTGAATATCTTAACCTCAAAATATGACTTAGATATGTACTTGAACACATCAAAATCTCTGATCTCTGGCCCATGATGATTCACAAATTTTCCGAACCCTACCTAAATTCTAGTTTATTTATGGTACCCCCTAATTGTACGTCCCACTCTTGCCCACCTAGGCCTTGCAACACCATATGTTTGTCTGTCATTTATAAATTATGAAACAAATGCAGGAGGAATGTGCTGTGGTAAACACATTATACAATGATACTTTACAAGTTCTTAACAGTGTATAGGAAATAAAAGAATGAAAAATATTGTATAGAGTTACCAGTTTTTGTGTAAAGTCTCCAGGCATAACTTTGACGAAGGAGGCACACCCATTAAAGTGCTCTTTATCATGGTATTTGCCATGTTTTTTTAAACATTTGTTACTCATGCTCTACATGGTATGAAAAGCTCCCCTGTTTCTTCATCCTCCATGGCAAACGCAGATCCAAAAGCCTATGTAAAAATAACCTAAATAAAAAGAACTGTATAATCCTAAATTATCTACAAGCACAAATATACCTACAAATACAATAAACAAAATTGGTAGAGAGTAAATTTTACACAATATTAGTACAAGGAAAAAATGAGCCATGATGTGAGTGATTGACGATACTTGGTATTTTCTTAGTTGGTAGCACTTAAATTGAGGAGATACAGAATCAAGTACGATTACACAGATCTGAAGAAAAGATGGCAACCTAGAACCATTTTTTTAAAATAATCACGGCGGTTTTCCTCTGTGGTACATTCCTTTATATATTTGATCATATGCCCTTTAAATGATGTTATCTCCATGTTCATATGCCCTAGACATTTCCTTCGATTTCTCTATTTTATCAGGACAGAGCCTAATATTTTGTTTTGTTTTGATTTTGTTTCACTGTTGTTACTAAATTTTAAAACAAATTAAAGTACACAAAATTTTGTTTTTATTTTTGGTCACCGTTAGTTCCCAAATTTTAAAACAAGTGTTTTCTTAGTTTTTTTTGGGACTATGCTTGTAGTTGTGAATAATTCACTAACATTTTTTGGTATAGTTTAGTCAGTCATTGTAATCGAGGTATTATTGTCTATTGTATTTGTAATGTCTTAGTTTTTTTAGGAAGAGCTTAAACCACTGACATGCTATGGTCAATGTGTCAGTGGCCCCTATTGTAAAGTGCCAACACGTTGACCACAACATGTCAACTATTAATGGTAGGGGTTATTTTGAAACTTCTTCTATGGTAATGCCAATACACTTTTAGAAGTTTTTCTTCAAATAAGTTTATGTAGCATGTCATATACTTATCTACAAACTATTTGATTTCAATAGGATTGTATTTTCCATAAATAGGAGCATTTGTAACCCATATTAAGGCAATTGTGTTATTTGATTTTTACTTCTTTTCTTTCAATTTTAATACATTTAATTAATATAGATATCAATTGATGTTTTGCGATTGTCAAAGTCAAGGAATATTGGGGGACTAATTGTCATATCATTGCAAATATGGTTTTCTTCATTTGATGTAAGTAATATAGGTAGAGATACATATATTTGAAACCCATATATTCTATATCTGATTTTAATATTTTATCTAAGTCTGGCTTATTTTTGACATTGTTTTCTAGTAGTTTCCATCCTTTCAATTGCTCTTTAATTCTTATCAACATACTTAAAATGATTTTTTCTATGATTACATGCATTGCTTTAAAGAATAAATTAATAGTATAATCTACACATACTTGATGCTACAATTTAGAGTACCATGTACATATCTCAATACTCTTTGTAATGATTTCCAATGTGAAATTTTAGGTTTTATAATGAACCTTGAGAAATATTTCACTATAAATCCCAGATTTGTTCTAGTGTTAAGATAAATGAGTCTTTCTATTAGTTGTCTATAGAGTGTGTCATTTACGTTTTATATTCATCAAACCTAGAAAGATTGAGGCCTTCTTCCATGGATTTTACCATTGGATTGCATTCAATCAACTTGAATTTTTTTAAGAAACTCATTGGCATTTTTTATTTAAGAGATAAAAACACAACCTTTTATTTATGCATCTCTAATCCGGGGAAATAGAGAAACAAATCAAGATTAATCATCCCAAATAAATTATTGAGATGTTTCTCAACTTGAGAGATTAGATTCTCACTACTCCCAAGCATGACAAGATCATCAACATGTATAATCATAGTTACAATTTATCCATGTTCTTTTTGGAGGTACAAGTTGAGATATGAAAGGACATGATAAAATTTATGTGTTCACAAATGCTCACCAATCTTGATGTATAATGAATAAAGTGCATACTTCAAACCATGCAAGAATTTGGTTGATTTTAATCCCTAATTTTGTTTTCCTTAGACTAAAAATACTTTAAAGGTTAATTGTAATATCTCGAATGGAATATTTTTATATATATCAAACTCTAGTTCACAATTTTAATAATTTTGCACAATTAATTATAAATACGAAATCCTTATTTTACTTGATGAGATCAATTCAAAAATTATTGTTAATAGTTTATTTTGTAAAACAAATCCAATGCTCAGTATAACTTAATTAAATCCATTCTCTTATGTAGCATCCTCTTCAAGAAGATCTTTCCATTGAATCAGATATTTTGTCATTGTTTTATTTCTTATGTTTCCTTTTATAAAATTTATAATGGCCTCAGGAATCAAAATCAGTTTCTCTTCACCATCCTGTGGGAGTAGCTCTAATGAAGGAATAATTTGACTTCCTAGTGTTAGTTTTAAACAAGAGACATGACATACATTATGAATCTTACAATTTTTTGGTAATTCTAATTCATATACAACACCCCAGTTCATCGTTTGATTCTGTAAGGGCTATAGAACCTTGGTTTCAATTTCTCTACTCCACTCCTTTTTAGGAAAGACTTGTTGGCAAGAGACACTATATGGATTCATGGTTGTTGTCATTGATGGCAACAAAGGTCATTCCACATATCCGCAAGTCATGATATATCTCTACCGGAAGTCAGATTGAAGATTGTTGTGGTCCGGTGAACAAGAACAGAGCATGTGGCAAGGTCCGACAGATTGGTCCGGATCTCTCAGAGGAAGTGTCTTGGCACAGTGCGGATCTGGGGAAGTCAAGAGGACTATCTTGAGTAGTATATTCCAAGGATTTAGCCTCCGGAGATGGACAAAGAAAAAGATATGAATAGTTGAGTACCGGATTCCTGAGAGACAGTGAAAACAGAGGAAGAACTGACTGACTGAGTATCAAACTACTTTCCGGATGTGTTACAGATGATGATAAAGGTTGCGGAGGCATGAATCATGTTTGGCCGACATAATTGATGATATCTACAAGTATATGCTTGATCCGCATTGCTTGGTGAGCAAGGATTCAGCCGACAGAACTAAGTTTGTAAGAAACTAGACTGTTCCGGATGCCGACTAGAAAGATGATGAAATTACTTGTGCGGATATATATAGAGGATGGATTTAGTTGTAAAGTGTGTGAATGTGTGAGAGGATATGCGAACAAGTCCAGAATAGAGCAGAAGTAACAAGAAAGATCCGGTATGTGAAAGGACAGCAGACTAAAGAACAGAGGAAAGATGAAGTGCAGCAGATCAGTATACTGAACCTAACCGGAACTGAACTCCAGCATATGCAGATGCTTCCAATCAGTTCAAGACTGTGATTCTTATCACTTTGTAAGACAGTGTGTCTTCTTGTAGGCAGTGAGCCTCTTGTGAGCAGTGTGCTCGGGCAGTGAGCCCTAATTGGCAAGTGCCATTTTTGTAATTTCCTATTCTTCTAACAGAGAATAATTCTTGGGTTAATCACCCCGTGGTTTTCTCCCTTAACAGGGTTTCCACGTCAAAAATACTGTGTCATGTGTTTCTTATTTCATGGTTAATGTTTTGTGTTTGATTTTATGCTGCTTCAATTAAAAGGAAAGTTTAATAAGGGAAATAATTAGGATAACTGATTCACCCCCCCCTCTCAGTTATCAACAATTGGTATCAGAGCCAAGTTCCTCCTAATAGAGCCTAACAGCTTGAGGAAGATCTGGGATTTCAAATGGATGCATATGGTTTAAAGGAGCAACTCAAGACTGCCCTTGAGGATCTTGAACAGTCAAATTCTGAAGTCAGTGAATTAAGAGAAAGACTCAAACAGGCTGATGAATTCATGAGGGAATTAAAAGACAAATTAAGTCTCTCTATGAAAAAGAGAAAGGAGCTGCTCCAACAGTTGGCAAGACAAAGTGAAGAAAGCAATACAAATGAAGAATTGACTGAGCAAACCAAGTTATGTGAAAAGTTATCAAAAGAAGTCATTATGTTAAGACATGAAATGGAATCAGGAACTATAAAGTTCACTCAAGAGATTGAAGAAAAAAAAAGGGCTGAAGACAATCTAAGACAATCTCTTAAGGAAAAATCAGAAGAATGCCACCAGATGGACAGGATTATCAGACATCTTGAATCTGATCTTGAAGATGCCAAAGATAATGAAGAAAAACTTGAGGATCAAATTACCTCTCTCAAAAGAGATCTTCAAACAGCAAATGAATATAAAGAGAAATTCAAGATAAGTTCTGCTCAACTTGAAGTTCTTCTTGGAAGTCAAAAGAGGACTGATGACAAGTATGGTTTGGGATATGAGAAAGGAGAAAGCTCCGGATCCGGTCAGAGGAATCTTGGATCAGAAAATCCAAGGAGCAGGCCTAGAAGACCTCCGGTAAGACAGCCAAATGCTCAAAAATATCCATCCTTCAATGGATACTGCCACAGCTGCAACCATTTTGGTCACAAAGCTAATCAGTGCAGAATGAGAATGAATCAGATTAATTCATCCTTCTCCGGACAGTGCTTCAACTGCAAAAGGTATGGACACAAATCCCATGAATGCAGAATTATGCAAGTAAACAAATCATTCAAAGGTAGATGCTTTACATGCAATAGAGTAGGTCATATGGCTAATCAATGCAGATCAAGGGGATATCAGTTAAATATGCAAAGAAATGTTATTTGCCAAATCTGCAATAGGTCCGGTCATAATGCTAAAGTCTGCAGAAACAAGAATCAGGACAAAAGAGGTCCGGTGTATAATCAGAATCAAGACAAGGGTAAACAAAAGATGAATGCGGATGAAGTTAGGAATCAGATGAGCAAGATTTGGGTGAAGAAAAGCTCAGAGAATGTAGAGGTTGGATCCGCACCAGATTCTGGTGCTGATATTTCTTCCGGAAATTAAAAAGTGAGCTCAGGCTCAGGGGGAGACTCAAAGAAGATTCTGTTCCCCCAGCCAAACAAGTTGTGCCGGATGTGGCACAAGATGCGGATTAAAGGGTTTGTAGATATAAGTCCTGAGATGCTTCAGTCAAGTTTTCAGAGGTCCGCATGGAGTTATGAAGAAGCTGTGTTCGATTAAGTTAGACCTGTTCAAAGAAAGTGCTCCGGTATGATAAAGGATTACAAAAAGGTCCGGAGAGATCCGGAAGTGCACGATCTTGTCTTGCGGATTGGACAGAGTGTTTGGGATGTTCTTGTAATATGTTACCTAGATTTATTCATGATTTAAAGATCCGGATGATATTCAGTGATCAGGACTAATCCGGGATACTCCAAGCTGTCCAGACATGGTAAACCGGAATAATGCAGGTGAAGCATTTATTACAGACAGATATTAGGGTTTGCGGAGCAATATAAGGGATTTCTCAAAAGTTATCTGCTCATTCTACACTTGAGAAGAAGCGAATAGTGGAGCTCTGCAACAAGGTTCATCAAGCACACCAAGGATCTCCTGCCGAAGCTATTGCATAAAGAAATCAATCCAACCACTCCGTGCAAACCGAAGGCGCATAAGGTATTCTTCGTTTTTCATTGCCTCACTGCAAATCTTTGAAGAATGGCTACTCCAAACATAGTTAAGATCTCTGATAGACCTCGCCCCTCATTCAAGAAACATCCCTACAAATCATTGGAGGTAGATCCACTAGGAGCCTTCTCTAGTGTTCCCCACGGAGTCTTACATACTGAAGATATTAGGGTTTACATACACGCAAACATTGAGGAATTTGGGGAATTCAAATTAAGAGACCTCTATCACAAGCAACTGATAGACAATGCTTTTGAGCTCAAACCAGAGTATAAGGGTATCCAGAAGAAACAATTTGAGCAATTCATTCATTTCCCTAGCTTTGAAGAAGATGAATGGGTCCGGTATGTACTGAGCAGGATGCATGACAACTTCCTTTGGCTAGATAGACCCTGTAAGATCACAAAAGAAGCAATTAGAGCAGTAACTGGTCTATACTCTTCCGGGGGGGTACCTATCCTCAAATCTGTCAAGAACAACGTTGTAACTGAGGCCACCGGATCAAAATATGATAAGAGGGCAATGACCATTGAAGATATTTCGGATCCGGATATCAAATATGCATCAATGATAATAGGATACAAGATCTATCACTCCAGCAGGGAGAATTCTGTATCCGGAACTGCAATATACACAGCATATGAAATGCTAAGAAAGAATGCAGATTATGATCTTTGTGAACTACTACTAAGCCAATTGATGGAAAATGTACAGAAAATCAAGAAAGACAAGAAGAACTCCTTTAAGTATGGTACTCTCATTGTATGTCTATTCTTTTACTTCATGAATGAGCTACCCGGAACAAGTGGATGGGTATGGCAGAATGACAAACCTGTTGTAGTCCAGATAAGAGACTATTTGCATGGACTTGGGGATGCAAAAGCGAGAAATACAGCTCTATGGGGATATTTCAAAAACTTTCAGAGCATGATGCAAGCAAGAGAGAGAATTCCCCAGTCTCTCATTGAGAAATACAAGGACTCAGTATGTTTTATGGTTGACACTGATCAGTGCCTAATGGAGGCAGTGGAGCCAAGGACTGTCTGGATCATGCCCATGGGGTATGAAGTTGATGAACAGATAGTAGAGCTGCATGTTCAACACATGCTAAGTCAGCCCAAAGATCCTAAGGCAGAAAGGTTTGGAACCTTTGAGGAGCTGAGCGTGAAATTACATGTAGAACTCAGGGAACCTGAGATTAAGAGAAAAGTGAGAAAAGAAGTAGAGCACATTGCTCAAGGCCTAGGCATCTCAAAAGAGGCACTTGATGCCAGCCGGGAAAAGAGGAGAAAGGCTGAGGAAGAAGAGAAAAGCAAAGAAAGTGCTCCGGTTGAAACCCCCACCCGGACCAGATCATCAAAGAGATCTGCACCTTCCACAACCAAAAGCTCAAAACCGGAAGTCCAGGCATCCGGTAAAAGATCCAAGACAAAAGCATCAAGGGCTTATGAAAGCCAAAAGGATGAAGAGGAAACAGAATCAGATGAGGAAGTAAGAAAAGTAAAGAAACAGAAGAAGAAAGGATCCGGTAAGCCCTCCACAGGCCAAGACAAGGATGAAATGGCAGAGGTAACTGTTGAAAAGCCCACTCTGTCACTAGAGAGCATAATCAAGTCAGTCACGGTGGATGGAAACCTTCAACCAATGACTGAATCCTATGATGACTTCAGTGAGGCAGACCAAAAGACTCTGCAGGAGGCCACAGTGAAATATCTTAACATATATAATAAGGCTTTCATTGAAATAATATCTCTTATTCCTAAAAGCCTAGAAAAGGAAATGGAAGTGAGGAAAAATAATGCTCATGCTAAAGATCTTGAGATCTGGGAGCAGATAGCTATTCAGCTATATCCTCAAATTGATCCCAAGACAATGAACATGATCTTCAAGGACTGCAAAGATGAGTTCAGAAGTAAAGCCAGGATGAATCAGCTCATGCTTGGTGAGACTGACAAAGTGGCACAAGAGACAGAAGAGATCCTCCGGAAGGCCTTCAAAAGGTTCAATCTTCCTGTTGTAGAGGACTTAGGTGCAGAAACAGCTGCTCCGGAAGAAGTGAGCCCTGAACAGACAAGTGAGGACTTGGGACCCTCTGCTCCAGAAGAAGTGGCCCATGAACAAGCAAGCATCTCTCCTCCGGTTTCCCCTACAGTCTCCGGATCCAAAGAAGAAGAGCAATTGCAGGAGAAGGAAGCAGTGGTGACAGACAAAGAGGTTGACAGTTCTAAGACTGCAGAAGAAAAGAAACATCTGTCTCCGGCAAGAGACACTGCACAAACTGTTCAACAATTTTTGAGCAAAGAAACTCTAGAGATTGATGAACCGGAGCTTCTAAAAGGTCCATTTGATTTTGACTCTCTCTCTCCGGTACAAACAATGAAGATAGCTTCATTTGCAAATGCCAAGGCAAATGAAAAGCTCCTGAAGTCTCATATGGAAGACTGTGAGTTGATAGAGGCTGCCTCCGGAGTACTTGTAAAGATCATGCCATCAATCCAAATAGATCCGACAGCCTCCACTTCCGGTAATCTAAAAACCTTAGTCAGCAGTATTGACACACATTTTAATTCTCTAGAAAAATCAGCTGAAGAAAAGGTCCGGAAGGAATTTTTGGATAAGAGATTTTCTGAAATATTAGAATTAATCTCTAAGGATAGGAAGATTGTAAGCATTGGAATAAAGAGCTTAGAAAATGCTCTTAAGGATGGCGGTGACATCTACAAATTTTGTATATCTTGGTCAAAGGCAACAGCTGCAATTGACAAGAAAATAAAAGAGGAACAGGACAAGCTTCAAAGCTTATCTCAAAGTTTTGATCCTCTCTCTTCCTCTATAATAAATCAAGAATGTCAGACTATTGCAGTCTTGAATGAAATAAAGAATCTTGAGAAGGAGAGGAAGAACATTACCAACCGGATGGGAGAACTTAGAAGGATTATAGTCCCTAAGTTGGAAACTATGCATGAGGCCATCAGTGATGCCCAGACCACCGCCCATACAAAAGATCCGACAGATCTCAGGCGGGCAGAAGCTTTTGCATTTTTGTTGAGTGGTCACATTTCAATCTTGGACAGAATGAAGCTAAGTTGGGCTACTGAAATGGTTCAACTGCAGACATCCTTTGCAGACATTCTGCAGTATATGTGAGTATGTAAATATGCGGCTATATATAGAAAATTTTTGAAAATTTTGGTGTGCGGACCCTACCCTTTGCCATTGATGTCAAAGGGGGAGTGAGGAGCAGTGAAAAATGAGGAATCCAACTCAGGGGGAGTTCTGGAAATTGTATATAAAGACAGAGCATCAGCAAAGGGGGAGCATAGTGTAAACACTTAGTCATTTTTCACTAAGTGTTGCCATCAATGCCAAAGGGGGAGATTGTTGGCAAGAGACACTATATGGATTCATGGTTGTTGTCATTGATGGCAACAAAGGTCATTCCACATATCCGCAAGTCATGATATATCTCTACCGGAAGTCAGATTGAAGATTGTTGTGGTCCGGTGAACAAGAACAGAGCATGTGGCAAGGTCCGACAGATTGGTCCGGATCTCTCAGAGGAAGTGTCTTGGCACAGTGCGGATCTGGGGAAGTCAAGAGGACTATCTTGAGTAGTATATTCCAAGGATTTAGCCTCCGGAGATGGACAAAGAAAAAGATATGAATAGTTGAGTACCGGATTCCTGAGAGACAGTGAAAACAGAGGAAGAACTGACTGACTGAGTATCAAACTACTTTCCGGATGTGTTACAGATGATGATAAAGGTTGCAGAGGCATGAATCATGTTTGGCCGACATAATTGATGATATCTACAAGTATATGCTTGATCCGCATTTCTTGGTGAGCAAGGATTCAGCCGACAGAACTAAGTTTGTAAGAAACTAGACTGTTCTGGATGCCGACTAGAAAGATGATGAAATTACTTGTGCGGATATATATAGAGGATGGATTTAGTTGTAAAGTGTGTGAATGTGTGAGAGGATATGCGAACAAGTCCAGAATAGAGCAGAAGTAACAAGAAAGATCCGGTATGTGAAAGGACAGCAGACTAAAGAACAGAGGAAAGATGAAGTGCAGCAGATCAGTATACTGAACCTAACCGGAACTGAACTCCAGCATATGCAGATGCTTCCAATCAGTTCAAGACTGTGATTCTTATCACTTTGTAAGACAGTGTGTCTTCTTGTAGGCAGTGAGCCTCTTGTGAGCAGTGTGCTCGGGCAGTGAGCCCTAATTGGCAAGTGCTATTTTTGTAATTTCCTATTCTTCTAACAGAGAATAATTCTTGGGTTAATCACCCCGTGGTTTTCTCCCTTAACAGGGTTTCCACGTCAAAAATACTGTGTCATGTGTTTCTTATTTCATGGTTAATGTTTTGTGTTTGATTTTATGCTGCTTCAATTAAAAGGAAAGTTTAATAAGGGAAATAATTAGGATAACTGATTCACCCCCCCCTCTCAGTTATCAACAAGACTATCTATAGGATTCTATCCTCAAGAAGACCATATCTCCCACTTCAATTTTTTTTAGTTTGATGATCAACATACAAATTTTGTTGATTTTGTGTTCTTTGTAGGTTCTCCTTGAGTGATTCCAAAAATTTCCCGACTTTGCTTAACTAGATCTTTTTCCCCTGGTACTTTGTTATTTGTGATGACCAAATCCAAAAATGATAAAGCGTCATAACAATATAAATCCTTAAAAAGTGTCATCCCAATAGATATATGATATGTGGTACTATAACAGTGCTCCCCCAAATAAAGCCAATTTATCAAAGTTTTTTGATGCCTGATTACATAATTTTGTAAATAGACCTCAACCCATTTGTTAACTATTTTCATATGTCCATTAGTCTATGGATGATAACTAGTACTTGGAGATAATTCAATTCTTGTTTAATGAAAGACTTAATGCAAAAAAGTTGACGAATCAACTATATATATCACTTACTATGTTTTTTGGCAACCCATGTAATCTAAAATACTCTTTGAAAAATAATTTAGCCATTTGCAACACCTTAAACTCTATAGATATGATAGAAATTACCATATTTAGTAAGTCTATCAACCGCAACATTTATACAATCTTTACCCTATCCCTAAACCTGAAACCCTCAACACTATACCTCAAACTCTAATCCCTCAACCATAAACCCTAATCCCTCAACCCTCAACCCTAATCCCTTATCCATAAAGCCTCAACCCTCAACCCTTAAACCTTAAATCCTAAACCTTATCCCTAAACCCTCAACCCTTGGAAATATACCTTAAACTCTAATCCCTTATCCCTAAACCCTACACCCTATCCCCAAAGCCTAAACCCTCAACCCTTAAACCTTAAATTATAAACCCTATCCCTAAACACTCAGTTCTCAACACTATACCTCAAACCTTGATCCCTCGACCCTAAACCCTAATCCCTCAACCCTCAACCCTAATCCCTTATCCCTAAACCGTAAACCCTATCCCTAAAGCCTTAACCCTCAACCCATAAACCTTAAATCTTAAACCCTATTCCTAAAACCTCAAGCCTCAACACTATACCTCAAACCCTAATCCTTCAACCTTAAACCCTGATCCCTCAAACCTAAACCCTAATCCCTCAACCCTTAACTCTAATCCATTATCCCTAAACCCTAAACCCTATCCCTAAAGCCTCAATCCTCAACCCTTAAACCTTAAATCCTAAACGCTCAACCCTCAACACTGTACCTCAGACCCTAATCCCTCAACCTTAAACCCTAATCCCTTAACCCTCAACCCTAATCCCTCAACCCTCAACCCTAATCCATTATCCCTAAACCCTAAACACTATCCCCAAAGCCTCAAACCTCAGCATGTAAACCTTAAATCCTAAACCCTATCCCTAAACCCTCAACCCTTAACACTATACCTCAAACCCTAATCCCTCAACCTTAATCCCCCAACCCTAAACCCTAATCCCTTATCCCTAAACCCTATCCCTAAAGCCTTAACCCTCAACCCTTAAACCTTAAATCCTAAACCCTATCCCTAAACCCTCAACCCTCAACACTATACCTCAAACCCTAATCCCTCAACTCTAAACCCTAATCCCTCAACCCTAAACCCTAATACCTTATCCATAAACCCTAAACCCTATCCCTAAAGCCTCAACCCTCAACCCTTAAACATTAAATCCTAAACCCTATCCCTAAACCCTCAATCCTAAACACTATACCTCAAACCCTAATCCCTCAACTCTAAATTCTAATCTTGCAACCCTAAACCCTAATCCCTTATCCCTAAACCCTAAACCCTATCCCTAAAGCCTCAACCCTCAACCCTTAAACCTTAAATCCTAAACCCTATCCTTAAACTATCAAACCTTAACACTATACCTCAAACCTTAATCCCTCAACCCTAATCCCTAATCCCTCAACCCTAATCCCTTATCCCTAAACCCTAAACCCTATCCCTAAAGCCTCAACCCTCAACCCTTAAACCTTAAATCCTAAACCCTATCCCTAAACCCTCAACCCTCAACACTATACCTCAAACCCTAATCCCTCAACCCTAAACCCTAATCCCTCAACCCTAAACCCTAAAAGCTAAACCCTATCCCTAAAGCCTCAACCCTCAACCTTTAAACCTTAAATCCTAAAACCTATCCATAAACCCTCAACCCTCGAGACTATACCTTAAACCTTAATCCCTCAACCCTAAACCCTATCCCTAAAGCCTCAACCCTTAAACCTTAAATCCTAAACCCTATACCTAAACCCTAATCCCTCAACACTATACCTCAAACCCTAATCCCTCAACCCTAAACCCTAATCCCGTATCCGTAAACCCTAAAACCTGTCCCTAAAGCCTCAACCCTCAACCCTTAAACCTTGAATCCTAAACCCTAGCCCTAAACCCTCAACACTATACCTTAAACACTAATACCTCAATCCTAAAGCTATAAACCCTCAACCCTTAGCCACCCCTCTCCTCCCCTATCTACCTCACCCCATCTATCCCTTATCTCTCAACCCTTAGCCATCTAGGTCTCTCACTTATCCTTAAAGCCTCAACCATCAACCCTTAAACCTTAAATCCTAAACCCTATCCATAAACCCTCAAGCCTCGACACTATACCTTAAACCCTAATCCCTTATCTCTAAACCCTAAATCCTATCCCTAAAGCCTCAACCCTTAACCATTAAACCTTAAACCCTAAACCCTATCCTAAGGCCTCAACCCTTGACACTATACCTTAAACCCTAATCCCTGAACCCTTAAACCCTCAACCCTTAAACCCTAAAACCTTGACCCTTAAAGCCTCAACCCTTAAATGCTAAAACATTGACCCTTAAAGCCTCAACCCTTAAAGCCTCAATCCTTAAACCCTCAACCCTTATCCACCCCTCTCCTCCCCTATCTACCTCACCCCCATATCTCCCCTCTCTCACCTCTCTCTCCCTAGGTTATAGGTCTCTCACTTGTATATCTCTCATGGCTCTCTAGATATTTCCCTTCCTCTCCACCTCTCTCCCTCCTCCCTACCCATCTTTCCCTCAAGTTGTCAGCTTCACTCTCTCATTTTATTATATCTCTCCCCTCACCTCTCTATCTCTCACCTTTGTCTCCCCCTCACCTCTCTACCTCTCCCCTCTCTACGTCTCTCAGTCACTCCTTGTCTACCTCTCCATCCGTCCTTAGCCATATAGGTCTCTCACTCAACCCTAAACCTTATCCCTAAAGCCTCAACCCTCAACCCTTAAACCTTAAATCCTAAACCCTATCTCTAAACCCTCAACCCTCAACACGATACTTTAAACTCTAATCCCTTAACCCTTAACCCTAAACCCTATCCATAAAGCCTCAACCCTCAACCCTTAAACCTTAAACCCTAAACCCTCTACCCTTGACACTATAACTTAAACCTGAATCCCTTAACCCTCATCCCTAAAGCCTCAACCCTCAATACTTAAACCTTCAACCCTAAACCCTATCCCTAATCTCTCTACCCTCAACACTACATGCTTTAAACTGTAATCCCTCAACCCTTAAACCCTAAAATCTCAACCCCTAGATACCCTTAAACCCTTAAACCTTAAACCCTTAAACCCTATACCCTATACACTTAACCTTGGACACTCAACCTTAAACATTATCCCTCAACCTTCAAACCTCTACCCTATACCCTATAATTATTCCCTAAACCCTCAACCTTAAACCCTAAAGCCTATATCTTAGACACTCAACCTTGAACCATTATCCCTCAACTATAAACTCTCAACCCTCTACCCTATACCATCAACCATATACTTAAGCCCTAATCCCTCAATCTTCAACCCTATACCTTAAACCTTGAAGCCTACACCCACAAACCCTCATCCATATACCCTATAACCTCACCGTTATACCCTAAACCCTAATTATTGTGACTCAATCCTATAATTAAAACCTAAGTCATACACTCTCAATCCAAGTCACCCTATGCCTTATATACTCTCAATCCATATCATAAACCCTAAACTCAATATCCTAAACCCTAATCCCTATGCCTTACACACTTAATATTATACACTCAACAAGCTAAATATTATCCCTCAACTGTAACCCTCTACCCTCTACCCTCTACCTATTACTTAAGCCCTAATCACTAATCCCTCAACCGTATACCTTAAACCCTAAACCCAAAATCCTTACATACATACATGCATACATGTACATACATACATAGAAACATGCATACATATATACATACATACAAGCATGGATACATACATACATACATACATACAAGCATGCATACATACATTCATACATACATACAATTTGGAATACATACATACATACATATATAAATACAAATATATACACAAACATACATACATCAAACATACTTGAAAACTTTGAACATAAATCATTCCAAGTGAGACATAACGGGAGCACGTTATAACGCGCTCGCATTATGTTGAACTAGGCAAACATCGGGCAAACTTGCAAAAAAAAATAAAAATAAAAAACATAACATGAGTGCATTATAATGCACTCACATTATATTTTGCTTTGGGAATCCCAAGCCTTAGGCTTGGGATTTGCTTTGGATTTCCAACCCAAAGGCTTGGAGTGCCTTCCCAGCACACACTTGCATTATGTTTTTATTTGGGAATCCCAAGCCTTAGGCTTGGGATTTGCTTTGGATTTCCAACCCAAAGGCTTGGAGTGCCTTCCCAAAGTCCAAAGACATGTTTTTACATATTCTGCAGGATTTCACATAATTTCGTTCATGCTAACCCTTAGATTTGCACGTGTTTCAAGGTTGAACAAATTGAACACCTGGGTAATGTTAGGCTTTCTCTTAACTATTTAATGATGTGATTTTTTTCACATTTTGACAATGTTAAGCCTTTCATCTTTAATTTCTTTTGTTTTTGTGTCTATTTTTGGGCAAAAACTAGTGTTTGGTTTTTTTCATTATAAATTAACTGTTCATTGAAATTTCAAATAAATTACATTTTTATAAACTAGATTCCATTCTACACATATTAAAGAATAATAATTTTCACTTAGTTTTCAAAATTTACAGGGGTAGCATGACCAAAATTTTATTTTTCAGGATGTGTCCACTTTGAAAATTAGTAAAAAAATCAAATATTCATTAAAATATTATAAGAAAAAATAGACATAAACTACATGCTATTAGCTAGTTTCTCACCAGAGAGATTGTAAAAATACCAAAAAAAGTTAACCTTTTCAGGGAGCCACAAAACACGCTATGTTATGTTTTCTTGACAGAAACAACACCAATTTATGTGGCTTCCTTTTTTGAACCCTTTAATCTATACCATTTTCAAAAAGATTAGTAGTTTAGAAAGTAGACTCGAAGCACTATGAACATTGTTTTTATTGCATCTTAAAATTTTGAGTGTAATTATGCTCAATTTCTCATCCAAGGTTAGTATTTCTTGATTTTTTTAAAAAAGTGGCCACTTAAGTCCCCTTTTTGGCCCCCCATCTTCTTCAACTTACCCCTTGTTACCATTTAAAACAACAATACATATTAACACAGGTTTGTGATTTCAATATAGTATTTGAATATATATATATAGATTTAACTTGGAAAGCAAGTGAGAAGAAGTTTCAAAGTCAAAGAACAATCTTCTACCATACTATTGGAATTGGTGTATATAGATCTTTGTGGTCGTACCAAGGTAAGGAGTTTTCAAGGTGAGGTTTTTCATATTGCTAATTGATGATTATTCCAGAATGACATGGGTTACCTTTCTTAAAGAAAAATTAGAAGCCCTAGATAAGTTTAAGGCATTTAAAGCTATGGTTGAGAATGAAATGGATATGAAAATCAATTTCTTTAGGTCTGATAGAGGTGGAGAATTTACTTCAAATGAGTTTAATACCTTTTATGAGGATCATGGGATAAAGAGGCATTTATCTACCCCTAGGACTCCTAAACAGGATGGAGTGGCTGGAAGGAAGAACATGACTGTTCAAGAAGCTACAAGGACAATGATAAAAGAAGAAAACCTACTGGAAGTCTACTGGAGAGAAGCAATTCATACTGTTATATACATACAAAATAGAGTACAAGTAAGAGAAAATGACACAAAGACTCCCTATGAGCTATGGTATGGAAGGATTCCTACTGTTAAATATTTTAAAGTTTTTGGAAGTAAATGTTATATCAGAAGAGATGAAGATCTGGGAAAGTTTGATGCAAGGTGTGATGAAGGTATTTTCCTTGGGTATTCTACAAAAGCAAAGCTTACCGGTGCTACAACAAAAGGGTAATAAAAATGATTGAAAGTGCTAATGTTAAGGTTGATGAAGATATACAGAAGATTTAAGAGGTTAATGGATATGAATAAGATGAGTCTTCTTGTGGAGAAGAAGAAATTGAAGAAGTACATGTTGAAGAACAAGAAGCTCCAAAAAGAATCCCTAAAACTTCCAAGTATGTGTAGATGCATCACTCTAAAGACTAGATCATTGGTGATAAGAGCAAAGGCGTATTGACAAGAAGGAGAGCTATTGAAGAATAGGTAATCTATGTTTACTTTCTAAAGTTGAACCTAAAATAGTGGTTGAGGCATGCAAGGATGAGTACTGGATCAAGGCAATGGAAGAAGAACTAATGCAGATTGAGAAAAATCAGACTTGGGAACTTGTCCCAAGACCACATAACAAAAATGTGATTGGAACTAAGTGGGTATTCTGAAACAAATTGAATGAGAATGGAGAAGTGGTAAGGAACAAGGTAAGACCTATGTGTAAAGGCTGCTTACAAGTGGAAGGAATAGACTATGAGGAAAATTATGCTTTGGTGGCAAGAATGGAGGCCATTAGGATGTTTTTGTCTTTTTCAACACATAAGGATTTCAAAGTATATCAAATGGATGTGAAGTCTACTTTTCTGAATGGTGATTTGGAAGAGGAAGTGTACATAGAACAATCAAAAGGATTTTAGTTGTTAGATAAACCAGATATGGTTTGTAGGTTGAAGAAGGAACTATATGGATTGAAGCAAGCCCCCAAATCTTGGTATGCAATGTTAGACATGTATTTATTACAACAAGGATTCAATAAAGGTATTACAGATAGCAATCTGTGCATCAAAGTAAGTGAAGATCAAATTTTGATTATGGAAGTGTATGTAGATGATATACTTTTTGGTGGAAATGAAGGTATGTGTCTTGAGTTTTGTAGATGAAATGCAGAAAGAATTTGAAATGTCAATTTGTGGGGAAATGAACTTCTTCCTTGGGTTACAGATCAATTAGACAGATAAGGGTATTTTCATTTCTCATTAAAAGTATGTAAAAGAGACGTTAAAGAAGTTTGGAATGGAAGATTCTAAACTAGTTTGTACTCCTATGGTTACTGGTTGTAAGAAGGCTGATTAGAGCAAGTACAGATCAATGATTAGAGGTTTACTATATTTGACTACTACTAGACCAGATATTATGCATGTAGTTTGTCTTGTGGCTAGATTTCAAGAAGATCCTAGAGAGTCACATGTTATGGTAGTGAGGAGGATTCTAAAATATTTAAAGGGAACTCTAAATCATAGCTTATGGTATCCAAAAGATACTAAATTTACTCTAAGTGCTTACACATAAGTAGATTGGGATGGTTGTGTAGATGACAGGAAAAGTGCATTCTTTGTTGGATGTAGATTTGTGTCTTGGCTAAGTAGGAAACAAGATTCAGTGTCTTTATCTACTACAAAGGCAGAGTATATTGTTGCAGCATCATGTTGCACACATGTATTATGGATGAGACAAACCTTGAAGGATATCAAAGTTGTGTATGATGAGCCAATTTTTATTTTTTATGATAATACAAGTACTATTAACATTTCAAAGAATTCGGTGATGCATTCAATGAAAAAGCATATTTCAATCAGGTATTAATTTTTTAGAGAGAAGGTTGCAGAGAATGAAGTGAATCTTGAGTATGTGCCTACAAATAATTAGATTGCTGATATATTCACTAAGGCTCTTCCTAAGTATACATTTGAGTATCTCCAAGAGAAGTTAGGGGTTATTGCCCCTCCTTCTTTGAACTGGATGCATAAGGAGATGCATTAGCTAGGTAAATGTCAAGATTCATTCTTTGTTATGGGCTGATGTTGGAAGCTACCTCTCAAGGGGAGTATGTAGTAGCTTTCTTAATTGTTGCAGTTAGGGGGAGCAAAAATAGCAGTGAAAGAATAAGATGTCACAAAGGGGGAGTGAATAGGTGCAAGTATGTGCAGTATCATAAAAGGGAGAAAGTAAAAAAGAGTTCTGTCACCTTTTTCCATTGATGTTAAAGGGGGAGAGAGTTCAATGTGAAAAATAAAGGGAGAGAGAGAGAGATCCATTTGAAAAAAAAAGATAGCCAAAAGAGAATAGCAATCTGAGGAGGAGTGAAAGAGAAAAGAAAAGAGTAAATGTTAACAATTCTGTTGTCTTGATGGTTTTTCACATTAAGTGTTGCCATCAATGACAAAGGGGGAGATTGTTGAAAGTATGTGCAATTAGTGTTGTCATTGATGTCAAAAAGCTTGTGTTGTCATTGGTGTCAATTGTGTCAAGAGTATGAGTTAAGAAATGATGCAAGAGTATGAGTAGTTTGTGTTGAATAGAGATCAGAGATAAGGTTGAGCAGAGATGTGGATGTTGCAATGATATGAGATATTTGATTAAGTTGCCTTGATGAAGGTGGTTTGGTTACTTTATAGAGGTACTAAAGATGTTGAGAATATGTTTCTGTTGCTTGGTTTCCAAGTGCTTTTGAGAAAATTTGATTAATAAAGAAACCAATGTATTGAAGATGTCTTCTAGCTTATAGAGTAGTGTTTTGGTTTTTCTCCACATTTCTTCCTTATTGAATATCTACTTTTGTGGTTTGAATATGTTGTTCAGGGGTGTTTAGAGATATTATATTCCAAATTTTGTGCTTTGGTTCGCTTTGTAGAGAAAGTTGTGTTCACCAGTGTGTGGACAGTGTTTCTGAGTTGTGAGAGGTGTCTGGGAGAAACTATTTTGCTTCGCATTTCTCTGCAGATTTGTTTCTGGCTTTGTAGTTTTGGACTTATGCTTATAAGGTCTATATCTTTCTTTAGTTCAAGTTGTTCATGGTTTGGTGCTCTGCAAGTTCATTTCTTGAGTTCTAGTTGATGACAAAGTAATCTTAGTGTTCTAGTGTGAACTTTCTTCCAGTGAAAGATGTTTCAAAAGTTTTGTTTGTTTTCATGTGCTTGTGGATATTTCTAGATCATGTTCAATCTCAATGCATGGTCTGCATGTCATCTTTTGGTTTTGAGGAAGCATGCACTTAAAAGTTCATAGTGTTAATACAAGTTTGGCTGACTTGGTTGTTTACAATAATTGCAATTGTGCTTCGTTGATTATGGAAGCGTGGAATAATGTGTAAGATTGGATTTAGGTCTATGCTAAGATGTGGTGTGGTCCACACCATTCCTTTCCTCCACAAGAATATTTAGGTCCAGACCTAATTTGAATTTTTTGGGTTAAGATGTGTTGCCAACCTTGGAGAATTTTTTCAAGGTTAAAGATGGTATAAATAAGTATTGAATGTTTGAAGGATAAAAAAAGATAGATGAAAGAATTGAATATGATGTCTATGATGTGAATTTGATTAGTACATTGAGAGATTTCATGTGTTAGGCTACTGGATGTAGTGAGAAGGTGTCTATTATTCTTCAGTGTTGCTGCAAAGGTGATGCTTGTGTTGTGGTGAATATTGAGCTTGTTGGGTGAATATTTTGTCGTTTGGCTAACTAACAACAAAATGGTTATATCAACCATAGTGTGATGAGATAAATCTCTCCTCTCCGCAAGGGGAGGTTTCCTTTTAACTATTACAAACTTATTTATACTAAATACTAGCTTTGGGGGTGTGTTACATTCATCCTTTTCTCTTTTTTCAGAAAAGATGTTTACAATGTTTCACAATAATATTTAATAATGCTTCTACACTTAAACAATAATCAACAATATTCTTGTAAGTTGAAGCACAAAGTCTTTCAACTTAGTTCACAAAAAGATTCATGAACCAAGTGAATAATCTCAAGTACAAAGTCTTCAAATTATCCCCAGAAAGATTTGAAAAGTAACCATATCACCAGTTGGAGCACAATGTCTGTCAATTAACAACACCACTAATCCAAGCGAATGTGATTGAAAATCATAGCACAAAGTCTACAAGTTCTTAACATGATTCATATACAAAGTGAACAACTACAAGCTCAAAGTCTTTATAATCATTCACTAAGAAACACTTTCAACACACATAGATTCAAGGAAATAATATAACACAAAGTTTATATAACTTATCTTGAACGTCCTCCAATCATAATAACCAAGCACCACTTTATCCAATCAATCAACAAGAGAAATTAGCAAAAATGCCATATGTACATCCTCACTCATACAAATTCGATTCAACACAAAGTTTGATATCAAAACTCACCTTCTTTATTGATTGGAATTGATCATACAATTTGAACACAAAGTCTCAAAGTTGAGTCTCAATTTGGGCAGCACTTTGTTGCATAAGATTAAAGATAATATTTACAATAGAGGCCCTCTTTATTTATAGGGAGAGGCCTTGAGAAAATTTAGGAAAAACCTAACTACTTTGACTTATTCAAAAATAGGAGTCCTTATTGACTTGGGACTTCCTATGTTTTTACATGTACTTACATATGAGAAAAATACATGTAAAATTGTCTAAAACTAAATGAAAAGTACATATGAAACTACAAAAATATTCTAAGGCATGATGGCTTTCATCAACTCCTATTCCCTGTAATCTACACACATCTTCATGATGATCTGTCCATGAACCCAATTCAAGAGTAATTTGCCAGGTTTGATGACTCAGCATCTTTGTGTGCCACTTCCATTGTCACTACTGCTCACTCTCTAATGTCTATTGCATTGTCCATACATGATTTCTCATCTCTAAACACAACTGCTCCTCCTTGACTACAAGTGGCACAACACATCATTCTCATTGTCATGACTATGAATCGAATCACCTGTCTCCATGAGTAATGGCTTTCAACATCCTTCTTTACTGTCATGTACAAGCTCCTATTATCAAACCCCTGCTATCTTGTGCTTCATTACTTTGGCCTTCTTAGGAGATGGGCCAATCATTTAAAAGATAGACTCCTTCGGATGATGTGATGACCTCAACAACTTTGTAGGAGAAACCGTAAAAAAAAGTCATGATCTTGCAGTTAGGGGAAATACTAGTAATTTTGGGAAACTGCATGTTGACGATCATGATCACAGGGGTGAGCTTGAAAGGGCTAAAGAGAAAGTAGGTCAAGAAAATGAAGGAAAGCAGGCTCAGGATAGCTTTTAGAGAATTCTCCAGAGTTAGAAAATTTCTAAAGAGGGTGATGCATGGGCGGCAAAATTTTCCACTGTTGCATGTAAGGGATAGTTCACAAGTGTATTGGCAGCCATTTTTACCAATTTTGCATGTTTGGAGAACTACAAGTGTATTTATGTTTGAGCAGCAAAAAATGCTAACAATGCATGTGATCTGGGAAAATTGCAAGTGTCCAAGTGGCTAATTATGCTGACATTGCATATGATATAAATGGCGTTTGATGTTCAGACGGCAAAAAATGCCACTACTGCAAGTGATAGGAGTCTCAAGGTTTTCGTGTTGGAGTGGCAAATTTTACCACCCATACACTTGCTCATAAGTTTATGGAAAGAACTAGGGTGGTAAACTTCATCGCCACTACACATGGACATGTTGGAGTAGCAATAATCTCTAACTAACCATAAAAAGGTTACTTCTTATAGATTGGCAAAATCCAATGATGAAACATTAAACCAGGGTTTCAAAAATCACTTGAGAAATAAATATGAAGAAGGGGATGATTTTCCTTAATAAAATTCAGGGGAAACACGGGCTTGATGACTCCAAAGAATGAAAAATAGAAAACCCTAAACAAAAACAAATAACAAAAACAATGATTAGAGGACTTACTAGTCAAAAGGAATGAAAACCCTAAATGTGACGGTGACAAGTTGAAATCCATTTGAAATCAATGTCAACGTGATCAAGCAACTTGAGGAAGGATTGAGGAATCAATTAGGAAACTTTGACAAAAGAAATGATAAGAAAAAACAATGAGAAAACTCATTTAAAAGCTTGGCACGAGTGGAAATTAATGCCACTTAAAGTTCAAGATCTTGGAGATCTTGCTCAGGCAGCAATTTCGGCCGACCTTACACGTGCTTCACAAAAATACAAAAGCGATAAAAACTGTCGACCATGTACATGCAACTCAACCTTTTAATGAGAACATGTATTGGCAGTAAAAAGTGCTGCTTGGACATGTTGAAAATGGAAAACTATGTAAAAGTTGTAGAAACTACCGACTTTACACAAGTGGACAAAAAGACATGCAATAGTGGAAATTTTGGCCGACTTTCATGTGAAGACTCAAAATTTTACTAACACCCTAAAAATGACCAAAATTGATATATTGGTCAGTTTACATCTGAATCGATCTATGTAAATATCTAGGAATCGATTTGAGGGAATGTTGTAAACTAGTCTAGGCTGCCATACGACTTCACACTAAACCAAGAGAATCTTGTCTTGATTTGTGAGCTTAGAGTGTAGATCATGAAATGGACAAGTTTCATGGGGGTTGTCTACAAAAATGAGTGTAGCTAATTTTGAGAACAACAGAGCTTCATTGGAACTATACTCCATGCGTATGTTAGATACAATTATATCAGTTCATCCCTGGTAGTGAGCCTTTCTTTCTTTCTTCTGGGTAGTGAGCCCTGGGCAGTGAGCCCTCTGGTATTGAGCCTTTTGTAATTCGGTATTTCTACTACTTTATATTGTGAGCTAATCCTCACCATGGTTTTTCCCTTCTTGGATTTTCCACATAAAATTTGGTCTTGTCTTATGTTTGTGATGTAGAGTGTCCAGTAGAAATGTGCAAAAATGTTTGTTTTTGCTAATATCGGCAAGAGCCCTCCAATGTCTTACCGAACTATGCTTCCACTGTATTCATCACCCAGACTTAATACTTTCGGTGTAGCTTTCGATCTATCTCCCGATGCACAAACTTACACTGATGAATCTTCTATCGCTAAAACTTCCTCCGACTCTCCCCGATGAACTATCCATTTACCTTCTTCGTGACTTAGACCATTGGCCTAACTTTCTCCTCACTCGTTGAAGCCAAAACTCACACCGATCAACTGACCTCTCCTTCATCAGTGAGACTTCCTGAACTTCTCTCCGATAAGCTTCATGTCAGTGTGACTCTATCGTTCACTGAGACTTCTAAGTCTTCTTCCAACATCACTCCTTACACTGATACTCTTTATTGGTAACACTTGCGGTTGTGACCCCAATCGGTGAAAGCTTCTACTGTCAGTCCAATGCAACTTTCTCAACCTGACGTCTCTACTCATGCCAATGCATACATTTTGTTACGCAATGTATGGGGTCCACAGTCTCCCTTAGTCTTCAGAATGAACACTTGTATATGTCTCTGACACCATACCAATCTTCGGCAAGACAAGATCCGTTTGTCACCGATGCCCACTCATCAGTTAGATGTTGTGATTTGGAGAGACTTCTAAAGGCTTTCCCGACACCTATGTCACGCCGATAGCCTCGCAGATGCTTTGTGACAGCACAATTCCAAACTACCAACACAGAAGTGAAGGAAACTATAAACAGAGATGCCTGACTCTTTTGCAAACCCTTCATCACTCTTCTCTCATCAATTCCACGACTAGTGACATAGAGATGCTTAGTCGAATCAGATCAGGTTCCCTAGATTCCTGGGTGATAACATGGAAAATACAAAACTTATGTAGCATTCCTCTATCACACTAATAATGAAGATGATTTCAGTGGACAAAGGAATGAGTTTCCATTTGTCTATCAAACCCTAACTTCTAGGTTACAAACTAGTCTTTGTAGAAACAACAATATTTCACCATCAATACGTTACAGAAACACTAGGAACTACCAAGTAGAATCTAGTTTAGGGCATGAATGCTTGCGATCTGAATAGAGATACAATCTCTAAAAATACATAGACAAGATAATATGAAAACCACCCAAAAACCCTACTTATCATTCATTCAATCTTCATTAGCATGCCTCTATCCTCGTACTGCTTGCCTACAAAAAGGTTTAAGACAACAGTTTTTAGTTTCCAACTGTGCAAACTGACTTACAAATCAGTTATCCGTTGGCTTTCCCCTCATACAAGCAAAATGACATGTTTTCCTTGTACAATTACATCAATGTGACAAAATTGACCCTTATTACAACATGAAATGGCATAAGAGCCTTATGAAACAACAAAAGAAAATATGGCCTTGCACTACAGAGAAGGTGCTCCTGCACCATACTCCCCCTACAGGAAAAACTCAAGTCCCTTGAGTTGCTAACTGCTGAAGTGTCTTCCCATGCTTTAGAATATCTACTTCACTCATCCAGGTTGCCTCTGAATCAGGAAGATCCTGCCACTTGACCAAGTAGTCCTTGTACACACCTTTCCTTATCTTCTAGACAACTTTGGAATCCAAAATGCATTCCAACTGTAAAGGCTTACTGGGAGGTAAATCTTTAATCCAGTCTTCATTGTCAATCACAACATCTGATCCATCTTCAGCATTAAATGGAGGTCTGAAAGGAAATAGGTCTGCAACATTGAAAATGGGAGGCATACCAAGACCGGATGGTAATTCTATCTCATATGCATTTGGACCAAATTTATGCACTACCTTGCATGGTCCTATCTTCTTCATTAACAATTTGGTTGGTTGTTCTTTAGGCAATCTTTCCTTCCTGAGATAGGCCATCACTAAATCTCCTACCTTGAATTGTACTTCTCTTCTTTTCAGATCTGCCCTATCCTTGTACTTGGAGACAGTTTTCTCCAACTGAACCTTGACTTGATCATGGACTGCTTTCATGGTGGCAGCAAAGTCCTCTCCTAGAGCACTCCTTTTGTCCCAACCTTGTAGGTCTCTGAGTTCAAGTGGTCCTCTTGGATGGAAACCATAAACAATTTCAAAAGGACTTTTCCCAGTACTTCTATTCCTTGAATCATTATAAGCATATTTAGTTGGACTGATCACTAAATCCCATGCCAACCCATGCTGTTTGGTAAGGCATCTCAAAAGGTTTCCCAAGGACCTATTAACAACCTCAGTCTAACCATCAGTTTGGGGATGGTAGGCTGATGAAAAAGACAACTATGTGCCTAATTTTCTCCATAGGGTCCTCCAAAAATGACCAACAAACTTGGAGTCCCTATCAGTGACAATTGAAAGGGGCAAACCATGAATTTTGACCACCTCTCTGAAAAAGAGACCAGCAATATGAGATGCATCATTTGTGCATTTGCATGGCACAAAATGAGCCATCTTATTGAATCTATCCACAATGACAAAAACACTATCTACACCCCTTGTTGTCTTAGGAAGACAAAGCACAAAGTCCATACTAAAGCTTTCCCAAGGTCTGTTGGGAATAGGAAGTGGTTGGTACAAACCAGCATTAGAAGACATACCTTTGGCCTTTTGACATATAGTACAATTTGCAACATACCTCCTCACATCTGTCTATACATTTGGCCAATAGTAGAACCTGGTGACTTGTTCCAAAGTTTTGTCCAACCCAAAATGTCCTCCTAAGGTTCCATTGTGCTTCTCCTTGATGATATTGTCCCTGATTGAACATTTAGGAACACATAACAAACTACCCTTGAATAGGAGACCTTCCTACAACACAAAATCAGAGTATTCACCATGAAAAGTGTTAGCCAAACTTGCACATACTTCATAGGCAGCCTTGAAATCTACATCTTCCTTGTACAACTCCTTCAGACATTCTATATCCATGCTTTCCATTTGTACTTCCTGTATGACTAGCATCCTTCTACTTAAAGCATCTGGCACTTTGTTGGCAACACCTTTCTTATGCTTAATAGTGAAGGTATAGGCCTGTAATTGTTCCATCCACTTGACATGCCTATGATTTAACTTTTCCTGACTATTTAGGAAGCTAAGAGCATGGTTGTCAGTAAAAACAATGAACTCTTTTGGCAATAAATAGTGTCTCCACTTTTTGAGAGCTTGCACCATTGCATACAACTCTAGGTCATAGATAGAATACCTTTGTTTAGCCTCATTCAACTTCTCTGAAAAGAATACCACTGGATGTCCATCCTGACTGAGAACAACACCTATTGCTTGCTGACTTGCATTGCATTCCACAACAAAAACTTTGTCAAAATTAGGGAGTACCAACGTAGGTAACTCAGCCACTTTCTTTTTCAACAGTTCAAAACTATCATCAGCTTGCTTTGTCCATTGGAATTTACACTTCACTCCACCCTTGATGGTATTGAGAGTAGGAGCACTTATGTGACTGAACCCTCTAATGAACTTCCTATAAAAAGTTGCCAAACCATGGAAACTTCTAACATCTCCTACTGTCTTAGGAGTAGGCCAATTGAGTATAGCCTCAACCTTTGTGGGATCCATTTTCAAACAGCCATTGGAAATCACAAAGCCAAGATACACCAGTTTAGTTTTCATAAAATCACATCTATCTAAGTTGATCATCAACTTACTCTCATGCAATTTCTTCAACACCTATCCAAGATGCTTTACATGCTCTTCCTTGGTCCTGCTGAAAATTAGTAAATCATCAAGATAAACAATAACAAATTTTCCAATAAATTCTAAAAGTACCTCATTCATCAACCGCATGAATGTGCTTGGAGCATTGTTGAGGCCGAATGGCATGACAAGCCACTCATAGAGACCTTATTTGTCTTGAAGGTAGTCTTCCATTCATCTCCCTACCTAATTCTGATTTGGTGATAACCAGATATTAAATCAATCTTGGAATAGTAGCATGAACCACCAAGATAGTCCAACAGATCCTCAATCCTGGGCATAGGAAATCAATACCTTATGGTGATCTTATTAATAGCCCTTGAATCTGTACATAGCCTCCACTTTCCATCCTTATTAGGAGCAAGTACACTAGGGACTGCACATGGACTGAGACTCTTTCTAATCAATCCTTTCTCCAAGAGTTCTTGAATCTGTCTACCTACCTCTTCATTCTGCTGTGGTGTCAACTTGTAGGCAGCTTTTTTGGGTAATGTGGCTCTAGGAATCAAGTCAATCTGATGACTTATGTCCCTTATAGGTGGTAAAGAGTTAGGAGTATCCTCTACCACAAGACCTTGGTATTTATCCAATAATTTTTGCATTTCCAATGAAATCTCCTTTTGCTTCTTGGTTTACTGACCTGATACATCTATAGGCTTCATCATCAGGGCATACTCTGGGGTATCCTCCTCCCTCATGAGTTGTAGGAACTCTTTACCACTAACTAACATGACCTCATTGTTGTTGCTCTTATCTCCAACCTACTCCGGTAAGGGATCCATCTTAATCTTTTGACCATTTTTGGTGATCATATATGTGTTCTTTTCACCATCATGCTGTGCCTTCACATCATACTGCCAAGGTCATCCAAGAAGAAGGTGACAAACATCCATAGGAATAATTTCACATAGTACCTTATCCCTATAATCACCTAGTTCAAACTCTACCCAAGTTTGTTCCTCTACCGTGAAGTTCTGACTCTTATTCAACCAAAATATTTTATGAGGACTAATATGGGGCAGCCTTTTCAGTTTACATTTTTCTACCATTTCAGTAGACATTACATTTTCAGTAGAACTTGAATCAACAATGATTTTATAGAGCTTACCATATGCTACTCCTTGGGTGCTAAAGAGATTCTTCCTCTGCGAAGGCTCCTGCTTCAATGGCATCTTCACCAAGGTTCTCTTAATCATCATGCTCTCTCCTTCAAGCACTGGTGCGTCACTACCAATTGGTGAATTTACACTCTGGAAATCATCATCCTTCAATAGATGGTTCCTTCTCCCACCATCATGGGAGCTAGATGCCTTCTCAGGGCATTTATTTGTAGTATGGCCTATTTGATTGTAGTTGTAGCATCTTCCAGTGAAGACTCTAGGTCCTCTGCCTGCATCACCACCTCTACCTCTACCATTAGGTCTTCTCCAACCTCTCGAACCACCACCTCTCTATTCTGTATCAGGATGAGATTCTTGCTGACTTGAATTTTCACTTTTGTATGGCTGTCCTCGACCAAAATTACCTCTTCCTATTTTGTTTCTGCCACCTCTTCCACTGTTATTTTGATCACCTCTCCTTTTTAGCTTATCCTCTGCCCTAGAGGCTAATTGAAAACATTCATCCATAGTCTTGGGAACCACCATACTGAATTCATCTTGTATATTATATCTTAGACCATCAAGATATCTAGCCACCATCTCTTTCTCCTCCTCCATGTGATTTGCTCTCATGCTCAATCTATGGAATTCTTCAGTGTATGTAGCCACGTCCATATCTTTCTATCTAAGATGATTAAATTTTCTAATGGTCTGCAACTCATAGTCACATAGCATGAACTTGGTTCTCAGCATGGCCACCATTCTACTCCATTTGGTGATTGGACTCTTTCCAACCTTCTCCCTTTCACATTGTGTGTAGTTCCACCAAACCAATGCAGAACCTCTCAATCTGGTTTTTGCAAATTTGACCTTCTTACTGTCACTGTACTCCTTGAAGTCAAAGTAATTACTTATGGATTCAACCCAGTCCACAAGAGTATCTCCATCCAGTTTCCCATTAAACGTGGGAACATCCATTTTCGGATCACCACCATCTCCATGACCCTTGAGTGTGTTTAGGAATGCCTTTTGATCAGCAGACATACTTTCTCCTTGAGGATTCTCCTCTGATTCTTCTTCTTTGTCTTCTTCTGACTTAGAAGTGCTTCCATCTTCTTTACTCTTACTCTTGGATTTCTCTTTCTTCAATGTTTCTTCAAGCATCTCTTCTACCATCTTCTGGATGGCTTCTTTGCTCATTGAATTGGGAGGCATGTGCTAGCCTCTATTTCTATCTCCAACTCTTTGTCTGACATACATGGCTCTGATTCAGATATTGGCTCTAATACCAATATGATGTAGAGTGTCTAGCAGAAATGTACAAAAATGTTTGTTTTTGCTAATATTAGCAAGAGCCCTCCAATGTCTTACTGAACTATGCTTCCACATTATTCATTGCCCAGACTTAATACTGTCGGTGTAGCTTTCGGGCTATCTCCCGATGCACAAACTTACACCGATGAATCTTCTATCGCTGAGACTTCCTCCGACTCTCCCTGATGAACTATCCATTTACCTTCACTATGACTTAGACCGTCGGCCTAACTTTCTCCTCACTCACCAAAGCCAAAACTCACACCGATCAACCGACCTCTCCTTCATCGGTGAGACTTCCTAAACTTCTCTCTGATAAGCTTCCTGTCGGTGTGACTACCGTTCACTAAGACTTCTAAGTCTTCTTTCGACAGCACTCCTTACACCGATACTCTTCATTGGTGACACTTGCGGTTGTCACCCCAATCGGTGAAAGCTTCTACTATTGGTCCAATGCAACTTTCTCAATCCAACGTCTCTACTCATGCCGATGCATACATTTCGTTATGCAATGTATGGGGTCCACCGTCTCCCTTAGTCTTCTGAATGAACACTTGTATGTGTCTCCGACACCATACCAATCTTTGGCAAGACAAGATCCATTTGTGACCGATGCCCACTCATTGGTTAGACGTTGTGATTTGAAGAGACTTCCAAAGGCTCTCCTGATGCCTATGTCATGCCGATAGCCTCGCAGATGCTCTGTGACAGCACAATTCCAAACTACCAACACAGAAGCAAAAGAAACTATATATAGAGATGCCTGACTCTTTTACAAACCCTTCGTCACTCTTCTCTCATCAATTCCACAACTAGTCACATAGAGATGCCTAGTCGAATCAGATCAGGTTTCCTAGATTCCTGGGTGATAACATGGAAAATACAAAACTTATGCAGCATTCCTCCATCACACTGATAATGAAGATGATTCTAGTGGATAGAGGAATGAGTTTCCATTTGTCTGTCAAACCCTAACTTCTAGGTTACAAACCAGTCTTTGCAGAAACAACAATATTTCACCGTCAATACATTACAGAAACACTAGGAACTACCAAGTAGATTCTAGTTTAGGGCATGAATGCTTGCTATCAGAACAGAGATACAATCTCTAAAAATACATAGACAAGATAATATGAAAAACACCCCAAAACCCTACTTATTATTCATTCAATCTTCATCAGCATGCCTCTATCCTCGTACTGCTTGCCTACAAAAAGGTTTAAGATAGCAGTTTTTAGTTTCCAACCGTGCAAACTGACTTACAAATTAGTTAGCCATTGGCTTTCCCCTTATACGAGGAAAACCACATGTTTTCCTTGCACAATTACATCAATGTGACAAAATTGACCCTTATTACAACATGAAATGGCTTAAGAGCCTTATGAAACAACAAAAGAAAATATGGCTCTGCACTACAGAGAAGGTGCTCCTGCACCAGTTTGGTATTGTTATGATTCATCTTTTGTTATTTTCTGTTCATGCTTAATCATCATAACAAGTTTAAGGGTTAATTAAGCTAACGTGGATCTGAATGTTTGTGAGAGTTTGAAGTTTATGATACAACTGATTCACCCCACTCTCAGTTGTCTTGTGCATTCAACATGACAATGTTATTCATCCACATTATTCATGAATCTAAAGATATCATTGTCATTTTAAAATATTTGCCAATGCTAAATGTTATCAAGCACTAAAGGTTTGGTAAACATTTCTACCTTAGACAAGCCTAGAAGAGATATATTTTCCATTCTTGTTGCTATTGGCCAAGACATCAACCATTGAACTTATTTCTCTTTCTACCCAATCAATAGTGAATGCATCAAAAAGTTCTATGATATCCCATACAACATATCTATATTGCTTTAGTATTTTATTCTTAGAAGCATACCTGGACCTTATTTGGGACAAAACTAGCTCAGAGTCACCTTGAACTTACATATTTTTTATTTTGTGTTTGACAACTAATTTAAAGCCCACCAACAAGGATTCATGTTCTGCTATTTATTTGTACATTCAAATCCAAATTTATAGGATGATTTAAATGTTTCTCTTTTAGGCAATGTGAGTACAATCCCTACTTCAGATCCCTCCTTGGAACATGCACCATAAAACATCATTGTCCGTATTTCATTTGAGGAATTTCTTGTTGGACTATCCTCTTGTTTACTCTTTTCAATTTGCACTACTTGTTCTATTTCAACTCTGAAACTATGAAGATCAACATCAAGGAAGAAAACATGATCATCAATAAAATTTTGTCCTTCAAAACTTGAATCATCTCTCTTCTCTCTATACAAACTTACTTCCTTCTCATTCATGGGGATCATAGCATAGGAAAAATCCATCTGAATGCTTCCACCTACAATGGAGGCCCATTTTCTAGAAAGCAACATCCCATATTGAGGAGGGATGTCAAGCATTGTAATGTTTGTTTTATATTCTATCTCAAGATAAGCAACCAATTTAAAGGCTACATTCTCGATTACCCTTATAACTGACACCTTCCTAGAATCCATAATGAAGCATTTACCATAGGATTTAGTCACCTTCAATCCAAGACAGTCCATGACTCAAGCAGAGGCATAATGTTAATTGAAGCACTAGAGTCTATCATACAATTCTTCACTATTTTATCATTCAAAATTAAGTAATATAAAATGGGTCCACCTGGGAAGGACATTTATGAAGAGTAGTTCCCAAATAAATCTCTAATATTTTTTTTTCTTAGGTTTTTTATCCTTCTTTACTGAGGTATCTTTCTTCTCAGTAAACACCTCTCTATTTGAACTACATTACCTTGAGAAGATGAAGTTTCTCTAATTATATCCAATGTTTAATCCTTGTGTTCAGTAATTCTCATCATCTCTAACAGGGGCACCGGCACCTTAATCTAAATGATAACATGAGCCATATAGAGTGGAACATATTTTGGTAGAGTAGTTTAGAATCTCTCTTCTTTAGTGATAGGGGGTTGCACACCATCTCCCTTATATTTTAACATCTCATTCTTCAAAATTTGTTTTCTTCTTACCAACCTCATTCTCCTTTATGAAAAGGCTCCATATAGTTCCTACATTGTTATTCTCATTATGATTTCTCTTGCTTCTCAAGTTGTAGTTACTTTTTACCTAAGCAATGGAAACAAAAATAAGAGACCTAATTTCTTCATTGGATGGTCTCCTTAATTGGACTTTAGAAAAACTAGACTGAATGTTGAAAACATGATGTACATATTCACTATGATCATCTAAGAAAATTTGCTGATGGTATGAATCAACTGCAAGCCTTTTATCTTCAATGTCCATCTAAGTACCACATTATTCTATAAAAAAATATATATCACTACTGTCACACCATTGGGATGACATCATGTTTATATTGGGCACGATGGTCCTCATGATCACTACACTTGAATCACATGGTTAATTAGTATCCATTAGTGATAAAGGAACTATACACTGAGAAGGTGAGTGAGGTAAATTGCAAGAAATACACCAATAATTGTCTTCAACATTATGTATCCCTTTCATCAAAGGGTTTGGAGTATCTCTATTTACATTTCATTTAGGATTTTGTAGGACCAACGTGCCATTGTACCAGTTTGTATTGTATGGTTGATCTAATAGCCTTGGCATTCTTTCCTGCTTCACATAGGTTTGTTTATCATTTGGAAGACCATTTTCACTTTTAACCACCTTGTAACTTAGCTCCCTTAGTTGTTTCAATACCTCATCAAGTTTATCTTCTTAGTCTGGTGGATTACTACTTTGTCCTTTGTCATAGGGTAGGATCTTGATGTCACTCCTTTTGTGGACTTTCCTATATGCCCTCTGATTACTCTCAAAATTTGAAGCTATTCTATAGGCATCTCTAAGACTATGTGGTTCCTTATCTCTTAACACATATCCCATCTTTGCATCAATGATGTTGCAATATAATACAAGAAACATAGGTTTATTAGGCTTGAGGTGTGGTGGATTCCTAGCCATTACTCTTGCAAACCTTGTATTGAAGTCAAACATAGACTCATTAGATCCTTTTAGAATACTTGTGAATTCATTGATAATAAACCTAGGATCTATTTTATCACTATAGTTCTCTCTAAATACCCTTTGGAATTATGTCCATGAGTCAATGCTATTTTCTAGAATCCCTTTGTACCACTCTCTAGAAACATCATGTATAGTGACTAAACAAATAATTTCATTAAAACATTTTCATCTTTAATATCATAATTGTCAATCATATTTATAAAGTCCTTCAGATGATCTTCTCCAGAGATAACATTATTTCCTTGAAACTTCGTCAATTTAGGTCTGACTTCTACAAGGACAAGGTTTGGGTATCCATGAATTCCTAAAAAGTTAAGTTGGTTGTACCTATTCAAATTAAGTGGGGGTCTAGCAGGAAATTGTCTATCCCTTCTTCCACTAGGATTATTTTGTTGTCTAACATGGATATTTCTCCCAGCCACCCTAGGTTTGTCTTCTTGATTAGTATTTCTACAATTTTCTATTCTTCTAAGATCTTCTATAGCCTTTTTAGCTTCTAGCCTTTCTAGTTCTACAAGAAGAGTATTTAATTCTATTGGCAGAAGATAGGGAAAGCAACAGATCTTACCGCAAGTGGTATGTAGAGGACAAAGCTGACATATAAAGAGGTATTTTGGGAAAAGACACACCTCTATGTAACATATAGATAGGATATTGTATGTACATGTAAGAGGAAGAGAAAAGAGTAAGTGAAGGAATGTAATAAGAGTAAGGAAATATATGAGTATGTAAAAGGGCAAAGACTAAGACCTACTGGTATGAATGTACAATTACGGTCCAATATATATATAAAGGAGATATAAGGGCTCTAATATGTTTATGGGTAGCTTATGAATGCTTGTATGTGACTTATGTGTACCGCATGTTATTATCCCTTACCGTTTATCTACAATTCTCTCACTATATGACTGGGGTATAAAATGAATTTAGAGATTTGACTGAGGACCAAATCTCTAGATTGGTTACTTCCCATTTCTTGCCAACATTTGGTTTTGTTTTTGGGACCCTGGAAGATGACAATAAAGAATAGAGAGGAGGAAACACTAAAAAGGGAAGTTGGGATAGTGGAAAAGAAGAAAACTAAAGTGATAGAAGATATTTTATGATCTACGAAGAAGACTAAATTCTCTTAGGTTATTACCCTTGTGAGAGGGGGTAGGCACTTAAGGGGATGACAAATGGAAAAAGGGAGGATCTGAAAAGACCCTTGAAAAGATGTAACTCTTCAAGATAATCCAACAATGGAATACATAATGATTAATGTAATACCAAATCAAAAACACCCATGGCAAAAGGGGGTAAAAAATAATTAAGAGAGATCAATGAGATTATACTAATCAAAATAGATATGAGCAGGGAAGAGAGAGAAAAATACACTCAGGAACGTCAAGAAAGGTACCACAGAAGGATGGAAAAGGTAGGAGAGATAAGAAAAAATGCACAATAGAAGTCACAGAGGAAAAGAAACAATTAGATGAGTGTGCCAATGAGGGTGTTACTGAGTGTGCCAAGGTGGGTACTGCCAAAGAGAAGAACATAAGAGGAAAAGAGATAATGGATGAGCATGCCATAGGGGCTACCAAAAATTTAATACAAAGGGATATAGACAATCCTGAGCCAATATCAATGCATATTGATAGTGCTACAAAAATTCTCAAAATCAGAGGAAGTATTGATGCCTATGACCAGTTAAGAAGTATATGGAATATAATCAAACCCTAGCCCTACCAAAAAGTAAAACCCCAAAGTTTTAGCCTAATTTTGCTAATATTTAAATTAGAGTTGATAAACAATGGGAAGAATTATTAAATCCTATATATAAGCTCTAGTCCTTGAATTTGGATGCAGATTACCTAGACCATATGTTAAATCAAAGTGTAATGAAGATTTGAGAAATAGAAGAAGATGTAGTAAATGAAGAGATTAGTTCTGGAAGTATAAGACAAGTTAGTGAAAAGTCACCTACAAAAGACATGATGTAGTTAACAAAAAAAAATGTATCCCCTAAAACAAAAAGGCACTTTGAAGAGACACACCCCCTCAACCAAGAGTCACCCCATGTGCCCTATAAAGCAAGAAGAATTTTAGTAGAAGATCAAGTTGACAACCAGGAAGATATAGAAGTTAAGAAAGATTTCCAAGAAATATTGGGAAAGGACTATTTTGATATCAAATTACAAAGAGATGAGGGAAGGGAAAACAAAACCCTAAATATAGAAGTGAAAACCTAAGTAGAAAGGTAAGAAAGAAAACTATTGCAAGACATCAGAGGTACTAGAAAGATAGAAGAAAGTACCAATGGATGTACCAATTAAGCTACTAATGTTCGAAAAGGACACCACTGAAGCAACAAAGCATATCTTTATTTTAGAATCCATTTGGAATAGAAATGCAATAACAAGGGATGAAACCAAACTATTTGATTTTATAGGAACATTGTGGAATGATTCCTTGAAATGGTATAGGAAGGCATGCCCTAAGCATGATAAAACTTGGAAAGAAGTCAAGAAGAATATTTTGGAAAACTTTGAAACTTCGGAGATCCCTACAGAGGTAGTGAGAAAAATGAGGGAGTTAGTACAAAAGGAAGGAGAAACAATAAAAGAATTTGATAAAAGATTTAAAGAAACAACCTACAAGTTGGAGGAGCCTTTAATAGAGGAACAAAAGATTGAATGGTTCATATCCAGAATAAGTCTAGATGTCAGAACATCTTTGGATCTAGTAGGGTATTTGAAACCTATGTAGAAGTAGTTACATTAGCCTGCCACATAGAGTCACAAACATGGCACAAACAAGATTAGAATAAAGAAAACCTATAATTAGAGAGAATGAGGATATGATTGGAATAATTGAAGCTAAAACTTGAGAAATTCTAGCAAAATAGGTGGAAAATTTACATAAACAAAGGCCGAATATATGATTCTCATATTGTACAAAGGAAGGACACATAAGAAATGAATGTCTAATGATGAAAGGTGAAAGACATGCTGCCGCCTTGAAGGTAGACATAAAAACAATACCTACAAGAAATAATATAGTAAATTGTGGATTATACGATGAGTGGGATGACCATGAGACACTTGATTTCTCTTCACAATTATTTAGAGTAAAGGAAGATGATGATGAACATGAGTCATGGTGTAATCCACACTACAAGAATAAGGCACAAAACAATACTATGGCATATGTAAAAGTCTTGGTGGAAAGACCCTTATACATTCAGGATCAGGGACACAAACAACCTAGATGGAGAAACCAAAAGAATATGAACATTGTACAAAACTCAATCCCTAACAATGTGCCATATGGAAACAATTACAATAATGATGAAAGAGAGCAATTTGGAGCATATATAGGAGGTTGAGGTTGTGGTAGAGGTAGAAGGAGAGATGATGCAACATGTTATAACTGCAGTAAACTGGGACACTTTGCCAATGAATGTTGGAGAGAGAAGATACTTTTTTAGAGTCGGTTGTTAATTTTTTTGTTAACTAAGAAAAGAGAAAAATGACATTGTAAAACCCTAATTCTAGAAGCTTCCAAAAAGATTGTTATAAGTGGCTGGGATGTATGTTGCAGGTGGGATTTTGATATTGTATTGTAGCATTTGCAACAATATTGAGTTGCAAGGATTGCTGGTTGTAATCAGTTTGCTTTACTGGATAATGATATTGGACTCTCTGTTGGTGGATGTAGCTTGAGTTTGGGTGAACCACATTAAAAAATGTCTCTCATTGTTATTATTTCTATGTATTTTCATTCCTCTATTTAATCTTTATTTGCTTTTAATTGATATCTTCCGCATCCAATTCCTAACAAGTGGTATTAGAGTGGTTGTGTTCAATTATTGTCTGCAGGAATGTCTCACAGTTGAGTGAGAGTCTCACGGTTAAGTAGGAGAAATGGTGGACGAGGGTAAATTTAAAGTAGATCATAAATTCAATGGGCAAAACTATCAGTTATGGAAGATGCAGATGGAGGATTATCTCTATCAGAAGGATTTATGGAGGCTGTTGGAAGGAATAGCCAAGAAACCACAACAATGACTGATGAGGATTGGGAACTTCTAGATAGAAAGGTACTAGGAACCATTCAGTTGTGTTTGGCACCATTTGTGGCATTCAATATAATAGAAGTGAAGACAACAAATGAATTGATGAAAGCTTTGGCTAAATTGTATGAAAAACCCTCAGCCTCAAATAAGGTATTTCTCATGAAGCATTTTTTTAATCTAAAAATGATTAAAGGTGGATTTGTGACAGAGCATTTAAATGAGTTTAATACAATTACCAGTCAGTTAACTTCTATAAAAGTGAAATTTGATGAAGAGGTGAGGGTTCTCTTGGTTTTATGTTCTTTGCCAAAAAGTTCAAATAGCTTGGCAATGGCTGTAACTCTATTTCTAGTTCAAATACTTTGAAATTTGATGATGTTGTTGGTGTTATCCTTAGTGATGAAATGCAATGCAAAATCTCGGGAGGGTCCACATCAAGTAGTGTTTTGAATGTAGAAAGAAGGGGTAGATCAAAGGAGAGAGCAAAAGGTTCTGGAGGTCATGGGAAGTCACAATTAAAATCAAAGGACAAGAGGTCCCAATCTAGAGGACAGAAGGATTGCTGGTACTGTGGGAAACTAGGTCATTTGAAGAAAGATTGCTGGTCTCAAAAGAATAAAGGAGACAAACAAGAAGGAAATAAGGAGGCAAATGTGGTAAGTAATAAATCTAAAGATGATGCTTTGATTATTTCCCTAGATAATGCTGATGATTCATGGGTTTTAGATTTAGGGGCCTCATTTCATACTATGTCCCATAGAAGTTATTTTCTTGATTATGTCTAAGGGGATTTTGGGTTGGTTTATTTTGGAGATAGTGAACCCTATTAGATTATTAGAAAGGGAAGAATTAAGATTAAGTCATAGAATGGGAATAATTAGCTATTACAAGAGGTAAGACATGTTCCAAAGCTAAGTAGGAATTTAATTTCAGCAAGGCAGCTAGGTGATGAAGGTTGCATAGTTACTTTTAATGATAAAAATTGGAAGGTTTCAAGAGGTGTCTTAATAGTAGAAAAAGGTGTGAAAGTAGGCACTTTATATCTTTGTACAGGTTATACTGTTCCTTCTACTTTAGTTGTTGCAGAGAAAAAATAAATAGGTTCAGGAATAGTTGTTGCGGGTTTACAGGAAGAGACTGAAACAGTTGCTGTAGGTTCTGAGACATCGCTATGGCATAACAGACTTGGGCATATGAGTGAAAAAGGTATGAAGGTACTTCATTCTAAGAAATTTTTACTAGGTCTAAAATGTATTAATATGGATTTCTGTGAAAGTTATGTGTATGGAAAACAAAAGAGAGTTAGTTTTCTCAAGGATGGGAAGCAAAAGAAAGATGAAAAGTTGGAGCTTGTGCATACAAATATATGGAGATTGGCTCAAGTATCTTCTCTCGGTGGCTCTTAGTATTATGTTACATTCATAGATGATGCAACTAGGAAGGTTTAGATTTATTTCCTTAGGCAGAGATTTGATGTATTTGAAACATTTAAGAAATAGAGAAACTTGGTTGAGAATGAGATAGGTAAAAGATTAAAATGTCTCAAATCTCATAATGGTGGTGAGTATTGTAGAAAAGAATTTTATGATTATTATTCCTGTAATGGATTTCATAGGCAGAAAATAGTTCCAGGGACTCCATAGGAAAATGGAGTGGTTGAGCGCATGAATAGGACAATAATGGAGCATGCAAGGAGCATGAGATTGCATGTTGGACTGCTTTTAAATATGTGGGCAGAGGCTATCAATACTACTGTATATTTAATTAATAGAGGTCCTTCAATTCCTTTGGGCTATGGTATTCTAGAGGAAGCATGGATAGGTAAGAAGGTGAGTTATTCTTTTCTCAAAACATTCGCTTGTGAAGTATTTGCACATGTAGATTCTAAAAATAGAACGAAGCTAGATGCAAAATAAAAAAGTGTATCTTCGTTGGATATGACATTGATGAATTTGGTTATAGACTTTTGGAAGTTGAAAATCTAAAAATTGTGAGAAGTAGGGATATTGTATTCAATGAGAAGGTGTCGTACAAAGATCAATTGCAACAACATGAGAAGAAAGAAAAGGATTTTGTGGTGTTGGATGATACTCTAGATAATTATGCTTGAGTAGTTCCTCATGCTCCACAATAGAAACAAGAAATACCACAAACTTCAGTGAATGTTAGATGGTCAACCAGGCTAAGTCGACCTTCTGAAAGGTTTTCTCCCTCTTTGTATTATATTTTGTTAATAGATGTTGGTGAACCAGAAGGGTATGATGCAACTATGCAGGTGGATACAAAGGCTTAGTGGGAGCTTGCAATGAAAGAAGAAATGGACTTCTTGCTGAAAAATTAGACTTGGGAATTATGCAAGTTGCCTATAGGTAAAAAAGATTTACCAAAAAAATGGTTTATAGGCTGAAAGAGGAAGCTAGAGCAAAGAACAGATTTAAAGCCATGTTAGTTGTAAAAGGATTTGTACCAAAAAAGGGCAATGATTTTGATGAGATATTTTCTCTAGTTGTTAAGATGACTTCTATTTGTACTATTTTAAGTATTGTGGCTGCTAAAGATTTGCATTTGGAATAGCTAGATGTGGAAACTACTTTTCTCCATGGTGATTTGAAGGAGAAGATATATATGGAACAACCCCAATGATTTGAGGTCATAGGTAAGGATAAATTGGTGTGCAGATTAAGAAAAGTTTATATGGCTTGAAACAAGCACCTCAACAATGGTACTTGAAATTTGATAGTTTTATGGCTGAGAAAGGCTACAGCCAGTGTAATTCAGACCATTGTGTTTATTTTAAGAGGTTGGATATGAATGGAAGCTGGGTGTGTAGAAATCACTTCCTAAACTAATCTAATGAGGGGAGCGGTATGCAAATTCTTTACAACCTTTACAATTGCACCAATAAGAAATATATACCAGAGATATTACAACAGTAAACACAAACAAGAAAGTAGACAGAGAGAAATAGACACAAGATATACGTGGGGAAAACCTTTTCAGATAAAAAACCCCACACTTTAAAACCTACATAATGTATTATCTGAAACAATTACAATTTACAATATAGTTGCAATGCAAGTTCTTCCAAGAGTCTTCAAATGTCAATTCTGGAGTTATTCTGATAGCATAACAGTACTTGTAAAAACACTATATAACTACAACTCCAAACTATGCAATATGTAGAGATTACAAAGAAAATATTGAGAGCATTTTGGGATAGGCGTCCACCTTGGCCACATGGCCATTATCCCACATCAAAGGACACTTGTCCTTGCTACACATACATCCCTTACATCTGTCATACATGGCAGATTTGACTTTCCCAACATAGGAGCGCTCCATGCTAAAATAAACTATGACAGATGCTCTTATGCATCTTACATTTCTCATAGATTTTCCCAAGATAACAACCTTTAATGTTATAAGAGAATTCATCATATAATGCTAAATATAGCATATTCCTCTTACAACATGTCATAGCCCAAGTTGGGTGCCCAAAGATGCCTTTCCCTCATGCAAAGATCCTCACCGACACTTGTCATCACTTGTCATAGGAATCTCCAAACTTGGCTCTTATGCGTCATAGATTCTCTCATATGGAATATTGTCTTCCACACACTACAAGATGCCAACACATGGAATATTAGTGCCACCTCAAATGGGACACCCAAATCCATGTAGGTTTGACTTCACCATCCAAGTTACATTCCAAGTAAGATGACATGTCACCATGCCATATCAACTATGTGACCAAACTGAATGTGTAAGTAATTACAACATTTGACAATAAATTAATATACAAATAAATAAATAATGCTAGGAATTTGCAAAGGTTGAGACACCTTAATTCCCAACATTCTCCCACTTATCAAACACCTTGCAAGAGCCAAAATAAATGACATGATTTAATTGCTAGGGGCCAAGCGGCCCATAGACTCCGAACACCATCTAAACTTCTTTGTGCCCACTGGTTTCATTAATGCATCTGTAAAATTCTTCAAAGTGTCTACTTTCTCCAATATTACCTTCCCATCCTCTACCATGTCTCACACAAAATCAAACTGTACATCAATATGCTTTGTTTTGGCATGGAAAGTTAGATTCTTTGCTAAGAAAATCACACTCTGACTATCACAACAAATAGTAATCTGTCTTGCATCAACACCAATATCTAAACACGACCTCTTAAGCTAAATGGCTTCCTTGCAAGCATGAGTTGCTGCCATATACTCAGCTTCTATTGTGGACAAAGCAACCATAGGTTATTGCTTACTCATCCAACTACTTGCACTACCAAACATAATAAACACATAAGCATTGGTGGATCTCCTGCTGTCAATGTCACCTGCCCAATTAGAATCCACAAATCCATGAATACATACAGAATGTAGAGGTCCTATAGGATGACCATGATAACATAGGGAATACTCAGAAGTACCCCACAAATATCTGAACACTTGCTTTACTGTATCCCAATGTACTCATCCAGGATTAGCCATAAATCGACTAAGGACTCCCACTACTTGGGCAATGTTTGGTCTTATATAGACCATAACATACATCAAGCTACCAACAACACTAGCATAAGGTACTTTGCTCATATCCTCCATATCAGAAGGAGACTTTGGACAATCATTCACAGATAACTTTGTCCCCAATGAAACAGGAATAGTCAATGGTCTACAATTTTCCATGCTAAATCTATCCAACACGGTCTTCACATACTCTGGCTTAACCGAAGTTTTCTATTTGCTCTATCTCTTCTGATCTCCATTCCCAGAATGTACCTGGCTGCCCCTAAGTTTTTCATCTCAAACTGTGCTAACATCTGAGACTTCAAATTAGAAAACATATTCTTACCATTCCCAATCAGCAACATATCATCAACATATAGTGCAATAATGAGAATATGATCATTGTCAAACTTATAATACACACAATGATCTAATTTCAATCTCAGATATCCAATCAACAACACAAAGGCATCAAATTTCATGTACCACATCCTAAGAGATTGGTTCAAACCATACAAAGACTTCTTTAACTTGCAAACCAAATTTTCTTTACCTCTTTCTATGTAATGCTCTAGTTGTGACATCAATCTCTTCCTCCAAGTCACCATCAAGGAAAGTTGTCTTCACATCCATTTGTTCCACTTCTAGATCACAAGCCACTACAAGAAATAACAAGAACCGAATAGATGTCAACTTTGCAACGGGAGAGAAAATTTTGCCATAATCAATTCCGTCCACTTGTGAGTATCCCTTTGCAACTAGTCTGGCCTTGTACTTTTCAACACTGCTATCTGCACCAAATTTCTTCTTGAACACCTATTTGCATCCAACAAGTTTTTGTCCTTCAGGAAAAGGCACCAAGTCCCAAGTTTTATTCTTTTCCAAAGAAGCCATCTCATCTTCCATGGCCTCCTTCCAGGAACCTACATCTTTCATGTCCATAGCCTCTGTCATAGTTCTAGGCTCATCAACATTAGTAAGAAAAGAAAAAGCACAATCAGAATCAAGCAATATATAACCAAACTTCTCAGGTTGTTTCCTAATTCATGTGGACCTCCTCAAAGGCTGAGGTGGAGGTTCTACTTCATCTTCTAAACTTTCAGAGTTGCCAGAGCTCTCCTCATCATCAGGTCCAACAGGGTCATTCGGTTTAGTCTTCTCATGGGTAGAAGGAAAGTGAATGACATTCTCTTTCTTTTCTTTCTCTTCTGGCTATAGAACAGTGGAAGAAGGTGTTAGCTCTCTGAAAATAACACTTCTACTATACAACACTTTTTCAGCCATAGGATACCAAAGATTGTATCCTTTTACACTGACACCATAACCAATGAAAATACACTTAAAAACCTTATTCTCCAATTTAGACCATTTCTTCCTAGGCACATGTGCATATGTGTCACAATAAAAAAAAATGATGTCTAACTAAAGGCTTCTTACCAGACCACACCTCCATAAGTGTCTTACCAACCAGAGATGTTGTAGGAGACTTATTTACTAGGTAGAAAGTAGTGGCTACAGCTTCAGCCCAAACCTTTTGTTCAAGGCTTGCTCCACTAAGCATACTCCTAGCCTTCTCCATCAGTGTCATGTTCACCCTCTTTGCAACTCTATTTTATTGTGGGGTGTATGGAGTTGTCTTATGTCTTTTAATCCCTTTCTCTTTATTAAACTTATCAAACTTTGCTGAACAAAACTCACCATCGTTGTCAGTTCTCAAACACTTAATCTTTTTACTAGTCCAATTTTTAGTAAAAGCTTTAAACTCTTTAAACCAACTAAAGACTTCATATTTTCTTATGAGAAAATAAATCCATGTCCTTCTACTATAGTCATCTATGAAAGATACAAAATATATAGATTTAGAGATCGAAGGAACATTGACTAGACCAAACACATCAGAATGATTAAGATCCAATACACCAGAAGACTTATGAGAACTCGAGTAAAACTGAACACGGTTTTGCTTTCCATATATAAAATCTTTGCAAAAGTCAAACTCTAGATTGCAATCATTTAACCCCTCAATGACATTTTTATTTTTCAAGGTTTTAAGACCCTTCTCACCAATGTGGCCAAGTCTCTTATGCCATAACATTGTCTTCTCAGTAGGAAGCTTAACTTCCAAAGCATGAGCACCCTTAGGTACCCATAATGCACTACCATCAGAATTTGATACAATAGATCTTTTAGTTGCTGGTTCCAATGGTGGGGATGAAGTGATTGCAGCTCTTTTCTTCGAGTCAAAAGAACTATTGCATTGTGAAATGCATGCCTCTAGCTGAAACAAAGTACCTCTCAGAGTACCCTTCACAAGCGCCATAGCTCCTCTAGTCATCTTGCATCCTTCTTTCGAGAAGATAACTTGCACACCTACATCATTAAATTTACTTACAGAAAGTAGGTTTCATGCCAAGCCTAGGATGTGCATAACCCCAGAGATCCACTTCACTCATCCATCAAGGAATCTGATTGTGACTCTTCCACAGCCAACTATGTTCAGATGAGAATCGTCACCCAAGCACACTCTTCCACCATCAAAGTCTTCATACTTTGTAAACTAGTCTCAATGTGAGGTCATGTGGAAAGAGGCACCAGAATCAATCAGCCACACATCATCATATGCATGGGTGGCCAAGGTTGCAATGAAGGCATCACCATCATCTTGTGACTTATCAGAATTTGAATCTAGGATATTCTTCTTTTTCTTCTTTTTCTCCTCTTTGCATTCCTTTCATAAATGCTTAGTTTTCCCATAGTTCCAACATAGTACCTTGGACTTTCTAGGAGATTTGGATCTCCACGGGATTTGGATCTACCCTTCTTAGCTTCCTTGTCTTTCTTTTTGCCTTTATCCTTAGGTCTTCCATGAACTGCAAAAGCTTCTTTGGCTCACTCGGATGACTTTCTCCGCATCTCTTTAGATAACAGTGAAGACACCACATCTTCCATTTTGAAAGTGGATGTGGTACTCCCAATGGCCATAACAAGAAGATCCCATGAATCTAGTAAAGAACAAAGTAGGGTCATACACTGATCCTCCTCCATCTTCACATCAATGGATGTCAATTATGCAACCAACATATTAAAAGCATTCATGTGATCAACAATAGATCCTCCATCTTCCATCATTAGAGAATATAGATTCTTTCATAGGAACAACTTGTTTACCAAGGATTTAGCCTAATAAACATCACTAAGTTTCTTCCACAGATCCTTCGCAGTTTTCTCCTCATGAACATTTAACAAGATAGAATCCACCAGACAGAGTCTCACAAGACCCTTGGCTTTACGATATTTGAGATCCCAATCATCTTGGGACATTGCCACTAGTTTTACACTAGAAATTACTTCCCATAGGTCTCTATCAATGAGCATGTCTTCCATTTTGAGTTTCCACAACTCAAAATTGCTGCCATTAAACTTTTCAACCTCTATTCTTCCCGATGTGCCTACCATCTCCTTCATGCAACAAGATTTTAGAATACTCTACATAGAGTCACCCTTAATCTAAGATCAATACAAAAAACCCCTACCCAACAATTAGGACCAAAACTGGCCAGGCTCTGATACCAACTAAAAGGAAGCTAGGTGTGCAGAAATCACTTCCTAAACTAATCTAATTAGAGGAGAGGTATGCAAATTCTTTACAACCTTTACAATTGTAGCAATATGAAACATATATCAGAGATATTATAGCAGCAAACACAAACAAGAAAGTAAACACAAAATATACGTGGGGAAAACCTTTTCAGGTAAAAAACCCCAGTCTAAAACCTACACAATGTATTATCTGAAATAGTTACAGTTTACAATACACTTGCAATGCAAGTTCTTCCAAGAGTCTTCAAATGTCGATTCTGGAGTTATTCCAGTAGCATAACAGTACTTACAAAAACACTATAAACTACAACTCCAAACGATGCAATATATAGAGATTACAAGGTAAATATTAAGAACATCTTGGGATAGGCATCCACCTTGGCCACATGGCCATTATCCCACATCAAAGGACACTTGTCCTTGCTGCACATACATCCCTTACATCTATCATACATGGTAGTTTGACTTTCTGAACATAGGAGCGCTCCATGCTAAAAATAGACTATGACAGATGCTCTTACACATCTTATAGTTGTCATAGATTTTTCTAAGATAACAACCTTTAATGTTGTAAGAGAATCCATCATACAATACTAAATATAGCATATTCCTCTTACAACATGTTATAACCCAACTTGGGCGCCCAAAGATGCCCTTCCCTCATGCAAAGATCCTCACTGACACTTGTCATAGGAATCTCCAAACTTGGCTCTTACGCATCATAGATTTTGTTATATGGAATATTGCCTTCCACACACCACAAGATGCCAAAACATGGAATATTAGTGCCTCCTCAAATGGGATGCCCAAAACCATGTAGGTTTGACTTGACCATCCAAGTCACATTCCAAGTAAGATGACATGTCACCATGCCACCTCAACTATGTGACCAAACTAAATGTGCAAGTAATTACAACATTAGGCAATAAATTAATATACAAATAAATAAATAATGCTAGGAATTTGTGAAGGTTGAGACACCTTAATTCCCAACAAGATAATGATAGCTACATTATTTTATGTTTATATGTTTATGACAGCTTGTAGCAAGGTCTAACATATATCACATAATTGAGTTAAAACAGTAGTTAGCAAAATCGTTTGCTATAAAGGATGTGGAGGTAGTGAAACACATCCTTGGTATGAGAATTTCAGAGATAGGAAGGATAGGAAATTGACTCTATCTCAGGCTAATTATGTTGAAAAGGTGTTGTAGAGATTCCATATGCAGAATGCAAAAGCTGTCAGCACACCTTTGTCTAGCCATTTGAAATTGACTAAGGAGATGTGTCCAAAGACACAAGAGGAGGCAACCAAAATGTCCAAGGTACCATATCCTTCAGCTGTAGGAAGCTTAATGTATGCCATGGTATGCACGAGACTGGATATGATACATGCTGTGGGAGTTATAAGCAGGTATATGAGTAATCTCGGATTGGAGCATTAGAATGTAGTAAAATGGATTCTTAGTTATTTGAGAGGTACATCCAATAAACGTTTATGTTTTGGGGGCTCTAATATTGATTTAGCAGGCTATGTGGACTCAGATTTGGTAGGGGATATTGATACCATGCAGAGTACTATAGGTTATGTCTTTACTGTAGGAGGGACAACAATGAGTTGGATCTCAAGGTTGTAAAAGGTGGTTGCTTTATCCACTACAGAGGCAGAGTATGTAGCTGCAATAGAGGTAGAATATGTAGCTACAATAGGGGCAAGAAAGGAGATGATATGGCTGCAATTTTTCATGAAAGAATTAGGCAAACAATAGGCTAACAATTATTTGTTTATAGATAGCCAGAGTGCCATACATCTTGCAAAGAAATTTGCCTTACATTCAAAGACCAAACTCATATAGCTGAGGTACTACTTCATCCAGTCAGTGTTGGAGGATGGACAATTAAGGCTGGAAAAGTTATATTTAGATGAAAATCCAACGGATATGTTTACAAAGGTGGTGATAAAAGAGAAGATGAGCTCCTCTTCAGTTTCGATTGGCCTTCAAGATTGAAAACAATAAAATTAGAACAACAGAGTCTGGGGTGCTTATTTCCAGTGGGAGTTGCATGCATAGTGGTGTCATCTAGGATTAGTCTCCAAGTGGGAGATTGTTTGGTGTGGAGCTTGATCAGTCTCCAAGTGGGAGATTGCTGGTATGTGGCGATTGATCATGCAAGTACTGTACACTCATAATGTATCCTTGCTAGGGTTCAGGGCTAGGCTGGGCCCTGTCATGCCCACATTTCCCATGTGGTCACGACACACAACACATGTGTCATGTCCACATTTGTCATGTGGTCATGACACAAAATATCAAAAATTTTCCACACATCCCTAGAAACCCCCTCGCACACGCCAGCGTGCTTGGTGGCAATATGCATAAGGCATAAACATGTCAATCAAATTTGGGGTAATATAATCACATGTGCAATCCCCTACATGATAGCTCGCTAAGGGGGCAATGTGATGCGAGAAGTGTCGCCACTAGGGTTAGGATTGATTGATCAAATCCCTAGGTTTTCCTAGGTGAGTGACAAGATTTCGATACGAGTTGAAATCAAAATTCCTAATTCTAAATGCATAAGAGAATTAAACAACCACTTAAGTAAAACATCAAGTCTGTGGAGACAATAAATTATTATTCGACTCAATGTTTAATTTGTTAAGAAAGTTAACCCTAAATGTTGAAAAAATTTGGTAGCATAACGCCTCTCAGGCGTGAATAGGAATTATTCTAATGATTAAATTTTAACCAAAGGTTTCCTAAGCTCACTAAAATAGATTAATTTTAAGAAAATTTCATTAGGGTTGTTAATCATCATACTAAGATACTCTAATCGATCTAATGGGTTAAACATCCTCACATACGTTTAATTAAAATAAATCATTTTAGAAAATAAAATAAAGTTACATTTAATTAAATTTTGAAGGATAGCTTATAAGGCATACTAAACCCCAAATCTAAATAATTAAAATTAAATCAATAGTTCCCCTAGTGCATTATATTAAACTCTAAAGAACTAATACATTCAATTGAAAGAGTTTAAATTCCTAACCCTAACAATTAAAATAACATCATTAACTTAATACACCCCAATATAAAATTAAAATAACTTACCTAAGAAAATAAAGTGCTCCCAAAACATTTATTTCATTTTCCCCACTAAAAGTTTAAATAAAAATAATCTCAATGAGGTAAAAGAATTATTTCCAAGGGAAATTAAAGTGAACCCATATCACCATTCAAAACTAAATTAAAATCTAAACCCCAACTCAATAAAAGAACTAATTTAAAATCCAAAATGAAAGTGAAGGGAATAAATTCCCTCACAAGTTAACAATTATAAAATTTAAAATAAAAACCTAAAAGCTCTACATTTTAAAATTAGTTTCCTTATGAGATAAGGAAATCCCTAATCCTAAGAGTTTCTCATTTGTTTTCTTTCTCTATTTTCTTTTTCTTTCCTCCATTGTTTTCTCATCTCTTTTTTTTTTCCTTTGTTTCCTCATGAACCCTAACTTTTTCTTCTTTCCCTCTTAACTTTTTTTTGTTGCAAGTCTTAGGGCTTGGGCAGTCATGAGGATTTATATAGAGGTCTACATAAAAAATCTATCTCCATTTTTTGTTTTATATTTTTTCTTTTTTCTTCTCTATTTAAATATGTCAATGAATCTCTAATGGTAGGTTAAACAAGATTTTACAGATTGCATATATACACCCCAGGGCATATACATTATAGAGTATATATATATTTCACAACACAAGATATGCAGTATGGGAGGCTGAGTGGCGGCCAAGGTGAAGGGCCACAAGGTGATGATAGTGGTGCAGTGAAGGCCATGTGAGAGTAAGGCCCAGGGCATTGTTGGAAGAAGGGAGCATCGGCATTGGTGGCGAGGGTTTCTACCCTGCCACCCAATAGTCATCAAAAAGTGGAGTGTGAGGGGGTGTAAACCCCCCCCCCCCACCGTAGTCTACAACATCGCACCACCGGCAAAAGGTCGTTAGGGTTTAAAAAAAAAAACCTTAATGGAAATCTTCTCTAACACTTCTCTTTATATTTAAAATGCCTTCAATCTTTTTATTCTGTAATGAATATATGATGTATACACAGGTAGGTATAGGTTTGATATTTAAATGATATTAAATTGGATAATATATATATATATATATATATATATATATATATATATTATATAAGTTTCTACAGTCTGCCCATCTAAAATGATAATTGGTTATATTTAAAGGTTATTTTATTTGATTATATAAATAATGATATATATATATACAAAAAAAACAAAAAGGTTTAAAACACATTTAACAATATATAAATGTATATACTTCCGTACAAAATCCAGCTAACATAAAATATATAGAAATATGTATTTATTTATATATATACACACACACACATGCATATATTTCTTACAAAAAAAATACATGTCTAATAGAACATTAGAGAACTAATTTTGACAGTAATAATAAAATAGGGCATCTATATATTTTTTAAAATAGCAAGTAACATAAGAGATATATATTTTTTTCTTTTTTGAACAGCAAGTAATATAAGCAGACATCTATTTTTCTTAAACTACAACATTCATTATAACCCATACATCATAATTTTCAAGAAAATAATTAGTTATGCTCTAATTTCCATTCATAGAAATATTACAGCAGCTAGTTAAATGACTAACACATTTTTCCTTTTGAGAAAAAATACTAATAAAACAATAAGCTAACATTTTTGTCATTAACAAGAACACTAAGGGTAGTTATAACATACAACAAGGGTGAGGAGAAAACCACCCTCATAACAACAAAAGTTACAATACAATGGCATCATGGCCTTGGCTCTATGATAGCCAAAATTAACACAAACATAACATGATAAAACTTTCTTCATTTAAGCTCCACTAACCTCAAATAAACCTGCAAAAATAAGACACGGAGGGAAAACAAGTTACGAAGTACCACTCTCCTCCCTACCATAGAATCACTCATGAGTCACCCCTGAGTTTGGAGGTCATCCACACACAAGGATCCTTCACTCCACAACACAACAAAATACAAAGACAAAGAAACATGAAGAACACTAATGGTTTACACAAAACAAAACTCATAGAAATGAGTTTGAAGGGGTGGGGGAGTGGACATCACTCAACTCAAGAGTGCCACTCCAAATATCTCAAAACTCAACTCTAACAAGGCATCAAGCCAACACATTTAAATGAAATCACATATATTTCTCCATGGCTCTTAAGCCATTCAAAAAATGCTTATATTCACAACTTGCCCTCAAGGCCAAAATACCAAAACTAAGAGGTGACCTTGAGGAGGTTCACTCCTCCCCCATCCCACACATGTTGAGAATTTTCTCCAAATGGAGAGGCTCTTACATACACCTAAAAAGCCCCACAACAACAAAACACAAACAAACAATCACAATGCAACACACAAGTAAAATAAAATACATAAGGAAAGGAATCAAGCCTTGAATCCTACCTTAAATAGCCCAACAAGGAAGATAGTTGACGAAGAGCCCTTCCAACTCCACCTCCAAGTCCTTCCTCCAAAAATGTCTCCAAAAACTCTCTAACTCTCCCCAAATTTTTAAATAAAATAAAAATGTAATGAAATTGACAACCCTCTCCCTCTCTTCAAGAGGGATTAAAATAGGCTCTCCTCATGAGCCTTGAGGAATGGGAAGGTGACACATGTCACCTTCTCCTTCCTCCTCACATCCACTTGCAAGCTTATGGAATGTGGTGGTGACATATGTCACCCTCCTATTCTACCAAGTCTTGCCCACTCCACTTGTGCTCTCTCACACATGTGGGAGAGAAAGGTGGAGCCAAAGAAGGATGTGGGTACCACAAGTTTAAGTGACCAAATGGGAGTTATCCTAGGGTTAGACAAGCTCAAATGGTCCCTAGACCCTAGGGGTACAACCTAGGGTCACTTTTAACCCATTTTGAGCATCATAGGTTGAGTAAAATCACATGAAAAGGGGTCACAAAAATAAAAACTCAAAAATGAAATCAATTAACATTACACCTTTACAATACCAATATACAATCAATTGAAAAATGGTAGACCTAGCCCAAAAGACACCATATACGACATTACAAAAATTCATCAAGCATAACATAGTTGATCTTGGTTCCTCTTGGAACTAGATCAGCTTAACACGAGAATTCACAAAATGTGTGGGATCATCTCTGATTATTTGTGGCATGGTTAGAACACCTGTACACTTAAACAAAAGGTTAATCCAATCATGTATATCATACCGAAGCAAGGAAAAACATACATTCACACCATTACATAATCATATACACATCATAAAATCACATCATAATAGATTCATAATTTTGCATTTCTATAATCCATCTCAAAATTAAATCACATAATAAATCCATAACATAATCTCAAATTAATATCACAAATAACATCATAATGTATATCACATGTCAAATCCTCATTAGTGAATCAAAATCAGGATCTAGTCTCATCAAACATGCTAAGTATAATTAACCAAAATAAAATCATATAGTCTAATAATTCTGCATATCAGGAACAATAGTCCCCAAAAGTCTAAAATTGTCTCCAACAATAATATGAAATGATCAAAATAAAAAGAGTGAAATAGTAGGCCTCACATCCTCCCCCCTAAGACTAAACTTCCTCCTAGAAGTCATCAAAGAGGTGAGGATAAAGTGTCCTCAACCTAGCTACATCCTCCCATGTCTCTGTGACCTCATCGTACCTATCCCAATAGACCCTAACTTGGTCCAGCTCTCAACCTCGAAGGCCTAGCATCCAATGAGCCAATATGTGAATTGGCTCCAAATCTAACTGTTTGTCTGCCTCTACCTGTAGAGCACTCCAATCCAATACATGAGATAAATGAGATATGTAACACTATAAAATAGATACATGAAAAACATCGTGGATGCGTGACAAGATAGGTGGCAAGGCTAGACGGTAGGCGACTGGTCCTATCCGCTGCAAGATCTCAAAAGGCCCAACAAATCATGGTACAAGCTTAGAGCCCTTTCCATAACAGATTAGACTCTTGTGTAGCTGCACTCTCAAGAATACTCTATCCCTGACTGAGAAGTTCTAATCTAATGTCTTAGCACCGACATACTTCTTCTATCGATCTTGCACCTCTTGAAGTCTCTGTCTAATCAAGGTCACCTGTTGCTCCATATCCTGCACCAATTCTGGCCCTATCACAACTCTGTCCTCAATATGGTCCCAACTCAACAGTGTCCTACAAGGTCTGCCATACAAGGCCTGAAAAGGAGGCATACCTGATGAGTTGTGGTGCCCAATATTGTAGGCAAACTCAACTAGATACAGATACTCCTCCCATCTAGTCTGGTTGTCCATAATGTACATACGGAGCATATCCTCTAGAACTTGATTCACTCTATCTGTCTGACCATCTATCTCAGGATGATACCCTAAACTAAAGTTGAGCTAAGTGCCCAATGCCTACTATAATGCCCTCCCAAAGGATGATGTGAACACTAAGTCTCTGTCATAAATGATATGGTGAGGTACTCCATGTAATCTAACAATCTCATCCAAGAATACTCTCGTCACTGATGATGCATTGTACGTCATGTGTACAGGTGAGAAACGTGCCACCTTGGTCAACTTGTCAACCGTCACCATGATGGTATCATGGTGGTAAGATGAAATAGGAAGACCAACAATGAAATCCATGGAAATGGTGTCCCATTTCCACTCAGGTATCTCGTGAGGGCATAAAAGACTTGCTGGATGCTAATGCTCGGCCTTGACCCTCTAGCACTCAAGGAAGCGAGCCATACTCTGCAATATTTCATCTCATACCCATCCAATGGTACAATTGTCACAAGTTGGCATGCATCTTCTTCACCCCTGGATGTGCTGCATAAGGTGCTCTGTGAGCCTCTGAAAGAACTACTGCATGTAGGTCACCTACATGGGGTACATAGATGCGTTGTCGATGTCTAAGTAGCCCATCTGCCTCAAGGGAGTATCCTGCAAACTTGCCCATAAGAGTCTTCTATGACTGGATCTCCTACTGTACCTCAAGAAACCACTCATCCCCAGGCAGATGCTTAATAATGTGTCCCCTCAAATCTACATTCAATGTCAAGGTTAGGATCTCGTGGCACCTCTGACTCAATGCATTGGCAACCACGTTCTCCTTCCCTTCCATGTAGTGGACATCAAAGTCGTACTCGCAAAGAAACTCCATCCAACGCCATTGATGGGCATTCAAATTCGGCTACATGAATATGTACTGAAAACTGTGATGATTTGAATGAAGCTCAAAGAGACGACCTAGAAGAAAGTCTCTCTAATGAACAAAAGCATGAACCACCGTTGTGAGCTCTAAATCATGAGTGGGGTAGTTCAGCTCATAGGCCTTGAGCTTTCGCAACTCATACACGATTGCTCTACCACCATGCATAAGTACAGCTCCCAAACCCTCAAGTGATGCATCTATACAAACCACAAAATCCTCTATTGGATCAGGAACCACTAAGATGGGAGTGCTGATAAGATGCTCCTTGAGGACCCTGAAGGCCCTCTCGTACTACTTAGTCCAAGTGAAGCTCTTCCCTCTCTGTTGAAGGGATGTGATGGGGTGTGCTATCCTGGAAAGGCCCTCTACAAATCTACGGTAGTATCTGGCTAACCCCATGAAACTCCTAACCTCTGTCATGCTAGTGGGTGCTAGCCAATCTTCAATAGCCCTGATATTTGATGGATCTATAGAGATACCTGTTGACCTATTTTTCCTCTCGGTAGAGTCAAAATAGTTCAAGCAGGATGAGTCAGCATGCATATCCCCATGAAGCCATATTTGTGATCCTGAGGTCTTAGCCCAATTTCAAAATCTGAATCTTGCCTGAAGAGGTTTGCCATGTTAAAGAGCTTGAAAAAATAGGCAGGTTTGTCTTTTACATCCCCCTGAAATTTGCTAAGATGAAAAATTTATGGGGGGTCATCACATTTGAATATCAGGTGATCTTAGTTGAAGATCATCCTGATGTTATGTTTCACTTCATGTTCGCCAGGTCGCCCGACATGCTGCTAACGTCATTCCTACTGGGGGTGATATCTGCTTGTTTCAGCTGCATGCATATTCCTACCGGGGTGATATTTCCAAATATCAGTCATATTCCAAGATCACCCCAATCTTACGATGCAGCTACAGTGCAACCTGATCTTCTTTTGCGAGGATGATATTTTTGAATATCATCCTGCCCAAATATCATGATGATGTCTTCAAGGTCTGAAGGAGCATATTTTCTTAACATTAGTTTGCATTCGAAGATCATCCTGATTTTCCAACATGCTGCTGATGTCATCACGATGTCGGCAGATATTTCACATCAGGATGATATTTCTGAATATCAGGTACCTTACATATTGCTCTTGTTTCTGAATATCACCCTACCCTAATGTGCTGATGATGTCACCTGGATATGAGGAGGTATATTGTATGAACATGATCAGGAGAATCTTTCATCCCCGACATCCTGCTGACGTCATCCTGATTTTCAACCATCGGGGTGATATTTTATATCTTGTTACTTCTGTCAGGAGGATATTTTATCAAGAGGATATTTTGCAGGTCTTGAAGATGATGATGAGGCTCAAGGCTAATTTCAAGTATCGGGGTGACTTCCTATATCGGGCCAGCATGCAGATGGGCCGCCGATGTGAGGAGTCTTGCCGACGGGACATGATGAATTGAAGGATGATATTAAGATTTATGATGATGCCGTCGGGAGTAAAAGCACCGACATTATATATGCTCACGGCCTAGCTTATAAAGTGATGAAGGCGTCTTCTCCGGGTGCATGTGGGATAATCATGTCATGCAGAAATTTGAAAATATTCGGATGATGACCTTTTGGTAGGAATTCTTCAGGAGGCTTCCCACTTCCATTTCTCATCCAGATCTTCATGTCAGTTGGATGCACTATTTCAGAGATGACTTTCTTGAGTTGGTGAAGATTTTTTTTCATTGATGGCCCGAGACTTTCCACCACTGCTTGATCTCCAATGTGTTCTCTGTGCCTAATTGTCAAGAATTGTCAGAAGCAGCTATTAGCATTCAATGCTAGGTTATCCTCCATCATTTCTGAGGATCAGATCGATGACACGGCTATTTGCATTAAATATCAAAATATCTCCCACTTGCCCCTGTTCTAGATCTTTTGGTGCCATTACTCCTAGCAGGTGGATGTCCCTTCAGGAAATATCTTCTGGATACAGCTCTCTGGGTGAATTGGGTATTGACTGAGGTCAAAATGTAAAATGCTATATATACATGTAAAGCTGATGTATATGTGGTTGGTAGTTCTTCTGGGCTATTCTTTGTAATGGCTATTGGGCCTCTATAATCAATATAAACTAGTATTTTTGCCTCTCTTTTGTTATTTTTAGCGCTGTGTCTGCTTTTCTGGACCTCTCTAGAATTAATATAAGACTGTGTAATGTCCTTCCAGTTGTGAGATTAGTACTGTGTCTATTCAGTTGCTACCAAACACTTTTAAATCTGGTGTATCACTTAGTTCCTTTCAGCATTTCATTTCAATTTCCTTCTACCCCTTTTCCCCTGCAAGCGTTAGCACTAGGTTTAGATGTATTTCTCTAAGCTTTAGGCCTAGAAAGAGGAAGCCAGCCTTCTCCAGAGGTCTGATCTCATTTAGCAAGGTCCCACACTTGGAGATCATTCCCATGTTACTCTAGATTGCACGAGGTTTCACAGTTGCATGCAAAGGGTGCAAATCTGGCTGATAATAATTTTTGGCATGCCCAGTGGGACTAGTATGATGAACTTATCATTAAAATACTGAGAGATTTGGTGTTTCTCCCAGCATCATCAGCCTTTGGAGGTGGTACCAAACAACACCATGGCGACTCTACTGATCAAATCAGCTAGTTCGAGCAGCCCAAGTACCTCAAATTTCATCAAAGGTCAGGATTTTGATGATTTTCCTAGCCCTTTCAGCTTCCAGAAGCATCTCAACCACCTGGTGACTCCCTCTCTGGTATGCATCCAGTTTCTCCTTGGTTGGAGACCTATTTCGATCTTATTTTGACATTTTCATGAATATCCAGCATTTAGATGCTATAAAATGTTAGAATTTTATGGGAATCATGGTTATTCCCCTACCCCTAATCCAAATACAGGCTATTGGCCCCCATATCAGCAATACCAGGCCCCCAATGCCTCTGAATTCACACCAAACACCCCCTCCCCTCATTGCAGTCAGTAATACCAGCAAGAACATTTTCAAACCACTCTGGTCCATCCTTGTTTGCAACCTGCTCATTCTTACATCCAGCCTTGTGAAACCCCTTATGCTCAAAATCAAGCATGCAATCCCCCTAGTCAGTCCCAAAATGTTGATTTGGGTAGCCTAGAGAGTTTGATACTGAATTACCAAAGGCAAATGTTAGAAATAGATAGAGAAGCACAGTATAACATGCAACAAGATGAGCTTGCACATCAGGCTTGTTTACATCAGCAGGAGATATAAAATAGAAGAGTGCATGAAGAGAAATTCTTGAATATGCAACATGCAGCTAAGGAGAAACACATGAAACGGTTGCTTGCTCAAGAACAAGAGCTCAAAGTAAAAAATTTCTCTCCTATTTCTAGCTTCAAGTAGGTCCATCCTTCAAACCAAGGTGAATTTATAAAGGTGGCTCAAACTTCTCTACCATGGAAGCCTTCTTGGGCCAATCATCCTGATTATAAGATACCAAGTCTTGTGAAGACCAATCCTCTCATGCCAGTTCAACATCAAGAGGAGGAGGAGGTTGTAGAATCCAGGCCTGTCAAGATTCCAAGTTTCAGGCAGTCTTCTGCCTTGAAGGTTCCAAGTTGGAAAGGGCCATCTTTTTCACCTTATGAGGACCCTCCATCAAATATACAAATAGAAACATGCTCTAGCATCTAGCTAGCAGAAGAGGAGTAGAGGAGGTTTTTGTTGGCCTCATATCAAAAGTTGGAAACTCAGTCAGCCCTCACTTTTCCAAACCCATTCCGTGAAGAAGAGAGTCCCAAGGTCAGAATACCAAGCTTTAAGCAAGGAGAGACTCCTAAATGTCCTAAATTGGATATTCCAAGTTTTAGAGGGCCTCATCCATTGCAACAAGAGCAACCTAGACTCTACAAGTTTCCAGGCTTCAACGCCTTTATCCCTTCACAAGACTCTATTCCTGTACAAACTCAAATTATCATTCCCCAAGAACAAATTTGTTCAGAATCCTCTCCCCTCCAAGAAATTCAAAAAGATATTCAGGCTTCTTTCCCTAATGCTATTCCAATCCTCAAGGGTGGGCAAGTTGTCTACCAAGAAATTCAAAAAGATGAGCCAAAAGAGGTGGAAGAAGATAAAACCAATGAGGAACAGTTTGTTCCTACACTCATAAAGATAGAATTGTTTGAACCTATTGCACCTATGAGTATTGCTAATGTCACTTCAAAAGTGGAGGATGCTGGCCTACTTCATGAGCTATCTGAGTATGTTGAAGAAGGAGAGTACGAGCAACTGTTTGTAGATGTGCAGCAACAAGAAAATACTGAAAAGTTGCAGATTGAGGTTGAGCACGATAGTGAGGTTCCAAACCATAAAAAAGGCCAAACATGCTACCCTCTGATAAATGATGCAGAGGCTGATGATGCTGATATGCTTGAGGAGCTTCCATTCTTTATTGAAAATAGTGAGAAGACTAAACTTGGGCAAGAGCAAATTGCAGATTTGTTTTTTATTATCTAGCAGGGATATCAGCTTCTTGGTGGGGAGGTTTTCTCTTTTGAACATGTACATGGCTCATTTTCTGAGCCTATGTTAGAAGGTCATGAACATCTTGTTCATAAGGTGGAGGTAGCCATATTTATGGTGGAATCACAGGAGCTAGAGTATTCAGGTCAGCAAGAAGAGGAAGAATGCAACCATGATGACATTATGTCAGCCTTCTTAGGCTCTTTGAAGAAAGAAGGAGAAGGCCATGAGGTCCCAACTCAGCTGTTCCATACACAAGAGCAACATGAGGGTCAAATGCAGGACACCATCATGCCATTTGAGGAGCTGGGGTTTTCAGAACAGCAAGAAGAGAAGAAATTAGAACGGGGATATGAAATCAACTATCTTGATTTACATGTCATTTCAAGGGGATGCCCAATTAGGCATCTAGCCCAACTAGAGACACATCAAGAGAAGTCACCACTTGTCATGCTTACCTCTAAGCATGAAGTTGAGCATCAAAATGAGTGGGATCAACCCATTTATTCACCACAAGCTAACAACATCAACAATCCGTTCAGATGGATAGGTGAGTTAATCTCCATTTTTTGGGGGGTGTTTTATCAACTTGTCATATGCCTATTTTCCCCTCATCCTTTTTTAACTGCCCATATGCATGATGAATATTGTAAATTATTAAGGAAGGGCAGTTACTTTCAAGAACCAGTTAATGGCTTTGTTTAGAGTCACCTCTGACTGGTTAGTTTAGGATTAGAGTAGGTTTCATTTTTGTTTTAGTTTTTCTTTTCCCTAAGTGCTTTTGCACAAGCTGCTTTGTCATTAGGAGAGAGCAGGCCTTCCCCTTTTTTTGTGTTTTGAGAGGCAAGTCTGAGTTTCCCAGCATATTTTAGACTTGACTCCATGCCCAATGGATGCTTAAGGCCACTGATCTCATGTTTAGCAGGCAAACATCCCATAGAGGTCACCAAATTGTTGACCTATTTTTCCTCTAGGTAGAATCAAAATAGTTCAAGCAAGATGAGTCAGCATGCATATCCCCATGAAGCCATATTTGTGATCTTGAGGTCTTAGCCTAATTTCAAAATCTGAATCTTGTTTGAAGAGGTTTGCCATGTTAAAGAGCTTGAAAAAATAGGCAGGTTTGTCTTTTACATCCCCCTGAAATTCGCTAAGATGAAAAAGTTATGGGGGGTCATCACATTTGAATATCAGGTGATCTTAGTTGAAGATCATCCTGATGTTATGTTTCACTTCATGTTCGCCAGGTCGCCCGACATGCTGCTGATGTCATTCCTGCCGGGGGCGATATCCACTTGTTTCAGCTGCATGCATATTCCTGCCAGGGTGATATTTCCAAATATCAGTCATATTCCAAGATCACCATAATCTTACGATGCAGCTATAGTGCAACCTGATCTTCTTTTGTGAGGATGATATTTCCAAATATCATCCTACCCAAATATCATGATGATGTCTTTAGGGTCTGAAGGAGCATATTTTCTTAACATCAGTTTGCATTCGAAGATCATCCTGATTTTCCAACATGCTGCTGATGTCATCACGATGTCGACAGATATTTCACATCAGGATGATATTTCTGAATATCAGGTACCTTACATATAGATCTTGTTTTTGAATATCACCCTACCCTAATGTGCTGATGATGTCACCTGGATATGAGGAGGTATATTATATGAACATGATCAGGAGGATCTTTCCTCCCCAACATCCTGCTGACGTCATCCTAATTTTCAAGCATCGGGGTGATATTTTATATCTTGTTACTTCCGTTAGGAGGATATTTTATCAGGAGGATATTTTGCGGGTCTTGAAGATGATGATGAGGCTCAAGGCTAATTTCAAGTATCGGGGTGACTTCCTATATCGGGCCAACATGCAGATGGGCCGCCGATGTGAGGAGTCTTGCCGACGGGACATGATGAAGCGGAGGATGATATTAAGATTTATGATGATGTCGTCAGGAGCAAAAGCACCGACATTATATATGCTCACGGCCTAGCTTATAAAGTGATGAAGGCGTCTTCTCTGGGTGCATCTGGGATAATCATGTCATGCAGAAATTTGAAAATATCCAGATGATGACCTTTTGGCGGGAATTCTTCAGGAGGCTTCCCACTTCCATTTCTCATCCGGATCTTCATGTCGGTCGGATGCACTATTTTAGCGATGACTTTCTTGAGTTGGTAAAGATTTTTTTTGCATTGATGGCCCGAGACTTTCTGCCACCGCTTCATCTCCAGCCTGTTCTCCATGCCTAATTGTCAAGAATTGTCAGAAGCAGCTATTAGCATTCAATGCTAGGTTATCCTCCATCATTTTTGAGGATCAGATCGATGACGTGGCTGTTTGCATTGAATATCAAAATATCTCCCACCTACCCCTATTCTAGATCTTTTGGCACCATTGCTCCTGGCAGGTGGACGTCCCTTCCAGAAATATCTTCTGGATACAGCTCTCTAGGTGAATTAGGTACTGACTGAGGTCAAAATGTAAAATGCTATATATACATGTAAAGCTAATGTATATGTGGTTGGTAGTTCTTTTGGGCTATTCTTTGTAATGGCTATTGGGCCTCTATAATCAATATAAACTGGTATTTTTGCCTCTTGTTATTTTTAGCACTGCGTCTGCTTTTTTGGACCTCTCTAGAATTAATATAAGACTGTGTAATGTCCTTCCAACTATGAGATTAGTACTGTGTCTGTTCAGTTGCTACCAAACACTTTTAAATCTGGTGTATCACTTAGTTCCTTTCAACATTTCATTTCAGTTTCCTTCTACCCCTTTTCCCCTGCAAGCGTTAGCACTAGGTTTAGATGTATTTCTCTAAGCTTTAGGCCTAGAAAGAGGAAGCCGGCCTTCTCTGGAGGTCTGATCTCATTTAGCAAGGTCCCACACTTCAAGATCATTCCCATGTTACTCCAGATTGCATGAGGTTTCACAGTTGCATGCAAAGGGTACAAATCTGGGTGATAACAATACCATCACTAGACAAGATGTGTTCCAAATACTGTACCATGGTTCTGAAAAAGGCACACTTTGCTGAGTTGCCAAAAAGCTGCTTCTCTCTCAAGCAATGTAAAACCTGATGTAAGTGTCCCTCATACTCCTCCTTGGTCCATGATTAGATCAAAATATTGTCAAGGAAAATGATCACGAACCGATCCAAGTAAGTACGGACACCCTGTTCATAAGACTCATGAACATTGTAGGGGCGTTCGTCAAGTTGAAGGGTACCATAGTGAAATCATAGTGGCCATAACAAGTTCGGAAGGTGGTCTTATGGATGTCTACCTCTATGATGCACAACTGGTGATAACCAGACTTCAGGTCTATCTTAGAGAACACTCTGGCTCCCTACATCTGGTCAAAAAGATCATCAATCCTAGGCAAAGGATAATGGTTCTTCACCGTCACCTTATTAAGCTGCCTATAATCCATGCACAAACAAAGAGACCCATCATTCTTCTTCAAGAAGAGGACCAGTGCGCACCAATGCGAAATGCTAGGTTGGATGTGCCCCTTCTCGAGAAATTCCTCTAACTGCAACTTAATCTCCGTTAGCTCGTGTGTGGTCATCCTATAGGGTGCACAAGACATTGGCTCAGCACCCAGCACTAGATCAATGTGGAAGTCTACCTCTCTGCAAGGTGGCATACCTAGTAACTCTGGTGGAAAGACATCAGAAAACTCCCTCAAGATAGGATGATCATCTAATGACGCCTCCGTCTCATCCTTTGATTTGTTGCTAACAGTGATGGTAAACAATTGACATCCCTTTCGCATGTAGTGCTTAAGCTATTGAGAAGATATCATATGAATTACCATGGGCTTTTGAATGCCCACTATCTCGATTGATGTGCCATGGTCATCTAAACAACTAATTGCCTTTTGGCAACAATCTAGCTTGGCTCTACGAGTTGCAAGCCAATCCATGCCTAAAACTACACCATAGGATCCTAAAGGCATAGCCCTAAGGTCACATAATGTAGTGAAGGCCCCCAAAGATATCTCACAACCCTGAACCAAAGCATCTACTGACATCTTAGCCCTTGTGGCCAACTCAACCTCCCACCTATCGCCCTACCTAGAGGCCACCAGCCTACAATGCTGCATTAATGATGGAGATATAAATGAATCAATAATGCTACAGTCAAATAAAATAGCAATGGGGACATCCCCAATCATACCCGTTGTCTCGATCACTGAGGCTTGGAAGTTTGCCTAGCAGTTATCAACCATTGCAAACATATGGTGGGATCTACCCACATCACCAACTATCTGCTTTGAACCTCCTGCATGAGGCTGTCCCCCTGCCATAAAGCCCTGTGGGAACTCTTTGGCTAAATGTCCTACCGCACCACAAACGTAGCATGGGCCTTGAGCCTGAACCTGTCCAGTCTGTGTCCTACTACTCTACTACTATCTAATCCAACCTGTGGACCCCTAAGAACCCCTGTAAGATTGATGTGATCTCGCGGGTACTGTAGGTGATCCCTACTATCTCTGATACCTATGTGGGCCCTGGTGTTGCCAACAATGATTTTTTCCTCCCTGTACCCTCTGCTGCGGCCTAGACCTCTATTAATACTACTGTTGCTACTGTGGAGACCTAGGAGGTAAAGATGCAGAACTAAACCCTCCTCTCTATGGTGGTGGTGGTGGTCGACAAAAATTTAGTTGCTGCTACTAGCTACGATCCTGAAACTAGGGACGTGAACTTTGATCTCATTACTGAATCTCCTTTGTGATATATGCCTTCTCGGTAGCCTCACTCAAGGTTTGGGGGTCTGCCATGTGCACTGGTCCTGATATCCCATGATTCAAACCTCTGATAAATTCGTGAACCAAAAGTTTTTCATCATGGAGATACTCCACATAACGTGATAGCTCAATGAACTTGCTCTCATACTATGCTATAGTAGAACCTCGCTACTGCAAGTCATGGAACTTGTCAATACGATGCTGCCTATAATGGTCTGATAGATAACGCGCATTAAAGTGCTCAATGAAAGTGTCCCATGAAAGTGTATCCAAAGATAAGTGGTACTTGCACTCCTTAGTACACCACCAAGTCAGTGTTGCATCTCTCAATAGGTGAATTGCCACATGTGCCTTTGTGTTGCCCTCATAAGGGCGCAATACAAAGCAACTGTCTAAATTGATAAGCCAAGCCTCAGCCTCAGCTCCCTCTATTGTCCTACAAAGGTGGGTGGGTTTAGCCTAAGTAAGTCTCTAATGGGGTCTCCTTAGTCTTTGTGTCCTTTGATAGGCTCATCCACACCAAAACCATATGGCCCGTGATAAACCTGTTCTATCCTCATAGCCTCCTCTCACCTCGCATGATGCGAAAGGCTCCTGCTATGAGCTCTATAAGATGAACCAACCTCCTCTACTGTGGTGTCAGGTATCTCAACATAAGGCTATACACGTGGCACCACTCGCGACACCACTCGCGGCTCAACGCAGGGCTCTACACATGGCTCCACACTTGACTTAGCAGGTGGCTCCTCATGTGGTTCCTCTTGCAGATCAATGCGGGGCTTGACACGTGGCTCGATAAACAGCTTTGCTGCGGCTGGTGGTAACCTATCTAACACTATCTATAATGCCTATAAGATCTATGGTCCGAAATCAGGTGCAGGTGGTGCCTGTGGTGCTGGCAGTCCCTGACCCTCGGCTGATGAGTCGCTATGTACCTCTATGGACATAGTGGCATGTGAACGCGCTTGCCTCATTCTAGGTGGCATCCTACAAGAACCAGGTATCCACAAATCAGAAGAATTTGTAAAATAAGTAATGTGCCCAAATAAACCAAGTGTTTAAACTTGGGGTCTGATACCAAATGTCATGCCCACATTTCCCATACAATCATGACATGCAACAAACGTGTCATGTCCACATTTGTCATGTGGTCAAGACATGAAATATCAAAAAATTTCCACACACCCCTAGAAACCCCCTCACATGTGCCAGTGTTCTTGGTGGCAATACACATAAGGCGTAAACATGTTAATCAACTTCAGGGTAATGTGATCACATGCACAATCCCTTGTGTGATGATAGCCGACTAAGGGGGTCAATGCGACGTGAGAAGCATCACCATTAGGGTTTGGATCGATTGATCAAATCCCTAAGTTTTCCTAGGTGAGTGATGGGATTTCGATACGAGTCAAAATCAAAATTCCTAATTCTTAATGCACAAGAGAATTAAACAACTACTTAAGTAAAGAATCAAGTCTGCAGAGACAATAAATTATTATTCAACTCAAGGTTTAATTTGCTAAGAAAGTTAACCCTAAATCCTAGAAAAATTTGGCAGCATAATGCCTCTCAGGCGTGAATAGGAACTATTCTAATGATTAAATTTTAACCATAGGTTTCCTAAGCTCACTAAAATAGATTAATTTTAAGAGAATTTCATGAGGGTTGTTAATCATCATACTAAGATACTCTAATCGATCTCATGGGTTAAACAAATTAAATATCCTCCTTCGATTAAATCCCCACATACGTTTAATTAAATTAAATCATTTTAGAAAATAAAATAAAGTTACATTAATTAAAATTTTGAAGGATAGCTTATAAGGCATATTAAACCCCAAATCTAAATAATTAAAATTAAATGAATATTTCCTGTAGTACATTATATTAAACTCTAAAGAACTAATACATTCAAATAAAAGAGTTTAAATTCCTAACCCTAACAATTAAAATAATATCATTAACTTAATACACCCCAATATTAAATTAAAATAACTTACCTAAGAAAATAAAGTGCTCCCAAAATATTTATCTCATTTTCCCCACTAAAAGTTTAAATAAAAATAATCTCAATGAGGTAAAAGAATTATTTCCAAGGGAAATTAAAGTGAACCCATATCACCATTCAAAATTAAATTAAAATCTAAACCCCAACTCAATAAAAGAACTAATTTAAAATCCAAAATAAAAGTAAAGGGAATAAATTCCCTCACAAGTTAAACAATTATAAAATTTAAAATAAAAACCCTAAAAACTCTACATTTTAAAATTAGTTTTTTATGAGATAAGGAAAGCCCTAACCCTAAGAGTTTCTCATTTGTTTTCTTTCTCTATTTTGTTTTTCTTTCCTCCATTGTTTTCTCATCTTTTTTTTTTGTTCTTTGTTTCCTCATGAACCCTAAGTTTTTCTTCTTTCCCTCTAATTCTTTTTGTTGTTGTAGGTCTTAGGGCTTGGGTAGCCATGAGGATTTATACAAAGGTCTACATAAAAAAAATCTATCCCTTTTTTTTTTTAATATATTTTTCCTTTTTTTTTCTCTATTTAAATATGTCAATGAATCTCTGATGGCAGGTTGAACAAGATTTTACTGAGTGCATATATACACCCCAGGGCATATACATTATATATATATATACAATGCATATTTCACAACACAAGAGATGCAGTATGGGAGGCTGAGTGGCGGCCAAGGTGAAGGGCTACAAGGCAGAGGTAGTGGTGCGGGAAAGGCTATGTGAGAGTAAGGCGCAGTGCATTGTTGGAAGAAGGGAGTAGCGGCAGTGGTGGTAGGGGTTTCTACCCCGCTACCCAACAATCATCAAAAAGTGGAGTGTGGGGGTGGTGTAAGCCCCCCCGGTAGTCTGTAACATGGTACCGCCGGCAAAAGGTCATTAGGGTTTTTAAAAAACCCTAACAGAAATCTTCTCTAACACTTCTCTTTATATTTAAAATGTCTTCAATCTTTTTATTCTGCAATGAATATATGATGTATACACAGACAGATACAAATCTAATATTTAAATGATATTACATTGGATTATATATATATATAATTTTCTATAGTCTGCCCATCTAAAATGATAATTTATTATATTTAAAGGTTATTTTATTTGATAATATATATAGATAAACAAAAAGGTTTAAAACGCATTTAACAATATATAAATGTATATACTTCTGTGTAAAATCTAGCTAAGATAAAATATATAGAAATATGTATATATTTATATAGATATACACCAGTTTGTATATATATATAAATATATACATATGCATATATTTCTTACAAAAAAAAATACATGTCTAATAGAATATTAGAGAACTAATTTTGACAGTAATAATAAAATAGGGCATCTATATATATTTTTTAAATAGCAAGTAACATAAGAGATATATATTTTTTCTTTTTTGAACAGCCAGTAATATAAACACATATCTATTTTTATTAAACTACAATATTCATTATAACCCATACATCATAATTTTCAACAAAATAACTAGATATGCTCTAATTTCCATTCATAGAAATATTACAGCAGCTAGTTAAATAACTAACACATTTTTCCTTTTGAACAAAAATACTAATAAAATAATAAGCTAACATTTTTGTCATTAACAACACTAAGGGTAGTTATAACATACAACAAGGGTCAGGAGAAAACCATCCTCATAACAACAAAAATTACAATACAATGGCCTCATGGCCTTGGCTCTATGATAGCCAAAATTAACACAAACATAACATGAGAAAACTTTCTTCATTTAAGCTCCACTAACCTCAAATAAACTTGCAAAAATAAGACAAGGAGGGAAAACAAGCCACAAAGTACCACTCTCCTCCCTACCATAGACTCACTCATGAGTCACCCTCGAGTTTGGAGGTCATCCACACACACGGATCCTTCACTTCACAACACAACAAAACACAAAGACAAAGAAACATGAATAACACCCATGGTTTACACGAAACAAAGCTCATAGAAATGAGTTTGAAGGGGTAGGAGAGTGGACATCACTCAACTCAAAAGTGCCACTCCAAATATCTCAAAATTCAACTTTAACAAGGCCTCAAGCCAACACATTTATACCAAATCACACATATATCTCCATGGCTTTCAAGCCATTAAAAAAATGCTCATATTCACAACTTGCCCTCAAGGCCAAAATACAAAAACTAGGAGGTGACCTCGAGGAGGTTCACTCCTACCCCACCCCATGCATGTTGAACATTTTCTCTAAATAGAGAGGCTCTTACATACACCCAAAAAACCCCACAACAACAAAACACAAACAAACAATCATAATGCAACACACAGGTAAAGTAAAATACATAAGGAAAGACATCAAGCCTTGAATCCTACCTTAAATAGCCCAACAAGGAAGATAGTTGAAGAAGAGCCCTTCCAACTCCAGTTCCAAGTCCTTCCTCCAAAAATGCCTCCAAAAACTCTCTAACTCTCCCCAAATTTTTAAATAAAATAAAAATGTAATGAAATTAACAACCCTCTCCCTCTCTTCAAGAGGGATTAAAATAGGCTCTCCTCATGAGCCTTGAGGAATGGGAAGGTGACACATGTCACCTTCTCCTTCCTCCTCACATCCACTTGCAAGCTTATGGAATGTGGTGGTGACACATGTCACCCTCCTATTCTACCAAGTCTTGCCCCCTCCACTTGTCCTCTCTCACACATGTGGGAGAGAAAGGTGGAGCCAAAGAAGGATGTGGGTACCACAAGTACCCCAATCCTATCTTCCCATGAAAGTCCACAAAACCCTAAGGTACTCTCACTAATGTGAGAGAGCCTTGGAGTTGAGTCCTCCACAATTAGGGGTCTTGAAGACTCCCCTAGCCTTGGAAAGAGGTGTGGATAAGGTTGAGTGTTTGACCCAACCTTCCACTCCTTCCCAAACTTTCATTTTCGTCACTTTACTTCAAGGTGAAGTTTAAGTGACCAAATGGGAGTTATCCTAGGGTTAAACAAGCTCAAATGGTCCCTAGACCCTAGGGGTACAACCCAGGGTCACTTTTAACCCATTTTGAGCACCATAGGGTGAGTAAAATTCACATGAAAAGCGGTCACAAAAATAAAAACTCAGGAATGAAATCAATTAACATTACACCTTTACAACACCAATATACAATCAATTCAAAAAGGGTAGACCTAGCCCAAAAGACACCATATACAACATTACGAAAATTCATCAAGCATAACACAGTTGATCTTGGTTCCTCTTGGAACTAGATTATCTTAACACATGAATTCACAAAATGTGTGGGATGATCTCTGATTATCCATGGCTTGGTTAGAACACCTGTGCACTTAAAAAAAGATTAATCCAATCATGTATATCATAGCCAAAACAAGGAAAAACATACACTCACACCATCGCATAATCATATACACATCATAAAATCACATCATAATAGATTCATAATTTTGTATTTCTATAATTCATCTCATAATAAAATCGCATAAAAAATCCATAACATAATCTCATAACTAATATCACAAATAACATCATAATGTATATCACATGTCAAATCCTCATCAATGAATCAAAATCAGGATCTAGTGTCATCAAACATGCTAAGCATAATTAACCAAAATAAAAGCATATAGTCTAATAATTCTTTATATCGGGATCAATAGTCCCCAAAAGTGTAAAATGTGTCTCCAATAGTAATATGAAATGATCAAAATAAAGCGAGTGAAATAGTAGGCCTCATAGGCCTCGAGCTGGGGTTTAGGGGTTTTTTGCTTGTTTGGAGTTGCTTGTTAATTTTTTTTGTTAACCGACAAAAGAGAAAAATGACATTGTAAAACCCTAATTCTAGAAGCTTCCAAAAAGCTTGTTATAAGCGTCTGGGATGTATGTTACCAGTGGGATTTTGATATTGTATTGTATCATTTGCAGCAGTATTGAGTTGCAAGGATTGCTGGTTGTAATCAGTTTGATTTACTCAATAATAATATTAGACTCTCTATTGGTGGATGTAGCCCTAGTTTGGGTGAACTACATTAAAAATTGTCTTGTTGTTATTATTTATGTGTATTTTCATTCCTTTGTTTAATCTTTATTTGCATTTAATTGATATCTTCTGTATGTAATTCCTAACAAGTGGTATTAGAGTGGGTTGTGTTCGATTATCATCTATAGGAAGGTCTCATGGTTGAGTGGGAGTCTCATGGTTAAGTGGGAGCAATGGTGGATGAGGGTAAATTGAATGTAGATAAATTCAATGGGCAGAACTATCAGTTATGGAAGATGCAGATGGAGGATTATCTCTATTAGAAGGATTTATAGAGGCCATTATAAGGAATAACCAAGAAACTGACAACAATGACTGATGAGGATTGGAAACTTTTGGACAGAAAGGCACTATGAAACATTCAGTTGTGCTTGGCACCATCTGTGGCATTCAGTATAACATAAGCAAAGACAACAAATGAACTGATGAAATTTTTGGCTAAATTGTATGAAAAACCCTTAGCTTCAAATAAGATATTTCTCATGAAGTGTTTTTTTAATCTAAAAATGATTGAAGGTGGATCTGTGACAGATCATTTAAATGAGTTTAATACAATTAGCAGTCAGTTAACTTCTGTAAAAGTGAAATTTGATGAAGAGGTGAGGGCTCTCTTAGTTTTATGTTCTTTGCCAGAAAGATGGAATAGCTTAGTAATAGTTATAAGTAACTTTGTCTTTGGTTCAAATAATTTGAAATTTGATGATGTTGTTAGTGTTATCCTTAGTGAGGAAATGTGACAAAAAAGCTCAAGAGGGTCCACATTAGGTATTGTTTTGAATGCAGAAAGCAGGGGTAGATCAAGGGAGAGAGGAAAAGGTTTTGGAGGTCATGGGAAGACACGAGGAAAATCAAAGGACAAGAGGTCCCAATCTAGAGGACAGAAAGATTACTGGTACTGTGGGAAATTAGGTCATCTGAAAAAAATTGTTGGTCTCAGAATAATAAAGAAGGAGACAAACAAGAAGGCAATAAGGAGGCAAATGTGGTAAGTAATAAATCTGAAGATGATGCTTTGATTCTTTCCCTAGATAATGCTGATAATTCATGGGCCTCATTTCATGCTATGCCCCATAGAAATTATTTTCTTGATTATGTCCAAGGGGACTTTAGGCTAGTTTATTTGGGAATTTAACAAACATTGTCAGATTGTTGGAAATGGAAGAATTAAGTTTAAGTTATAGAATGGGAATCATTTGCTACTACAAGAGGTATGGCATGTTCTATGGCTAAGTAGGAATTTAATTTCAGTAGGATAGCTAGGTGATGAAGGTTGCACAGTTACTTTTAATGATAAAAATTGGAAGGTTTCAAGAGGTGTCTTAATAGTAGCAAAAGGTGTGAAGTAGGCACCTTATATCTTTGTAGAGGTCATACTGTTCCTTCTACTTTAGTTGTTGCAAAGAAAAAATAAACAGGTTCAGGAATAGTTGCTGCAGGTTCGCAAGAAGAGACTGAAATAGTTGTTGTAGGTTATGAGAAAACATTGTGGCATAATAGACTTGGGCATATGAGTGAAAAAGGTATGAAGATACTTCATTCTAAGAAAGTTTTACCACGTCTGAAATGTATTAATATGGATTTCTGTGAAAGTTGTGTGTATGGAAAACAAAAGAGAGTTAGTTTTCTCAAGGATGGGAAGCAAAAGAAAGATGAAAAGTTGGAACTTGTGCATACAAATGTATGGAGATTGGCTCAGGTATCTTCTCTTGGTGGCTCTCAATATTATGTTACATTCATAGATGATGCAACTAGGAAGGTTTAGATTTATTTCCTTAGATAGAGATCTGATGTATTTGAAATATTTAAGAAATAGAGAAGCTTGGTTGAGAATGAGACAGGTAAAAGATTAAAATGTTTTAGATTTGGTAGTGGTGGTGAGTATTACAACAAAGAATTTGAGGATTATTGTTCCTCTAATGGATTTCATAGGTAGAAAATGATTCTAGGGACTCCACAAAAAAATGGAGTGGCCGAGTACATGAATAGGACAATAATGGAGCATGCAAGGAGCATCAAATTGCATGTTAGGCTGCCTTTAAATATGTGGGTATAGGCTATTATAATGCTATATATTTAATTAATAGATGTCCTTCAGTTCCTTTGGGCTGTGGTATTCCAAAGAAAGCATGGACAGGTAAGAAGGTGAGTTATTCTTTTCTCCAAACATTCAGTTGTGAAGCATTTGCACATGTAGATTTCAAAAATAGAACCAAGCTGAATGCAAAATTAAAAAAGGTGTATCTTTGTTGGATATAGAATTGATGAATTTGGTTATAGGCTTTGGGATTTTGAAAATCTAAAAATAGTGAGAAGCAGGGATGTATTCAATGAGAAGGTGTTGTACAAAGATTAGTTGTAGTAAGATGAGAAGAAATAAAAGGATTTTGTGGTGCTGGATGTACTCTAGATAATTATGTTCTAGTAATTCCTCATGCTCTGCAACAACAACAAGAAATACCACAAACTCCAGTGAATGTTAGATGATCAACAAGGCTAAGTAGACCTCTTGAAAGGTTTTCTCCCTCTTTGTATTCTATTTTTTTTATAGATGCTGGTGAACTGGAAGGTTATGATGAAGCTATGCAAGTGGATACAAAGGCTTAGTGGGAGCTTGCAATGAAAGAAGAAATGGACTCCTTGCTGAAAAATCAGACTTGGGAATTATGCAAGTTGCCTGCATGTAAAAAGGTTTTACCAAACAAATGGGTTTATAGGTTGAAAGAGGAAGCTGGAGGTAAGAACGGATTTAAAGCTAGGTTAGTTGTAAAAGGATTTGCACAGAAAAAAGGCATTGATTTTGATGAGATTTTTTCTCCGGTTGTTAAGATGACTTCTATTCATACTGTTTTAAGTATTGTGGCTATTGAAGATTTGCATTTGGAACAACTAGATGTGAAAACTGCCTTTCTCCATGGTGATTTGGAGGAGGAGATATATATGGAACATGCCCAAGGATTTGAGGTCATAGGTAAGGAGAAATTGGTGTACAGATTGAAAAAAAGTTTGTATGGCTTGAAACAAACACCTCAGTAATGGTACTTAAAATTTGGTAGTTTTATAGCTGAGCAAGGCTACAACAAGTCTAATTTAGACCATTGTGTTTATTTTAAGAGGTTGGATAATGACAACTACATTATTTTATGTTTATATGTTGATGACATGTTTGTAGCAGGGTCTAACATGGATCACATAAGTGAGTTAAAACAATAGTTAGTAAAATCATTTTCTATGAAGGATTTGGGGGAAACAAAACACATCCTTGGTATGAGAATTTGCAGAGATAGGAAGGATAGGAAATTGAATCTATCTCAGACTGATTATGTTGAAAAGGTGTTGTAGAGATTCCATTTGCAGAATGCAAAAGATGTCAACACACCTTTGCCCAACCATTTGAAATTGACTAAGGAGATGTGTCCAAAGACATAAGAGGAGGCAACCAAAATGTCCAAGGTACTATCAGCTTCAACTGTAGGAAGTTTAATGCATGCCATGGTATGCATGAGATCGAATATTGCACGTGTTGTAGGAGTTGTAGGCAGGTATATGAGTAATCTTAGATTGGAGCATTGTAGTAAAATGGATTCTCAGGTATTTGAGAGGTACATCCAATAAACATTTATGTTTTAGGGGCTCTAATACGGATTTATCAGGCTATGTGGACTTAGATTTAGTAGGGGATATTGATACCAGGCAGAGTACTATAGGTTATGTCTTTACTGTAGGTAGGACAATGGTGAGTTGGATCTCAAGGTTGCAAAAGGTGGTTGCTTTATCCACTACAGAGGCAGAATATGTAGCTACAATAGAGGCAAGCAAGGAGATGATATGGCTGCAATTTTTTATGGAAGAATTGGGCAAACAACAGGCTAATACTTATTTATTTATGGATAGCTAGAGTGCTATACATATTGCAAAGAATTCTTCCTTGCATTCAAAGAACAAAGACATACAGCTGAGGTATCACTTCATCCGGTCAGTGTTGGAGGATGGATGATTAAGGTTGGAAAAGGTAAATACAGATGAAAATCCAGCAAACATGTTTATGAAGGTGGTGACAAGAGAGAAGCTAAGCTGCTCTTCAGTTTTGGTTGGCCTTAAAGATTGAAAGCAAGAAAATTAGAACAATAGAGTCCAGGGTGCTTATTTCTAGTGGGAGTTGCATGCGTAGCGGCGTCATCCAGGATCAGTCTCCAAGTGGGAGATTGTTGGTATGTGGTGACTGATCATGCAAGTACCCTACACTCATAACGTATCCTTGCCAGGGTTCCTAGGTGGTAGCCCTTGAGAGCGGGGGTTCAGGGGTGGCAGCTCTTGAAAAAAATTTTCCCTATTTTTTGCCCGTTCAGAGTCAGTTAAATTTTTTTTGTTAACTGACAAAAGATAAAAAATGACATTGTAAAAGCCTAATTCTAGAAGCTTCCAAAAAGCTTGTTATAAGTGGCTAGGATGTATGTTGTGGATGGGATTTTGATATTGTATTGTAGCATTTGCAGCAGTATTGAGTTGCAAGGATTGCCGGTTGTAATCAGTTTGATTTACTAGATAATAATATTGGACTCTTTGTTGGTGGATGTAGCCCAATTTTGGGTGAACCACATTAAAAATTGTCTCTTGCTGTTATTATTTCTATGTATTTTTATTCATTTGTTTAATCTTTATTTGCATTTAATTGATATCTTCTGCATGCAATTCCTATCACATATAAACCATAAAAAGGTCAGACATGTTATGATAGACTTGGGCACGGATGTGAACATGATTACTAAGAGGCTATGGGAACAACTAGGAAAACCTAGGTTGACTGAAACTCCTTATAACATCACTTTGGCAGATGGATCTAGTATGGGAACACTTGGAACTTGGAAACAAGTTGAAGTAAACCTAATGGGGGTAAAACAAGTCATAGAATTTGTTGTTGTAGCCATGAAAGAACAAGGTGATTCATTCAATGGATTACTAGGGTCGAGATGGTTCATTGATGCAAATGGTATTGTTGACTTCTACAAAGAGGAATTATCTTTTGTAGATAACAATAAAATTGTATACATACCTTTGGGAGAAACCATGGAAGAAGCATACATTGAAGAATCTACTTATGCAAAAGGTATTTATGACTATCCTAAGAATATATATTCAATCTCAAAGTTAGGTATGAATGAGATAGTAGAAGAGTCTAATTCAGAGGGGGAGATAGAAGCAAAATATCATAATTATAGTACTAATAGTGAGAAAGTACTAGAGGCATGGATAAGAAATGAATCAAAGCTTAGAACTTGAAGAATGATCATGTTTAGGAGGATATTTATGCTTTGAACTAATACGGAAAACTGACCACAAACCTCTGCATTAAATGAGAATCCATTGTAGAACACATACGGCATCTATAAAGAGTCAAATATAAGTAAATATTGGTTATCTTGACAAATAAAACATATTATGTGAGGCATATCACCATCAAACTTCCTAAGTCTTCAGGAGTACAAGACCTACAAATATACTTGATAGAGATGGAAATTTTTTTTATAGATGAGCACATGAGACTAGAAGCAGTACATCATACATTAGTATGCGATGTGACAAATTGGTGGAACACTCATAAAAATACAATTAAACGCTAGACAATATTCAAGATTCTCATCAAGAAAAGATATCTATCGGAGGAAGGAGAACATAAAATCATACCCAAATGTGAGGGATAGATCCCATTGTAGGAGCATTTAACCATCTATATAATAGTATGGGAAGGTAGAAAGGAGTACAACAAGATTCTATACACCCATCTATTCTATTGGACACTGTAACCAATAGCACAAACTTGGTATATAAACCAAGAAAGGAGAAAAGAAACCTAAAATTGGGATGAGATATAAAATGACTTTGTGCACACATTTTCCTTTTACAATCCAGACAAATACATACATACCGCACCCCTAAAAATGAAGGAGATAATCTTCCAAAAAATTACAAAGGAAGACAGATAAGAACCGAAACAAAGTACACCACCACCTAGAACTAAAGGTATATGGAAACTTATAGAGTGGATAGACAAACAATCAAAACACACTAGTCAAAAATGCTATAAGACTACAAAAATGGATGATGAGGGTACAAATGACTTAGAAATAAATGTTCAATAAGGAGAAAGGGAACCATAACTACTAATTGAACCTAAGGAGAAATACTATAATAAATCTATCAAACTTAGGGAAGAAAACATTGCAAAATAAGGAGACCCTAAGCTAGCAAAAATAAGAGATTATTGGGATGATAAAGTAGTAGCACAAGTTGTTGGTGTTGGAAATAAGCCACACCCAGACCGACAATGGACTAGTCCAAGAGGGGCCAGTAGCTCAGTGGTAGAGCACTCTAGCAGTGATGGAAGATCCTAGGTTCGAGTCCTAGCTGGTCCATGTCTCAACATGGTATCTGAGCCAGGCCCAGGCTAGGAGCCCCAAGCACATGAGAGGTGTGGCTTAAGGGGGGGTGTTGGTGTTGGAAATAAGCCACACCCAGATTGATGATGGAATGGTACAAGAGGGGCTAGTAGCTCAATGGTAGAGCACTCCATCAGTGATGGAAGGTCCTAGGTTTCGAGTCCTAGCTGGTCCATGTCTCAACACAAGTAACTAAAATTCTTTCTGAATTTGAGGATTTATTTCTAAAGACATTCATTGAAATGAAGGGAGTCAAGGAAGAGGTAGGTATGATGAAAATTCAATTAAAAGAAGGAACTAAACCTGTAAGGAAAAGACCATACAGGCTAGACCCAAATATGAAGAAGAAGGTCAAAGTGGAGACTGATAAAATGTTAGCAACAAGAATTATAAAACTAGTGGAAGAAGTAGATTGGATTAGTCCAATGATAGTCTAGAATAAGAAGTTAGGAGAAATAAGGATATGTGGGGATTATAGGGAACTAAACAAAGCTTGTATTCATGATCCATTTCCAACACCATTTACAGAAGAGATCCTAGAATTAGTAGCTGGGAGAAATTTATTTATTTACTGACGGGTTCTTTGCTTACCATCAAGTGAAAATTAGAGAGGAGGATCAACCAAAAACAACATTTGCCTCAGAACTTGGATCATAAATGTATATGTTGATGACCTTTGGATTAAAGAATGCACCTACAATATTTAGCAAAATCATGGTAAATTCATTTAAGGAATTTATACATAATTTCTTAGAGGTCTATTTGGATGATTTGATGATATATGGATTGGTAAAAGACCATACAAAAACCTTAAGGATGATGCTGAATAAGTGCATAAGCCTAACAATATCATTAAACTTAAAGAAATGTACTTTTACGGTACCATTTGGGACTTTTTTAGGCCATATTATGTGTAAAGAAGGTTTGATGGTAGAACCTTTAAAAATATTTTTGATCCTTACATTACCAGTACCAAAAACAACCATAGAGATGAAAACTTTGTTGGGATATATTGGATATCACTGTAAATTCATTAGAGGATATACGCCAATAATAACACGTCTTGAGAAACTATTAAAGAAGAAAAATGATAAAAATATTGAGTGGAATGATCAATGTCAAACTTCCTTTGATATATTAAAACAAAAAATTGCAGAGGATCCTATTTTGATATTTCCTAATTGGAACATTTTATTTCATGTTCTTGTGGACTCGTTAGGAATAATAATAGGTGTGATACTAGCCCAACCCAAGGGAACAAAAGATCATGTAGCATTTGCTAGTAGGAAACTATCCAAGGCTGAAAAAAACTATACTACAACAAAGAGGGAAGCCCTAACAATGATGTATGCATTACAAAAGTTTAGGCATTACCTCTTATCTTCACCTTTCATTTTCTATACTGATCAGGAGCCACCAAAATATGTACTAAATAAACCATTTATCCAAAGAAGAATCTATTGCTAGTTGTTATTATTCCAAGAATTTGAGTTTACCATAATGGTAAAATAGGGTAAGCATAATCAGGGACCTGAGTACTTGCCCATGATTGAAATAGGAGATGAACTGGAAAGTCAATAAGAACCTCTTGGTGCAAACCTGTTTAGGGTTAAGGTGATACTAGAGGAATTGAAAGACATAGCCTACTTACTAGCCACAGGAGGATTCCCAGTAGATATGTCTCCACAAGAAAAATAAATCCTAATGCGGAAGGCTTTTGCACATACATTAATAGAAGAGGAATTGCATATTAGAGGAAGAGATGATATAATAAGGAGAATTATCTATGAACATGAAAGGGAGACAATATTAACAGAAGCACATGAAGGTGTAGCAGGAGGCCACAACTCTAGAGAACTTATTGCAAGGAAGATATAGTTAATAGGCTTATGGTGGCCCACATTATTTCAAGATGTAAAAAGGTATGTAAAGCACTGTGATATATGTCAATGCATAGGAAGACCTATTGCAAAAGTTCAAATTAGGCAATTGACTTCATTGGGCCTATAGACCCACTTGCTAAGCAGTCAAAAGTAAGACATATCATAATAGGAGTAGAATACCTCACAAAGTGGGCATAAGCTCAACCAACTAAAGCCTATACCACCAAAAAAATTCCTATATGAAAGCATAATAACTAGATTTGGTTGTCCATTGAGCATAACAAGTGATCAAGGCAAACACTTTGTGAATACCATGATTGCAGAGCTACTACAAAACTTCATGATAGCACATAATAAAAGTCCACCTTATCATCCACAAGCAAATGATGCAAGTGAATCTTTGAATAAGATCATTGGAAAAACACTAACAAAGATGTGCAATGGGAATAGAATAGATTGGGACCTAAAAATACCCGTGGTACTTTGGGCCTATGACACAACCTATAAAAAGACTACAAACTTCACACCATATGAGCTAGTATATGGAATGGATGCCACAATACCGGTACACTTCATACTACCAAATTTTTGTACCGCATTGACTTTGAGGCTAAATGAGGAGGAATCCTTAGTACAGAGGATTGATGAACTAGAAGAAATGCATAAAAATAGATTAATGGCGGCATATAATATGAATTTGGAGAGGAAGCACCCAAAAGCATGGCACGATAGAAACTTGCAGTAGAAAATCTTCAAAGAAGGTGATTTGGTACTACTGTATGATAGTAAATTCAAAAACTAGGGCAAATTGAAGGTAAGATGGTTAGGACCATACTATATAGATGAATTTTCAACGTTTGAAGTAGTGAAACTAAGGGACTTGGAAGGAAAATTATCAGTTAGTTACATGAATGGAGATAAATTTAAACAATATTGTCAATCTCTAGGATAATATGGATTAATGCGGATAAATCATAACATGTATCATATTATAACATATTGTACTATAAACTAACAATTAGTAGCTTAACAACAATCAATGGTTACAAAAGACTATGAAAAGCAAAACAGATAGATGCAACAAATGCATAAAGTTTCTATTAGGGTTATATAAACCCTAATCGTTAAGTCAACTCCTCATTTGAATAAGAATTTGAAAATTTGAGCTCTGAAGTGGAAAAAGCTATGAAGTGATTAAACCCTAGCTGTCAGGCCAAGAAAAAAAGAAAAAATGGCCACATTAGTACTAATTGATGTTACAGAGAAGCCTAGGCCTAAATACAAGAAATACCCCTACAAGGCAATGGAAATCAATAAAGAAGGAGCATTCTCTAGAGTAACGACAAATGTTGTATGTACAAAATATGTGAGGAAATACATTCATGCTACAATCTCTGAGATAGATCACATGAAATTTGAAGAATTTAGGGACATGTTGCTAGATGATACAAGATATTCACTAGAATATCAAAATATTGCAAGTAAGAAGAGCCTCGATATTTGGAAAGACTACCTAGACTTCAGGGACACGCATGAATGGGTTAGAATTGTGCTCAGTAGAATTCATGATGAATTCATAGACCTGGACAAACCCTACTATATTACCAAGGAGGCAATTAGGGTGGTAACATGGCTTAGCTCAACTAGATCGATGCTCACAATGAAAGCAATTAAGAATGACAAAGTAATGTACCTCACAGCTTGGGGAAAAACTAGATGGTCATAGTCTAATCATCAAAGACATAATATATCCAAGGGTCAGGTACGTGACAATGGAGATAGCCTACAAAATCTACTATACAAATAGAGAGGGATTTGCCACTGCTATTGCAATCCACACTACCTACCAAATGGTGAATGAAGGAAAAGGCTTCAACCTTTATGAAGTAATGCAAGAACAATTGTTGGAGAATTTGAAGAGAACTAAGGAGTAAAATTATAACTTTTGATATGGAACCTTGATCATTTTCTTTGCATTTTAATTTTTAAATGAGCTAGCGGGGTTTAAGGGGAAAGTATGGAAACAATATCTAATAGTAGTGACACAAATAAAACAACATATTTAAGACAATTCAGTGATACAAAATCATTTAGTACTGAAGATGAAGGAAAGATGAAGACCAAATAACCATGAAAGAAAATCAAAACAAGAGATTTATACCTTCAAGTCTTCAAATCTCCCTTTCTCCTTGATAAGGTGGAGGAGATTGATGTACCCAAGTCAACTCCTAGCTTTACCCAAGCATAAAAGTATGTAGATTTCTCAATAAATTTCAACACAACATGGATTTGGCAAGGATTTGGCTTTGCAAATGGATAGAGATTTTAGAATAATGTGGATACAAATGAGATGAGATGTAAATTGCTTGGGATAAGCTTTTATTTATAGGCATTTTGGAGAGGATTTGAGATCAAGGGTGGAGATTGAAAGTTGAAATCCAAGGGTGGAGATGAAGAGATGATATTGATGACTAAGATTTAATCAACAAAAATGGAGGGTTGTGATTATTTTTGAATTTTAAATTAACCTTGGGAAGGCTTTGCATTAATGAGGATTAAGACTTGTGAGTGAATACAAAATTGATTTTTGTGAGAGAAGATGGAATTAAAAATTAGGGTTTATTGGTGAATGAGATGACATGTGACACATGCATTTATTTGGCAAAGACATGTGAGCTATTTTTATTAAAAAGAGCTCTTACATGAAAGAAGAAAGATGATTTGGAAGAGTCATGTGACTCCTTTGAATAGAAAATTGTTTTTATTCAAAGGGTGTGGGTGGATGGGTTAGTGAGGGTTTAAGGCTAATTAATTAAGTGTTTAACTTAATTAATGTGGCTGTTGGAAATTAGTGAGGGGGTTATTTGGAGGTTAGAATTAATTAAGGGTTTACTTAATTAATTTGGGTCTAGGGGCTAGGTACGGTATAATAGCTAATTAAATAATTGTTGTTTATTTAATTAGGCTAGGTTTAGGTCATAGGCTAGGGAAGATTAATTAAATAAGTATGTTTTATTTAATTGATCTAGGTTAGGAGGTGAGAAAAATTAATCAAATAAATATTAGGCTATTTATTTAATTAATTATGGATGATGTCTAAGGTACAATAATAAACTAATTAAATTAATTTATCACAAAATAATTGGTGATGAATTAGCTAAGGATGAATGGCTCATGATTAATTAATTAAATAAATTGAATTTTAATTTAATTAATTGGGTGGAAGGGATAATTAGTAATGCAGGGATGCGGGAAAGTGGCTTAAGACACTTTCATGTGTCTACATTTTTCTCCTCTTCGATGTGGTGTCATGATCGAGTGGGAATGACGTTAGGTCAAAGTATTTATTTTGCTCCAGTTGACAAGAGGAATAGAAATGGATGAGGGATGCCCCCTCAAGAGATTGGGTGAAAAATTAATTTTAGTGACTGAACTCTCAAAAAGTAGAAAATGGTGAAAAAGAGGTTCAAGACAAGAAACAAGGTTGATAGAAGAAAAAATCAGTCAAAATAGATAAGATTTGTGGCATGAGGAGAAGGAATGGTGAATTAAGGCTTATGTGGTAGCTATATATAGGTCAAAGTAGGCCCAACATGCCACATTTGCACACCTAATCTTGTTGAGTTGGATAGAGAAGAGCGAGAGAAATATCACAACCATCTTTTCCACATGAGGAGCACTGATCTGAGCGAGTCTAGGAGTACCAAAGATTTCCTATAGCTGACGCACGGGTATGTTGGCTAACCCTACTTTGTCATTTCTCAGGTTTTGGGCATTTATGGGGCTTGAAAGGGGTAGGTTAGGTGGTTTAGCACCAGTGCGTAGCCATGAAGTGCATTAGGTTGACGGTTTATCACCTTAGGCTAGATTAGTGCAAATGAGTTGAATGAAGGGGGTGCTAGTTTAAGCGCCAAAGGTCAATGGATTGGTGTAATCATCTCGATTAGCATCGAGATTATGGGGAGTTTAGTGCAATTGTCTTAATTAGTGCGTACCCTTAGGTATTAGTGCAATCATCTCGATTGGCACATACCCCTAGGTATTAGCGCAATCATCTTGATTAAAGCAAAGGGTTAATGAATTAGCACAAATGGCTAGATTAGTGTTGAGCCATAGGATTTTAGGATTAAATCCAAGTGAATTAGTACCTGGAGTTGGGGAGATAGTGCAATCATCTTGATTAGCAAAAAAGGTAAATGGTTTAGCACAAATGTTTGCATTAGCACTAGGGGTTACTGTATTAGCACATTTGCATTATTTTGTGGAAAAAGGATTAATTTTGTGTGATTTCTTGGATGCAAGTTAACCTACGGGCTATACAATCGCAAGAGCGGCAACCACTAGTGATGTTGTATAGAGATAGGTTGACACAGGCAGAGTAGAACCACATGCGAGTAGTTAGGCCCTGGTTTGTTTTAGAGATGCCTCAATTGAGGGCACATCGAGCTATGATGACACCTCTAGTGGAGCATTGGAGCAGCGAGACCTATTCATTTTTGCTTCCCATTGGATGAGATGATTATCACCATTGAGGATGTGTGGAGGATCCTATAGATCCCCATTTGGGGTAAGTGGGTGGAGTATTATATAGCAACGGGATTGGTGGCACTTGAGTGGGTATTTGCCATGGCACAAGTGGTGATAGATCATGACTATCGAGAGATGTTATGGGATGCAACTCTTAGTGGACATCTGAGTGATTTTGTGTTGTATTTATGTGTACTAATTGTTGGAGTACTAATGTCTGATCGATGCTCTTGGGGGTTTCCCGTGAGATGGGGAGACTGTATAGAGAAGATGGTGGCTCGTAGTGTAGTGTACGCATGGGGGCCATGCTTATTGGCCCAACTATATCATGAGATGCACATGGTTGTCTAACGACATGGGGCCAACTTGAGTTGTGGGGCTATACTTCTCCACATGTGGGAGTGGGAGCATATTATTGTCACGAGGCCAGTATGTCTACATGTGAGGCCTCAGTTTCAGCCTTATGTTATGGATTATACTAGTACTCTATGACATCGGTAGTTGCGGAGCATGTGATTCTAGCAACAAGTGATAAATGAGCTGACAGGAGTGACATGACAACCCTACATAGGGTGTGAGGACTGGTTAGTTGATGATCTACATCTTGCATTGTTCAGTAGCCACTTTACCTCATAGGGATGACTGCTCACATTTTGGATCAATACATTCCATCTTGGGTACTTCATTAGTTCAGGTTGTGGTAGGATGTTCCGCAGGTGACAACCATTTTTGCTCAGGTGTGATGAGATCATCCATTGTGGCTGCCAAAGTTGGATTCTGCTATGGTGATCATATATTTTGATGGTTTAGTAATAGTGGATTGGGACTAACATTATGTATTTGTGGATGTAGGCACCACTCCAGCATATGATGCTTATTGAGCACATGTGAGGCTATTATGAATGATTATCCTAGCAGATCGGCTAGGTGCCAATGAGGAGAAGTGCATCAAGGAGGAGGATGTAGAGGATGAGGGTGATAAAGATGGAGATGATATGGAGGGAGAGGTAGGGGGACTATCCATCTTTTGGTAGCAGTTGTGGTGGGAGCTACAGGCTCTTCAACTGTAGGTCCATCTAGTTTTGGGTGTTGAGTGCGACAAAGGGTAGAGGGTGAGGAGGATATATATACCATAAGGGCTCAGGTGGCAAGCCTAGAGGATTAAGTTTTCCAGTTTCATGCAAATCTAGATATGACTCACGCGAAGAGAGATAGTGCTCAAGATGAGGTACAAAGGCTACATGGATTATTGGATGAAGGAGTTGGAGGGGGGATGGAGGAGGTGATGGGGTTGAGCTAGCATAGTTGAGTATAGAGCATGATAGATTGAGGGTGCAGAGGTAGAGTGCTGAGGTGATGTAGCAATGGGATGAGGCATAGGTATCCTAGCTATAGCAACAAGTCACCTAGTTACAAGGGATGGTCACTAGCATAGGGATGGCTTAGATGTGGATGGACTATATTTGGATTCAGGATAAGTTAGCTTATAAGAGGAGCCAGGGAGAGTACTATTATGGTGCATATTAGATAGCTGTGCCAACTGATTAGAGGGTGGCTAGTTACAGTCAATAAAGTCACTTAGGGGTTAGCAGATTAGTGAGGACTTGGGCACCATTAGTGATAGGAACAACTAGGCAGTCACCTTCTACTATGCCTCCACCAGTGATGACAACAAGGACCACAGGGGTGGGGCCATCCATAACATCATAGGGATCTCCACCTCATTCTCCCACTCCTCATTTTACATATGCCTTCGGGCTTTTTGATGTGTGTATTATAGTCTTTTGGGCCCATTTTGTATCATGACCATTATGTGATGTACATGGATATTGATATGGATTTATATGAGATGATGATTTTGGTGGCTTTATTGATGTGTTTATGGATGCATATGGATAGCTTTATGATTTTATGCATATGGATGTTTATGGTTTTATGGATGTTTATGGATGTCTATGATGTTTTATGATATGATGGTTATGGATGGGTGTATTATGTTGTTTTATGGATTTATGGTAAATGTATGGATGTTTGTTTATGCTTATGGATGTTTTATGATTATGATGTGGATTATGCTATGGATTATGATGTCATGTGATGATGCTAATGTTATGATTATGATGAATTATGATGTGATTATGATGTTATGATGTGATGTGGATTATGATGTGATGTGATGATGCTAATGCTATGATTATGATGGATTATGATGTGATTATGATGTTATGATGTGATGTGGATTATGGTTTTATGTATTATGGATTAATGGTTATGGATTATGGTAAATGGATTTCGATATGGATGACATGTGATGATTTATTATTTATATGATGCATTATGGGATGGTGTATGGATGTTTATTATGTGATGGTTATGGGTATGGATTTATGGATTCAATGGATTATTGTTTATGCATTATGGATGATGCTATATTTGGATAATACTATGATGATGTGATATGGTGATGATTATGATATGATTTATGATCTAATGATGATGCTATATATGTAGGATGGAGGATTCTGGTCATGATACATGTGATGTTAGAGCCATTTTTAGGGGTTGGGGATGTAGGGTTAGTGGATAGTTGGGGGGTAGATTAGGGATGGTGTATTCTCAGTCAGTTTATGCACATTGTGATATAAAGTCACTTTTTGGCTTGGGTAGGTTAGGATTGGATGGTTATGGGATGAGTTTGTTAGGGTAGGGGAAATGTTTAGGTCTTTTTCGTCATTAATGCAAAGCCAAGGTGACATTATTTCTATAAGAACCACATGGTTTGATGGATGGGAGATGATAGTTTATCAGGGGATGGGGGGATTTGGGGTGGGTATTGTGCTAATATCTTTTGAGCAATCCTAAGTTTTATTATAGCAAGGAGGATATTTTCACCAAGGTATATAACGAGGGTTGTTGCAATCCTCATCATTTAATTTTAATAAATATCAATCCAAGGTGGTGTCCATGGCTATATGCAAAAGGGAGAAGGAATAACTTACATGGCAGTCTTTTCTACAGAAGGGATTTGACAATAATTGTATGAAACAAATTGGGTTTAACTCTGTTGGAAAAAATAATTTAATCTAAGGAAAACAATAACTTGAGCAGTTGATCTAATTCTGGAATAAAGGAACAACTAAAGGAATTCTGAATAAACAAATTGCATAACAACAAAGCAACTAAACAAACTAAGAAATGTAGTCTCTACCCTTCAGTTGGAGAGGGCCCTTGCTCCTTCCTCCAGAGAGACTAATCAATTCTAGCAATCAGGAAATGGGTAGAACAACTTTCTTTATTCAAAAATCTTCAAGATCCAAAATACATGCTTGCTGTAAAAAAATAGAGTTCTTCTTTCCTTCAATGAATTCTTTTACAACTTCCTCCCCTCTATTCTATGCCATAGTTCTTTATATATAACTATGGTTATTAAATTCTAATTGAGAGTCTCTCTAGAGTAGAGAACTTATTCATGCAGCTAACTAAACTTATTTATCTAGTTAACTAAACTTATTCATTTAGTTAACTGATTATACAATTGCTGATTACAAGGCAAAACATGTAGTCTTTTAGAAAGACATGCAATGACACTAAGTTTGTATTCTTTGCATGGAATAATTACTCATAATTAGATCCATTAGTTTAGGAGTAATTATAGTCAATCTATCCTTCAGAAAATCTCGAAGTGTGTGTTGGTAGATTGGAGGAATTCGCATCAACTTCATAAAGTATTTCTGGAACATCTCCGGAGCTTGTGGAATAGTCAACTTCTGACATAAACTGCTCAATTAATTTACTAGATCTCCTTAACTTATTTCTAGGTTTTGATCCCCTAACTTTCATCTTTCCATATCATTTTTAATTTCCAAATTCCATTAAGAAACATGAGAGATATCGCAGTTTTACTGAAACTAGTTTCCTTGACTTTTCTGTTCTGCATCTTCACACTCTGTAACAGTCAACTTATATCATTAAACATTTATTCATTTTAATGAATCTCATCAAAATGCCTTCATATATTTGTTCCTCTCTCTCTAAGCTTTTTGGATCATTTTTAAATTCTAATTTTCATTAAGAAATGAGTGAGATATTGCAATTTTACTAAAACTACCTTTTTTGACTTCTGCATCTCTAGTGCTCTGTGCATCTCTGGCGCTTTGTACATCTCCAGAGCTCTGTCCATCTCCAGTGCTCTATCCATCCTTGGTGCTCTATGCATCTTTAGAGCTCTGTCAATCTCTAGAGCTCTGTCCATCTTCAGCACTCTGTGCATCTCCGGAGCACTGTCCATCTCCAGAGCTCTGTCCATCTCTGATGCTCTATGCATCTCTGGAGCTCTGTGCATCTCCAGTGTTCTATCCATCTCTGGTGCTCTATCCATCTCTGGAGCTCTATGCATCTTTGGAGCTCTGCAACTCTACAACTTAACATAAAATAGACTTTCTCTTCACTTTATTGATAAAATAATTGCTGATCTCAAAGTGAACATGTAATATCAAGATAAACTCATGCATGACATTGATCGTTGTATTTAGACAAGTTTATTTGATATTTAGCTACAAATCTCCAAACCCATACTCAAGTGCACTTCAAAAATTGATTTAATGAAGAGAAAATATATGCTTTTATTTGACTAAAGATGAGACACTTTATGGTCTCATCATCTCCCCCACACTTAAGAAGTTGCAGGTCCTCCTGCACTTCATAATCATCTTTTTGAGGTAACCTCTTTGCTTTTATTGCAGTTGCTCTGGAGATGCTTTATAGTTGTTGTTTTGGTGTTCTCTGGAGTAGTTGTTCTAATGATCTTTGGATTTACCATTCTGATAATCTTTGGAACTCATACCCTATTGTGCATTTGCAAATCTGATACCATGTTGATCCTTGGAGTTGGTGCTTGCTGTTCATCTCTGGAGCTAATACTTTGCTGATCTCCGGAGCTAATACTCTGCTGATCTCTAGAGCTATTGTTCTATTGATCTCCAGAGCTGATACCTTTCTATCCATCTTAGTCTTCCATGTGACCATCATGCACTAATTGGTTCTCCATATTTTAGCCCATGTTTTGCATGATGCATGCAAAGAGGTCTTCAACTCCTTCAAATGCCAAAATATCTGCAAGAGTTCTTGGAAGCAACAAATTGTATAGAAAAGCATGTGCAAAGCACTTATTTGTAGAAAAGAAACCTACCCTAACCTACTCTACTTAGTGACGTAGAGATAAGTTACACAAAACCATTAACTGGTTGGGGAAAATAACTTCCTTTTCTCAAATTATGGATCCATGCATTTAACTTTCTAAAAGAAAAGGAAAACCCCGAGAAGAAGATGACTAAAAATTTGAACTTTGATGCTTCACTTTCCTCTGAAATAATAACCTCCTCCATAATTTCTAACTCTAGTACATGCATGGGCTGATTAGAGAGATCGTGCAACCCTTCCTTACATTCTGATGCATGCATGATTAGAGACAGCTCCTTGCTACTCATGGGCTGATTAGAGAGATCTTGAAACCCTTCCTCATATTCTGGTACATGCATGATTAGAGGCAGCTCCTTGTTGTTCTTCAAATATCTGATTGGGCAGCCCTCCTTGGACTTTGAAGGCATCCAAATAATACTCTACCATACAAGCTCCTCCAGCGGAGACAAGATTTCTTCATTATACTCGTTACCAATTGCAAGCAATAGGGCATCAATGTCTCCTTCTAAAATGCATTTTTCCTTGCTAGACATTGGAGTCATGGTCATCCAATTGAAGAGGTTGCACAAAAGCTGAAATTATAGAACAATAAGATTTTTTACCTTCTTTGCATGCAAGAACCTTATGATTTGGATCTATTGTTTGCAAAGGTTTTTGGCATACAGATCTCTTTTAAGGAACTTCTTTTATCTACCTAGACTTCAAAAAAATAAATCTAAAAAGGCTACCAAACCAATTTTCCCCTCTTTTTGACCTATTGTCACCAGATCAACAACAACTCCCTAATGACACCTATCCCCGACAACGGCACCAAAAATAATGAGGGTCGTTGCAGTCCTCATCATTTAATTTTAATAAATATAAATCCAAGGTGGTGTCCATGGCTGTATGCAAAAGGGAGAAGGAATAACTTGCATGGTAGTCTTTTATACCGAAGGGATTTGACAATAATTGCATGAAACAAACTAGGTTTAACTCTGCTAGAAAAAATAATTTAATCTAAGGAAAGCAATAACTTGAGTAGCTGATCTAATTCTAGAATAAAGGAACAACTAAAGGAATTCTGAATAAACAAATTGCATAACAATAAAGCAACTAAACAAACTAAGAAATGTAGTCTCTGCCCTTTAGTTGGAGTGGGCCCTTGCTCCTTCCTCCAGAGAGACTAATCAATTCCAGCAATCAGCAAATGGGTAGAACAACTTTCTTTATTTAAAAATCTTCAAGATCCAAAATACATGCTTGCTGTAAAAAAATAGAGTTCTTCTTTCCTTCAATGAATTCTTTTACAACTTCCTCCCCTCTATTCTACGCCATAGTTCTTTATATATAACTATGGTTATTAAATTCTAATTGAGAGTCTCTCTAGAGTAGAGAACTTATTCATGCAGCTAACTAAACTTATTTATCTAGTTAACTAAACTTATTCATTTAGTTAACTGATTATACAATTGCTGATTATAAGGAAAAACATGCAGTCTTTTAGAAAGACATGCAATGACACTAAGTTTGTATTCTTTGCATGGAATAATTACTCATAATTAGATCCATTAATTTAAGAGTAATTATAGTCAATCTATCCTTCAGAAAATTCAGTGTGTGTTGGTAGATTGGAAGAATTCGCATCAACTTCATAAAGTATTTCTGGAACATCTCCGAAGCTTATGGAACAGTCAACTTCTGTCATAAACTTCTCAATTAATTTACCAGATCTCCTCAAATGATTTCTAGGTTTTGCTCCCCTAACATTCATCTTTCCATATCATTTTGAATTTCTAAATTCCAGGAAGAAATGAGAGACATATCATAGTTTTACTGAAACTAGTTTTCTTGACTTTTCTGTTCTGCATCTTCACGCTCTGTAACAGTCAACTTATATCATTAATTATTTATTCATTTTAATGAATATCATCAAAATACCTTCATACATTTTTCCTCTCTCTTTAAGCTTTCTGGATCATTTTGAAATTCTAATTTTCGTTAAGAAATGAGTGAGATATTACAATTTTATTGAAACTGCCTTTTTTGACTTCTGCAACTCCGATGCTCTGTGCATCTCTAGTGCTCTGTGCATCTCTGGAGCTTTGTCCATCTCTGGTGCTCTACCCATCTTTGACACCCTATGTATCTTCAAAGCTTTGTCTATCTTCAGCGCTCTATGCATCTCTGGAGCTCTATCCATCTCCGGAGCTCTGTCCATCTTCGGTGCTCTTTGCATCTCCGGAGCTTTGTGCATCTCCGGCACTTTGTGCATCTCCAACGCTCTGTGCATCTCTGGAGCTCTATCCATCTCTAGTGCTCTATCCATCTCTGGAGCTCTGTGCATCTCTAGAGCTCTGCAACTCTGAAACTCTGCAACTTAACATAAAATAGACTTTCTCTTCACTTTATTGATAAAATAATTGCTGATCTCAAAGTGAACATGTAATATCAAGGTAAACTCATGCATGACATTGATTGTTGCATTTAGACAAGTTTATTTGATATTTAGCTACAAATCTTCAAACCCATACTCAAGTGCACTTCAAAAACTGATTTAATGAAGAGAAAATATATGCTTTTATTTGACTGAAGATGAGACACTTTGTGGTCTCATTAGTATACAAGATCATGGTGATGATTTATATCCATTCTTTGCATGGACTAGACACGAAAACAATAGGATGATCCCATATATGCCCAAGATAGTACAACCTTGCCTATAGAATGAGCGGAATCCATAGCATAAGCCCTTAGTACACAAAAGGTATGAGGAACCTTAGATGCAAAAGGAGATCAATATGTTAGAACTGACCCTACGATTCACAAGATATGAATACCAAATTGGAGTAATGAGAACAAACCACAACCACAACATACAAAAGTAATGACTATGCCCCATTCTTGGTGTTTTGCCACATACCATGATATAGTAAGATCAATGTAGTTTTGAAATGATCCTTGAATAGAACAAAAGATAAAACCAATATCTAAAAGATCAATTGACCCAACAAACAACCATTGTATCTCTTTCCAAGATGGGTGAGGATTGGTGATTCTACATATTGTAGGAAGGTTGTATCCATTAAGGCAGGGATTGATGGATGATTAGGATAATTCAAAGGATGGGCAAAAAAATATAGGCCATAAGTTGTGGTTGAAGCTGATTTGATGGTTGATGATTTCGTGTGGAGGGATGATTCTTTTGATAGTATGTATAGTGAGTGTATTGTGCAAGTATAATGAGCAAGCTTAGGGAATAGGGACCATCTAATTGGGGTTGGATGGGTGCATCTTATGTAACTTCATATTAGATACTTACTTCATATTCTAGACTGCCTACATACCCTATATCCACAGGGTCAAGGTACATTAAGATGCAGATGATTATGATATGTAGTTTTGATTTGTGATGATGATGTGGGATGGGATGGAATGTGTTGAGTTTTTGGGTTTTTCTGATTTTTCTAAATGTTTTTGGATTTTTGGATTTTTTAAATGTTTTTGGGGTTTTTGGATTTTGTGCTATACAAGGAGTGTATACAAGGATCCACTTATTCAAGAATCTACCTTGGGTGGGTAATGAAGGGTGGGATGTTTGGCACTGAGTGTTTACAATACCAAGCCATGGGATGGAAGTGGTATGGAGTGATGGTCGAAAACTTATTAGATGGTGGAATTGTCCACTACTCATGGCACCTAAAACATGTTTTCACCATGACACTTATCCAAGGCGCCACTGAAGTGGTTTTCACCATTGGATGACTTTATTGCACTCAGTTTTTCTTGATTTTTTACTTTTTTTTGTTATTTTTTGCTTTTTTGATTTTAATTGGGATATTTGATGGGTTAGGTGTAGAACCTTTTGAAATGCATGATATTCATTGGATTATCTAGAGGCTGGCCCTTAGGTGTTGCTAGCTAGTAAGCTCTTGATCTGTAACTAGCTGTTATCACAAAGGGTCCCAACTAATTTGGTTCAAACTTGCCTTTCTTGTGTCGTTCCTATAAATTCCTTTGATTTTCCATGAGGACAAGGTCACCTATTTCAAATTGTTGGGTCTTGATTTTCTTGTTATAGATTCTTTGGAGGTGATTTTGATAGGCTTGCAAGCAGTTGAGAGCATTGAGGCACTTCTCATCTAAGAGTTCTAGCTCATTCAAGCGTGCAACCTGATAATCCTCATTAATGAGATTCTATAATGAGATTCTTAAAGAGAGGAGATCAACCTCAATGGGTAGGATGGCTTCGGAAATGAATATAAGGGAATACAGAGTGGCTCTTGTGGGGCTACGGATGCTAGTTCAATGGTTTTATTTGAAGCTTCTACTTGACTATTACCTTAGGGGTAATGGGTAGTGGAAAAATGGTGTTGGATATGAAACTTTTGACAAAGGGTTCTAATTTCTTGATTTTTGAATGGTTTCCCATTTCTAGTGATGATGGCAAGGGGGATACTATAGTGGCAAATTATGTAATGGAGGATAAATTTGGCTATTTGGGTGCTTGTGTAGATGAGTGTAATGACTTCCATCGATTTGGTGAAGTATTTAGTAGTGGTGATAATGAACTTGTGTCCATTGGATGATGGTGGATGGATTTTGACAGTGAGGTTGAGCCCCCATTATGAAAAGGGCCATGGAATCATAATGGGTTGTAGTTCCTATGATGGAGTATGAGTCAGGTCCCCGTGTTGTTGGTAAGGAAGATACTTCTTAACAAACTGATTAGCATCATTCTCCATTGTTGGCCAATAGTACCCTATTCTCAAAATCTTCTTTGTGAGGGTAGGTCCACTAAAGTGTGCCCCCTAGATACCTTCATGTACCTCTTATAAGGCTATTTATGCTTCTCTCGAATCGAGACACCTCAGAAGGGTACCATCAAGACTCTTTCTATATAATGTATTGCCGATACAGGTGCAGCGGGAAGCTCGGTAGATGAATGTATGATGTTGGGTGGATGTTAGGTCAGGTGGAAGGATGCCATCATGGAGGTAGTAATAGAATTCATGGTACCAAGGGGAAAAGGGAAAAACAATGTCACAGACCAATTCTGATTGTGAAACATCATAAGTTGGCATCTATAATTCTTTGATGAGGAATTCTCACTGCTGACTATTTTTTTGTATATCTACAAGAGAACCTATGGTGGCCATGGCCTCTGCTTCTTTGTTGTTAAGTCTCATGACTTGTTCAAACTAGATTTTAGAGAAATGGTCCTTGAAATCATCTACCATTCTTTTGTAAGGCATGAGCTTGTCATCCTTTGTTTTATACTTGTTATTGACCTGCTTTATGACCAAATGGGGATCACCATAGACCATGAGATTTTCTATTTTCCATTGGATGGCCATGTGGAGTCATGTGATGAGTGCCACATATTTTGCTTCGTTGTTTGTACAAGGAAATGTTATTTTGTATGATTTCAGAATGCAGTCTCCTTGAGGGGTGACAAACAAGATTTCTGCCCCTGAGCGACAATGTGTATGATCCATCAAAATACATTTTTCATTACGATGTGGGTGTCATTGTGAGGATGTACTCATCTGGAAATTCTAGAAGAAGTAGATGTTCTATTGGGATAGGTGCATCTGCTAGTTGATCTTCTATAATTTGTCATTTGATAGCCTTACTTTTTGTGTATTCGATGTCAAGATCATTGAGGATCATTACCCACTTATCCATACAACTTGTGAGGGTTGCTTTTGACAATAGGTACTTTAGTGGGTTAATTTTTGCAATGAGTTTGGATTTATGATTAAGCATGTAGTGTTATAGGTTATGTGATGAAAAGACAATAATGTGACATGCCCTCTTAATGGGTGTATAGTTAAGCTCATATCCAACTAAGGTATGACTGATGTAGTATATTGCTCTTCTTTCCCCTGATCATCATGTTGTGTGAGAAAGGCCCCTATCACTATTTTTGTTACTGAGATGTACAATAATAGAGTTTGTCCTTGTTTTAGTGGCATGAGAATTGGTGGTGTTGCAACGTATTCCTTCAACTATGCAAAGGCTTTCTAATAATTTGTATCCCATATGAATGCCACATTTTTGCAAAGAAGATGTTGGAATGGTTGACATTTATCAGCAAGCTATACAATGAAGCATCTAATGGATTGAAGTTTTCCTTGAAGACTACGTAGGTATTTCAGAGTCTTGGGTGAAGGCATCTCAACTATTGCTTTCCCCTTTGTTAGATCAACTTCTATGCCTCATTAGGGTACGATATAGCCTAGGAGTTTTCTTGAAGTAACTCCAAAGACACACTTTTTTTAGATTTAGACACACTTTATATTCTTCTAACCGGTCAAAGATTTTAGCTAGCACATCTAGGTGTTTTGCTATTTTTTTTTAATTTTCCCAATAGGTCATCCACATAATCTTTCATGATGCTATGGAATAAATCATGGAATATAACAGTCATGGCTCTTTGGTATGTTTCTCTTGCATTTTTGAGGACAAAAGGCATGACAATCCAATAGTAGGTTCCCCATGGACAAATAAATGTCATTTTATGTTGATCCTCTTGAGCAATCCTGATTTGGTTTTATCCTAAAAATTCATCCATGAGTGACAACATTTCATGCCCAACTGTTAAATCGACTATGATGTTGATGTTCGGTAAGGAAAGTCATCTTTAGGGCATGCTTTTTTTAGGTCTCTGAAATCCATGCATACACAGATGCCTTGAGTGACTTTAGCTATAGGCATGATATTTGATACCCATTCACGATAATCAATAGTTTGAATAAATCCCACATCTAGGATCTTTTTGAGCTCATCTTTGATGAGCAATGCAAGTTGGGGATTCATTTTTATAAGCTTTTGTTTCATTGACTTTGCATCAGGATGGACTGCAAGGTGGTGAACCACTAATGTTGGATCTAACTCAGGCATATTGACATATGTCCATGCAAAGTTATGTATTCTTTGTTTGAAGAATGTCAAAAAGGCCTCTTGTTCTATTGTTGTGAGGGATGCTACTTGAAAAGTGATCTTCAGTGATTTTTCTGTGTTGAGGTTCATCTCTTGTGATTCTTCCACAAGGATGGGTGACCTTTCTTGGTAGAGTGTTGGTACTTTAGGAAGGTCCATTCTCTCAGTGCCTCTATGAGGATTTCACCAAGAGACATGTCCTTTATTTTTACTTTTGTATCACTCAAAAATGCCACATGGTGGTTTTCACTAGGGGACATGTTTTTTATTTTTATATTTTTGTGACTAAGAGACATGGAGGTCTCCCTGAAGTAGGTGGATGTGTTGAGTTATATGATATAGCCAACTTTGTGATCTCCCAGGGGTATGTGTTCTCTAACCCCCATCAATTTGGTGATGGCTTCATCATTTTGAACAACATCTAGGACTGGAGGTCCTTTTTGGTCCCAATTAATGAGTTGAGGGTAAACAATCAGAAAGTGTTTAGATGGTGATGGCATGGTGGAAAGGCTATAGATGGTGCAAATGGATGATTCAAATAACTCGATGAAATATGCAAAAGAGTCTTGATGGTCATCTTCGTTAATGTTCTCAATTGCTAGAAATGATTTAGCAACCTCATTTAGGATATACTTGAGTTCTATAGGGGTAGGCTCTTGTTTTCCATACCCTAAACCTTGACAATAGGGATTTTTAGTAGCTTGTATTGGCTCAATATTTCCTTGCTCATGAAGGCCCATACCACCTTGTCCTTTCTAGCCCATATTCTTGACAATATCGAGACCCTTTCCATATTTCTTGGTAGGTAGGATAGGAGCTTTTTTTTCTTCATCTTCATCTCTATATAACCAGAATGACAAATCTTCTAGGATGTCTTCTTTCATTAGGTGTTTGGGCTCAAAGATTGGATATGGCTTACATTTGATGACAACCATAGAGATTTCTTTTGACATGTGTTTACCAAAATCTTTAGGGGATGTTGGAAGTTGTCCTACACAACATGTGATGTGTAGGTCATACTCTCCACATCCTATGTCATTGACCTTGATCTTGACATCAAGTGGTGGTGAGGGTTGGGATGTGGATGCGATGTTGGATGGATCAATGTATGCGTTATGTCATAAAATGTCCCCCTAGGACTTTTACCTCCTAAGTTTAGCTCCTGGGTCCCTTAGATGTAATCACACATGTTAGAAATGAATCCTAAAGAAAGATCCCCCAAAACCCATGGAAAATGGGACCTAGGGGACACAATTGAGCTTAATCTAGCCCTAAAATAGGTGTCTAGACAAGGGCTCTTATGCCCTTGTTCTGCCCTATCTTGTTGGGGCCCAAATCTTAAATGTCGGCAAAGTGACAGTTAAAAGGTTTCCCTTTGTTAGCCTATTCAATTTAAATTATGAAATGTTAGTAGGAATGCATATATAAACATCTTTAGGACTTCATTTTAAACTAGAAGATGATTTTGAGCTTGAGGTGAACTTATGATCATAGAGCATTCAAGGCATTCATTGTGTTGCAGAGCAGAATTGCGTTGTTAGTACAAATTTGGCTTCATCTTCTCATGGCGTGAAAGATCTTCATCTCCTTGAGAGCTACACCTCCGAGGTGATATCTATTTGTGGTTCAATCTATCTATTTTATCATTGCTTTTGCCTCTGTCCACCAAGGACACACTCTCTCTATCTAACAATGGTGTTAGAAGGCTTGAATGTCATTTTGGGGCTTGACTGAGGCAAGCTCCTAAACACCACAACCCCAAACCCCCTCTTGTGATTGCAGGTGATAGGTGTCAAATCTTCTAGAGAGGAGTTGCATGAGAACAAAGCAAAGCATAAGGATTCTAGACTTGTAGCAAAAGACAAAAAGCACCCCTAATTAGACAAGGGCATCCGCTCTTTTATCCCTCAATTTTGCAGTACTCAAATTCTCTAAGTTGGATTCAGTCTGAAGAATATTTTGGCCTCAATCACTTAAAAAATGTGCTACCTTGGGCAAGGGTGCCTACTCTTTTGTCCCTAAAGTTTTTGCCTTGCAAAATCTGAAATATGGTATGTACCTAATCTACATTTAGTATATTGTTGTGTGAGGATTTTTCGAGTTTCGTCCATTTGTTTACAATTTTGCACTTAATCATACTAGTGTTTAAGAAATTAATCAACAAATTCTAAATTTCCTTATCATTCTAAGTGACACAAAAACTTGATAGTTGAGTCCTCTTGCAAAAGTTTTGACTTAGCTCAGTTTAATGTCCTTGAATGTATGGAGTGAAAGGAGGATCTAATTAATCACGTCTTTAACAACCTTGTCCCCATTTTTCTTCATTACATTTTGGTGAACCTATGTTTTTGCTGAACATTACATTTTTCTGACATTTACAAATCATATTTACATTCATACACATCATATTCATCATCATACATTCAAAAATCTTGCTTAAATTTGAAAAATAATAGGCATCCTAGGCTTGCATTTAGACATAGTTTGCACTATTTTCATTGCATATCATTTAAATCTCTGATATTTATATTAGATCTAAGATAAATTACAGCAATTCATCATTCTATAATCATTTTCCTTGCATTTGTATCTTTCATTTGCTAGGGTTTTGCTTGAAAATCATACATTTTTCATATAACCTAGTCCTTGTAAAAGTGGTGCAGTCATGGTAGGAGGGTTCACAGAATGAACTGTCCAGACCATGTATTATGAGTAAACACAATGGAAACAACTCAAAGCAATGGAACAAATGTAGATTCAGTCATTCAGTATATCAAAGAATTCAAACAGAGATCAGCCGGCAACACATGGGCTTACAATTAGGGCTCATAGGCCTGATTACATACATGCACAAGATAAAGCTTTGAAGCTCCTTCGTACAAAAATATAAAGTATGAACTTATGAAAATGATAATAACTTGATCACTACTTTCCTAAGGATCTATTACATCAATATATATCATCTCCAAAACAATAGATTCCTCCGCGTCGGCCAAGGAAGGTCAAAAACTCCAATGAAGAGCTGTAATGTGTGTACATGGATAGGTCAGACCTAAATGAATAGAACTCTTCCTCAAATGAATGGAATAATGCATGGATCTTTGAGGAAGGTTGGCCATGAACCAAAGATCATTGAATGATGTGTCATTAAGCTCTGCAAGTCTTCTCCTTCAGCTGAATGTCTAAGACTGTCAGGATGCCCTGTTCTGAAAATAGTCAATCTTTTGATAGCAATATATTTTTGGTAATGATGTGTGGATCTCTGAATTCTGGATATGATGTAGATGAATGAATCTAGATGCTAAGTCTAGCTTTGCAAGGTCTAAGATGCAACTATGGTAAAATGTTGGACCAAAAGCATAAACTGCTTCTGACTGAACTAAACTAGAAAAATGAAAAGAAATAAACTAAACTGTAAACAAACTGAAATGCAAATGTTTTTGGTTGATGCAAGATTTCTCTTGAACCAGGGATGCTTCTGCATCAAACATTCGGGGTTATTGAAAAAGTGAGTCCCTCACGTTGCTGGGGCTAGGGTAGAACCAAGACGGTCCACTTTAGCCTAAGAAATCCATGATGAATCTTCTTCCAGTTTGCCTTTCCACTTCACAAGATATTCTTTGTATTGTCTTCCTCTAGTACTCATCCAACTCTTCTATCCAAAATGTTTTCAATCTTCTTCGGTGCTTGTTGTGGTAATTGTTTCTTCAAGTCTTCTTCCATGCTATCACTGTACTTTGCTTCATGATATTGATATAAGTCTACAATGTTGAAAATAGGTGATATACCCAAGGTCTCCGATAACTCCACTTCATATGCATTTCCTAGATCAAATTTTATGAGTATCTTACAAGGTCCAAACTTCTTCATCTTCAACTTGTTATATGTGCCAACTAGAAATCTCTCTTTTCTCAAGTACACCATCACTTCCTTTCCAACTTCAAATTCCTTATGTTGTCATTTCTCATTTGTCTTTTCCTTATACTTACTAATCATATTCTCCAAATACTTCTTCACCTGATTATGCACTATCTTTAGGTGATCTACAAATTCTTTTGCTTCCGCACTCCTCTTTTCTTCCATGTTGATATCTCTTAATTCTACCACTCCTCTAGGATTCACTTTAGTCAGAATCTCAAAAGGTGTTCTTCCAGTACTCCTCTTTACTAAATTATTGTATGCAAACTCTGCTTGTGAAAGAATCAAATCCCAACTTCCTATCTTCTCTCCAACCAAACATCTAAACAAGTTTCTCAAACTCCTATTCACTATCTCTCTTTCCATCAGTCTGTGGATGAAAAGTTGAACTAAAATTCAAATCTGTCTTCATCTTCTTCCAAATTGTCTTCCAAAAGTGTCCAAAAAACTTTATATCTATGTCTAAAACTATACTCTTAGGTAATCCATGCAATCTCACAATCTCCTTGAAAAATAGGTCAGCTACATGCACTGTATCAGTTGTCTTCTTACAAGGTATGAAATGAGCCATCTTTGAAAATCTATCAACCACTACAATTATTGAATCATGTCCTCTCTGTCTTAGGCAATCCCATTACAAAATCCATACTTATGTCTTCCCAAGGTCTCTCTGGTACTATCAAAGGTTTATAGAATCCAGTATTTTGACTACTCCCTTTTGCAACTTGACAAACTCTACAACTCTACACAAATATCCTAACATCCTTATGTATCTAAGGCCAAAAGTAGTTTTCACTCACCAAATCTATTGTCTTATCAATGCCAAAATGTCCTACCAATCCACCACTATGCTTATCCTTATCAAATTATATCTCATTGAACTTCTAGGCATGCATAACTGATTTTCTCTGAACAACATATCTTCTTGACTGAAATAGTCCAACCACTTACTCCTATTTTTCACAATAGGTTCCTTACATGCTTTCCAACGTTCTACAAAATTAGTGTCTCCCTCATACATGTTCTTCAATTCATCAAAACCCAACACTTCAATTCTAATCTCTATCAACAAGTTTCTTCTCCTACTTAATGCATTAGCAACTTTGTTCGATTTTCCACTCCTATGCTTCAATAGAAATGTATAACTCTGCATGAACTCTACCCATCTCATATGTTTTTGATTCAACTTACCTTGACTATTCAAATATTGCAAAGCTTGATGATCTATATACAACACAAACTCCTTAGGCAACAAGTAATGTCTCCACTTCTTCAAGGCTTGAATTATTGCATAGATCTCTTGATCATAAATTGAATATCTCCTCCTTGCATCATTCAACTTCTCACTAAAATATGCTACTAGTCTACCTTCTTGACTCAACACTTCTCCAATTACACTTCCACTTGCATCACAATCAACTTGAAATACATTATTGAAATCTGATAATGCCAAAACATGTTGCTCTATCACTTTCTGTTTCAACAACTCAAAACTTTTATCTGCTCTTGATGTCCACTTAAAATCTTTTTTGTCACCTCTCATTGTCTTTGTCATAGGGTTACAAATTGAATTGAAATTTTTGATGAACTTCCAGTAGAAACTAGCCAGTTCATGAAATGATCTAACCTCTCCAATGCTCTCTGGTGTAGGCCATTCAACAATTGCTTTCACTTTCTCAGGGTCCATCTTCAATCCTTCCGTAGAAATCACAAATCCCAAATATACCAACTCTTCCTTCATGAAACTACAATTCTTGATGTTTATCAACAATTTCTCTTCTCTTAGTCTTTGTAAAACTTTTCTAATATGCCACAAATGTTCTTCTTTTGTTTTACTGAAAATTAGAATATCATCCAAGTATACAATCACATCTTCAAGACTTCATTCATCAATCTCATGAAAGTACTCGGTGCATTTGTCAATCCAAAGGGCATCACTAACCACTCTTACAATCCTTCATTTGTCTTAAAAGTAGTCTTCCACTCATCTCCTTCTCTGATTCTGATCTGATGGTATCCACTTTTCAAATCTTTGTGAAATATTTTTCTCCACTCAAACAATCCATGATATCATCCATCCTAGGTAAAGGAAATCTATACTTAACTGTGATCTTGTTTATTACTCTAGAGTTAGTACACATTGTCCATTCTCCATCCTTCTTTGGTGCTAACACTATGAGTACTGCACAAGGACTCAAGCTTTCTTTGATCAAACCTTTCCTCAACAAATCTTGAATTTGTCTATTTAGTTTTTCATTTTTTGCCAATGTTATTCTATTTGTTGCTTTGTTAGGCAAACTTGCTCCCAGTATAAGATCCATGTGATGACTGATACTTCTTATAGGTGGTAGTCCTTTAGGTACATTATTTGATATGATGTCTTCATACTCTGTCATTAATTCTCTTATTTGCTTCGATTGTGATTCTTCAGTCTCCTTCAATGTTTTAGGCTTCTTACGAATCAAGGCATAACACATATTCTCATGTCTCAAACCATCCAAAAATTTTCTTCCATCTACCAAACAGATTGTAGCATTCCCACATACTTCACTCTAAGGATCATCCTCCAAAGGAATCAAAATAATTCTCTTTCCATTTGATTTTATAGTGTATGTATCCTTTCTCCCATCATGTATAGCTTTTCTATCATACTAAAAAGGTATACCCAACAAGATATGACAAACATCCATAGGCATAATATCACACAAGACTTCATCATGATAAGATCCAATATGAAATTTCACCAAACGTTGTTCACTCACCAGTACCTTATGATCATCTTGAATCCATGCTATCTGAGAGGGCTTAGGGAGTTTCAATCTTTCTAACTTCAACTTAGTCACCATCTCCTCTAAAACTAGGTTACCTAAACTACCACTATCAATTACAACTTTATATCACTTACCTCCTGATTTGCTTCTAGTTCTAAACAAAATTTTCCTCAGTGGTGGTTCCTCATTTGTCTCTACGTGAATTAGTGCTCTCCTCATCACAAGTGATTCTCCTTTCTCAGGTTTGCCAACTAATCTGGGTGATCCAATAGGTTCTTCTTCCACATATGCTACTCTTCCACTGTTTTCTATTCTCTTACTTGTACTACTTTGATTACATTCAAATGCTCTATGTCCTTCACCTCCACACTTAAAACAAGTACCTCTGAATGTCCTCTTATCAATTCCTCTTCCTTCTCTTCTGTATCCTTCATTCTGGTATGCACTAGGGTTTCCTCTCGAGTAAATTTTTTTGTCATCTCTTTGGTAAGCATTGTTATCTCTATCATCCTTCTTAAATGGGCTGTCAAACTTGTTTTGCTCCAGCTATGATCTGTCTCCTCTAGAAAATGTTCTACCTCTCTAAAATTTACCTCCTGTGCCTCTCTGCCTTTGATCATGTCTCTTGTTCAGCTTCTCTTCAACCTTCAGGGCAAACTAATATGCTTCTTCCAAAGAAGTCATCCTTACCAAGCTTAGTTCTTCTTGAATGTTCAATCTCAGTCCATTGATATATCTAGCCACTTTCTCCTTGTTTGCTTCACTATGTCCTATCCTTCTGATCATTTTATAGAATTCTTTAGTGTACTCCTTCACAGATTTCTTCTTTTGTCTTAGGTTTTGCAATCTTTTCAACAATTCCAACTCATAGTCAGCATGTATAAATTGATTCTTCAACTTTGTCACCATCCTATCCCATTTTGTAATCTTTTCTTTTCCTCTCCTATTTCTTTCTAACTGAACCTCTTTCCACCATATAGTAGCATGTCCTTTCAACTTTGTCTTTGCAAATTTTACCTTCTCTGGATCTTCAATTTCCTCATATTCAAAGCATTCTTCCATGTCATTTATCCAGTCAATCAACTCTTCAGGGTTCAAATTACCAGTATAATTCGGTACATCAACTCTAGGTCTCTTTCTAATCTTTGAAATAACTTGCAACATCTTTACTTGATCTGATTCTTCTTCATCACCTCCTAGGGTTTTGCCAGTTTGTTCCACAGATTGAAATTCCTCTTCATCATCACTTTCAACATTAGGTCTTGGTGTCAATCCTCTTCGCCTATTATCTTCAACAGCATCCAAATGAATTCACATTGTTTTCATCATCTCCATCATCTCATCCATTCTACTAGCCATTGTTCCAAAAACAACAACTCTTTGCGGTGACATTCTTCCTAGGATCAAGTGTAAACTACCTCAAGTTTGACAATTAGGCTACAAGGTGGCAACTGCCTCTCAATCAATGATCAGTTCTGACACAAGTAACCTGCCTCAATTCGGCGATCTATCCACAACAAGATCTTATAGAATTCCTTTGCCAACTTTTCTCAATTCGCTCCCAAAGATTCAAACTTTCACTCTAATACCACTTGGTGTAATCATGGTATGAGGGTTCATAGAATGAACTATTCAGACCATGTAACATGAGTAAACACAATGGAAACAACTTAGAGAAATGGAACAAATGTAGATTCAGTCATTTAGTATATCAAAGAATTCAAACAGAGATCAGCCGGCAACACATATATAAAGCTTTGAAGCTCCTTCGCACAAAAATCTAAACTATGAACTTATGCAGATGATAATAACTTGATCACTTCTTTCTTAAGGATCTATTACATCAATATATATAATCTCTAAAATAATAGATTCCTCCTCATCGACCAAGGAAGGTCACAAACTCCAATGAAGAGCTGTAACGTGTGTACACGGATAGGTGATACCTAAATGCATAGAACACTTCCTCAAAGGAATGGAATAACATGCAGATCTTCCGGAAAGGATAGCAATGAACTAAAGATCATTGAATGATGTGTCATTAAGCTCCACAAGTCAAGGAATGCTCCACATGTCTTCTCCTTCAGCTGATTGTCTGAGACTGTCAGGATGCTCTATTATGAATACAGTCAATCTTCTGATAGCGATATCTTTCTGGTAATGATGTGCAGATGTCTAAATTCTAGATATGATGTAGATGAATGAATCTAGATGCTAAGTCTAGATCTATAAGGTCTAAGATGCAACTGTGGTAAAATGTCAGACCAAAAGCAGAAACTACTTATAACTGAATAGGAAAATGAAAAGAAATAAACTGAACTATAAACAAACTGAAATGCAAATGTTTTTGGTTGATGTAAGATTGCTCTTGAACTAGGGATGCTCTTGCATCAAAAAGCTAGGGTTTGTAATTAAAATCTTGTTTTAGATTTTATTACTCCTCTTAACACTCTTTCAAATCTAATTTTAGACTGTAGTGTTGCTGCATTGCAAGTCTTTGCATTTACATTTGCATCTTTAGTACATTTACATTGAAAAAACAAAAAAATCAAGAATTCTAGGTCATAAACAAGCATAGTTTTGCATTTGCTTTCTTGCATTTGTCATAAAAACCTTTCACACCAGATCTTGCATTCATTCTAAAGCATACAATTATTACTCATCTAAAAATTTGGCATAATTTCACACTCTTGCATGAAAATTCGCATGTTTTTAATTACACATTGTGTATTTTAATCCTAAGGGTTGTTTGCACTTTCTTCAAAGAAACATACAAATCACTCATATCGCTTTGTTGTGTAGTACTTTTTCACCCTACCCACTTTGTTGTGGACCTTGTGTGTCTTTTAGTACCCGTTTCCCTCAAACAAGTGTTTAAGTGTGAAATAGTCTTGCATACATGGCTTCTCATTGCAACAACAATGTAGGTTCCCTCCTAGAGCTTATATGACAAGGAAGACCCCTAAACCTGAAATAGTGTTTACACCTCATGATAGAACAATTAGAAACATTGAAGTACCTCTTTACATCATAGTAAAGGTAATGGAGACTCCTATGCATGCAACACTTATCGATCCTAACTATATGACTAATGTGGCTATGGAAGAGTTCCTCTATTCATATGATTTGATACAACAATTTTATGAACCTATAGACATGATGATTAAAACACATACTGAAGCTTTTATTCCCACCTTTGGGAAGATATCTTTGTTGGTTACGACATTTGAGGAATCCATGGAACAATTATTTGATTTCATTCCTACCTCTGACCTCTTCCATATAAAATTAGGTCATCCATGGCTCAAGGCTATAAAAAACATCCCCTCAACAATTCACAAATGTATAAAATTTCCCTTACATGGACAAGTGTACACTATTAATCATAATACATGGAAACCTATGGTTAGTCAAAAGAACTTTACTCTTGATTACTTTTGGCCATGACCTACTGTAGAACCTGAGCCACAAAGAGACCAACTTTTCTTGGGATATAGAAGATACAAAGCAAAGTTATTAGCTAGAGTGGCTAGACCTTCCATTAAACAAACAAGTGAAGAAAAACCTACATTCAAAGAACTTCCTAGACTTAAAGGTAGGGGAGTGTATGTCAAGGTTCCTCCTCCATCATCCCTACAAGGATCTGGAGGTACCCAAAAAGAACAAAGCACTTTATTAAACCCAATCAAATTTGTACAAGCTTCCTCCTCTGAAATGTCAAAGACTATGGAGAATCACAACAATTCTTTTGAAAAAATCATTAATAGAACAAAAAGAAACAGACAAGAAAGAGAAAGGATGAAGATAAGACAAGCCTTCACTCGACAAAATACACCTCAACAAGAAAATATTCCACCATGTAGCATAGAACCAAACAAAGATGAGATTAAAGAAGAAGAGTTTAAGTACAATGACAAAAGTTGGGAAATTGTACCTTATGTACCTATCTCTTCTTATATTCGAGATTGGGAAGAGGATGATTGGCTTGACAACAACCGCTAGCTCAATTGTTTAATAGGTAAGTATTTATAACCCTGGTGGCCACCTTTGTCGTAGCATAGTTTTCTCGTTTACATGGCCTCCTCCTCTTGTGTTGTGTTCGCTTGTGATGTGTTGTGTTGTTTAGGTCTCTTGGGATGACCCTTGATACTCTATAAGTTCAAGGATAATGGTAGACTATCTCTAATGTGACCATTCTTCTATTTGTTTCATCATTCTTCCATAAAATTGTTTCCCTCTATTTTATTGTTGGGTGTCGTGCCATAGGGGCATAGTGTTGTGGTTGATGTCTGGTGCATCCTCCTATGTGGTGTTCCTAAGGCACTTGTTCTCCTCTCTCTCTTTTATTGTTTACCTTCTAATGATTCTACCTAGTCGGTAGATGACGAAAATAAACAAATAACTGATACGGACCACATGTCCCTTCAACAAGTAAGCAAAAATAGACCTAGTCCATACATGACGACGAGGTTGATATATATATATATATCTAATGATCGACTAATAGAATCACTCCGTATGATGCATCATGTTGTCTTATCTCTTATAACAAACCATTTTAATACATCTGCTCTGTGTAGTTTGTTTTATCTTGTATCTCACCTTGTTGTTACACTCTATTCTGAGGTACCTGTAGTATAACCCAATAGTTATACTCGATTTCAAACCTGTAGTATAACCTTGGTACTTGATGTGATTATTTTCATGCATAGCTTTCATCTTTTTATTTATCTTAGCATATATTATCAATGTGTTTGTGGGAACATTTGGTGATTGTGAGCACATGTCTCCTTGGGGGCATGGGCTTTACGAAAGCTCTTATTCCCTTGAGTGTTTTCTCTCTACCTTAACATGCTTGATATTGGTACATGACATCAACCACCTTAAGGTGGGAGCATATATAATGCTATCTGTTTGATGATTTTGGTACAAATGAAGCATGCTTGTAAACCCTCTCCATGAGGTGAGATGTTGTATCTCTAGCATGAGTGCACATCCTTATATCAATTGCAATAAAAAATCCCTCTTCGTGAGGTGGGATAACGTATCTCTTGAGCTAGTGTGTATCCTTCTATACAAAAGCCCTCATTGCGAGGTGGGATAACATATCTCTCGAGCTAGTGCACATCCTTTTATGCAAATTCCTCATCAGGAGGTGGGGTTGGATCTTGAACTATCCTCCCTTAAGCATGTCTTTGGTGGTTGTTGTGGAATAAGCCCAACTATCAGGTGTGCCTATGGTATGTTTGAGATCGTGGGACCTAGCAATAAGTTCCTACCATCACCTTGTTTTCTGTGTTTTAGATGTATAGTATGTCTATGATATGATATATGGCACTCATGTATTCCACTTGTCTTCCATGTGGTTTCCCCCATGTGTGATTTCAAGGGTGTAGTGATGAGCTCCTCCCACACTCAGGTCTTGTTTGGCATGTTTTCCCCTATGTGTGGTTTCAAGGGTGTAGCGATGAGCTCCTCCCACACTTAGGTTTTGTATGGTGTGTTTTCCCTTGTGTGTGGTTTCAAGGGTGTAGCAATGAGCTCCTCTCACATTCAAGTTTTGTATGGTGTGTTTTCTCCCCTAGTGTAGTTTCAAGGGTGTAGCGATGAGCTCCTCCTATATTTTGGGGTTTTGTGTTGCAATTTTTATTTTCATGCATAAATATATATATGAAAATGCTATATCAATGTATTCATTGTGTTTTGTGTGTCTTCAATACTATCTTCTCCATGTTTTGCATGCTTCTTGCTATCTTCATTGTGTTTTACGTGTCTGTGACGTGTTTTCTAATGCTTATGTGAGACTGGGGGCTAGAAATAGTTTCTCAATCTTGGTGTATGCCTTAGCTTCAATGTGCTTGGAGCGTTTGATGTGTTTTTGACCATAATTTAATGTTTGTATGGGTCATAAGATCATACATACATTAAAGTGGGGACTAAATGTTATGTCATAAAATGTCCTCCTAGGACTTTTACCTCCTAAGTTTAGCTCCCAAGTCCCTTAGATGTAATCATGCATGTTAGAAATGAATCCCAAAGCAAGATCCCCTGAAACCCATGACAAATGGGACCTAGGGGACACTATTGAGCTTAATCCAGCCCTAAAATAGGTGCCTGGACAAGGGCACCCATGCCCTAGTCCTTCCCTATTTTGTCACGGTCTAAATCTTAAATGTTGGCAAGGTGACCATTAAAAGGTTTCCCTTTGTCAGCCTATTCAATTTGAATTAGAAAATTTTAGCAGGAATGCATATATAAACATGTTTAGGACTTAATTTTAAACTAGAAGATGATTTTGAGGTTGAGGCAAACTTGTGATCATAGAGAATTCAAGGCATGCATTGTGTTGCAGAGCAGAATTGTGTTGTTGTATTTGTTGTCGTAGATTTGACTTCATCTTCTCATGGTGTGAAACATCTTCATCACCTTGAGAGCTACACCTATGAGGTGATATCTATTTGTGGTTCAATCTATCTATTTTAACATTGCTTTTACCTTTGTCCATCAAGGACACGCACTCTCTATCAAACAACGGTGTTGGAAGGCTTGAATGCCATTATAGGGCTTGACCGAGGTAAGCTCCTAAACACCACAACCCCCAACCCCCCTCTTGTGATTGCAGGTGACATCTGTTGGATCTTGCAGAGAGGAGTTGCAGGAGAATAGATAAAAGCATAAAGATTCTAGACTTGTAGAAAATGATAGAAAACATCCCTAATTAGACAAGGGTGCTTGCTCTTTTGTCCCTCAATTTTGCAGTACTAAAATTCTCTGAGTTGGTTTTAGTTTGAGGCATATTTTGGCCCCGATCACTCACAAAAAGTGTTACCTTGGGCAAGGGTGCTCACTCTTTTGTCCCTGATGTTTCTGCCTTCTAAAATTTGAAATCTGGTATGTACCTAATCTACATTTAGTATATCCCTTTGTGAGGATTTGTTGAGTTTCATCTGTTTATTTACAATTTTACATAATTAGGGTTTTAAGCTTAATAGGACTAGGGTTTAACAAATTAATCAACAAATTCCAAATTTCCTTATCATCCTGAGTGACACCAAAACCTGATAGCTGAGTGCTCTTGCAAAAGTTGTGACTTGGCTCAGTTTAATGTCCTTGAATGTATGGAGTGAAAGGAGGATCTAATTAATCACATCTTTAATAACCTTATCCCTCTTTTTCTTCATTACAATATGAAGTGGAGGGTTTTGGATTATCATGGGGGTGGATGGTTTAATGATGTTGTTATATGGACAAAAGGTTTTATCATGTCTTTCCAAGAAATTGTAGTATTGGAAAGGACAAGGATTGACATATATTGTAACTTCTGTCCCATTGTGGGGGAATTTAAGGCATTAGTGGAAAGTGGATGGGATAGTTTGCATGGCATGGATCCATGGGTATCCAAGGAGGATTTTGTAGGGGAGATCAAGGTCAAGTACTTAGCATTTTTTCTCAAAGATCTTTTTTCCAACTTGGATTGGAAGTTTGGTTGTCCCTTCAGATTGTCGCTCAGTGTCATCTTATATTTTGATAGTTTTACTTTCACTTGAGTCCACAACCACATTAGAATATCCCAAGTATTTTATTAATTTGGGAGTACAAATATTTAGGCTAGAGCCACCATCTATTAAGACTTGTTTGATGGTATGTTTGTGGATACGAACTTTGATATGCAAGGCTTCATTGTGAGATGAGTTGGAAGTAGGGAGATCTTGTTTAGAAAATGTTAGATGATGTGGCGAGGAGAGGTGGCCCACCATGGCTTGGAATTGGTTCACATTCAGGTCATTAGGAGCACATGTTTCCATCAAAGCTTTGTTAAGGACCTCTTTGTGGAGGGGTGATGTGCGAAGCAATTCTTGAGAATGAATATTTGGGCGGGTGTTTTACCAAGGTGTTTGAGGAGATTATATTTGTTATTGGGTGGGATGTTTCTGAGTGTGGAGGTGGTATCTTGGTTTTTAGTTGGAGCTCCTTGAATGGATATGCATCCATGATGAGTGGTGATGGCGCAATTGGGGGTTTTGGCCCATATAGTGATAGTGGCCACATAGTTTGTACATTCTTCTATGTGGCCCACAATGGAGTCGAAAGGAGGGGGAACAACATGATATGCTTGATTGGATGTGGAGGCTTTTCTTTTGTTATGGTCAAGAAGTGGATCCTTGTAAGCTCCTAAGTTCTCAATGGGTGATCTTTTGGGAGGTTCATCGATTGTAATTTCACCATGATCTACGAGATCTTGTATACAATTTTTCAACCTCATGCAATTAGATGTCTTATGCCCTTTCACATGGTGATATTCACATGGTGTGGGGGTTTGTATGTTTTAAACATTTTTGATGTTGATTACACCATTGTTAAGAGTATTTTTGTTTTTTCCCCCAAAACGGGGTTTGTCGTAGGGTTGGTTGGTTATTGTTGTTGTTGGGTTTATTGGTGCTATTGTTGACCTTGTTGTTGTTTCAATTGTCATTGCTCTCTTTATAAATTTTGATAGCCTCTTTTGTAATAAGGGCTCTTTGAATGGTGGTGCATTTATGAATAACTTCTTTGAATGTCAAGGCACATTGGATTTGGAGATAGAAGCTCATCTCTTGGACAAGGTTTGTGAAAAACATGTTGACCAATTGTTTGTCAGGGATTGGCCATGAAAGCTTGCTTGTGAGATTTATCCATTGTTGCAAGAAGGTAGCAAAGGTTTCCCCATTTTTTTGTCTCGTGTTGCAAAGGTCTGTCATCAATATTTCATGTTCAAAATTGTAGGAGAAATGGTTAACACATTTCTCTTCAAGTTCATGAAATGTTTTAATTCTTGTGGGAAGGTGTGCAAACCATTTGGTGGCTTGTCCTCCTAAGCTTTGTGGGAAAAGTCTCATGAGATATGTGTCATTGTAGGAGACTTCTAAGCAAGCAATATAAAATTCCCTAAGATGTTCTCGAGGGTCCCCTTTCCCTTTGTATTTGTCAAACTTTGGTGTTTCAAATTTTATTGGAAAGGGTGACATATAGATGGAATGATTGAAAGGATATGGGCAAATATATTCAAAGGAGTATTGTTTTCTTTTGTGCCCATGTTGCATGTCATTAGCCTTTTTTTATCAATGTTTGAACAATGTGTGATTAATCCAGAGTGGGGGGTTTTGGTGTGTTAGCTTGTTGTTGTTGGATGAGATGTTGGAGGAAGTTAGGCAATTGTTGTTGTAGTGGAATTTGAGTTTATTGTTGAACTAGTGGGTGATAAGTTGTTGGAGGATGTTTTGTAGTATTTGTTTTTCTTGAGGGTTTTGATTTTATTGATTTTAGAGTTGTTGGAGTTATTGTAGAAGTGTTTGGTTGGCATTTTGTGCAAAAGATGATGAGGGTGGTTGCAAAGTAGGGAGTTATGTGTAAGTAAAGGTGGATGTTTGTGAATTGTTATTAGGGTTGTTGGATGTATTAGGTGGTGGTTGGGAAAAGATTTGGGTCATGAAGGCTATGGTGTTTGAATAAAATTGGGGGACACTTGTGGAAGTGTTGGTGTAATATATGTTGTTGGGTATGTTGATGGTAATTTGTGGGATGGACGTAGGTATAGTTGATGTAGATATGGATGTGGGAATTGACATTGATGTAGAGATGTTGGTCAAATTATTGGATGACAAAGGTTGTGAGGTGTTAGGGACATTATTGGATGAAGATTGTTGGGAGGTGTTAGTGGAGGGTTGGTTTGGCACTTTGGAACCATTTTGGATCAAGAATTCTAAGTATTTATTAGGATCTGACTTTAGGAATCAGTCTAATAAATCCATGGAGTCAACATATTGATTGAATTCCATGACTTCCTAATTTATACTATTACTATTGGATGGTTGTGGTTGGTTTCCCCAAGGATTTATTATGGAATTGTTGTTGTTGTATGTTTGATGTTGACCTCCAAAGGGATTCAACATGACATTATTTTTGGTCAGTATTTGACATTCCATATGGCCTATGTGACTCTATTTCTTGGTTCTTCCTATCTTGGGACCTTGTTTGTGGCATACAATAGAGAAGTGTGATGATAGGTGAGTGAAGGATATGACCTTAGAAATTGATTTTCAAAAGTTTGGACCAAAAAATGGATGAATGAATGGATGATTTTATGATAGGGTATGAGGATGATTTTTTGGATGGGTGATCAATGGATACTTTGGATGATATTTGAAAAGGATAATCAAATCAAAAGAGGGCTTAAATAAATCTAGATCTTGTTGATTTAAAAGGATCAAGTCCTCTCCTTACTTAAGGTAGACTAAGACACTTAAGCAAAAAGAGGATGGGGATTATTCTACTTGGGGTAGATAAGACACCAAGCAAAATAAGATCCTTAGAGTTTACCAACTTAGGAGTAGTCTAAGCTCCTAAGCTAATTTATCTAAGGTAGATAAGGCTAATTTACAAGAGAACTTAATGTAGACAAAATATTAAGCTCCTTATAAATTAGAGGATGGGGGATGAGATCTCGATTTAATCTTGCACAAAGTTTGATTTGAAGGATGATTTGGTTTGGGTAGGATTTGGCTTAGGGTTTGGATGATTTATATTTGGATTCAATTTTGATTATGGTCTTGGATGATGTTAAGATTTTGATTTTGGGGGAAGTTAGATAAAATTTTGGATGATGTTGATTAGAATTAGAATGGATGAGAGTGAGGATGAAGGTCCAAAGTGAAAATCAAGACATTTCTAAGGTCAAATGGTAGGATATGGGGTGATGTAATTTTGAGAAAGGATGGACTTAAATAGATGATGGATGATTTTAGGATGGTTTTAAAATGTTTCCACATCACAAGGATAGTCAAATTATGCTTGGGAGATCAAATATAGGCCAATTGATGATTGTTGGACATGATAACTGATTATGCTAAAAGGCAAGCCTAAGGTGGTAACAGGTAAACTGGAGGTGCTAAGGCATAAATTAGAGGCACTAATAGACAAGCCTCTAGTGTTAAAAAAACAAGCCTCTAGCACTGAAAGACAAGCCAAAAGCTTAAATTAGAGACCAATGGAACTAAACTGAGGACCAAAGATGCTAATATTCTATTCCAAGGGCTAAAATTATTTGATTTTGTGGAATTTTTTTAATCTTTTTGGCTCCAAAACTCTTTGTCAAGAGATTAAGAAAGAAAGAAAGCACAATGGCTAGCTTCAATGCATGGAATTGGTTTTTGGATTTTTGGTTTTTATAGGTTTTGATATAGAAGACACACCATTCACATGAACATCCCTATAATTAATCAAGTAGGAGTGTCACATCCCATGGACTCATTCAGGTACAACTTCAATCTCCACTATTAGATAATGGTGATTTCCATCCCCCTGATACCTGTTACGACTCTCTTATGATTTCTTATTATATTCTTTTGTATTCAATTACATGAGCAATAAATTTTGATCATTAGCAAATACAATGCTTAATTATCCTCAATGAAATTTAAATTAGTAAATTTAACCCTTGTTGCTTGATAATAGACCTTAGTAATTGTACGAGATGCTTTTCCTTGTAATTTATTTTAATTAGAAATTTTTTGCAAACTTCTGGTGTATTATTTAAAAATGGATTGATTATATACTCATGTACTATGATATTAATTATTCTAATAATACCCAAAATAATTTTGCCACTTTCCAACTAAAAATATGTTATATTAACAAATTTTTTTTACCATAGATTGTCATGCTCACCTCAATTTTATTAGTGAAAATCTTACTGCTTTAAAAAAAACATAATTTTTTTTACCACTTTCTATTTAAAAATCAAGTTCTATAGAATTGTAGAATATATTAGTTATACTCACCTTAATTTTGTTATTGGGAATTTTACCACTTTCCAACATTTGTATTAGTTATGCTCAACTCAACTTGTAAATAAATCTTGTACCACTTCCCAAATAAAAAAGCAAAAATATGATTGTTTAGTGTGACTTTCTAACTTGTATGAGAGAAGGATGTAATCTTAATATGAGTGGAAATAGGTCTCTCTATCTTCACTATTAACAATTTAGCAATATTAGAGATGGTAGGAAGTAGTGATGCATTATGTTGTATATGTCAAAACATAATGGCAGAGGGTGATTCAATGAACAAGTTGCCTTGTGAGCATACATGTCATAAGCTTTGTATTGTAGAGTGGTCGAGTGTTGGTAATTTCTATCTAGTTTGCAAGTATGAGTTTCCTTCGAATGATGATGCATACAATTAGGACAAGCACATAAGATATCTATTGAAATACACTGGACAACTGAGAGGGGGGGTGAATCAGTTGTCCCAAAAACTTAGCTTCACATGCATATCAAATCATCAATAACTTAATTATTCATAATGAGATTTAACCATGAAATCATGAAACCATTAACCTAATCACAATCACACATTCAACACAGTAGACACCAGATTTTTACGTGGGAAACCCTAAAAGGGAAAAACCACAATTGGTGTTAGCCCACAAAAATATATAAGTTATAGCAATACCAAAAAAAAGAGGCTCACTACCTATAGGGCTCACTTCCCAAAATGCTCACTACAAAGAATGGCTCACTGCTGAAGGGTGGATCACTGCCAAGATGTTGAACTGATTGAATATCATCTACTTTATGCCAAGGTTTAGTTCCATTGAAGCACAAAATGACTCCTCTGCTTTTCTCCTTCACACTTTCACACTTATCTCTTCATATTCATGACACACACACACACACACACTCCTTCACAATTTCATTACATGTTTTTATATAATTCATCAATTATGGAATGTACATCAAGGTCAGCATTACATTCATCAACCGTTGGATCAATCTCCAAGGTTGGCATTACAAACATACAAAAGATAGGTCTGGACTTAATACAAATTTAGCTAAGGAAAATATGTAAGAATGTAGGTGGATCATGCCATGCCTTAGCTAGGACTCAAACACAATCATCCATGCCATGAAATGCTTCTATAATCTTCGATGTATCTCCACAAAAGATGAATTCAACTAGGTTGGCCAAGACTGATGATAGCACTGGGTTTGCAAGAACATTCTTCATTCATCATCCAATTTTATCTTTGTGGACCAATCCAAAGTTAGGAACATGATCAAGAGACATCCACAAGCACATTATAATAACTAGGAACAATCGTACAATCACTAATCACTCTGTTAATTAGATTCTTCAAATTGGAGCACAAGAACAACAATGTCAACCACTGTCCTGAATAAAAGATAGCTTGCAGACCACCAAATCATGAACCATTGCATTTGAAGGCACTTGACATCATCATAGAATTAACTTCTGAACCACAGATCAAAATACTTCAATGCAGAGGAATGCATAGAAAAACACTTTCTCCCTGTACCACTGAACATACAGAAAAAGCAATTTTCACATTGGTGAACACAACTTACTCAAATCTTCATTTTGGAGGCTCAACCTTGGAATATAACATCTTCAGACCAACTTATAAATAACTTCCAATCCACAGGTAAAGATATTTATTCTATAGGTAATGCAGAGCATTCTTTTGGACTGTTCTTCTTTATGTAATGCAATTTTTCTACTGCAATTCACTATTTTTACCAGATGAGCTAATTTTCTCAATATCCTCAACATCTACAAGCAAGTAATAGAATGAGGGCATAGTTGACACCAATGACAACATAGATATGTTGACATCAATGATAACATCAATTAGGCACATACTTGCAACAATCTTCCCCTTTGTCATTGATGGCAACATATGATGTGAAAAACTAAAAAGACCATCAAGACAATATTCTCCCCCTTTCTCTTTACACATCTGCATTCTTTCTCCCCCTGAGTTTTTCACATGATTTCTCTCCCCCTTTGACATCAATGGAAAAGGGCACATACTTGCATGTTGCTGCTCTGATCCACTTACTTTATTAGAAACATCTAGCTACTCCTCCTTAGAGGTAGCCTTCAAAAAATCAATCCAGATCAAGGAATGATACTTTGAGCTCCATTGGATTGATGCATTCCTATGCATCTTAGTTTAGGGTAGGAGGGGTAATAACCCCTATCTTTTCTCTAAGATACTCAAAGGTATCTTTAGGCAGAGGCTTAGTGAAGATGTCTGCAATCTGATCCTTTGTGGACACATATCCCAACTTTACTTCATTCTCTGTCACCTTCTCTCTCAAAAAGTGATACTTTATTGATATGTGCTTTGTTCTTGAATGCATCACTAGATTTTTTGAAATGTTTATGGCACTTGTATTGTAACAAAATATTGCAATTGGATCTTCATATACAACTCTTATATCCTTCAATGTCTGCTTCATCCATAACACTTGAGTGTAACATGTTGCTGCAATATACTCTGCTTCTATAGTTGACAAAGAGATTGAATCTTATTTCTTGCTCAACCATGAAACTAATCTATTACCTAGGAAGAAAGCACCTCCACTTGTGCTCTTTTTGTCATCAACATCTCCGGCCCAATCTACATCTGTATAAGCAATGAGAGTGAAGTCATTGTCTTTTGGATACCATAAGCCATGATCTAGAGTGCCTTTTAAATACCTCAGGATTCTCTTAACTACCATCACATGTGATTCTCTTGGATCAGCTTGAAACCTTACAACAAGATAGACTACATGCATAATATCAGGTCAGGTTTGAGTTAGATAAAGCAATCCTTCAATCATGGATCTATATTTTTCTGATCATCCTTAGGTGATTCATTAGTTTTTCTCAACTTGCAGCCAGTCACCATGGGAGTACACCCCAGTTTAGAGTCTTCCATCTCAAACTTCTTCAATAACTCTTTCACATACTTAGACTGAGATATGAAGATTCCTTTCTCTGATTGATTTATTTGTAGACCTAGAAAGAAATTCATCTCACCAAACATGGACATATCAAACTCTTTTTGCATTTCACCAGCAAATTTCATACACATACCTTCATTGCCTCCAAAAATGATATCATCAACAAAGACTTCAAGAATTAGTATTTGATCTTGATTAATCTTGAAATAAAGATTACTGTTAGAAGTACCTTTATTGAACACTAACTGTAGTAAGTACTTATCCAGCCTTGCATACCATGCTCTAGGGGCTTGCTTGAGTCCATATAGGGATTTCTTCAATCTGCACACATCTCCTTGGTCTGATAACTTAAATCCTTCTGGTTGCTCAATGTAGACTTTCTCTTCCAACTCACCATTCAGGAATGTAGACTTTACATCCATCTGATACACTTTAAAATCTTTGTGGGCTACAAATGCCAAGAATATTTTGATTACTTCAATCTAGGCTACTGGAGCAAAAGTCTCTTCAAAATCTATTCCTTCAATCTGAGCATATCCCTTGCATACAAGCCTTGCCTTATTCCTTACAACTTCTCCATTCTCATTCAGCTTATTCCTGAAAACCCATTTGGTTCCAATAACATTTTTGTCAACAGGTCTGGGAACTAATTCCCAAGTATCATTCTTTTCTATCTACTTTAGCTCTTCCTCCATGGCTTTTACCCAGCTTTCATCATTACATGCTTCATTCACAGTCTTTGGTTCAACCTTTGAAAGCAGACAGTAATTCACTTGTTCTTCTGCAGCCTTTTTTCTTGTCAACACAATTTTATTCTTGTCACCTATAATTTGATCTTTAGAATGATTGATCCTTGCATACCTGGGAGTCTTGACAACAGTTTTTAGAGCCTCTTCTTCATCCTGACTGTCTTCTTGATTCTCTTTCTCTTCATTTACTAAAGTCACAGGTTCATTTTGTTCATAACAACTCAGGTCTGACATTCTTTCTTTGCCTTCATCTACCTTCACATTTGCACTCTCAACATTCTTTTTGAGCCTTTTGTTGTAGCACCAATAAGCCTTACTCTTGGTAGAGTATCCAAGAAAGATTTCTTCATCACACCTTGCATCAAACTTTCCTAGAACTTCATCTTCTACTATTTCATTTGCTTCCAAAGACTTTGAAATATTTTACTATAGGAATTTTTCCATACCATAATTCATAAGGAGTTTGATTACCATTACCTTTCACTTGAACTTTTTTTTGGATGTAAATAATAGTATGAATAGCCTCTTTCTAAAACACTTCCAGCATATTTGCTTCCTTCATTATTGTCCTAGTAGCCTCTTTAACTGTCCTATTTTTCCTTTCCACAACTCCATTCTACTGAGGAGTCTTAGGTGCATACAACTATCTCTTTATCCCATGCTCTTCACAGAAAGTGTTGAATTCATTTGATGTGAACTCATCTCCTCTATTAGACCTCAAGCATTTGATCTTCAACTCTATTTCATTCTCAACCATTGCTTTGAAGGATTTGAACTTCTCTAGGGCTTTTGATTTGTCTCTTAGAAAGGTAACCCAAGTCATTCTAGAATAATCATCAATAAGCAATATGAAGTAGCTATCACCTTGTAGACTTCTCACCGTTGTAGGACCACAGAGATTTGTATGCACTAGATCTAGCAAACTGATAGAAAATTGTTCTTTGCTCTTGAAACTTGTTCTTGTCTTCTTTCCCAACTAACATTCCTTACACATTGTATTGGAGGGTTTTACAAGTTTTGGCAAATCTCTCATAGTTTGACCTGAACTTATCTTTACCAGATTGTCAAAGTTTATATGGTACATCCTTCTATTCCACAGCCAACTTTCATTTGCCTAGGCTAGTAAACGATAACCATTAGTTCCTATTAATTGATAGATGTTACCTTTTGTCTTCTTACCGGTGGTAATCATATCTCCAGAGCTTTCCATGATCTTGTACCCATTGTCTTTGAATCTTAGATCATATTCTTTGTCACACATCTAACCAACACTCAAAAGATTATGCTTCAAACCCTTCACATATAGAACATTATCTATATTATGCTTTCCATCAAATGAAATAGATAATTTTCCACAAATCTTACTAGCTACATTATCTCCAAACCTAACTAGTCCCCCATCATACTTTTCCAAACTTACAAACTTACTTTTGTCACCAGTCACGTGATGTGAGCATCCACTATCAATGATCCATTCATCCTTATCTTTCTCAAACTGAACATCCAAAGCACTTTCTTCCACTGGTTTTTCTTCCTTCACACAACTAGTAGAATTAGTAGATACATGATCTTCTTTAATAGCAATAAACAAATGTTCATTTGCGCTAGTACTAGCATCATCAAATTCATCATCAGTCACACATTCATCATCAAAATCTCTAACATAGTAGCATTTCTTTGGAACTCTAGGACTGCTCTCATACTTCTTCTCATTTCTTTCAATTCTTTCAGGATATCTGGAAGCATAATGACCTACTTTACCACAAGAGAAACATTTGAAAGGTAATTTACCTTTGAACTTACCAGAGCCTCTTTGTAGCCTGTCAACAAAGTTAGCTTCAATTTCATCAAAGTCATCATCCACCTTGTATTTCTCTGCTGTGGATATCTTTTCTGAAGTACTGGCTTTAAAAGTTGATTCAACTTTAGGTAGGGCATCACCAAATTCTCTCATTTCAAAGGCTATAAGCTTTCCAAGTTACTGATATTTGTCAATAGTTTTCATAGTCATGAATTCTTCAATAGCAGCTACCTTGTGACTATATGACTTTGGTAGTGATCTAAGAATTTCCATCACAACTTCCTTATCACCAAGAGTTCTTCCCATACCCTTTATTCCAGTGACAAGTTCATCAACTCTTTGTATAAAGGCTATAATGTTTTCATCTTCATTCATCTTCAAACTCTCATATTTCACTTTTAGGATTTCTAAGTTGGCTTCTTTTACAGAATCATCTCCTTCATACAGATTTTTCAGCTTCACCCATACCTCATTTGTAGATTCAAGGTCCACAACTTTTGTTAACACTAAGTCACTTAAGGAACTTAATAGAGCATCCTTCACTTTGACATCCAACTCATATTCTTTGATTTCATCTTCAGTCATCAAACCATTTTGAGGGATGGTATATTGTGTTTTTGCAGCCTTCCATACTTTATAACCAAAACAAAGAAGATAGCTTTTTCATTTGTACCTTCCAAAGAGCATAATTTCTCCCATCAAAATGTGGAGCTTCCTTCTTATAAGACATCTTGGATCTTCCTCAAGCTGTTAGGCTTTCTTCAGAGGAACCTTGCTTTGATACCAATTGTTGAAATACACCAGACAACTGAGAGGGGGGGTGAATCAGTTGTCCCAAAAACTTAGCTTCACATGCATATCAAACCATCAATAACTTAATTATTCATAATTAGATTTAACCATGAAAGCATGAAACCATTAACTTAATCATAATCACACATTCAACACAATAGACACTAGATTTTTATGTGGAAAACACTAAAAGGGAAAAACCACAGTGGGTGTTAGCCCATGCAAAAATATATAAGTTATAGCAATACTGAAAAACAAAGGCTCACTACCTACAAGGCTCATTGCCCAAAATTCTCACTGCAAAGAATGGCTCATAGCCTAAGGATGGCTCATTGCTGAGGGGTGACTCATTGCCAAGATGTTGAACTGATTGAATAGCATTTACTTCATGCCAGGGTTTAGTTTCATTGAAGCACAAAATGACTCCTCTACTTTGCTCCTTCACACTTTCTCACTTATCTCTTCATATTCATGACACACACACTCTTTTGCAGCTTCATTACATATTTTTATACAATTCATCAACCTTGGAATGTACATCAAGGTTGGCATTACACTCATCAATCATTGGATCAATCTCTAAGGTTAGCATTACAAACATACAAAAGATAGGTCTGGACCTAATACAAATTTAGCTAAGGAAAAGATGTAATAATGTATGCAGATCACCCCATTTCTTAGTTGGGACTGAAACACAATCATCCACACCACAAAATTCTTCTACAATCTTCGATGTATTTCTGCAAAAGATGAATTCAATTAGGTCAACCAAGACTGATGATAACACTGGGTCTATAAGAACATTCTTCATTCATGATCCAATTTTTTCTTTGCAGACCAATCCAAAGTTAGGAACATGATTAGGAGACATCCACAAGCACATTGTAATCTCTAGGAGCAACTGCAAATCTCTAATCACTTTGTTAATAAGATTCTTCAAACCGGAACACAAGAATAACAATGCCAGGCACTGTCAAGAATAAAAGATAGCTTACAAACCACCAAATCATGAACTGTTGCATTTGAAGGCCCTTGACATCATCATAGACTTAACTTTTGAACCACAGACCAAAATACTTCAATGCAGAGGAATGCGGAGAAAAACACACTTTCTCCCTGTCACCACCAAACATATAGAAAAAGCAATTTTCACATTGGTGAACACAACTTACTCAAATATTTATTCCGGAGGCTCAACCTTGGAATATAACATTTTCAGACCAACCTCTAAATAAATTCCAATTTGCAGGAAAATATATTTATTCTATAGGAAATGCGAAGCATTCTTTTGGACTATTCTTCTATAAGTAATGCACTGTTTCTACTGCAATTCACTGTTTTTATTGGATGAGCTAATTTTCTCAATATCCTCAACATCTACAAGCAAGTAAAAAAATGAGGGCATAATTGACACCAATGACAACACAGATATGTTGACATCAATGATAACACTGATTAGGCACATACTTGCAACAATATCATCATTGGCATTTTTAATTATGAACCATGTATTTTTTTGATGGCACAATTCATATAGTAAGTTAAACTTCCCTACTGTTTCATGTATTTTATATAAAATTACAAATTGCAATTAAAATTAGGGTGGCACTCATATTTTAGCAAATTTTCTGTATACTTTTATTTGATAGAGCAATCTATACAGAGAAATTTATTATGCTTGGTTGTCTCGAGAAAAATTGATAAGAGTCTAATAAATTTAACAAATGATGTCTTCACCTAATTATACCAACTATATGCACCATAAATTGTGAAATTTAAGAACCAACTAACATGGCTTTGTGAGAGGAATGGAAGAGGAGGTGATCTGCATGTGGCACTAAGGGGAGAAAAGAATCGGATATGAAAAAATCTTGGCAGGAAGAAAACAATAGAAAATGAAATCAACCACCACTTGAAGACTCCTTCACTTCCTCAAAACAAGAAGGGCTGAAAAAAATATAAATGGAGGAGAGAAAAAAGGGCAGAGAAACAAAAGAAGGAAAGGGAGAAGGAGACTTTGTGCAAGTGATCAGAAGAAGGAGCCAGAGATAATAAGATTGTGGAAGCCCAGCTATAGGTATGGAGTTTCCTATAGTTGTAGATAAGAGTTTTTAAATTACTCAATCACTCCTTACCTGTGGTTGCAATATAAATGTAGGTTTGAAATAGACAAGTTTAACTCTCTTTATTTTTTTTCCTACCTACAAATAAATTAGAGAACAAAAAGAAAGAAAGATTTTTTTTTGAGATTGAGGGAGGGCAACCTACATGGCTGAGTGCCCTCTTATGGGAGGCAACCTAGCTTGCAATGCTGACGCCTCTCATAGGGGCACCCAGCTAGCAAACTACACCCCCCCCCAAAAAAAAAATGGAATCGTCCCCAGTTGTGGAATTCAGTCGTCCACCTGCCAATTGCATTTGCTTAAAAGTTTCTAAATCCTTTTCAACAAATCCATTTTGTGCATATCCTGCAATCATTACATTCCATGATATGACATCTCTTTGAGACATTCTATCAAACATTGCACATGCTTTGTCTATGATTCCAATTTTTGCATATATGTCTACCAGAGCAATTTGAACTATAATATTTGACAAAATCCCCCTACCGTATGTTTTGAGGGATGTCCATACCCTATTCCAAAGCTCCTATTTTAGCTTAGATAGGGAGGACACTAGAAAAAATTGTGGAATTTTACCTTACACCTGCCAATTGCCCTATTTTAAAAGATTCATATATATATATATATATATATATATATATATATATATATATATATATATATATATAAAGTTATGTAACAACATTGTATTCCCCAAATTTTTGGCACAAGCAAATGATTTTTCTTTTGGTGCAAGTCTGGCTTGCTACTCTCTACTGTGTATGGTGTGCCTATGCAGGCCATGCCCTTCATTTATTCCTGCTTATAAACTACCCTAAGCCTGCAACAAAACAAACAAAAAAATTATTACACAGATATATGCAAAACAATAACCAAAAATGCACAAAGAAAATGAGCTTCAAAGCATAAATAAAAAACTTGTTTGCATCCTTATCCTATTGGCAGCCGTGACGACCATTATTTCTCTTCATCTCATACTTTCCTCTATATAATGGTTTCAAATAAAGTAAATTAGGATAGTATTATAAGAGCTTTTAATTTAGAATAGATGATGCCTCAAACCCATAAGTTTCTATTATGAATTTATTATTTTCTTTTTTTTTTTTTCAAATTTAATTAGAAGTTATGGGTAATTAATTTGAGTTATTATTTCCATAATATAGTTATAAAATTTTCCTTTGTTTTTTTAATATACGCTTTGTTTAATTGGAGATTAAAAAGGGTATGTTGGCATACTATGGGAAAACAATATTGTCGTAGGGTTAGGTAATGTAAGTATAAGAAAGGCGGGGGGGTGGGGAAGAAAACTTATTATTAGTATTATTGTTATTATTTATTTTTTTTTATTTTGGAAAATGTTGTTAGAAATAAGTAAATAAATGAACAATTGGTTGTGAATACTTCTTTTATCATCATATGATTTTTACTTTTGAAAAAACAAACTTTTTTAGGAATACATAGTATGAAATGCTGGTATGGTTATTTATTAAATTTATTATATAGATGTTATTATTGGGACAACAAATTATATTAAACCAATAGGATTGGGAAAACTAAACTATTGTAATTCAACATAGATTTCTTGATGTAAGAAATGTCATAATCTTGTAGGTACTATGTTGTTAAGTTTTGGGATATCATTAGAAACACCATGTAACTTTAAAATCTAATTATTAAAACTAGATAAGTTGTCATCTACATGAATAAACTTACAGGAAATTTATCCTTGCATCTTAGGAAATTGTGAGAATAAGACACATAAAATTTATAGAAACTAACCATGGCCTACTTCTTGCATGCTAGGGAATGGACTCGGAGAAACTAGCCCTAAGAATACTTAATTTATACTACTAATGTATTTTTTTTTACATATAACAGTAGTAGCACCAACCTCGAGTGAAACATATGTGATAAATATGCAAGCTATCTTAAGATAACCACAAGTAGATGATAGATTTCATTTAAACCCATGGATAGGAAGTTAATCTAGGGGAGTGTAGTGAAATTTGAAAACTACATGTCTTGTTAAAACACAACATTTCACATGAATATGCTTCTATTGACAATAGGTAAATGTCGTATGCTCTCACCTTGCCTTCACAGACCTTGGTGATTAGAAAATAGGGCCTACAGACAACATGAGTCTAATTTAGAGAACTTATAAGAGGACAACAAAGATAAACTAGTTCAAACAAGAAACCCTAATTGTTGTATGCTCTCACCTTGCCTTTGTCGATCTTGGTGATAAAAAAGCAATATAGGGAATCTTGAATGGACTTAGTCATTAGAATACCCAATTTGACATATGAAAATAAATTTAATTCCTTGAGTGGACACTTGATAGGTATTCCTCAACACTAGGGTTGAAGGAATAACACCCATTCGAGGTGTTTGCGGTAGTGGCCTAATTATTGTCCCTATTCAGCTAAGTATCTGGTAGTAGGTGAAGAACTATCTGGGATGCAGAATAACCCTAGAAAGGGTTGCATACCTACTCACAATTGTGTCAAACATAGTTCAAGATGGAACTACATATTCACAAAAGATAGAACTACATATTCACAAATCCCAGTGTTAGTCGCATCCAGAGGGTACCTTGATCCCGTGGATATAGGGTATGTAGGTAGTCTAGAAGGCAAAGGATGCCCCCAGTACTTAGGTCCCCTAGATATAAGGTATTCTTTTGTAATCAACTTTGTAAACTCAAAATCTTAACATAAGAAGATTAAACTAGATAAAATGAAGAAGTCTCTAGTTCTCAGAAGAATCCTTGGGACGATTGATCTTATACCTAGCCGGTTGCCAAAATCCAATGGAGGGTACGAGGTCCTTAGAATGCTTTCATTGAATGAACTTACAGAAACTCCTTGGTGAAATATATGGGCCTATTGCATAATTTCTTGTAAGTGACTCAGGATATGAATTGATCCTAATGAGTCTAAGTCTTTGGCCAGAGCAAAATAATGATTCTTGTCCTTGTTAGCCTATATGGCTATTGTGTTTCCCTATCCCGTATTAGATAAAGTTTTGGTCCATTTGAATAGTAGAGGCCATTTGGCCATTATTTAATCTACCTTGTATTGGGTAGCGATATGGTCCATAAGACCCTGTTCCATATGAACCAATATGCCCAAAGTACAGAAGAACCTGAACTAGATTTATCTCAATATGTCCCATTTTGGACACCTTAGCCAAAATTGGCTACTTGATACTTCCTGAGTACTCAAACTAAACTAAAAGTTTAAAAAATAATGCTAAGATCTAGACACCTAGTTAGAAAATGAATAAGAATCCTTATCTGGAACCCAGCCCTAGATCACACCTAAGAAAGATAAACAAAAAAATTTCCCCTAAAGTCTTTGAACCAGGTCCTTAAAATACCATCTACCATTGCTTGGGTGGATAGGGAATTCAAGGCCATGGATCACCTTACATCCCTTACCTTGGATACAATAGTCTTGAACAAAGTTTATCCCAACTCAAGACAATGGAGGTAATAGGGTTAGCTCTTCACCTCCTACGAAAGCGATGCATCAAGGATATGATGGTCGAAGGTCTTAGCTAGGCTTTACAAGCTTCTAGGGGGTGTCCCAATATATGCGAGGTATGGGGATGAATTCGTGAATGGGGATGTCCCAATCAACCAACCAACACAAGTCTCAGCAGATCGAGAGTCTTGAGGTTTTTGCAAGGGGGAAGGTCTTTCCTTTGAACTAAGTCTTTCGATTCTCACAACATTTATATCCTACATCGAAACATGTGGTTGAGGTCATCCCTTGGGGTGATGAAATCCCCAAGTAGACCCCATAAGAAGAAACCACTTCCCATTTTTGATCACCCAAGATTGCACAAAGCACAAGGGGAGAGCATACGTGAAGAAATTGCCCCTTGGGATACAAATAAACAAAGAAGTTTGCAAATGGACTTTTGATCCCCAAGACCACCCTAAGGTGTGAGGGGAGAGAATACATCCAAAAACAAACACAAACACAACAAACAAAGTTAATTAACCTCTACTTTAACCTTAATGTGCAACTAATGCTAGTGATAAAAACAAGGCGTTGATAGTGAATCTGTACAAAAAGACTTAGTATTTTGATAATGAGACATGGAAAGATGTTTTGATACCTACAAAAATGTGTTAGATATCTACAAAGACCTAAAATTTTTTTCAGACTGAAGGCTCTAAAATAAAGACCAAATGTGTTGATAGAAAGACCAAATGCACTAAAATAGATACGAAATACACTAAAATAGAAGTCTAAGGTGCTAACACAGAGACCTAATGCATTAAAATAGAAGATTACTACGCTAATATAGAAGTCGACTATGCTGAAACATAATCCTACTGCACTAAAATAATGATCTATTGCACTAAAAAAAAAATAGAGGCATATTTATACCTATGAGCTATTTGTCATAGAGGCCGAATGCGCTATTCTAGGTGCCTGAGGTGTTGATGCGATAGAAAGGGAAAAACCTACACAAACAAAGTTATCCTACCACAAAAATGCTAAAAGAAGTTGAAAAAAATATGCAAGGTCAGTTTAACAGCATTAGATTATAGTTTTTAACCCAAAAACAAAGCCAATGATGTAAAATATGCAAGATTAAACTAGCCCTAAGTGTACTTTCCAAAATGCAATAGATTAAGTGATTTCCTAGAAAGCCTTAAGGCCTATGAAACTTGCAAGTCAAAAATTAGAAACCCTGTAAGCACTAGTTCATTAGAAACTAGATGTTAGAAATGATATGAGACAAGAATTTTTTTTTGTCATGACTAAATGCATTGAAGTAATGACTGAAGGTGTTGAAGCATAGATCGTTTGTGCTAAAATAGATGTTTGTATTGGAACAAAAGCTAAAGGTACTAAAGTAGAAGACTATTATGCTAATAGACAACCCTAATGTGCTAAACAGAGAACTGAAAGTGCTAAACTTACAAAATAGACTGTTGTTAGTCAAAAAATTGTTGGTGCTAATAGAGATGCAGAACACACTAAACAGAGAGCTGAATGCACGACTATGAGAGGTAAAGGCACTAAACCGACCTACATGACATAAATCTTTAAAAACTCACAAGACAATGATTAGTAATAGGGACAGGGGTCCCATCGGGTGTGCCAAATGAAGATGAAGAAAAGATGAAGACAAAATATACATGAAAGAAACTCAATACAATAGATTTATACCTTCAAGTCTTCAAATCTCTCTTTCTCCTTGATAAGGTGGAGGAGATTGATGCATCCAAGTCAACTTCTAGCTTTACCCAAGCATAGAAGTATGTGGATTCCTCAATAAACTTCAACATAACATGAATTTGGCAAGGATTTGGCTTAGCAAATGGATAGAGATTTTAGCATAATGTGGATGCAAATGAGATGAGATGAAAATTACTTGGGATGAGCTTGTATTTAGAAGCATTTTGGAGAGGATTTGAGATCAAGGGTTGAGATTGAAAGTTGAAATCTAAGGGTAAAGATTAAGAGATGAGATGGAGGACTAAGATTTAATCAACAAAAATGGAGGGATGTGATTATTTTTGAATTTTAAATTCACCTTGGGAAGGATTTGCATTAATGAAGATTAAGACTTGTGAGTGCATAAAAAAATATTTTTTTTGTGGGAGAAGATGGAATAAAAAAATGGGGTTTATTGGTGAATGGGAGACATGTGACACATGTACTTATTTGGTAAATACATGTGTCATATATTTTTATTTAAAAGAGTTCTTACAAGGAAGAGGAAAGATGAGTTGGAAGAGTCATGTGATTCCTTTGAGTAAAAAATTGTTTTTTTATTCAAAGGGTGTGGGGAGATGGGTTAATGAGGGTTTAAGGCTAATTAATTAAGTGTTTAACTTAATTAATGTGGTTGTTGGAAATTATTGAGGAGATTATTTGGAGGTTAGAATTAATTAAGGGTTTACTTAATTAATTTGGTCTAGGGTCTAGGTAGGGTAAACTAGCTAATTAAATAATTGTTATATTTATTTAATTAGGCTAGGTTTAGGTCATAGGCTAGGGAAGATTAATCAAATAAGTATGTTTTATTTAATTAATCCATGTTAGTGAATGGGAAAAATTAATCAAATAAATATTAGAATATTTATTTAATTAATTGTGGATGATGTCTAAGGTATAGTAATAGATTAATTAAATTAATTTATTACAAGTGATTCATTCAAGATGAATGACTAGGGATTGATGGCTTAGGATAAATTAATTAAAGAATTTTATTTTATTTAATTAATTGATGGAATAGATAATTAGTAATGTAAGGATGCAAGAAAGTGGCTTGCGAGGTCAAGATATTTTCTGGTGTTTATAAGTGCTATGTATTAGAGTTTCTTCAAATCCCTACAAACATAGATGCAAGTTAGGGAAATGATCCCTTATAAATCAATCAAATAATAAATCAATCACATAACATTCATGGTTGATATAAAGACTATACATATATGGAAGCAGTGGAGCCTAGGACATTTTGGATTCCTAGGCTACCATATGAGATCACTGCAGAGGAGATAAAAGCTTATGCAACAAATTTGTTAAGTAAACCCAAGGATACTTCTGTAGAGAGATTTGGGACATACAAGGAGGTAATGAAGAAACAACATAAAAAGAATGCAGATGAACAAATGGAAAAAAGAAACGAAAAAATTCATAAAAAATGGGAGACACCACCCATAATAGACACATCTACATTGCATCCTACATCATTAGCATCACAAGCCACTGCAAAAGCTCCACATACCACTTCCTTAGCTCTGCAAGTGGCCACTTCACCATAAAATCCAAAGAGATCAAGGAGAAGCACATCTGCAAAAGCCAGTGCACAAACTACACCACAACTTACATCTTCAACACAAATAGTTTCAATAGGAAGGGTAATGTCAGAAACCCTTGTACAATTACCTACAAAGAAAAAAACCTAGATAGGAAAAACAAGCTAAAAGGAAGAAAAAACAAAGTTTTGTAGAAGAAATTGAAGAAAAAGAAGGGGAAGAAGATGTCTCACAAAAGAGAAAGAAAAAGAAGCAAATAGAAGAAGGCCCCCAAGAACCATTGAACATTGATGTAATAGTAAATGGGATAAATTCCATGGCTTATTGTAGGAAACAACAACATTATAAGATGAAATCTCTGCTGAAAATAAGAAAAATAGAAAGGACAATGATAAGATATATGATTAAAAAAATAAAACAATGGATGAAAAGGGTTACCAGAGGGCCTAGTAGAAGCTTTGAGACAAAGGAGGGAGAAAGTGTAAGGACCCAACTCGTTATTAACAAAATAATACTAACTTTTAATTTAAAAATACTGAGGAAAGAAATTGTTTGATCAATAGATGTAGAAGACACAGATTCATAAAATTTTACTCAAAGAAGTGCTCAATAAATGTTATAGAGGTTAGTCAATTAGAGCTTAGTTTTTAAAGTCATCAAGACATGAAAAGATCACAAATCTTAATTTGGTGAAGAGAGGAGATACATTACTTAAAATAACTTATAAAAATAATTGATCAACACATACCTTAAGTCCTTCATTTCACCCTGCATTTATTTCTAGCAACTTGTTTTTCTCTAGCAACTTGTATCATTATCATTTGCACAAAACTAACTAGACAATCTTATGTAAAGATTTTGGGATTATGAAGTTGATTACAAAAGAACACCCTATATCTGGGGAACTTGAGTACTGGGGGCATCCTTCACCTTCTAGACTATCTACATACCCTATGTCCATGGGATAAAGGTGCCCTTTGAATGCAACCGACACTAGGATTTGTGAATACGTAGTTTTATCTTGCACTATGTTTGATGCAACTGTGAGTAGGTATGCAACCCTTTCTAAAGTTCATCCCTCCCTAGATAGTTCTTCATCAGCTACCACCTACTCAAGTGAAATAGAGATGGCATCCTAATGCAATCATCTACATGCAAACACCTAGAAGGGGCGTTTGATGTGATGTTTAGTTGGTTGAAATTCAAGTTTACCTAAGACAAATTCAACTCCAAATTCATATACTATTCTAACAATAAATTTTTTCACCAAAATGTTTCTCAATAGATCTGATTATGATATTCCTAATCTTATTTGAAATACTACTTGCAAGATCAAACTATAGTTCAATTCCCTAAAGTCACATTGTAAATTTAAGCATATAAGTGATAATTTATGATTTATAAATTCTATGATCTTCAATCTCAAGGGTTAAGAAATATATCAATTACTGAAGAGAAGTTAATCAATTATCTTAAATTGCAATGATTATAACATAGATATATCTATAGTTCCATTTAGTCAACTTGGGGAGATAAAGGTCTCCAAGGTTCCTACTATCACATAACTAGACTCTAGGTTATATACCTAGATTTTCTCAAATAGATGTGATAAAACTATATAAGTTCTAACATAATAAATTTAAACAATCTAGAAGACTTAAATTCTTTCTTAACATATTAAGGATTATCTCTTATGACTAGATAAAAACCCAAGACTATTATATACCCAAAATAACAGAAAACATTCCTCACTCGAAACCTAGTATGTTACAGTATAAGGCAATATTTCTCAATAGACTACTCAAGAAAATTATACAAAGTATCAACCTTAGTACCATTATTCATACGTAGACAAAAGTGTGCTAAGCTAAGAATAAAGCCACAAACTAATTCTCGATGAAATTTTCTCACATCCATCAGCAATATTTTAACATTACTAATGTTTATATCATATAGAAGATTCAATGAACTTACTTGGTAGATAGTTCACGTTTTAACAAAATTAAGGGAACAACAATTAAAAATAATAAAATGTTGTAAACCTCTATAAATTATCTCAAATAGAAACCACTTTTAAGGACTTGAATACTCTATTTGGTTTGGTGCTTAATGGACACTCTACATTTTTCCTTTAATAAAGAAGGCTTTGTATAAATAGTTACAAAATTACCTAAAATATACTCAATGTAGGTTTGGCAACAAAAGTTACAAAATTATAGTATCTTAGAATGTTTTACAAGGTAAAATTGAGAGGATGGAAGAAGTATAATATTCTCAATAAAATTCACCTAAAAAAAAGTTAAGACAATAACTAATGCCCCAAATTGGTTATTCACATTTTTCCAATCAATAAAGATAAATAACATTATGCATAAAGTAGTTTGATGAAATGGCTTAAAAGATATTCAAGTAGCTGAAATCTGTAGAGAATAAGTCACAAACCATGACCTATGCTTGAGTTTACCCTATTTGTGTCAAGTTAAATGCACCACTACAGAATATGAACATTCAACAAGACACAAGGAAAATAAAAGAATAAATTTACTACAACAAACTATAACATAAATAAACAAGCTCTGAATAGATAATAGAAGATTATGTGAAGCTCAATGGTAATGTTATCAAAATGTTCTTGCATAAAATTAAGAACTTATACAAGATATTAGCTATATCTATATCAAGGAATATTCAATGCTATATTGAATAAATACCAATGACAAAATCTTGTAGAGGTACTAGGTAGACAACTAAACAATTGTTTCCCCTTTGTTCTCTAGCCCTGCTCATGCAGTTAAAACTATTAATAATCTATTATTGATACTTAGAATGGAAAACCATTTCTATTCTGCCCAACCTTCAATTATAACTCTTTAAACTTTAGGCAATCTATCCATAAAGATGTCAATTCAGTAAATAAATTATGATATTTTGACCCCAATCAAGAAAAGGAGAAATAAAACTTATACAAGAAGTGGTTAAAATAGAGGGGTGACTTTATAAGGCTGAAAATTATATCTCTAAAACATTTAAATTTTTCCAGTGTGTGGATAAAAATGTGGTTCCAAAACAAAACACAATAGTAATAAGGTCACATCATTTAGACGCCCCATAAATAATATCTAGAAAACTCAGCATATCAAATCCTTAATGCATAATCTTCAGTTATATACATTTTCTAAGAAATTAAGGCCATAAAGGGTACACGCTCTTCCTGAAGGATCTAGATCTTATCCATAAATGTAGGAGACTATGCTAAGTTAGAGAGATTGGCGTGGAAGAAGAAGGCTATAGGGTAATTTCTAAAGTCAAGACATTTACTTATTGTTGTGGAAACATAATCATTTGTCTGCCATCACAATGGGAAGGTGGCAATTGCAATTGGTTTGTCAAACATGTGCCAGATCGAGCGGAGGACAGATCTACTAAACAAGTTTGGAAAGGCAAGTTATATGAGAAAGAGATCAGAAAATGATATTGTAAGCATAGATGAAATAGAACCGAGTTGAAATTCAAGATGACAAAGTTGAAGAAAACAAGACAAGTGTAAGCCAAAATCTATCACCACGAATGAGCTCATATACATACAACCACGTATCTTTAGACTTGCAATTACATCACACAAAGACTGTGCCCATGTAATAATGAATGACACTATCACCTAAGGTGAGTTTTTAATGATATTATATTCATATGCACTAAAAATTTCATGCAAAGTTTAGCCACCAAAGTGGTCTCCAATATCGCCATTGCATCATGTCAAATTGTTCATACCATACAGTTCATACTTGCATCAATATTTTCTAATTTTATATGAAGATTACAATATGCTGCATGATGTTAGGGCTCCAAGTAGACCTACATTTTAGAGAACCAATCAAATACATTTTCTAATTACTAGAGGTCAGTATAAGACATAAATGATGAGAAATAAAAAGTCACTAGAGAATGGCTAATGACATCACCATTACTGTTTATGATACAACTCTCACATCATCATCATTTTCATCATGAAATTTCTTAACTTCAAAATACAAAATAACCTGTTAAATGGCAAAATTAGTCAGGCTGAATGGCTGACTAGGATGATTGACTCTCATGTCAATCCTGGAAATTTGTGATTTATACCTTTACTTATCAATAAAGGTTTCATCAGAAGACTGATAATATTTGCACTCCTCCAAAACCTAAGTATCCCTCTCAAGCTCTATACTTTGATTTCAATATGTTGCATGATGTTAAGGCCCAAGTAGGCCTACATTTTAGAAAGAGAAAACAAAATACATGTTCCAAAATACTAGAGAACAGTCTAATGCAGGAGCGATGAAAAAAACATATTCACCCAAGAACAGTTAATGAAATCACATTCCTATTTATGACATCATTATCAAATCATCGTCATTGAGGAATCACAGAGTGTGAGATAGAAACTTTTACAGTCTTCTACCAGAAGCATTCTAACTCGCTATAATAAAATCGTCGAATCTCTGACCATAAACTACTCCTCTCTCTCTCTCTCTCTTAAACTAGACATTTAATAGCAACATTAATCATGGGGAATGCTGACTATGATGATTTACCCCATATCAGTCCTAGAAATTTATAATTAATAACTATTCCTATCAATAAACAAAAGTAGAATTCTAAAGAAAAAAAAGTGTTTTCCTCTCACAATTACAAAATACAGATTTTGGGGTGCAGAAGTGTACTGTTGATGTCAGAGTAATTGAAGAATCGAACCTCTTAGTGTGTTGAGGAGCTTGAGAAGATCATGTAATAATGGGCACAATAATTGTACTTACAACTTTAAAATGAGTTTTCATTTATAATGTTTAACCGATAAAACCTAGTGTTCTAAAAATAAGGACCTAACATTAGAATGTATGAAGACACTCTATTATGAGAAATGAAATCTAATTAGAGTGATTTAGTATTTCATGTCTAGTTATTCCAAACTGTGGTGTCTTCTTGTATCAAATATCCAAGCCTATCATAAGACCCCTCATTCAATCTTAATTTTGTAGTTATTCTAAGTATCATCCTATGATTACCTAAAGATTACCTAAATCCTCACTACAATGTAAGCATTGAACGATCAGTTCAAAATTCACTAGTTCCATGTATTTCCAAACCTCATATTAATATTATCTAATGGCATTATGCATTCACTTAATGTGATTCTACCATTATTCTAGATCCATTTATAACTATTAACGGAAACGCGACTAGTTGCGACCTGGGGTGTTCATTAGAGGGAAACATTCATGATATGAAATATAAAAAAATATTTAAGGATATTTAGATGTCTAAGCATCTACCACAGCTCACCATTTTTTTATGCAAATAAATAACATCCCTTCTATCAATCAAAATTTCAGACACAGGATTGAAACTTAGGTCCACAATTCCTAAGATGATATCAACTATTGGTCAGGCATCAATGGCACTTATCTTCAAGAAATTTATTGTGCAGAATATGGCATATCAATTTGTAGTTACAATCATAAATTTAAATTGAGGAATGCCTGTAAATAAGGAATTCATAGATGACTTGACTCTGGTTCCCTTTCCTACACGCTCTCCTCCGCTCCCTCTACCAAAATTTTTTGCTCCTCTTTTTCTTTGTTAGGCTCCTTATATCTTTCTTGAATGGTCCATGGTGGTGACAATTTGGCGGTGATCAATAATGGCCATTTTTTTGCTGTCGTAGAAGATTTACCATATCTAACAATATTTACTTACTCTCTGAATCTGTTGCAACCTGCAAGAACCTTGTTTTTTTTCTTTTTACCACACCAACCCACGTTAACATAGATCCAGATTCCTTTAATACAATTTAGCCACGGAGATGGTCGTTGTGGCATTCTAGGGAGCAGGAAAATAAAACACTTATCCATTTTATAAAACATTAAAATTATTGCCCTTATCTACACCTTCTAACTTATTTTAGTAAAAGAAATTTTATTTATTAGTTTCTAAGATGGTAATTATTTTAAAAGAAAGAACATTAGTATTATTTAAAACGCAAATAATAATAATTATTATATTAATGATTTAATTATTGTTAATAGTTATAATTATCATATAAAAATAATAGTAACAATTCAACATCAAATTCTAATTAAATAATAATATTCTTACTAACAAAATAGAAATTAAAACCAAGGGTCATGACTAAATAATTTTGCAGAATTGAATTCAGTGTAATTACTAATAATTAAATATTATTATTTATGAATATTCACGTTTTGAAATTGAAAACAAATAGGGTCGTGATAGAAAGCCTTGTAACTAGAAGAGGAATTGATACAACAAGATATTGATGAGGTAGGTACCTCTATACCCACAGAAGAAATAGATAAGTTAGTCCAATTACAAGCTAAGGAATTGAGGACAAATCAGAGGATTGATACCCTAATGAATGAGTTAGTGCAGGATCATGATGGGCCAAACACTACCCCTAAGTGGCAATATAAATGTGAAAAACTAACTAAAGTAACTTCATGTCAAAAATAATATTGCGACAAAATAATGCGACAAAATCATAGGGTCTTCACACGAAGACCTTTGCCTTCGCAAGAAAGTTTGTTTTTTGAGGCACTTAGGGCACATAGTCGTCCCTTTTATCCGGACTATGTGCGCAAATGGTTTCAAGATGATTTTCGTCATGTTCGACAAAGAAGTTTTTCGGTGCATTCTGACCCTCCTCGTTACCAAAACGTTAGGTATGCTGGCAGACTTAATGGCCATCAGTTTCATTTTGCTTCAACGTACCCAGGTTCTGGAGTTCGTCAGGTTTGGAGGGAAAAATCAGTTAAAGCTATTCAGAATCATGTTGACGATGGTCCTGCTCAGGAGGAAAAGGCTTCCATGGACATTGTAAACATTGACATCCTGGAGGATATGGTAAATCCTTCTGTGCAAGATCTTACATCTCGAGCCCTTATTGGTAAAGTTTGGAACCCTACATTTAATTTTGATGAATTTCATGCATGGGTTAGGGTTACATGGAAAGGGGTTTCGGATGTCTTCTTCTTGAATAAAGATTTATGTGTTTTTACAGTGGTTTTTCATAATGGGGGTTTTCGTGCTGAAACCCTTAGTCAAAAATTGTGGTTTAATTGTGGCAAAGGGATTTGTCTCCAAAAATGGTAACCAAACTTTGACTCGGTTAAAGCTAATATGAACTTTGTTCCTTTTTGGATCTCTTTGCCGAATTTACCTTTGGAATATAAGGATTTTTCCATCATTGAATTTTGTGCTAAGAAATTGGGTTTCTTCATTAAGCATGATTTGTCCTCTTTTCAAAAGCCAGATCTGCCAATTAGGTTTTCATTAGTCCTCAATACTTTGTTCCCCTTTCCCAAATTTATTGAGTTCCACTCTAAATTTGGAAATTGGAAACAAGTAATTGTCTTTGAAAACCCTATGGTTATTGATAAAGAGGAAATACTGCATTCAAGTAAATCTTGTGACAAATCTGAAGAAGTTTCATATGCCAAGGAGAATTTAGACTTTGTTAATATAGGGGAAGCATCTCTAAATCATTTTGTCAATTCCTCTGTTTCTGGAGAAGCTCTTCAGACTGCTGCAGGGTTCGAGGACGACTGTTCTTTTGAATTTGTAATTGGTAACCCTGACGATATTGAAACCCCTACTTTTCCTAGTGATAAAATTAAGAAAAGTCTGCTTAATTCCTTTAACTCTAAGGCAAACTGTTCTAGGGACTTAGTACATGAACTGCCTGATTTAGAATCGGATGGATTTCCTTTTACTGAAGAGGAAGCACAAGCTTTTGTTGAAAAAACTATTCGTAATGTTGCTTCTGATCTTATTGATGAATTGGTGGATGAGGTAATCGCAGAAAAGCCAAGTTCTAATGTTGATAGTTCACTTCATTTAAATAATTCTATCCCCGGTGTCGATCCTGAGAGTTGCTTTAGCCAAGGGAAGGTAGAGCAATCTGCTTTTTTAGGAGACAATAGTGAGGTTTTTGATTTTTCTTCCAAACTATCCATTTCTCAATCTTTGAGTCAGGACTCACCTACCAAACAGAGTTCTCTCTCTCCCTCTAAGAGAGGACGTAAACCAAAATCATTTAAAATGCAAGAAGAAATAAAAGTGGGTCTGCAGGCTACTCTGGAAACATGTCTGAGATTGGGGAGAGTAAGGAACTCTCCCCGCGAGCAATGAAGCTCCTTTCTTGGAATGTTAGGGGCATTAATGCCCCTAACAAAAGATGCTTGATAAAGCGTCAGCTAGATTCTTTAGGTGTGGATATTGTCATGTTACAAGAGTCAAAATTATCAACCTCTCAAGCTGATAGAATTTTCCCCAGCTGGTTGAAATGGAAGTGTATTCACTCTCCCTCTCAAGGAGCCTCAGGCGGGCTGGTTGTTCTCTGGGATAGTACAGTGTGTGCAGTAGAATCAATTTGCTCTGCTCCAAGTTTTCTTTTGGCTAGGATTACATCTTCTTCTTTTAATTTTTGGTTATTTAATATCTATGGCCCTTCTACAACTAGGGAAAAAAAATAGTGTTGGGACACTCTAACAACACTTCTAGAGCAATTGTCTGGAGAGAAAGTTATTTTAGGGGGGAATTTTAATGCTTTATCTTGTCTTTCAGAAAAGTCGGGTGGAATCTCCCCACCCCAGAGGGTAATCGAGGATTTCAAGGGGTTCGTATCGGATAATGCATTACTGGATAGCCCACTACTCAATGGGAAATTCACTTGGTCAAATAGGAGGAAAGGCTTTTTAAATATAGCAGAATGATTGGATAGGTTTCTTTTTTCTCCTGAATGGTGTCTTGAGGCAAGTATTTATGGTACTTCTATTATTCCTTTTACAGCTTCAGATCATTTTCCTATTTCTATTCAACTTGGTGTCACTCTCAGGGGGGAAAAAAATATTAGGCCCTCATTCAAATTCCAAGCTATGTGGTTTAGAGATAAAAATTTCTTATCCCTATTGGAATCTTGGTGGAATAATGCTCCTTTTGTAAATGGTTCACGTATGTATTGGGTCAATGAACGTTTAAAATATATAAAGAAAAAAATTATGGATTGGAATAAATCCTCTTTTGGTAACATTTTCTCACAAAAAGCAGTTCTACAACTTCAGTTACAATAGTTAAATGAAGCAATTATTTCTAATGGCATGGATAATGTATCTTTTGAAAATTTAAAAATGCTACAAGCACAATTAGAGGAAATTTTATCTCGGGAAGAAATCTTTTGGAAGCAGAAATCAAGGGAAGTATGGCTAAAGGAAGGGGATCGAAATACTAAGTTTTTTCATGTCTTGACCATGTTAAGAAGGCACAAAAATTCTATTTCCTCCATCCAAGATTCTATGGGTAACATTTTACATGATGACTCTCTCATTCAAAAAGAAGGAATTAACTTTTTTCAGAAGCTACTCTCTAAAGATCTAATTCAAATCCCTAGTACAACTGTTTCTGAAGTTCTAGATCATATTCCTAATCTGATTTCCCCTGCAGATAATTTGGAATTGATGAAAAAGTTTACCATGGAAGAAGTTAAGGCAGTAGTCTTCTCCTTAGAACCAGATAAATCTCCTGGCCCAGATGGTTTTACTCCTCTTTTCTTTCAAAAATGTTGGGAATTTGTGGGCAAGGATATTTGGCTGTCTATAGAAGAAGCTCAGAGAAATAGAACTGTTTTGAGAGAGATTAATTCAACATTAATTGCTTTGATTCCTAAAATCACTTCTCCTTCCTCCTTTGCTGATTTCAGACCCATTTTGTTATGTAATACCTTTTATAAGATCATTTCCAAAGCAATAACGTTAAGACTAGCTTCACTAATTCCAAAAATTGTTTTTGATGAACAAGGAGGTTTTGTCCCAGGCAAGGAAACTTTAGAAGGTGCTTTGATTGCTCATGAGGTTATTCATTCAATTCATCAACACAAACTTCCTACAATGTTGATTAAATTGGATATGCTAAAAGCTTATGATAGAGTGTCCTGGGATTTTTTATTCAAAGTACTCCTCAAGTTTGGTTTTTCTCTGAAATGGTGTAAATGGATCCAATCTTGTATTACTGGTGTCAGTTTTTCAGTATTGATTAATGGCACACAATCTAAATTTTTTAAATCTTCTCAAGGCATACGACAGGGAGACCCTCTTTCCCCTTTTCTTTTTATTTTAATGGCTGAAGGGTTGATTAAACTAATTCTGAGTCAGAATACATTGGGCTATTGTAGAGGGATTAACATTCCTAGACTTCCTTTTTCTATCACACATGCTTTGTTTGCAGATGATACCTTGCTGTTTGGGCAACCTATGATGGAAGAAGCTAGAGTTTTGAAGGAAGTCATTTCTAAATATTGTTTGGTATCTGGTCAAAAAGTGAACCATAGTAAATCTAAAATTTTCTTCTTCTTCTCTTCTGAATTGGTGCAAAGTAGGATAGCTAAGTATCTTGGTTTTCAAATTGACACTTTGCCCTCAAGGTATCTAGGAATCCCTCTTTTCTCAGGTTCGATTAAAACCATGTTCTGGGATAAGCTTCTATCAAGTATAAAAGCTAAAATATCTTCCTGGAAGGGCAAATGGCTTACTTTGGTAGGTAAACTTTTGATGATTAAAATAGTTTTATCAGCAATTCCAGTTTATTTACTATCGGTTTTAAAGATCCCAAAAACTATTCTTACCTTTATTGTGAACATGTTACGGAAATTCCTTTGGAATGGCACTAATTTACATGGGCGAAAGATTCCACTCCTTTCTTGGGATAAAATATGCATCCCAAAACAATTTGGTGGAGCAAGCATTCATAATATTGCAGCTCAAAATAAAGCTCTCGGAGCTAAACTTGTTTGGAATTTGTATGAAAAATCAATTTCTAAATGGAGTAAAATAATGTATGCCAAGTATCTAGATTCCTTTAATCCTGAAAGATTATTTATTCTTCGAAATCCAAAGGCAGGGTCTCACATGTGGAATTTTTTGATTCATTGTCGAGATGTTATCTCTCCTTATTTATCTTGGGTCATTCATGATGGAAGTTTTGCCCTTTTTTGGGATGATTCTTGGAATAATCATCCCCCTTTAGTTAAAATAGAAGGTCTTCACGAGATTAAGTCTTTGTTATGTCAGGTTTGGGGAACAAAAGTTAAAGATTATTATGAAATTGATCCTAACTCAGCATTTAATTCAATAAAATGGAAAATTTTTTATGAGTTCATGGTTCCTGAAGAGCAAAAGATTCTTCATAAGAATATTTTGAAGGATCGCAGACTATTTATCTTAGGTGAAAAGGATAAATTAGTCTGGGGTCCTTTGAAATCAGGTCATTACACAGTTAAACAAGGTTACCTAAATATCACTAGTAAGGATTCTAATACACATCTTTCTTGGCCTTATAAGCTTTGCTGGAGTGATTCATGTCTGCCCAAAGCAGGAGCTTTTTCATGGTTAGCATTGCATTCTCGAATCCTTACTAGTGATAGATTAGTTAAGCTTGGGGTTGCAAATCCCTTCTTATGCCCCCTTTGTCAGGAAGTGGAGGAATCAGTAGATCATCTTTTATTGAATTGTGCTTTCTCTTCACAGGTTTGGTTTTGGCTTATTTCTAGACTAAACTGGTTAGGTCCTCTTCCTTGTTCTTTATTACAAGTCTTTCAAAGTTGGCCTATACTATTCTTGAAGTCTACTTTTTCTGCTCTATGGATTGTTTCGCCAAGCATTGTCATCTGGTCTCTTTGGTTAGAAAGAAATAGTAGAATATTTAAAAAAGTAAGTAACCCACTTCATATTGTGTTGGGCAAAGTTGAAACAACTATTTCAGAAGTAATTTTAGCTTCTTTGTTATCTAAGAAGGCGAGTTCTCTTATTTTTACAAGTTGGGATAATTTCATTTTGCAAAATTGGAAGCAGTTAAAGGTGCTTGATAATTCTTGCTTCAAGTCTAAAGCTTTGATTGATCGTTTTGTTATCAAATGGATCCCTCCCACTGAATCCTTTGACAAGCTTAATTTTGATGGTGCGAGCAGAGGTAATCCAGGAATCTCTAGTGCTGGTTGTGTTATTCGCAATCATCATGGAACAATTCTTAGAGCTTTGTCAATTAAACTTGGTACATTAACAAATAATGAGGCTGAGGCCTTGGCTCTAACAGCAGGATTGAATTTAGCATTAAAATATGGTTTTACTAACATCATTGTGGAAGGGGATTCATTGAATATTGTTTCAGCTTTCTCCAATAACTCTTCTCCGAGTTGGAAAATAGAATATATTCTTAAGTCTGGCAGAGATTTATTAAATAGGTTTCACTCATTTCAGATAAGGCATACTTATCGAGAAGGTAATCTTTTAGCTGATTTTTTTAGCTAATATTGCTTTTAATTTTGATGAAAGCGTTATCGAATGGACTTCCGACTCTCTTCTTCCGATCCCCGGTATAAGTTATATTTTGGCCAAGGATTCAATTTATTAAGATATGATATTTCAGTTAAATTTTTAGATTTTACACTTAATCTTTAGCATTATTTTATGGCTTTACGTGATGCTTAGCTGACGTTGTTTTAAGTGTTGTGAATTGTTTTGAAAGGCGGATTGTACCTTGTTGCTTACTCCTTATGACGGCTAGTAGTCCTCGCACAAGGGAATTGGCATTTCACTATTTTCTATCATTTATGAGTTATACGAAGTATCTTTCACATTTATTTTGGTTTCATTCTTGTTCTTTGTTGCCACAGCTATTCTTGTTTCATGTTCTCCATCCTTCTCAGTATAAGGTTCTGCTCTTTGCTTTAGTAGCTGTGAATTTTGTCTTCTGTTTTATAATAGAATTTTGTAGATTTCTATGGGTTCTATTCGCCGGAATACTAGAATCTCTTGGCCAATCCAGAATTGGGAACGTCCCCTACTTGGCTGTTTTACTTCTAATGCATTACAAGAAGTTTTCCAGATTTTTGAGGCATCGGTGGGTACTGCTATTCTCTAGGTCTGTAATTTACCAGCTCTTTACACTCCAGTTGCTATTTATCCCTCTCAGGTTGTTTCCCATTTTTTGTCCAATGCAATGGCTCTTTTGCAATCTGGTGACAAGGTAAGGGATTTGGGGTTAAGTTTTATTCAGAATGTGCATTTTTTTGTTGACATTTTTTATTCTGCTTTAGTTGATTATGATGTGCATGAAGGGTTTGCCCCTGTTGGAGGGTTGTTTGACTGCAGATGTGTATTTCGTATGCCTAGTTTACACTACCTATTCAATGCTTTTTCACATGGTCTTCGTAACAACTGTATCATCTCCTTCCGCAATTCCATTCATTGCCATAGGCAGGAATTGGGTCCTCAATTGGCAGACAAGGCTTTGGAAGTGTTTAATGCTTTGCTATTTCTGTTAAATTATGTGCCTCCTCCTTCGCCACCTCCTCCTCAACTTGCAGAGGCTGATGACCACGTCGACGATCAAGATGTGCAGGTTATTGAGATAGCAAATTAATGGGGATCTCCTTCAATTTTTTTTGCCTTCAGCGGTTACCTCTTTGTTGGATTTTGTATATGCCAGATGTTCTGTACTTCCTTTTTAAAAATTGTATATTCTTTGGCATGATTCCAGTCATTTTTTGGATCGATCTATGTTTTTGAGTCGATTAAGTATAATCTTGTTAAACTCAGGCTACAACCGGAGGTTTTCTTTGCTGATTCTTTCCTACCGGTATGCCGTTTCTGAATCTGGCATTTTGTAATTACTTTTTATTAATAAATTTTAGTGGTTTAACCACTTTTTTGTTAAAAAAAAAAAAAACTTCATGTCAAAAATTGAATGAGTTATCTACACAATCTAGAAATAAGATAGTAATAAAAATTGTAACAAATTGAATGTAGTTTATGGGCTACTACTTTTTTTTTTGAAAATTTTAAAAATTGTTTGGTGAAAATTGGATATTTCACACTACTAAAATTTTCAAAAAAAAATAAAAAGTGTCATTCCGGTCAACCTAAGTACGAGAAAAAATAATATTTTCCCTCCATGATTTAGCTTTAAGTAAAGGCCACATGAGTAGATGTGATGCATATTCTTTTGAATTTTTTAAGTAAATAAATAACTATTTATGAATCTTTTATTCTGACTTTTTTAAAATATTAAAAATTAATTTTCCAGCCAACTTCTTGGTAAAAAATATATGAAAATAAAAAAATTTAAATTTTAATGTATACCCGGTAAATCCTAGAATATGACGCATCTTTTAGATTTAAAAAAGGATTAATATGTTGAAAGTTATGGATGTTTTTCAATATGTATATCTATAAGGAAATTAAACATAGTGTATGTAGAAAATGAATAATAATACATATTAAAATTATTATGAGGCGTATATTATATTTTTAGAATCTTAATAGGTGGTTTTACAAGTTTTTTTGGCAAGTTTTGGTACTCCCACTTGCCTAAATATGAGGTAATTCCAAAGTGTTTTTGGAGGGAATCCATATTTGAGCTATAAATATTAACACCCTTTCCATCCAAATCTAAATATTAGTTTAAATGTTTGCACTTTTTCATCCAACAAGTTTTTTCTCTGTTGTCGTTGTTTGGCCCATCATGATCTTGCACTCACCTGAATATGGAACAAGAAGATAGGGACAAGATTCAACAAGAAACAAAATAGATAACAAAGAAATTTTATGATATTGTGAAGGAGGGAGACAAAATGCAGAACAACATGAGATATCCTCTCCGCACAATGCATAAAAAGAACAACAACAAAGGGTATCTTCTCCTCACAACACAAATACACAGCAAGAAGAGAAGGAAATAAGAGAGGATGAACAAAATACAGATGATAATCAGAAAGAGGAAGAGACACAATTATTAGATATTGAAGATGCATCCTCATCTGTACCTCCCATTCAATCTATAAAAGATTTCTTGGTGCAACAGAAAAAAAATTAGCCTATTGTAACACCTTAGCCACTAAAATTACCCTTAGTAGGAGGACAAGTAAATTTATCCAAAATATCACCTATTTAGAAGCTACCACTTGGTGATATCTTCCACTCCACGGCGAGGGAAGAAATTTTGCAACATATTGATGGTAGTGAACTAATACAAAAGGTAGTAAATTTAATTCATAATGAGGTGCTAGAGGCACAAAGGGACACAACCCTACCTCTCACACAACAACTAAGATAGTTAATGTAGAGCTTCAAGGCACATTCTAGCTACCTAGAGAGCAAGGCAGAACAACACATAATTGAACAAATGAATAACAAAAGATTAGCCAAAGGCATATACTTAAATAGAAACACAACTAATAAGTATCCAACAAGGCATGGAGGAAGCAAAGGTGCTATATCAATTTTGTCTACAATGGCCCACCACTACTAAAACTATTAAGGATAAAATAGATGCACTAGAAGCACAAATAATATAAATAGCCACCACATATGATCCTATACAAGATACTAATTGAGCAATAAGGGCACAAGTAGAATCATTACACACTCAACTCCAACAATTCCAAGACCAGAGGGAACAAATAAAATCATAAATTAAGCAACTAAGAGAACTAGTAAGCCTAAGATTGGCATCCCTAACTAAAATTTTCACAAAGGCTAAGTAGACAACCCAAAAGATTCAAATTCATAGTACACTAGGAGAAGTGAAAGATACATATATACAGATAGAGAGACAAACTCAAATTTTGGCAGTAGCCAAGAAGCAATGGGACACAAATCTAGCTCAACTTAGAGTAATCTATAAGAATATCCTACCTTCAAGTTGAACATAGCATGTCCTGAGGACAAGACATTATTTTAAAAGGGGGATTGATGTTGGTAGAAGATAGGGCAAGCAATAGATCCTATCACAGGTGGTATGTAGAGGATAGAGATGACATACAAAGAGGTATTTTGGGAAAATATGCACCTCTACGTAACATATAGATAGGATATTGTATGTACATATAAGAGGAAGAGAGAAGAGTAAGTGAAGGAATGTAATAAGAGAGTAAGGAAACATATGAGTATGTAAAAGGGTAGAGACTAAGACCTGCTGGTATGAATGTACAATTACCTATTGAAGGAGATATAAGGGTTCTAATATAAGGGTTATAATATGTTTATGGGTAGCTTATGAATGCTTGTATTTGACTTATGTGCATTGCATGTTATTATCCCTTACTATTTATGTAGAAGTCTCTCATTGTATGACTCAAGTATAAACTGACTTTAGAGATCTAACTGAGGACCAGATCTCTGGATTGGTTCCTTCCCATTTCTTGCCAACAAATTCTCTAAACATATTAGGATCTCTTATATTTCCTTCTTCTGCATCAAAATATTCCCCCTCCCTTTCATCTTCAAGTCTCTCTTCACCATCTTCTTGGTTAAATTGTCCATTTACCCAATCTTCGTACCAATCAAGTTGTTCAATTTCTCCATGGGAGGGTAAATTGTGAGCCCTAGGTGTGGCTCTATTGAATACATTGGGTCTAGGGGGTGTGGCTCTAGTTAGAAAGGCTTCATTAAGTTTTTCCATCTCTTTTTCTAAATTTTACATTTCATTCCTTCTCTTAGCCTGCCACATTCTTTCTTCCCTAGATCTATTAATCTTTGAAGGAGATATGTCATATTCTACCAAATGTTCTTTCACATCTTGTTGTGCATCAACTTTAGAGGGTTCACCATTAAGGCTAGTAGACTTATTGATGTTTTTTTCTTTCCAGGTTGCATACTCATTTGATTTAATTTTTGTTGTCACCATCTTTCCCAGATCACCTCTGTATAAGGATCTTCTCCCGTCCATTGTAAGTAAATTGAGCTTCACTTAAAATGCAAAGTCACCACCCTTTGAAGGGATGATTAGGATTATTTTTAGAATATAGTATGAAATTCATATTGACATGGATTTAAAATATTTGAGTTTATATGTCAAAGATTTGGATGAAAATACAGTAAATGCTCAAATACTTTACACTTGCAACGATGGGGATAAAATATTGTGTAAATAACTTGTGATAAGGCTTAGTTCCAACTCTCCCCAATAGAGTCACCAATCTATTGGTCCTCCAATTGACTATCACAAATATCTAAAGGTTGTCAGCTTATAATCAAGATACAATGACCAATTGGCCAACGAATAAGAGATATTTAAGGAAATAATCTCTTCTGCACTTTAGCCTATACAAAGCCTAGGTGGGTTCCCCTTATTAGACACTAATTTGGGATGAGAATTCATATTTAGTTACAGTGCCAATGTAAGGCCTACCTATTTACTTAGATATTTTATTATCCTTAAATTATGACACATTATTTAGTGGACTATATTCCTTTATTATTATGGCGATACTATTATGCATAGAGTAGGAGACTATGGCGCATGCAGATTTGGACATTTTATATATGTTTAATTTGTGGTTGTGGATTATAGATATATGTGATTTAAAAAATTGAATTTTAGAGTAATTATATGATTATAATACTTATATGTTTGAGTGACTAGATTTATTTTAGATATAAATATATATATATTGAAATGTGAAAATAAATGTTGTATAGTTAAATTGATTTTTGTTGACAAATAATTAGTTAATAGTTTAATTGTATGATTACTTTAATATTACTTCGGCTATCTTTACCAAGACATTATGATATTCAAAATTTGAGTTTTGTAGGGGGTGGCTAGGGTAATAGAATTCAGAGATTTTTCCAAGAACAACTTTATGTGTTAAACCCATTATCCTAAGCCTATTTCACATTAAGGAATATTGGTTTAAATGTGTATGTGTTTATTGTAAATGTGTTGTGTCAATTTTTATAAATGATTTAATTTTATTATTTTTGTCGATTTAAATTAATATTTTTATTTTATATATGCATGGATAAATTCTTCTAGACAATTGATTTACTTTAATAGAATATTGTTTGTTTTAACTTAATTATGGAGAAATTTTATTTTGTTTTATTGTTTATTTTAAATATTTAATTTTTTTTAATGAATTTTCCTAAAGCATTATTTTTGTTTTAATTGTTTTATTATAGATCTTTATTTATTCTTTTTGAGGAAGAAAGAAGGCTTTTGGGGGAATTATTATTTATGGATTAATAGTTTTGAAAAGGGGGAAATTTTGGATTCTTTTAGAGATCTTCTCTTGAATTTTGATTTTGGTGATGACATTATTGCAATTTTGGTGAAGAAAGACATGTTTAGGATTTTAGTGAAGAAAGTTTGATTGGAATTTTGGGAAGGTTTTTGGAAGAGTAAAAGATTTGAGAAAGGATCTTGCCATTGTGTGCTTCTCCTAACTTAATGAGTAGAAGGTAGGATCTTATCTTTTATGGTTACTATAATTGTATATCATGATGTTTTCTGAAAATTGATATGATTTTATGATGAATATTTTTGATTATTTTTGTGTTGGGTTGTTTGGGAGTTGTCCTTTCCTTAAGGGTGAGAACCCCCTATGTGTTGGGGTTTGAGAGAGGCAAGGAGCCTCTCTTGGGGAACCTTATATAGTTGGGTATTGTGAAATAAGGGTTGATAAATTTTGTAGTTGGGTTTTGTGAAAGAAGGGTTGATGGATTTTATAGTTTGCTTTTATGAAAGAAGTGTTGAATTTTGTATTTGGGTTTTATGTAAGAAGGGTTGATGAATTTTGTAGTTGGGTTTTGTGGAAGAAGTGTGATGGATATTTTCAGTTGGGTATGTGGAAGATGTGTGAAGGATTGAAGAAGTAACCTATGAAAAGAAGATTATTTGTCCCCCAAGAGGGATGTTATCCCTTCTTCACCCCTTTGAAGAATCTTTTTTGGATTCTTAGTTTGTGAGTCTCTCCCTTGGATTTTGACATGTTTATATGTTTGCATGTTTTGGTCAAATTGATTGTTATGAATCCTTTTTCTTATAAGATCTCCTAGATTGAGGGTGGTTTGGTTTTCCAATCATATGGTAGGGAGGAGAGCATGCCTGGCCATCCATGTTTGATTTGATGTGTGTAGAATAATTGTAAATTTTGAAGAGACTCGTGTTCTATTTTCCTATTTGTGAAGAGCTTGGAGCTCTTCCTTTTGGATCTTTTTTTAAAATCGAGGATTATGGATTATACATCCATTTGTAAATTTATATATTAGAAGGATCTTTTGTATATGTATAATTTCTATAATTTCATCTCACATTATTTTTATTTTGTGAATTTAACAAGTTTACTAATTTATATAAAAACTGGTAAAACTATCCCTAGAAGAACTAGTCTATTATGTCTTCAATAACTTTTATTTTAAAAATTGGGTTCTTCAAAAACTTTTAGAAAAAGTGCACCATAAAATTTTCTAAATCATATAAAAAATTAGTGGTACCTAGATTTTATATTTTGAGATATAAAAACATTTGTGACTGGATGTATGTGTTGTTATAAAATTATCTTAAGAAAAACAATTTCATTGTATTTTTAATAAATTTCATTTTAGAAATTGGGTTTCTTCAATATTTGTATTGAAGATGTGAACACACTTGAATAAATCTTCACAATAATTCAACCATACCCAGATTCTCAATTATGAGATATTTACTAATTAGTAATTGTCTATCGAGAAGATTATGATTTTACATGTGATTATTTGATATTTAGAAAATTATATTAAAGGAAATTACTATTTAATTATTTATGATATTTTCATATCTCTATTTTACCTTTCTAACATATTTTAAAAATAGGAAAAATCATGGAGATAGTTTGATTAAATAGAAAAATAAGACAAAGCAATTTTATAGAAAAGAATAGAAAGAAAACAAAATAAAACAAAAAGAACTAAAAAAATTTAAAAAATAGATAAAGCTTGCTTTATTTCTATTTATCATTTTAATTAAGTTAATTTATTTGCCTTGTTTATTTAATTTAATTAATAATTAAATTAATTTTATTGGTCATTATATTTTAAGTGCTTTAATATTTTTAAAATTAATTATCATTTTTAATTACCATTTAAAGTTTTTGAAGAACAAATGGTTTAATTTAATTAATTTATTAAATGTATATCATTCTTCGGTGAGTATTTAATTCGTAAGTTAGTGAATAAATGTTTTTAAAAATTGATTTCATTTTAAGGTGGAAGTAATAAATAATTATGCAAATTAGTAGATGTTGAACTATGATTACATTTTAAATAATGGATTTAGTTCAACATATTTAGGAAATTTTTTCCTTAAATTGTTATAAGTTAGATTAGTAATATAGTTATATAGTTTTCCTTTAAGCCTAAGAGAAAAAATATGTGTTTGTTCCTACTGCAAATATTATAAAGTTTTATAATAAGCTCTTCAAATTTATCTATATTGTTTTATCTAAACCAATTATTTAGGTTCTTAAAGAAACTTTTATACATGATGATTGTAGTATATTTATAGAAAATTTATCATATTAAATTAACCAATATCAGTTGAAGTGTTAGACAGTTTAATGCCACTAAGATTACCCATGGTATGAATAAATTGGATATGGGTTATATTTAAGTTCATTTCTAATTAATTACAATCATTTATATATTCCTTAACTCTTGGTAATATTATTATGTTTTTAAAAAATTAGTTGCATGTGTGTGTCCACTTGTATGTGATTATATGGGAAGAAAGATATTTTTCACATAAATTGACGAGAGATTTACTAGGTAGACACATATATTGGGACGATCTCTTGTAACCTTTGAAAAGATTGATGTGAATGCAATAAATAATTTACAAAGCATGTGAGATTTGTCATTTTAAAGTGTGTGTTTGGTTGGGAAGTGGGATAATTAGGGATCGATGCATATCTCAGTCTCTATTGCAACATTTTGTCTTCGAATTACTTACATCTAGTGGTTGTAGAAACATTTGCTGTAATATTGTTACCTTAACAACAATATCAACCCACTAAAGGATTCATTCACATGACCTCATACTTAGTAATCCAATTACTCTACAAATAACACTACTATTCTCTAGAAAGATTTATCCCATTACTTGAAAGGAGACTAACACAGAGAAATAATTCTCAATATCAAATGTAAGTGAAGAAACAATAATCCTTGATTATTAATTTCAATTTTTTTCATACAAAAAAAATGGAGATAATTGACATATGAATTTGCACATTTCTCATATAAATTCAAGGCAAAGAATACATGCTTATGATAGAGACATAAGACAAATACAGAGAATTCTATTCCTATGATAATTACAAAGATAAAAGCATACCATTCATTTTAAAACCCTTTTCAAATGGAGTGCATCCCTCTTATAGAATAAGGGAGCCTTTTACAATCAAATGGATGAGTGACACATGTCACTATCAAAGTCACTAACAAATCCCTACAAAAAAATAACAACAAAGCACAAAGATTCACCATAGAGTAGTTTCTTCCAATGGTATGCCAAGGTGGTGGAGTAGGGTGGTTGATACACATATGGGCCCCTATTAAAGAGGGTCCTCACCTACCAAAGCTTAGGTGTTGATCACTGCTAGCTGTCATATTGGAGATGAGGAGGTTAAAAGGTGTTGCTTGCCTAAATTCCTTAACGTTGTCAATAAGTATTGGCCATTGGAAATTAATGACTTCATCTAAAAAGTAGATGTGGATAGTTGTACAAGTCAAGTAATGAAGCCCATACTGCATCAAGTTCCAACCATAGGGAGGTGGGGTTCAGGGATGGAGTAGGCTGCCATATCAACTAATATGCCCTTTATGTTACGCGAGAACCTTCCTCGCCAAAACCAACATGGAGAGAAGAACTGAGAATACCTATATCCAGTTCTGTCCATTCCAAAGAGAAGCTCTTTTGTCTCTTTAACTCTGAAATAACACAGTTGAAGCCAAGAGAAGAATGACAAACTGTATGCAAAGATGGGGGACATAATGAATACTCAGAAAGGAGGGAAAGATTAATTTGGAAAAATAATAAACTAAATAAATATTTCATGAGTAAACAGTTTCCTTATATAGCCAAAATTTCAGCCAAACTACTTTAGGCTCAGTCTTCAATGTTTGCTAGATTCTCATAATCGCACCTTATCTTATACTTGTGCCATCTAAGATTTTGCACATTCCTTCTTTATTAGACACCTTCTTGAAAACACTAATATGGCTAAAAATGGTAAAGCAATTTATTATCACACCATATATTTTTGGACCCATGCAGTGTACTCCTCTTTAGATGGCCAACCATGTTGTAAAATCCTTTCAAATTTGCATATGTGGGATGTATACCATGCATCCAACAATACCATATGTAAGGAAGTTGAGGTAACATAATAACTTCCTACACTACTATTGAAGAGAAGGATATGCAAAAAAATTTAGATCTTTACAACAGTTACATAAATAAACACAAATAACAATCATACCACAACATAATAATTACATGGGGAAATCCTTTTGCAAGAAAAATCCCACACTCCAAAGTCGCCTAATATATTATTTAGAAATAAAGAAGATTACAATATACTTGCAAAGCAAGCTTTCACATGAGTATAACCAACCAAAGATATGGAGGCAACTCAACATCTATAAGACTCTTACACACAACCTCCATCTCAAGCTCCTCATATGTAGGAGATATAATACATAAAACCATCAATGATAATTACAAAACCATGAACAAAAACCACCCAAAAGTTGCGCCCAAATTATCTCTAAACAAAGATGCCTTGTGATGTACACACCAACATGTGTAACTCTCCCCTTTATAGCTCTTTTAAGTGTCCAACACATTTTCACATTTCCCAAATTGGGAGACTCAACTTCTAGAGGCCATAACTTTTGATCTGGGTATCTAATTAATGAACCATTTGATGTATCAGAAAGTTCATGAAGAGATATATAAAGATAAAAAATGCTTTTCCAGTTAAAACAAATTTTTGAGCATTTAGGAACATCTAATTGCCTCAAATATGAGTTCAAAACTTTTTTAGGAGTTTCTAAAATGGAAACTTTAATATCTTGCAATCCAGGTATGATCTTGAGTCGAAACTCACCCAAGATGTTTACTTGGTAGTTCCACATATTTTAGGTCCATCCATGCTCAAATGTAGACTTACTAAAAATTGTAAGCCTTACCATTTTTATCCCATTTTGGAAGTTCTAAACCATTCTTCAAGGTAAAGGGTATTCTAAAAGACCGAAATTGGAAAGAATAGTGGTTCAATCATGGTTAGGAGGGTCCACGAAGTGAACAGTCTAGACCATGTAACAAGATAAAACACAACAGTTATAGAATGCAAATACAGATTTAGCTCTTCAGTATACCATAGATTCAAAATACTAACATGCTGGCAACATGCGGGCTTACAATTAGGGCTCACAGATCTGGTTCTCCAATTGCAATGTATACACAAGATATGGCTTTCCTATGCATATATTACATGATTATATATTATCTCTGGATCACAAGAATTGTCCACGTCGGCCAAGGATGATTACAAATTCTAATGAAAGAGATGTAATGTGTGTACACGGATAGGTCAGCCTTAAGCAACTTGTACTCCTCCACAAGTGAATGAAACAAGGAGTAGAATTCAAGGAAGGTCGGCCAGGTTCCAAACTATCTTGGATGATGTGTCATTTAGCTCCGTAAGTCTTCTCCATTAGCTCATTCTATAAGATTGTTTGAATGCTCTATTATGAGAAAACAATTGATCTTCTGATAGCGATATCTTTCTAAAAACTGATCCAAATGATCTAAATTTTGGATATGATGTGCATGATGGTGTCTAGATGCTAAGTCTAGCTCCGTAAGGTCTAAAATGAAACTATAATAGAATGCACACCAAAATACAGAAACTGCTACTGACTGAATTAACTATATTGAACTAGAAAATGAAAGAAAACAAAATGAATGCAGATATTTTTGGTTGATGCAAGATTGGTCTTGAACCAGGGATGGTCCTGCATCAGACATCTAGGGTTGTTGAAAAAGTGAGTCCCTCACTTTGTTGGGGCTAGAGAAAAACTAAGACAGTCCACCTCAGCTTGAGAAATCCAAGATGACGCTTCTTCTGGTCTGTCTTTCCTCTTCATAAGATATTCTTTATATTTTTTTCCTCTGGTGCTTCATCCAACTCTGTTGTCTAAAATGTCTTCAATCTTCTCTGGTGCTTGTTGTGGTAACTACTTCTTCAAGTCTTCTTCAATGTTGTCACTAAACTCTCCCTCATGATATTGGTATAGGTCTACAATATTAAAAATAGGTGATATACCCAATGTCTCTAGTAGCTCCACTTCATATGCATTTCCTGAATCAAACTTCTTGAGTATCCTACATTGTCCAAACTTCTTCATCTTCAACTTGTTATATGTCCCTACTAGAAATCTTTCTTTTCTCAAATATACCAATACCTCATCTCCAACTTCAAACTCTTTGTGTCTTCTCTTCGCATCTGCTTTCTCCTTATACTTACTATTCATCTCTTCCAAATGCTTCTTAACTTGATTATGCATTGTCTCCATGTGTCCTACAAATTCTTCTCCCTCTACACTCCTCTTATTCTCCATATTGATATCTCTGAACTCTACTACTCCTTTAGAGTTAGTTCCTATCACAATCTTAAATGGTGTTTCTTTCGTATTCCTATTCACTGAATTGTTGTATGGATACTCTTCTTGTGATAAAATGAGATCCCAATTTCCTATCTTCTCTCCAACCAAACATCTTAACAAGTTACCCAAAATCCTATTTACCACTTCTATCTATCCATCAGTCTGAGGATGAAATACTAAACTTACTTCAAATCTGTCTTCATCTTCTTCCAAAGTGTCCTCCAAAAATATCCAAGGAATCTTATATCTCTATCTGAAATTATGATCTTAGGTAATCCATGCATTCTCACAATCTCCTTGAAAAATAGGTCAGCCACATGAACTCCATCATTTGTCTTCTTATAAGGTATAAAATGTGCCATCTTTGAAAATCTATCCACCACTACCAATATAGAAACATGTCCTCTTTGTGTCTTTGACAATCCTAATATGAAATCCATGCTTATGTCTTCCCAAGGTTTCTTTGGTACTGTCAAAGATTTATACAACCCAGTATTCTAACTACTTCCTTTTGCAACTTGACATACTCTACAACTTTACACAAACTTCCTTACATTCTTATATATTTGAGGCAAAAAGTAATGTTCACTTACCAAAGCAATTGTCTTATCAATACCAAAATGTCCTTCCAATCCACCATTGTGCTTCTCTTTTATTAGATTATCTCTCATTGAACTCCTAGGTATACACAACTGATTTCCTTTGAACAACACATCCTCTTGAATGAAATAATCCAACCACTAACTCCTATTTGCCACAACAAGTTCCTTACATGCTTTCTAAGGTTCTACAAAATCAAGATCTTTTTCATACATGTTCTTCAACTCTTCAAAACCTAATACTTCAACTCTCATCTTTGTCAGCAAGTTCCTTCTTCTACTCAAAGTATCTATAACTTTATTTGATTTCCCACTCCTATGCTTTAATACAAAAGTATAATGCTGCATGAACTCTACCAATCTCATATGTCTCTAATTCAACTTTCCTTGACTATTCAGATACTGCAAAGCTTGATGATCTATATACAACACAAATTCCTTAGGCAACAAGTAATGTCTCCACTTCTTCAAGGCTTGAATTATGACATAGAACCTTATCATAAACTAAATATTTTCTTCTTGTATCATTCAACTTCTAACTAAAATATGCTACAGGTCTACCTTCTTGACTTAACACTCCTCCTATTACATTTCCACTCGCATCAAAATCTACTTAAAATACCTTGGTGAAATCCAGTAATGCCAACACAGGTTGTTTTGTCACTTTCTACTTCAACAACTCAAAAATTTTATCTTCTCTTGATGTCCACTTAAAGTCCTTTCTATCACCTCTCATTGTCTCTATCATAGGGTTACATACTGAACTAAAATTTCTGATGAACTTCCAGTAGAAACTAGCTAATCCATGAAATGATCTAACTTCTTCAATGCTCTTAGGTGTAAGCCATTCAACAATTGCTCTTTCGTAGGGTCCATCTTCAATCCTTTTGTAGAAATCACAAATCCCAAGTATACCAATTCTTCCTTCATGAAACTACACTTCTTGATGTTTATCAACAATTTCTCTTCTCTCAACCCCTGTAATACTTGTCTTAGATGCCACAAATGTTATTCTTTTGTCTTATTGAAAATTAGAATATCATCCAAATATACAATAAAAAACTTACCCAATAATTTCTTCAAAACTTCATTCATCAATCTCATGAAAGTACTTGGTGCATTTGTCAATCCAAAAGGCATCACTAACCATTCATACAATCCTTCATTTGTCTTAAAAGAAATCTTCCATTCATCTCCTTCTCTGATTATGATATGATGGTATCCACTCTTCAAGTCTATCTTTGTGAAATATTTTGCTCCACTCAAACAATCCATAATGTCATCCATCCTAGGTAATGGAAATCTATACTTAACTGTGATCTTGTTGATTGCTCTAGAGTCTGTACACATTCTCCATTATCCATCCTTCTTTGGTGCTAACACTACATGTACTACACAAGGACTCAAGCTTTCTCTGATCAAACCTTTCCTCAATAACTCTTGTATCTGTCTATTCAATTCTTCATTCTTTGCTGGCATCATTCTGTACACTGCTTTATTAGGAAACTAGCTCCAGGTATAAGATCCATGTGATGAATGATACTCCTGATTGGTGGCAATCATTTAGGTAGATTATCTGATATGATGTTTTCATACTCTGTCAGCAATTTAGCTATCTCCTCCAGTTGTGATTCTTCAATCTCTATCTTTAGGTTTTTGAGTCTTTTAGGAATAAAAGCATAACACATTTCTCATGTCTCAAACCATCTAAAAATTTTCTTCCATCAAACAAATAGATTCTAGCATTTCCACATACTTCACCCTTAGGATCATCTTCCAAAGGAATCAAAGTAATTTTCTTTCCATTTAATGTTATAGTGTATGTATTCTTTCTCCCATCATGTATAGCTTTTCTATCATACTACCATGGTCTTGCCAACAATATATGACATACATTCATAGGCATAATATCACACAATACTTCATCATGATAAGATCCAATATGAAATTTCATCAAACATTGTTCACTCACCAGTACCTTATGATCATCCTAAATCCATGCTATCTGATATGGATTAGGGTGTTTCAATCTTTCCAAATTCAGCTTAGTCACCATCTCCTCTAAAACCAAATTATATGAACTACCACTATCAATTACAACCTTACAACATTTACCTCCTGATTTGTATTTGGTCTAGAACAAACTTTTCCTCTGTGATGGTTCCTCATTTTTCTTTGCTTGAAATAGTGCTCTCCTCATGACAAGTGATTCTCCTTTCTCAGGTTTACCAACTGAACTAGGTGATCCAACAAGTTCTTCTTCCACATAAGTTGTTCTTCCACTGTTCTCTACCTTTTTCTTTGTACTTCCTTGATGACATTCAAATGCTTTATGTCCTTCACCTCCACACTTAAAACAAGTTCCTCTGAATGTTCTCCTATCAAGTCCTCTTCCATCTCTTCTGTATCCTTCACTCTAGTAAGAATTAGGGTTTCCTCTACAATAGAAAATTCTATCATCTCTCCGGTATGAACTTCTATCTCTGTCTTCTTTATGGAATGTGTTATCTTGTCTGCTTTGCTCCACATATGATCTTTCTCCTCTAGAAAATGTTCTACCTCTCTGAAATTTACCTCCTCTTCCTCTTTGTCTCTGCTCATGCTTCTTGTTCAACTTGTCTTCAACTTTTAGGGCAAACTGATTTCTTCTTGAATGTTCAATCTCAGTCCATTGATGTATCTTACCACTTTCTCTTTTCTTGCTTCACTATGTCCTATCCTTATAATCATCTTATGAAATTCTTCAGTATACTCCACTGATTTCTCTTTTTGCGTCAGGTTTTACAATCTCTTTAGCAATTCTGACTCATAGTCAACAGATATAAACTGATTCGTCAACTTTGTCACCATTCTAGATCATGTTTTATGATCTTCTCTTTTCCTTATCTATTTCTATCCAACTGAACTTATTTCCACCAAATAGTAGCATGTCCTTTCAATGTAGTCTTTACAAATCTTACCTTCTCTAGATCTTCAATTTCTTCATATTCAAAGTATTCTTCTAGGTCATTTATCCAATCAATCAACTCCTCTGGATTCAAATTGCCAGTGTAATTCAACACATCTACTCTAGGTCTTTTCCCAATCTTTGAAATAGTTCGCAACATCTTTACTTGATCTGATTCTTCTTCTTCTAGGGTTAATTCATTTTGATCAGTGAATTAAAATTCTTAATCATCATCACTTTCAACATTAGGTCAAGGTTTTAGTCCTCATCTTCGATCTTCTTCAACAACACATCAATATTCAAATACTGGATTCCCAAAAAAAATTCTACCATAACATTACTAGGAGTGTAATTTCACTAAAATTTTTAGCACCATAATGCTACTATATGAGTTATGTGAAAATTAACTAAAATTAATAAAATTATTTTCACTATAGCACTAGGTAATAAATTTAAATCAATTTAACTAAGCAAACATCAACTATATAATTAAAGAAAAAAGAAATTAAAAAAATGATTTAACTCCCATAATAGCCCTAAAGCAATTCCCATAAGTGAACTGAAGAAAGGTAAAGTGGGTTCTAAGTTTAATAACCATCCTAAAAACTAAGGCATCACATCAAGCCCTAAAATAGTGTTTACATAAGCAAGTAATAGTCTTATTTGTCACTCACTTGTTAAATTTTGTTTTGTTTGGTTACAGGTTGAAGGCAAGTGGAGGGAGGAAAATCCCTTCCCCAAGTGGGAAGGTAATTTTCCCAAAGTTAGAGTTTCTAATAATTTGGTTTTTCTATTCTTTCTATTTTGTTTTACACAGGTTTATTTTCCCAAGTTTTCTTTTCCATTTCCCCAAGTTTTCTAAAAAAAGTTTAAGGTTTAAAGGCATTTTACAATTTGCTCTTCCAATAGAATTTATTTTCCATGGTTTTAAAAAATAGCTCTCTAGAAATTCTCTTCAAGTTATTTAACACAGTGATATATATATATATATATATATATATATATATATATATATATATATATAACAAATATAAATTAAATAACAAATATTTTATTATACACACGGTTTCATAAATCACAGGGGCTGAATCGAATAAAACTTAGAGGCAGATACAATTATAAAATATAGAGGATTACTTTTGGGGCCGCGGTGGCCTGTAGTCCACGGACTACATAGTTTGTGGCCTATAAGGCGATGGATAGGGGGATCCCCCCACAGAAGCCTGTGGGACCTGTGGGATGGGGTCCCTTGGGCCTTGGGCTGCTTGGCAATTGTGGCCACGAGGGCCGTCGCCCAAGCTCTGCTATAATTTATTTTATTTTTGTTTCAAAAATCACACTAAACCCTAAAACATGATTTAGTTTCTCAATACTTTTCACTTTGAATGAAAACTATAACACATTAAAACTAATATATATATATATATATATATATATATATAATCTATTATTATATTCCCTGTAATTTTTTTTAAAACTAGAGAACAAAATTTATTAAATTAAAACAACATGCTTAAAATCAATATATATATATACCTTCTTCTCTATTATTTAGTGGTGATATATATAACAATAATCTTTTCTATGTATTATGTTTTTTGTTTTTTTTGGCTTTTTTTTAAAACTACAAGTAGCCCATTTATTTATTTTTCGTTTCTTTGAAACAACAATAAAAGACATGATTTAATTTTTATTTTTTTTATAAGCAAAATTATTCAAAATCACATAGGAGAAGGGAGAGCAAGAGAAAAATCAACTCATTTTTTTTCTTCCACAATGATAACAAAGTAATAAAACTACAAGACTTTAGCACTTTATTCATAAAATGAAATAAATACATTTACAATAGAATTTGATACAACCATAGGAAACTTCCCAAAGAGAGATTTACTCTCTTAAACCCCAAACCCTTACAAGGCTCAAAAGAGCCAAGGCATGTACATTGCCTTGTTTTCTACAACACAAACTTGAACACTCGTTTACTTCATGAATCCATATCCCAAGCTCTCCTCCAAGAGCCAAAGCTACAATATAATGAAAATCTTCCCAAGGCTAAGGGAAGCTCACCTCCCAACTTTTGGCTTGCAAGTAAGCCACCCATGAGCTAGGAGGCCCACAAGATAACCGAGTTCATACTCACACAAAGGGGTTTCACACAAACACACACTCAAATGAACACACAAAAACACCCAACCAAGGAGACTCCACAACTGCATCCATACAACATGGATTTTAAGGGAGAGAGAGTGGACTCACTCAACTCAAGGGGAAAACCAACCAATTACTCATACTCCTAGTAACCAATAACATAGCCTCTTGCTATCAAACAACTCATATCTCCAAATAAAACCAAGGCATTCTCACCATACACAAAACCATAAAATCTTCCCAAAAACAAGGCCATAGCCCTCAAAACTCCTCTACAAGAAGTTTTCTCAAAGGAGGTTCTCTCCTCTCTTACCCAACACATGGTAATCTCTCTCACATGGAGAGCTCACTATTACAACCCAAAACCCTTTGCAACATCAAGAAAACAAAACATAACATACTACATGCATATACACAAAAATGACAAGAATAAGAAAGGCTTGAAGCCTTGAAAGCCTACCTCTCAAGCCTCAAGTGATGAAGGATGTTGGTGAAGAACTCCAAGAGCCTAACTCCAAGATACTTGCATAATTTCTTCTCTCCAAGACTAAGCTCCTTCCCAAAATCAAAGACCAAAAACCCAAAAGAAAGAACCCTTCTCCTCTCAACAAGAGGGAGATATATAGGGTTTCAAAACCCTTCCCAATGAATGAGGAGGTGAAACTTGTCACCTTCTCATTCATTCTCACAAGCACAACTTCCCACAAATACTCTCACACATGTGTGAGATATGGAGGAGTAGGGAGGTGACACTTGTCAACCTCTCATTCCTTCTCCAAGGAACATCTCCCCATATTTCTTCTCACACATGTGTGAGGCATGGGGAAGAGGGAAGTAGTTGGGGTTCACTTCCAAAGGGTTCTTACATGGTGTTCTCACACATGTGAGACCCTTGGGACTCCCTCGAGCTCGTTCAAGAACCTTGAGTTGTGGAATTGAATCAGATAAGTCACCCAATCTTTATCCCAAAACCCTAATCTTGCCACCTAACTTCTAGGGTTAAAAAGAGGGGTCAAATATGATTTGGGGTCTACAAGGTACCTAAACCATAGGTACTTGACCTAGTCCCCTTAAACACATGAAATTGACCTTAAAAAGCTCAAAAAATATCATTTAAAAAGCCCATAAAACTTATGAACGAAAATGACACATGGATGACACTCACCATCCACTCAACCTAAGTCAAACTTAGGAGACTCAAATTAAAAATAAAAAAATCAAGAATAAATACATTACATTTATGCTCAAGCACAATTAACCTTAGTCCACCTTAGGGATTAGGATGGTTTTATATCGATAATTACTCAAGGTTATTTGTATGACCTCCAGTTTCCATTAGCCATGGAAAATACTTGCACACTACACAAACACATCAATAGCCCAATGGATATCATAGTCAAAGAATTAAATTACACACACAAATGATAGCACGATTTCATACATACTCAAATATATCACATGATAAAATTCACTTGATTCTCAGATCAATTATATTTTTAATAACACATTCAAGATCATGCAGTCATAAATCACATAGTTTTTCATCAACTCAATTATATCAATAAGCCATTTCAATTGCATCAAGTATAATTGTTACCAAATTGTGCTTGCAACTCAATTAGGCTAGGCTGTAATAATAGTTTCTTTGTTAATTTGAAGAAGTATAGAAGTTCAAGAGGAAGGGAGAAGAAAATTCAATCTCACAAGCCATCCTAGAGGGCCTATTGTCCTGATTGAAGACCCTTCTAGTGATCACATTACCAAGATCATGTACTAGCTCAATTAGAGATGCTGCATGAGCCAGATAAGATGAAAGAATACTCCAACAGGGTAGGAGATATCCTAGGATTGACAGGAGAAATTAAGGTTGATCTATGCATTGCAGGTTGTGTTGCAGTTGTTATTATTCATTCATTGCAGTTTGATACATTTCAAAAAGGTACATACACTCGCTGAACTTATCTATGATTATAACAAATTTTAGAACATGCAATAGTATACAGGTGTATTTAATTACACAATTAAGTGTCTTAAAAATGAACAAGGTACAAATCATTGCATAAATGTTGCTATTTATATTTGTAAGAGAAGATATGTTCATATTTTCCCACACAAGCCGTGGGAATAACTATACAAGTGAAATTAGAAATATTGAATAATAGCATATACATGTGAAGTAAAAGAAACATATAGAAAGGGAAGGGGAGCCATCATTGCTCAAACAATGAATCCCCATGGATGGTAGTCTTCCAGTTCTTCTCCATCATTCCTAAAAGGATCCTACAAGATGAAAGAATGAAAGAGGGTTAGAGCTCAGGATGTCTTCAAAATCTATATGTATTAACATCAGACATACATGACATTATCCATAAACCATCAAAAGATGAACATACAAGCACAAGAGAGGCTTCTTGCCTCTATACTATTTTCCTAATGTGTTTCTTGAGTGTATAGGTGCAGGCACAAGAAGGCATCATGCTGATGACAAAAAGATAGCAGCCTTATACACCAATAAGTGGTAGTCATAAAAGGTGATAGAGTGCAATATAGTAATGACAAAAGAACATTAAGCATTTATGAAGGAGTAGCCAGTCGTGAAGATTGTCAACAGTCATATTGTTAGGAACTGCATGAAGAAGATATCAATTAAATGCAAAGAAAGATTAAATAGAGGAATGAAAAATACACAGAAATAATAACAACGAGAGACAATTTTTAATGTGGTTCACCCAAACTCAAGCTACATCCACCAACAGAGAGTCCAATATTATTATCCAACAAATCAAACCAATTACAACCAGCAATCCTTGCAACTCAATACCATTGCAAATGCTACAATACAATATCAATGGAAACCCTAACCCTTAGCCATTTTTATCAAGACTTATGTCAGTTACAAAATAGGGTTTTTCTATGTCGACCAATAGAAAAATAACTCCTAACACCTTTATAAAATAATATAAGTTGTTTGAGGTTTTAGGGGTAGTACTCCTTATCCTACCTTGTATTGCGATAGGGAGCATGCCAAGGGCCCTGCCCCCAAAACCCCGTTAAATAATTTGGGGGAAACTGCACTGATAAAAGGGGAAAATTTAACCTCTGAGTCTGATTAGGCTCCATATAACAACAATCTCCCACTTGGAGACTGATTAGACTCCACAACATATCATCTCCCGCTTGGAGACTAATCATAACATCGCTAACCCTATAGCTCCCACTGGAAATAAACACTCTAGACCTTGCTATTTTGATTTTATTGTTTTCAGTCTTGAAGACCAACCGAAGCTAAAGAGGAGCTCAACTTCTCCTTTGTCATTTCCTTCATAAACATATTTGCTAGATTTTCATCTATATGTATCTTTTCCAGTGGTAACTGTCCATCATCCAACACCAACTAGATGAAGTGATACCTTAGTTGTATGTGTTTGGTCTTTAAATGCAAGGCAAAATTCTTTGCAAGATGTATGGCACTCTGACTATATGTAAACAAATAATTGTTAGCATGTTGTTTGCCCAATTCTTGGGGGTGCTACCCCCAAACCCCCATTAAATAATTTGGGGGGAAACTACACTGATAAAAGTGGAGAAAATTTAACCTCCGAGTCTGATTAGGCTCCATATAAAAACACATATGACAAAGGATGCAACCAACATCTAGGAGCAGTCACCAGTTTATGCAGTAGCCTATGAAGGTGTCAAGAGGAGAAACCAAGTAAGAAGAAGGTAGTGGTCAAATACTTCAATAGTGTAGAGAGGTTATCAACATGCATGTATAGAATAGTCATGATGTGAAGCTCGTATCATCAAGCTTGATGGCAATCATAGAGGGAACCCGAGCTAAGGGTATGGGATAGTTAGAAAGATCATGACAGTTCATACATAAAGATAGTCACCTAAGTCCTAAGGCAAAGACAACAATATTGATTAGAAGGAGATTTGTCCATTGGAGTCTAAATCAAGGAGCAACATGTGATTTCATCAAACCATGGATATATGCAACACTATCCTTTATTTCTGGACACATCCAAGTTCAGGGATCAAAGCTAATAAAGATGGAGAACTTCTGTAAGTAACAGTGTAGCAACAGTCATAACAAAATGGAATAGCATGAAAGCAGCCTAGGAAATAGAGGGGGGTAGTCATGTATGCTTGCTAAATGATGAACAAGATAGAGAGAATGTAATGGGGGACTGATTTAGAACATTCCTATACACTTTAAAGGGGCAATCATCAACATTTAAAAAGCCATAAGGAATAATAGAAAGAGTGATTATAAAGAAAGAATATTGCATGCTTGATAGTAGTCCATGATGGAAATAGACCATGCATTATGAAGCAACAAGATAGCTATCATCCCAAAGAATAACATTGTAGATGAAACTCTCATGGAATAAAATAATGGTAAAGAGGTCTATGAATATGAAGGTCCACTAATTTTCAATGGATTCTACAAGCTATTGGTTCTGACTCAAAGAAAGAGGATAGTCCTGAAGTTAGCATGACACTTTCATAGTCATAAGGATAGTCATAATACCAAATAGTACAATGAAACAATCAATCCAAGGGGCAGGAACCCTATCAAGAGTTCTTGAGGTTTGCTAAATACATGGAGCCTACAAATAAAGGGAGATGCTAAGAGACATATACAATGGATCCATCCTAGTTGCAACAATGACTTCTCCAATGGATGGCATACCATGGTTTGCTTAGTTACATGGTGATGTTTATGTATGCACTCCATGTATTGTTGGAGAGAGCATCTATATAGTTGGTGGCATGGCTACAATTCTTGCACTTGTTGAGGCAGTAGGAAGTAAAGAGATGTTGTATATGGCTTTGTTGTTGCTTGTTGTGCTATGTATTAGAATTCGTAAAATGTTTATGATACACAAGCATGTAGGTGTTACCATATATTTACTCTTTTCCTTCATCACAAATGTTTTTTTTTTATACAAATCTTTGAGGAGTTATTTGTTGTTAGAGACATTAGTAGTTGTTCTAGGAATCATTTTGGAAGATAGGTTTTTATCATCTGAACTAGATTATGTGGTAAGGTTTCTGATTATGACTTTGATCTACCAGAAATAATTTCACATGGGAGAGTTTCCTGAGAGAGCATGGGAAATCATGTAATTGTAAGGAATCTATTTCTTGACATGCTTATTGATTTTGCAAATGATTGTTAGGTCTAAAGAATTACTTGAGTTATGGCATAGAATAGTTTCCTCCAAGATAATCACATATCTTTTGCATGAAGCATGTGCAAACCAACATCATGCAACTCTAACAGGATGATGAACAACAGTAATGTTGTCACGGCACAAAGGAGTAACATATATAAGGTTTAGAGATATTGAAAGGATAGTCACAAAGCATGGAAAATAGTCATCTTAGGACTATTATAAGGTAGAAATAGTCATCATAGGACTATTGTAAGGTAGAAACATTCATTTTAGGACTATCATATAGGGTAGAAAATAGTCATTTAGGGGACTGTTATATTAAAAATCAATCATATCTATGGCTGAGGAAGCTTTGTTACAAAAAAATAGAGATAGTTTAAAAGGAACAACAAATGTAAAGTCCAAAGAGCATGCATAATACTCAATAAAATGACCTTATTAGTCATAGAACAGTCCGTTATATCTAATACCACTATTAGAGTTCATAAAATAAAGTGGTCCTAACAGAAGAGTAGTCCTAACAAAAGGACAACTATGAGACAATCAAAAGAAAACAACAAATAGAGGTAGTCATCAACAAAGGAATGAAGAACAATCAATGGGGTGACCATCAAAGAGGAAAAATTCTAAGGAATAATAGACTCAAATAAGGATTTAACAATAGTAATGCAATACTGAAAGTTTCAAATGACTATGCTTAAATATCATCCACCACAATAGTCAAAAGGATTAGCCATGGCAAATAAAAATAGGACAAATATTTACCACTTTTGTTGTGAATGAAATGTAAACTTTCCAGTGAATGTTTGACCATTGAAATGGATGGTATTCAATTAAAGAGGTTTCTAATAGCCCAAAGGAAGCAATGACTATCACAAGTCATAAAATGCAGTCAATAGTCAAATAATGATTGTCCCTCTACAATAAAGCAGTCACAGTCAAGGATAATTATCACAGTTGTTGAAAGGATAAGTCTCCCTCAAAAGAACTAAAGGAACAATAGTATAAGAATCATAAGGAGCACCAGATATATGCAAGAAACAACATTAGGGTAGCAACAAAAAGGGATTCTTTCTATTGTTTTCACAAGAAGAAAGTAGTTCCTTCACTATCATCATGTATGTAATTGGTGAAAGTTTCTTAGCACAACAAAATAGGAGAAGTCTGTTGTGTGGTTACACAACACGCCCCATTTTGACTTGGCAAAACAGGGACCCAACTTCTTTTGGCTTGGTTTGTGTTTCTTGCTTTCTGGTGGTTTGGTAAAAATCAATCAAGTACATCATCATGTTGAGTCAGGATGAGGTAAGTCATCATTATGAGGTCAGTTTGTCAAAATTTGCATTTCGTATCTGTGACCTCACATTCTGGAAGAACATTGAATTTCATGCAGGTTTGCCTTTTACATCACCCTAGTATTCATCAGGATGTGAGAGTTGTGAACAGTCAAAGTCTTGGTCAATCCTGATATTCGCAAGAGGGGGGAGTCATATTTTATAATCTGAGTCATGTTGTTTAAAGATCATCATCATATTGAAACATTCCCCTGATATATCCTGCGGTTCAAATATCCTGACGTCAACTTTAAATGGTAGTAAGTCTTTCCCGTCAAGCGGTCTTTTATACCGCGAACATCATGTTTTGAAAAGTAACCCGATATTCGTAAATATCATCCTGACGCGAAATATCACCCTTAGCAAATACCCTGATGACATCATCTGAATACGATAAATGAAGAGACAAACATCCTGATGACATCATCATCATATTTACATTTCGACAGGATATTTTGTAAACATGATCATGTTCGTCCAATATGACGATGATGTCATGAAGCATTTCTGATACAAAGAACGAATATCATGATGACATCATCCTGATATTCAGAAAGGAGGATGAGCAAGCTTGTCTCATCATCATCATTTTGTTTTGAAACATCACCCGATAAACTGAAATATCCTCCTGATGTGCTAAAATGTAGACAAAAGGTGCATTGTCACCCGAATCTTGTAGCGATAATAATTCCAGTGCTAGGGAGGATGATATCGAAACTCAACCCGATATTTGTAAAATATCATCCTGCCCTCATGATATCCCGCCATATGGATGTTCCCCCACTCCCTTTGCTGCCATTATCATTAAATGCGCGCAGATATGGTAGGTGATTCCTGCCGACCCCGGAACCTGATGAAATACCTGGCGAGATCCTGAGTTTTCGCACGAATGATCAAAGATTGCAATCTAACTTGTCAGAGTTGCCCTAAATTTACCCTAACTGCGAGGTTAAAAGGTAATTCAACTGCCATTGTTACGTTTACCTGCGTTAAAATTGTTTTACAGAGCACCAGCCTCCATATCCGCATAACAGCTACCGTTGCGCAATTTGAGCTCACAGATAGAAGGAAGGAAGTGATCAGCAGTTGAATTAAGAGTGTCTTGACGATATACTGGTATAAAGAAAATCTACATAACCAGGTAAGTGAACTGAAACCCTCATCATGATGTTGCTAAATGATGTTGTAAGTTCTAGTTATGTATCCATGTAAGTAAGTAATGTGAAATTGATGCAATAGGCATGATATTTGCAATATGTATGCATGCATATCCCTGTTGTGAGAAGAAATGTTGTTAATTGCAGGTATCCATGGCTAAAAAATGCTCAGTCAAGAATCAGGAAGAATTTAGCAGGCCTATGTTCTCTTCCCAGAGAGGGGTCATGTTCAAATATGGGGCAATTATAGATACCCGTCAGGGGATTACCAACCTGGAGGCTTGGTCAGCCAAGCTGAATGATGGACAAGACAAGAGTCCGGTATTGGACGCAGTGTTTGTATTAGGCATGTGGAACGCTGCTGGCTTCCCATACTCCATGGAGTCTCTGGAGCTAGTCATTGAATGCGCCCGCAATTATAACCCTCAGACGAGGCAGGGGGTGAAGCATGGGAGAGTGTATGCAGACCTATCCATCAAAGGTCTCTCCCAGACATTTGGACTGCCAATGGGCAGTAAGGTAAAGAGTGTGGACTTGAAAAAGTCTGAAAGAGAATACGAGGCCAACAAGAAGGCGGCCAAAAAGAATATGTATGCTTGGCAGGCTGAGAACAGCACATATAATGCAGCGGCCAAGCTCCCCGTGCATATGTTCAAGTTTGACTTTAATGAGGAGTATCAATACGTGATTGCCCTACTGAACAGGGTGACTGGCTAGCCTGATACTGGTGATTTTAGAGATTGGATGTATGGCATAATAATGATGTGCCTGTATGCAGACATCAAGCCACTGTGGGGCCAAATAATAGGTGTTGCTCTGCATGAGCAGCTGATGAACCTGGGAGGTTCAGACTGTGCATTCTACATGACCTCCTATATCGTTTATTCCTGTGCGTATAGAGGCACTTTTGATGCCCTGGTCACAGATGGAAAACTGACGGGCACAAATGCAGCATATATCTGGGATCATCATCCCCAGCTGCAAAGAACCAAATATATCAAGGACTACAAACTGGTCAATGATGCATTTTCTATGCATCTGGTAAGGACCATGGAAGATGACAGAACTAAAAGACTAAGCATGGAAGCTCAGGAGGCAGTATACAGGCATGGGGCATGGTACATACAATTTACCACCTTTTCCTACATCAGGATAGAAGGTTTTGAAGGACATCCCCTGATGCTGCCAAGATATCCTACAGATGCAGTAGTTTTAATGGAATTTATCAGGCAGGGCTCCACCATGATACAGATGTATAAGGATGCCAAGAAGCTGCCACCAATTTTGTTCCCAGTCAGCATCGGCAACTACATGTGCCCTGACTCCGACAATATAAAGAAGGTTTTGGTCACCCTGAATAAGATGAATTTGCTGCCCTTCCCAGTAACGAGACCATATGATCCTTACGGCCGAATGCAGAAGATCCTAGGAAAGCCTATTCACCAGAGGCACCTAGAAGATTTTTGGGCTGACTGCGAAGATGAGGCAGAAGCCAGGAGGAGGAGGTATCAGAGGTTGACTCTGAACCAAATCAGAACATTTGACTGCATATCCCTCCCTCAGCAGCTGAAGAATGATGACGGCAGGATAATGGTAGATGAGTATGAGCAGAAGAAGATTTATAATGATACCATCTCTGCACCTGACCTCACCATGCAGGAGGATATGTCCTTGGACCCATTCTTTGCCAGAACCCTACACTTGACCCAAGCTTGGGTAGATGCACAGGTAGAGGCATTGAAGAAGAAGGGTGTTGCCATCACGATGGACAACAAGAAGAAGGGGCAGGACATTCCTACAGATGAATATGATGACTTCCTGCTGGAGAAGAGGAAAACTAAGGGAGAGAGGACCCCTCCACCACAGCAGCCTAGCAAAAGGGCTCCAAAGGGCAAGAAGGTGGAAAAGGGACCCAAAGGGGTCATAATTGACAGGGCAGTATCCACAGCGGAGGAGGCAGCCAAATCAGGATCAAAATCAGATTCTCCTCCAAAGCCCAAGAAAACCAAGACAGTAGAGGCTGGAATCATAGAGACCCAAGAAGTGGTTCAGTCATCCAAACAACCAGGCAAAGCTATCCTCATGGAGGAGGAGCCTGAAGAAGAGGAGGAAGCTCCACTAATAATAAGAAGAAAGAGGAGAGCTCCGCAGGTGTTGGTTCCCACCACACCTAAGAAACCAAGAACCTCCATGAGAGGTGAGATAAGTCAACCTCCTGCACAATTACAGGAGGCAGGTAGTGAAGTGCAGAAGGAACTTCAGCATAACATTCCACTTCCTACCATTGTCAAGTTCAAAACTGAACTAGCAGAAGAACAACAAAAGGAAGCATCTCAAATACAAGCGGAAGGGCATGTCTCGCTAGACGAGACAATAAATTTGTCTGATGATGAGGTGGTGCAGGATGTAGCTGCGCAAGAAATGGAAACACTGGCTGCTGGCATCAGTGTGACTCCTCACAAGCCTCCATTTGTCCAATCGGTGCTTCAGGAGATGAAACAAGCAAAAACAGAGCGAGAAAAGAGCCCGGAGCAGGTAGCTCAGGACATAGGGCTGGATACACTGATTGCTGAGGTGACAAGTCTTGTAGTGGTAGATTTGGCAGAGAAATAGGATGTAAGTCCTGAGAAGCCAGCAGGATCACCTGATAAGGGCCACCTAATAGAACAGATAGAGATGGCAGAAGCAGAAGGCCATGCTCTTGAATCAGGCCAGCAGAGCCCACAAGATACATCAGCAGGACCTGCTATAGTGGAGGTCCAAGAAATAAAGGCTGATGAGAAGAAGGAAGAAATAGAGGATCCGGCTGCTAAGGCACAAGAGGTGGATGGTGCAGGCACAGAACAAGTAACAGCTGCAGAACAGATGCCATCACCTCGGGCAGATCCAATGATATCAGATACGGTGGACATGCCACCAGAAATAGAGAAACAAAAGGAGGATGATCAACCTCCACAAGGGGAAGAACTAGGGACAGGTGAAGAAATGATGGAAAAAGATCATGATCATCATGATCCGCATACAGGTACACCGTAGGGTTCCCCACACAAAGAAGATGCTCCCCCAGAAAAGGAAGTTCCTCAACAGGAGGAGGCACCACAGGATCCGCAGCAAGGCGAGCAGCAAGAAGAAGAAGAAAAAGAAAAATCACCATCTCCACAACGCTTGTTGGTAGAAACGGGAGATAGGGGTGAACAGCATCATGATGCTGAAAAGCATGATCAGGTGCCGCCATGGTTAGAAAAGGAGGTAAATGTTGAGGAGGAACTTGAAATCCAAGAGTTCGACGTCTCCACCCTGTTCTCCGCGGATATAATGAAGCCCAAGAGAAAGGCCAGAATGACTTCGGCCATCAAGAGAGATCTGGTGACAGGGAGAAGGACTGCACAAATTGCTGTACCTGCGGTGGAGAAGGAGAAAGGCAAAATCACTGTGGATGAATTCCAGATAAGCACAGTTGATTTAGGTTTTGCCAACGAAGAACAGGAAGGTCAAGAAGGTAAGGACATCATAGACTCTCTAATTCAGAAAGTGAAAAGAGAAAAGGAGAAAAATAAGCAACATAAAGAGCACATTGCTCAGTTGCATGCATACATTAAAGGCTTGACCAATCCTGAGGATACTACAAGTGAAGCTGCAGTCCCATTGACTACCATTTCTCAAGAGGAGATAAATAAATTGGACCTCATGAAACATGAGGCTTCCATAATAAGGAAATGGATGTCATCCACATTGGATGATGCTGTTGAAATAATGAAGGGTTCTTTGAAAAGATGGAGCATATTAAGTGACTCCAAAACCAAGGTGGACAGATTGTAGATGCAGACCGGGAAAAGGTCTTATCAACTGGAGAAAGTCCTCAGCCTGTTGGAAGAAATAAGGAAGATAAACCCACAAGTGCTTATCAGTAAGCAAGCATTGAATAATAATACTACATTGTTAGTGGATATCTGGTACAAGGACGTATAGTTTGAATGCGGAGTCCTCAAAAGATGCAATAATAAGCTGAGGGAGATCAGCATGAGGCTACGTGATTTAATGGGCATTGAGGCAGACATGCTAGAAACATTAGAGGGCAAAGTGGAAGGGAAGATAGAGAATCAAGATGAAGATTTTGCCCTTAAGGCTCTGCACAGTAACTTCCACATGGAAGATGATGGTCCGCTCATCCACTTAACAGAAGAATTTATAAATAAGGTGATGAGGATCAAGGTCAAGATGGAGACCTACAATGAGACATTGCAGGACAGAGAAAATAAGCTGGATAACAGCAAGGATAAGTATGAGGCACACAAGCACGCCATTATCAAGGCAAAGACTCAAGATGGCAGAGGAATAGATCAGGTTGTGCGGTCATACGAATAGATCCAGAGCAGCATGCAACCCCATATGCAGCAGCATCATCATCAGGATAGTGAAGGTTCAGAAAGCGATGCACATGATGATGATCCGCATGAATCAGCTGAAGAACATGATGAAGATACATCATGAAGGGGAATATTTTGCATAAGTAATATAGATATTTGCCAGCTGGCAACTTGTGCTATTTTGTAAAATTGACAAGTCATGAAATGATGACCGTTGATTTGTATTGACATATCAGATCCGTAGATCTCTTGTAATGGATTCCTCACCTTATTCTATAAAAGGTGGTGGAATGCCTTGTTATATTCATTCGAAACTTAATTGAAATCTGTTTGCTGAAATATTCAGGGCTCATTTCAAAGCTGCTGTATATGTACATGTACATGTCTTTTGCATACTTAATGAAAGAGAAGAGTATTTGATTACAAATCTTCGTAAATCCTGAGTAATCTGTGTTTGAATTCTGGATATGTGCTTTGATTAGCTGCGTCCCTTGGAGTGCTCATCATGTTGCATGTATTGTTTTCATTCATTATCCTCTGAAGTTTGCATCAACTGTGTCTAGCTGTGGAATGTCCTGGTGAACATATGGTTTGATTTCTTCTCCTCATGACAGTATCAAGCATGTATGTGGATCAAAAGCTAAAGGTTCAACATAATTAGAAGTATTCCCTTTAATTTCTTTCAATTTTAGAGCATCTCACCATCACAATTGCAAATAATTGATAATCTTAAGCAAATAACACAAATATGCAGACATCTCGTAGGTAATTGCAAATATTTAGCATATTTGAATAAAAAGCATGCACAATTGAAAATCTCATGCAAAGATCGAGGTATTACTACATCTTTTCATCAAATAACTGCAGAATTTGACTTCTCTGTAAAGGATTTCTATAGGAATGTCATGATGCTGGCGTAATTTCACGTAAGGCCCCAAAATGGAAACAGCATTTCACATTAACTACTGAGTAACGTCAGTCGATTAAGACCTAATCACCGGAGACTTGGGATCATGAATTTTCTAAATTCACTATATCTTTCAAGATGAATAAAGGTTAATGTGTACTTTTATTCTATGTTTGTTTATGACTAACATCATGACCAACATAAATTGGCGCTAGAAGGAGGGCTATGTTCAGTACACCACGATCATCATCATTATTTTCAGGTTTGATGACGCATAGCGTAAGGTAACCTCAGATCGCCTCTGAATTTCAGTAAATTACGTAAATATTTACTGTGATAAGTTTGTACATGTTCATTCTATGTAAAGATTTCCAGATCTCACGTAAATATTGCAAGCTTTACAGTAGATTGTTGTGAATTCACAAATATTGGCCAAAGATACGCAAATTTGTTCAAAATTTTGAAGAATTTAGGCCGGAGGCACTTTAGATCTCGTGCTACGGGTCATGATACCCCAATATCCTGTCATATTTACAATATCTTCACAAATATTTCATAAATATCCAGTCTGATTTGCCATCTGACCGCAAATATCACCTCATCCGGCGGAATCCAGCCAATATTTGCAAAGTTTCAGCCAATTTGCCTCCGATTTAAGAAATCCTGGCTCACAGGATAAATACCAGGTCTAGACCTAGTGAAATTTTTGAAGAATTCCCTGTTAGAGGTTTCAGACCTAGGACTGTAGACATTCATCATACTCTAGGGTCTAGTGCGTCTAGAGCTTCACCAGGACCTCCTCCTGTAACTCCTGTTGGTTTGCAAATACCTTCTGGTATATCTCTGACACCTCCTGTTCAACCCCAGGGTGTGCCTTTAGTTCAAACTCAGCCAGCTGCACCACCAGTTCAGCCCCCTCAGGCTGCAATGTCATTCTTTGTAGCAGAGTCACCTTTGACCTTCAATGCATATCATGAGTTACCAAAGAATCCAGACAAACTTTGCCCAAAATACCATCCCTATCAAGATGCTGATGATCATATCAGGACATTTAAAGAAGCCTACTGCAGAGCTAGAATAGAACATCAAGACGTGGTGTGCAGATTGTTTCCTTTTTCCTTAGGGGAAGAGGCTTATAATTGGTTCATCAGTCTGGGCCAAGCCTCTGTCAGTTCATGGGCTGTCTTAGAGAAAGCTTTTCTTGACAGGTTCAAGGTCCCTATTGATCCATCTATGAATTATCACATGTTTGCTACAATCAAAAGATTTGAGAATGAGCCTATTGCTAATTTCAATGCTAGGTTCCAGAAAATGTTGTCAAAGCTAGTTGCCCCATATGTAGTAACTGATGCTGCTGCTAGGAGTATCTATTATTCATCCCTGGATCCATTAACTTCCATGTTCATCAGGAGAACACATCTAGAGATCACTACATTGATAGGAGCTTTTCAAGAAGCTATCAAGGTAAATCAGCAGTTGATACCTGCTCCTACTCCGAATTTAGTATTCCCTAGTTTGCCAGGCATGCAGCCACAGTATCCTGCATAGTATCCTGCACCATATTCACCTCAGTACCCTGCACAATATCCAAATGGAGTAGTGATACCTCCAGCAGTCATGCATGCACCTTTGCAAGTACCTCCATTGAGCATTATGCCTCCTCCTAATGGAAATAGCCAACTACCATAGTATCCTGCACATGCTCAGACACCTCAGGGTATCGATTTATCCAACAATAACCATGGATCTTCTTTTTTCAAGCCTCAGACTGAAAATGTAGTTGCCAAAGCTCAGGAGGAAAAGGAAGAAATCAAAGAAATTTCTGCTTAGTTGAGAAAACTCACCACCGAAGTAACACATTTGAGAAATCAAGGGTTCTATGCACAGTCAGGTCAGAACAGGAATTATTCCAATGACAGGCCAAACTATCCTGACAGAGGATATAACAACAATAACTTCAACAATAATGGTGGAACTAACAATAATCCTCCTAGACAGCCTAGAATATGGAACTCCAGGCCAAATAATGGTTCATTACCATCACCCCTAGATAATCAGCCTCCGGGTGAAGCTAAACAGACTACTAGAGTCAATCTTGCTGAGGTAGCCCTTACCAATTGGTGTAGGATCCATAACACAAATGCACATGCGGAATTAGATTGTCCATAGTTTAGGATTGCTGCCAACATCTTTCAGACTGAAGTATCCAACACTTCTGGAAATCCACCTCAGGCAGAAGGAAATGAGATAGTTCCTTGTGGATATGACTCAGCTTTTGTGCTAGAAACGTACACTAATCAGCCTCATCCGAGTTATGATCAGACCTGCGAGGAATCTACTTTAACTTTTGAAACAAATTACATTTTTCCTTTTGAGGATGAAAATGAACCTGCAAGAGAGCATGAGGAAGTACATGCATACCAACAGCAATATCCTGGTAAGCATAATTATAACTTGAGAAGTAGTGCTAACAGACCTACTGGTCCATTGACATCATCTTTGCCTCCAAACAACTTCAACACACCTCCTGATCCTAAGGCTAACAATAACCCTGGATTTCCCAAGGTGAATGCTCAGTACTTGTCACCTCAAAACACAGTAACAAAGGTCGTAAATGCACCTCAAGAGTCTGATAAGTTAGTCAGCTATTTGGCTGATGAAATGAAGAAAATCAAGATCAGCCTGTCCTTATCAGAGTTACTGAAAACTCTTGCCATCAAGAAGGCATTCATGAAGTCACTAGATGATCCTGCTCCTAAAGAGGATAGTCATCTTTCAAGTCAATCCAATGGCAAAGATCATGCTGCTAAGGATAATGTTATCAAGCCTAAAGTGTCATCTACAGTCCAGGCCGCTGAAACCTCCCACATGACCTTGTATAGAGATAAAACTGAATCACCTCCGTTTCTCCTCACCATAAGAATGTTCAGCAAGAACTTGCACAACTGTTTGGTTGATTCAGGAGCCTCAACGAATGTTATGCCTTTGTCAATATGCAATGCATTAGCACTGCATCCTGCTAAATCCTTAAAGAAGGTCACTCAGCTGGACAAAACAGAAGTAAGTGTAGTAGGAGAACTAACTCACATTCACATGTAGCTAGCATCTGATCCTAGGATCCAGTATTACATTGACATTCAGGTAGTTGACATACCTGATACTTATGGGATGTTGCTTAGCAGAGACTGGTCTAAGATGCTTAACAGATATATGTCCACAGATTTCAATCACATGTGGCTGCCATGGAAAGGTATACCTAATCAGATCAGGATTGATGCTGAACCTAGGATGAAACTGTTGGCAAGAGACACTATATGGATTCATGGTTGTTGTCATTGATGGTAACAAAGGTCATCCCACATATCCGCAAGTCATGATGTGTCTCTACCGGAAGTCAGAATAAAGAATGTTGTGGTCCGGTGAAGAAGAACAGAGCATGTGGCAAGGTCTGACAGATTGGTCCGGACCTCTCAGTGGAAGTGTCTTGGTGCAGTGCGGATTTGGGGAAGTCAAGAGGACTACCTTGAGTGGTATATTCCAAGGATTTAGCCTCCGGTGATGGACAAGGAAAAAGATATGAATGGTTGAGTACCGGATTCCTGAGAGACAGTGAAAACAGAGGAAGAACTGACTGGCAGAGTATCAGACTGCTTTCCGGATGAGTTACTATTGATGATAGAGGTTGTGAAGGCATGAATCATGTTTGGCCGACATGATTAATGATATCTACAAGTATATGCTTGATCCGCATTGCTTGGTGAGGAAGGATTCAGCCGACAGAATGAAAGTTTATAAGAAACTAGACTGTTCCGGATGCCGACTAGAAAGGTGATGAAATTACTTGTGCGGATATATATAGAGGATGGATTTAGTTGTGAAGTGAGTAGTGTGTGTAGAGAGATATGCGAATAAGTCCAGAGAAAGAGCAGAGGTAGCAAAAAGGATCCGGTATGTGAAAGATAGCAGAATAAAGAACAGAGGAAAGATGAAGTGCAGCAGATCAGTGTACTGAGCCTAACCGGAACTGAACTCCAGCATATGCAGATGCTTCCAATCAGTTCAAGACTGTGATTCTCATCACTTTGTAGACAGTGTGTCTTCTTGTAGGCAGTGGGCCTCTTGTGAGCAGTGTGCTCGGGCAGTGAGCCCTAATTGGCAAGTGCCATTTTTGTAATTTCCTATTCTTCTAACAGAGAATAATTCTTGGGTTAATCACCCCGTGGTTTTCTCCCTTAATAGGGTTTCCACGTCAAAAATACTGTGTCATGTGTTTCTTATTTCATGGTTAATGTTTTTGTGTTTGATTTTATGCTACATCAATTAAAAGAAAAGTTCAATAAGGGAAATAATTAGGATAACTGATTCACCCCCCCTCTCAGTTATCAACAATTGGTATCAGAGCTAAGTTCCTCCTAATAGAGCCTAACAGCTTGAGGAAGATCTGGGATTTCAAATGGATGCATATGGTTTAAGGGAGCAACTCAAGACTGCCCTTGAGGATCTTGAACAGTCAAATTCTGAAGTCAGTGAATTAAAGGAAAGACTCAAACAGGCTGATGAATTCATGAGAGAATTAAAAGACAAATTAAGTCTCTCTATGAAAAAGAGAAAGGAGCTGCTTCAACAGTTGGCAAGACAAAGTGAAGAAAGCAATACAAATGAGGAATTGACTGAGCAAACCAAGTTATGTGAAAAGTTATCAAAAGAAGTGATTATGTTAAGACATGAAATGGAATCAGGAACTATAAAGTTTACTCAAGAGATTGAAGAAAAAAGAAAGGCTGAAGACAATCTAAGACAATCTCTTAAAGAAAAATCAGAAGAATGCCACCAGATGGACAGGATTATCAGACACCTTGAATTTGATCTTGAAGATGCCAAAGATAATGAAGGAAAACTTGAGGATCAAATTGCCTCTCTCAAAAGAGACCTTCAAACAGCAAATGAATATAAAGAGAAATTCAAGATAAGTTCTGCTCAACTTGAAGTTCTTCTTGGAAGTCAAAAGAGGACAGATGACAAGTATGGCTTGGGATATGAGAAAGGAGAAAGCTCTGGATCCGGTCAGAAGAATCTTGGATCAGAAAATCCAAGGAGCAGGCCTAGAAGACCTCCGGTAAGACAGCCAAATGCTCAAAGATATCCATCCTTCAATGGATACTGCCACAACTGCAACCACTTTGGTCACAAAGCTAATCAGTGCAGAATGAGAATGAATCAGAATAATTCATCCTTCTCCGGACAGTGCTTCAACTGCAAAAGGTATGGACACAAATCCCATGAATGCAGAATTATGCAAGTAAACAAATCATTCAAAGGTAGATGCTTCACATGCAATAGAATAGGTCATATGGCAAATCAATGCAGATCAAGAGGATATCAGTCAAATATGCAAAGAAATGTTATTTGCCAAATCTGCAATAGGTCCGGTCATAATGCTAAAGTCTGCAGAAACAAGAATCAGGACAAAAGAGGTCCGGTGTATAATCAGAATCAAGACAAGGGTAAACAAAAGATGAATGCGGATGAGGTTAGGAATTAGATGAGCAAGATTTGGGTGAAGAAAAGTTTAGAGAATGTAGAGGTTGGATCCGCACCAGACTCTGGTGCTGATATTTCTTCCGGAAATTAAAAGTGAGCTCAGGCTCAGGGGGAGACTCAAAGAAAATCTTGTTCCCCCAGCCAAACAAGTGGTGCCGGATGTGGCACAAGATGCGGATCAAAGGGTTTGTAGATATGAATCTTGAGATACTTCAGTCAAGTTTTCAGAGGTCCGCATGAAGTTATGAAGAAGCTGTGATCAATCAAATAAGACCTGTTCAGGGAGATGCTCCGGTATGATAAAGGATTACAAAAAGGTCCGGAAAGATCCGGAAATGCACTATCTTGTTCTGCGGATTGGACAGAGTGTTTGAGATGATCTTGTAATATGCTACCTCGATTTATTCATGATTGAAAGATCCGGATGATATCCACAGATCAGGACTAATCCGGGACACTCCAAGCTATCCAGACAAGGCAAACCGGAATGATGTAGGTGAAGCATTTATTGCAGACAGGTATTAGGGTTCGCGGAGCAATTTAAGGGATTTCTCAAAGGTCATTTGCTCATTCTGCACTCGAGAAGAAGCGAAAAGTGGAGCTCTGCAACAAGGTTCTTCAAGCACACCAAGGATCTCCTGCCGAAGCTATTGGATAAAGAAATCAATCCAACCACTCCGTGCAAACCGAAGGCGCATAAGGTATTCTCCGTTTTTCATTACCTCACTGCAAATCTTTGAAGAATGGCTACTCCAAACATAGTTAAGATCTCCGATAGACCTCGCCCCTCATTCAAGAAACATCCCTACAAATCATTGGAGGTAGACCCACTAGGAGCCTTCTCTAGTGTTCCTCACGGAGTTTTACACACCGAAGACATTAGGGTTTACATACATGCAAACATTGAGGAATTTGGGGAATTCAAATTAAGAGACCTCTATCACAAGCAGCTGATTGACAATGCTTTTGAGCTTAAACCAGAGTATAAGGATATTCAGAAGAAACAATTTGAGCAATTTATTCATTTCCCCTGCTTTGAAGAAGATGAATGGGTCCGGTATGTACTGAGCAGGATGCATGACAACTTTCTATGGCTAGATAGACCCTGTAAGATCACAAAAGAGGCAATTAGAGCAGTAACTGGCCTATACTCTTCCGGAGGGGTACCTATCCTCAAATCTGTCAAGAACAACATTGTAACAGAGGCCACCAGATCAAAATTTGACAAGAGGGCAATGACCATTGAAAATATTTCGGATCCGGATATCAAATATGTATCAATGATAATAGGATACAAGATCTATCACTCCAGCAGGGAGAATTCTGTATCCGGAACTGCAGTATACACTGCTTTTGAAATGCTAAGGAAAAATGCAGAATATGACCTCTGCGAACTACTGCTAAGCCAATTAATGGAAAATATACAGAAAATCAAGAAGGATAAGAAGAATTCCTTCAAGTATGGTACTCTTATTGTATGTCTATTCTTCTACTTCATGAATGAGCTACCCGGAACAAGTGGATGGGTATGGCAGAATGACAAACCTGTTGCAGTCCAGATAAGAGACTACTTGCATGGACTTGGGGATGCAAAAGCGAGAAATTCAGCTCTATGGGGATACTTTAAAAACTTTCAGAGCATGATGCAAGCAAGAGAGAGAATTCCTCAGTCTCTCATTGAGAAATACAAGGACTCAGTGTGCTTTATGGTTGACACTGATCAGTGCCTAATGGAGGCAGTGGAGCCAAGAACTGTCTGGATCATGCCCATGGGGTATGAAGTTGATGAACAGATAGTGGAGCTGCATGTTCAACACATGCTAAGTCAGCCCAAAGATCCTAAGGCAGAAAGGTTTGGAACCTTTGAGGAGCTGAGTGTAAAAATACATGTAGAACTCAGGGAACCTGAGATTAAAAGAAAGGTAAGAAAAGAAGTAGAGCACATTGCTCAAGGCCTAGGTATCTCAAAGGAGGCACTTGATGCCAGCCGGGAAAAGAGGAGGAAGGCCGAGGAAGAAGAGAAAAGCAAAGAAAGTGCTCCGGTTGGAGCTCCCACCCGGACCAGATCAACAAAGAGATCTGCACCTCCCTCAACCAAAAGTTCAAAACCAGAAGTCCAGGCATCCGGTAAGAGATCCAAGACAAAAGCCACAAGGGCTTATGGAAGCCAAAAGGATGAAGAGGAAACAGAATCAGATGAGGGAGTAAGAGAAGTAAAGAAACAGAAGAAGAAAGGATCCGGTAAGCCCTCCACAGGCCAAGACAAGGATGAAATGGCAGAGGTAACTGTTGAAAAGCCCACTCTGTCACTAGAGAGCATAATCAAGTCGGTCACGGTGGATGGAAACCTTCAACCAATGACTGAATCCTATGATGACTTCAGTGAGGCAGACCAAAAGACTCTGCAGGAAGCCACAGTTAAATATCTGAACATATACAATAAGGCTTTCATTGAGATCATATCTCTCATTCCTAAAAGCCTAGAGAAGGAAATGGAAGTAAGAAAGAATAATGCTCATGCCAAAGATCTTGAGATCCGGGAGCAGATAGCTATTCAGCTATATCCTCAAATTGATCCCAAGACAATGAACATTATCTTCAAGGACTGCAAAGATGAGTTCAGAAGCAAAGCCAGGATGAATCAACTCATGCTTGGTGAGACTGACAAAGTGGCCCAAGAAACAGAAGAGATCCTCCGGAAGGCCTTCAAAAGGTTCAATCTTCCTGTTGTAGAGGACTTAGGTGCAGAAACAGCTGCTGATTTGGAATCTTCTGTTCCGGAAGAAGTGAGCCCTGAACAGACAAGTGAGAACTTGGGACCCTCTGCTCCAGAAGAAGTGGCTCATGAACAAACTAGCATCTCTCCTCCGGTTTCCCCTACAGTCTCCGGATCCAAAGAAGAAGAGCAACTACAGGAGATGGAAGCAGTGGTGAAAGACAAAGAGGTTGACAGTTCTAAGACTGCAGAAGAAAAGAAACATCTGTCTCCGGCAAGAGACACTGCACAAACTGTTCAACAATTTTTGAGTAAAGAAACTCTAGAGATTGATGAACCGGAGCTTCTAAAAGGTCCATTTGATTTTGACTCTCTCTCTCCGGTACAAACAATGAAGATAGCTTCATTTGCAAATGCCAAGGCAAATGAAAAGCTCCTGAAGTCTCATATGGAAGACTGTGAGTTGATAGAGGCTGCTTCCGGAGTACTTGTGAAGATCATGCCATCAATCCAAATAGATCTGACAGCCTCCACTTCCGGTAATCTAAAAACCTTAGTCAGCAGTGTTGATACACATTTTGATTCTCTAGAAAAATCAGCTGAAGAAAAGGTCCGGAAGGAATTTTTGGATAAGAGATTTTCAGAGATATTAGAATTAATTTCTAAAGATAGGAAGATTGTAAGCATTGGAATAAAGAGCTTAGAGAATGCTCTTAAGGATGGCGGTGATATCTATAAATTTTGTATATCCTGGTCAAAGGCAACAGCAGCATTTGACAAGAAAATAAAAGAGGAACAGGATAAGCTACAAAGCTTATCTCAAAGTTTTGATCCTCTCTCTTCCTCTATAATAAATCAAGAATGTCAGACTATTGCAGTCTTGAACGAAATAAAGAATCTTGAGAAGGAAAGGAAGAACATCACCAACCGGATGGGAGAACTTAGAAGGATTATAATCCCTAAGTTGGAAACCATGCATGAGGCCATCAGTGATGCTCAGACCACCGCCCAAACAAAAGATCCGACAGATCTCAAGCGGGCAGAAGCATTTGCATTTTTGCTAAGTGGTCACATTTCAATTTTGGATAGAATGAAGCAAAGTTGGGCTACAGAAATGATCCAATTGCAGACATCCTTTGCAGACATTCTTCAATACATGTGAGTATGTAAATATGCGGCTATATAGAGAAAATTTTTGAAAATTTTGGTGTGCGGACCCTACCCTTTGCCATTGATGTCAAAGGGGGAGTGAGGAGCAGTGAAAAATGAGGGATCCAACTAAGGGGGAGTTCCGGAAATTGTATATAAAGACAGAGCATCAGCAAAGGGGGAGCATAGTGAAAACACTTAGTCATTTTTCACTAAGTGTTGCCATCAATGCCAAAGGGGGAGATTGTTGGCAAGAGACACTATATGGATTCATGGTTGTTGTCATTGATGGCAACAAAGGTCATCCCACATATCCGCAAGTCATGATGTGTCTCTACCGGAAGTCAGAATAAAGAATGTTGTGGTCCGGTGAAGAAGAACAGAGCATGTGGCAAGGTCCGACAGATTGGTCCGGACCTCTCAGTGGAAGTGTCTTGGTGCAGTGCGGATTTGGGGAAGTCAAGAGGACTACCTTGAGTGGTATATTCCAAGGATTTAGCCTCCGGTGATGGACAAGGAAAAAGATATGAATGGTTGAGTACCGGATTCCTGAGAGACAGTGAAAACAGGGGAAGAACTGACTGGCAGAGTATCAGACTGCTTTCCGGATGAGTTACTATTGATGACAGAGGTTGTGAAGGCATGAATCATGTTTGGCCGACATGATTAATGATATCTACAAGTATATGATTGATCCGCATTGCTTGGTGAGGAAGGATTCAGCCGACAGAATGAAAGTTTATAAGAAACTAGACTGTTCCGGATGCCGACTAGAAAGGTGATGAAATTACTTGTGCGGATATATATAGAGGATGGATTTAGTTGTGAAGTGAGTAGTGTGTGTAGAGAGATATGCGAATAAGTCCAGAGAAAGAGCAGAGGTAGCAAAAAGGATCCGGTATGTGAAAGATAGCAGAATAAAGAACAGAGGAAAGATGAAGTGCAGCAGATCAGTGTACTGAGCCTAACCGGAACTGAACTCCAGCATATGCAGATGCTTCCAATCAGTTCAAGACTATGATTCTCATCACTTTGTAGATAGTGTGTCTTCTTGTAGGCAGTGGGCCTCTTGTGAGCAGTGTGCTCGGGCAGTGAGCCCTAATTGGCAAGTGCCATTTTTGTAATTTCCTATTCTTCTAACAGAGAATAATTCTTGGGTTAATCACCCTGTGGTTTTCTCCCTTAACAGGGTTTCCACGTCAAAAATACTGTGTCATGTGTTTCTTATTTCATGGTTAATGTTTTTGTGTTTGATTTTATGCTACATCAATTAAAAGAAAAGTTCAATAAGGGAAATAATTAGGATAACTGATTCACCCCCCCTCTCAGTTATCAACAGAAACATATGATCACGGAATACAACAAAACGAATGAGATCATGTACGTAAATGTAGAACCTGGAGTTTATCGCATCAGGCCGCAGATTGTTAAAATAGAGGAGATCTTGATGCTTGATGTTCATCATCATCATCATCATGATTATCATGAGGACATGTCAAGTATGGAATTTGACAAGGATCCAGATAATGAGAATGAGATAGATCGCTTCAGAGATTTTGAGATGCATTTATCTGCTCAGGTAAAACGTTGCCAATTATTGAGTATACTTGCTAATGACATTTTGATTGATGGATGGTGCAGATTACACGGCGAAGCACACTCAGAAAAGACTTGTGAAACATGCTTAGACATGATGGTACTGGAGCAGACATATAGTGAAGAATCATCATCATACTCTGAGGTGAGTGCTACATCTGATGATGATGACGATATTAATTCTTATTTGTCTTCTGCAGGAACAGGAGAGTTAACAGATCATGATGAAGATCGTGTCCTGGAAGCAGAAGAGATCCTGGTTTCCAACCAGATAAATGATGCAGAAAAAGAAAAGATCACCCCTGGTAGCGATTGCTTCATGGAACCAGATTATGAGTTGTCTGATGAAGACAGAGGTAGTGACCTGACGAAGTTCGAAGGATTTCTGGTAAAAGAAATAGAAAAGATGACGCGATGGCGTAAATCTCCCCACGAGGTTTTAATTAAAGGTTGGTGTAGGCTGCATGAGGTGCCTCACTCAGAAACAACTTGCTCACTATGTTTACACATTTTGAAGAAGCATGTAGCTGTAAATCTTGAACATCATCCTCTTGCTAATATAGAAGAGAAAATAGAAAAGTCATCAGGTTCACAAAATAAAGGAAAGAAGAAACTTGAGGATGATGACAGCTCTAAGTTAAAGTGGATATCAGGCGGAGCAGTAGCCAGAGCTGCAAAGAAGAAAGGAGGACCAAATCGATATCCCGCTGAGGATAAGTGTCCTGCTGAAGATAAACCTTGGATCCTGAGGTTTGATGGATCCAAATCTGAGCAAGGTGCTGGGGTAGGAATAGATCTCATTGATCCATTAGGAAAGTCCTATTTGGCAGCTTACAGACTACAGTTCCCCTGTACCAATAATGTTGCAGAGTATGAAGCTCTGATTCATGGAATGTTGTTTGCTCATAACAAAAAAGTGAGGATCCTGCATGTCTTTGGGGATTCAGAGCTAGTTGTGAGGCAAGTAAGAGGAATTTACTCCTGTAACTACAGAAAACTATCAAATTACAGACATCGTGTGTGGGACCTGATTGAAGACTTTGATGCCTTTAATATCATTCACATACCGAGAGAACAGAAACAGAGGGCAGATGCACTCGCCCAGGCCGCCAGTACGTTGGAGCCGCTGTCTATATCCGGTCTGAAGAGATTTTTAGTAGAATTGGTGTCAGTACCATCAGTACCTGACAATGTGACTAATCTCCAGGTGTTTGATGATGATCAACACATCCTAGACTTCATATCAAATAGAGACATATTTGAAGCTCAGATCATAGATGAGAATGGTATGGAAGATCATGTCTGGGAAGAAGATGAGATATTAGAGTTGCCTAGCAACAGAATTCCCAAAGGTATGATTGAATTAGAAAGAGCTTTTGATCTAGATAATATGCTTAAACATAAAGATCTGCCTAAGGCAGATGGAGGTCAATATTCACAAGTGAATATTGGACAAGCTGATGACAAGAGAAACGTCTTATTGGGTAAGGTTTGTACACCAGAAGAGTTAGAAGGAATAACTCAGGCCCTTAAAGATTACATACATGTGATTGCATGGACTTATGATGAGCTAAAGACATATGACACTTCTGTCATAACTCATACTATACCTCTCAAGCCAGATGCAAAACCTTTCAGACAAAAGCAGAGGCTAGTCAATGCTCTGCTTGAACCAATCATCCTTGAAGAAGTTAAGAAATTGTTAAATGCCTGGATAATATTTCCTGTAAGGCACTCCACTTGGGTGGCTAATCTTGTGCCAGTCAGAAAGAAGAATGGAGACATTAGGTTATGTGTAGATTTCAGGAACCTGAACAGAGCATCAGAAAAGGACAATTATCCTTTGCCCTCCTTGGATGAAGTTCTATAGATTGTAAATGGAGCCAAAATGATGTCCTTCCTGGATGGTTTTTCAGGATACAACCAAGTGATGGTTGATAAAATTGATAGATTGAAAACTGCCTTCACGACAAAGTGGGGTATATTTGCATACAGACGTATGCCATTTGGACTCATAAATGCTGGAGCTACATTCCAGAGAGCAATGGACATAGCCTTCAGAGGCTTAATAGGAAAGTGTATAGTCATCTACATAGATGACCTGACGGTTTTCTCCAAGGAAAGGGGAAATCATGTCGCTGATCTCAGAAGCGTGCTGAAGAAATGTGAAGAATATGGAATATCTTTGAATCCTAAGAAGTGCATATTTGGAGTCACAACAGGGAAGTTACTAGGCCACCTGATCACAGAATATGGAATTATCATTGATCCTGACAGGGTGGAGTCTATTATGAAGTTACAACTTCCAGGAAGCACAAAGGAACTTAAATCTTACTTTGGTAAGATAAATTTTGTGAGGAAGTTCATCACCGGCTTTGCTGAGATTGTCAGACCACTAAATGCCATGTTGAAAAGGGATGCACAAATTGAGTGGACACCAGAAGCCGAGGCTACTTTTGAAGATATAAAGAAGGCCATTTCAGATGCTCCTGTCCTCATTAGTCCAGATTATACAAGGGATTTTTACATCTACTCATTTGCCTCAGAACATACTTCTGCAGCAGTGTTAACTCAAAGAAATGAAGAGAAAGAAGAGAAACCAATTGCTTTCATGAGCTATCCTTTCAGGGATGCTGAATTGAGATATGTAGATGTTGAGAGACAGGCACTTTCATTAGTCAGAGCAGTAAAGAAGTTCAGACATTATATACTGAGAAGCAAAGTGATTGCTGTGGTACCAGATGCAGCAGTGAAGATGCTACTGATGCAAAGCGAACCTGGTGAAAAAAGAACCAAATGGATTACTGTATTACAAGAATATGACATGGAGATCACACCAATGAAGCTGGTAAGAGGACAAGCTCTGAGACAGATGATATCTGAAACAGATCCAAACATCATCAGTCAGCAATATGTGATCAATGAAAAAGATAAGAGAGAATGGTATTCAGATATCAGGCACATCCTGATCACTGGAAGATGTCCTTCAAGAATGCAAGCTTCACAGAGAAGAGCCTTGAAGATAAGGTCCCAGAAGTATATGATGAAGGGAGGAACCTTATTTAAGAAGAATTATGAAGGAATATACCTGAGATGCTTAGAGAAGCTTGAAGCAAATAAAGTTTTGACAGAGTTACATGACAAGTTTGGAACGGCACACGGATCAGCATTGGCCACAACACATGCAATCCTCAGAGCAGGATATTACTGGCCTACAATTTTTAAAGACATGGCTGATCATGTTAAATGTTGTCATGTCTGTCAGGTTGCTACCAACAGAGAAAAATATGTTGCACAACCGTTGCAGCCAGTGGTGGAAGAGCGCCCATTTGCACAGTGGGGCATGGACTTCATAGGACCAATCAATCCTCCATCTTCCTCAGGTCATAGGTATGTCTTAACGATTACTAACTACTGTACTAGATGGACTGAGGCTATCAGCAGCAAAACTTGCACTGCAGATGATGTCATCAAGTTTCTGGAAAGCAACATTGTCACCAGGTATGGAACTCCTTATGCATTGGTAAGTGATAATGGTTCTGCCTTCATTTCCACCAAATTGTCAAGTTGGGCTTTTGATCATGGGATCATACTTAAGTTTTCATCCAACTACTATCCCCAGGGAAATGGATTAGCAGAATCCACCAACAAGAATTTACTGAGTATCATAAGAAAACTGATAGAGAAAAATCCCAAGGAATGGAACTCATTTCTAAAATATGCCTTATGGGTAGACAAAACTAGAATGAAAATTGCATTAGGAAACTCACCCTTCCAACTAGTATATGGGGTAGATCCCATCCTCCCGGTAAACTTGAAAATTCCTACTCTACAGTTTGCCCAAGAATATCTAGGCATAGATAATAAGCAGGAAGTCAGGTTGCTTCAGTTGATGCACCTGGAAGAAAAACGAAGTCAAGCGATTGACCAATTTGCAAAACATCAGGCTGTTGTCAAACGCTGGTTTGACAAGAGAGCCAGAAGTAAAGCTTTCAGGATATCTGATTTAGTCCTGATGTGGGATAAAGCCCATGAAAAGAAAGGTGATCATGGTAAGTTTGATAGATTATGGATAGGTCCCTTTCAGATTTCTGAGATCTTAGGAGACAGCACTTATAGGCTTAAGAACCTGACAGGCGAGGATGTCCCATTGCCAGTCAATGGACAATTCCTCAAACATTATTTCCAGGCCTGAATGACTTCGTGATAGTCATATGTATCATAATGTATATTTGTATAGTTGTTTGTACAGTTTGTTTGTTGTGCTTGTTTTGTTTTGTTGGTTGGGACCGTGTTCTGGTAAGTCAAGATGATGCACTTCATCACTCTAGAAAATAAATAAGTTGTTGAGATTCAGATGATGAGATCACATTTAAACATAGGTTATGATTCATTCTAAGAAGTGTTCATGATCAGGTTTGTGATGTCTTTTCATCAGGGTGCTTTTTCTTGGTCAAAGTGAATCCATCACAATGAAACACCTAACAGCCTTGGGTTTGTTGAACACACTAGTATAGGTGTTAAGTGAAAAATCTAAAGGGACTCCCTTGCTACCAATGCAATCTCCAACCTAAAGCTGCAAGTGACTATACCTTGTACAAATGAGCTTACATAATGATATCAGATACAATTTTTAAAGAAAATCAGAAAAGAAATAAAATTAGGCCATCTAAGTAACTCTACCGGGGCTATGGACGCCTGCTGGTAGTGGGGCTCTACTTAGGGAGATTGTATAGATAACCTTGCCGGGGCTATAGACGCCTGCTGGCAGCAAGGCTCTATCCAGGTTGGCTATGAGGGATGATCTCCAACTATGTAGTTTAACACCAGTTACTTACGTGTTCAACTTACATTCAAGATGAGGATAATTAATCATATGCACACACCTGATCCTTTGTTAGCATTATCACCATAATGAAATTTTATCATTCAGAGGACCATGATGCTTACCCTTAGACAGAATTAGAGCACTATGGATAAATGTGATCACATCACCAGAATCATTGGAATTTGTTCATTTTCTTTGGTGGCAAGTTGTTGTGTGGTTACACAACACACCCCATTTTGACTTGGCAAAACAGGGACCCAACTTCTTTTGGCTTGGTTTGTGTTTCTTGCTTTTTGGCGGTTTGGTAAAAATCAGTCAAGTACATCATCATGTTGAGTCAGGATGAGGTAAGTCATCATTATGAGGTCAGTTTGTCAAAATTTGCATTTCGTATCTGTGACCTCACATTCTGGATGAACATTGAATTTCATGCAGGTTTGCCTTTTACATCACCCTGGTATTCATCAGGATGTGAGAGTTGTGAACAGTCAAAGTCTTGGTCAAACCTGATATTCGCAAGAGGGGGGAGTCATATTTTATAATCTGAGTCATGTTGTTTAAAGATCATCATCATATTGAAACATTCCCCTGATATATCCTGTGGTTAAAATATCCTGACGTCAACTTTAAATGGTAGTAAGTCTTTCCCGTCAAGCGGTCTTTTATACCGCGAACATCATGTTTTGAAAAGTAACCCGATATTCGTAAATATCATCCTGACGCGAAATATCACCCTTAGCAAATACCTTGATGACATCATCTGAATAGGATAAACGAAGAAACAAATAGCCTGATGACATCATCATCATATTTACATTTCGACAGGATATTTTGTAAACATGATCATGTTCGTCCAATATGACGATGACGTCATGAAGCATTTCTGATACAAAGAACGAATATCATGATGATGTCATCCTGATATTCAGAAAGGAGGATGAGCAAGCTTGTCTCATCATCATCATTTTGTTTTGAAACATCACCTGATAAACCGAAATATCCTCCTGATGTGCTAAAATGTAGACAAAAGGTGCATTGTCACCCGAATCTTGTAGCGATAATAATTCTAGTGCTAGGGAGGATGATATCAAAACTCAACCCAATATTTGTGAAATATCATCCTGCCCTCATGATATCCTGCCATATGGATGTTCCCCCACTCCCTTTGCCGCCATTATCATTAAATGCGAACAGATATGGTAGGTGATTCCCGCCGACCCCGGAACCCGATGAAATACCTGGCGAGATCCTGAATTTTCGCACGAATGATCAAAGATTGCAATCTAACTTGTCAGAGTTGCCCTAAATTTACCCTAACTGCGAGGTTAAAAGGTAATTCAACCGCCATTGTTACGTTTACCTGCGTTAAAATTATTTTACAGAGCACCAGCCTCCATATCTGCATAACAGCTACCGTTGCGCAATTTGAGCTCATAGATAGAAGGAAGGAAGTGATCAGCAGTTGAATTAAGAGTGTCTTGACGATATACTGGTATAAAGAAAATCTGCATAACCAGGTAAGTGAACTGAAACCCTCATCATGATGTTGTAAGTTCTGGTTATGTATCCATGTAAGTAAGTAATGTGAAATTGATGCAATAGGCATGATATTTGCAATATGTATGCATGCATATCCCTGTTGTGAGAAGAAATGTTGTTAATTGCAGGTATCCATGGCTGAAAAACGCTCAATCAAGAATCAGGAAGAATTTAGCAGGCCTATGTTCTCTTCCCAGAGAGGGGTCCTGTTCAAATATGGGGCAATTACAGATACCCATCAGGGGATTACCAATCTGGAGGCTTGGTTAGCCAAGCTGAATGATGGACAAGACAAGAGTCCGGTATTGGACGCAGTGTTTGTATCAGGCATGTGGAACGCTGCTGGCTTCCCATACTCCATGGAGTCTCCGGAGCTAGTCATTGAATGTGCCCACAATTATAACCCTCAGACGAGGCAGGTGGTGAAGCATGGGAGAGTGTATGCAGACCTATCCATCAAAGGTCTCTCCCAGACATTTGGACTGCCAATGGACAGTAAGGTAAAGAGTGTGGACTTGAAAAAGTCTGAAAGAGAATACGAGGCCAACAAGAAGGCGGCCAGAAAGAATATGTATGCTTGGCGGGCCGAGAACAGCACATATAATGCAGCAGCCAAGCTCCCCGTGCATATGTTCAAGTTTGACTTTAATGAGGAGTATCAGTACGTGATTGCCCTACTGAACAGGGTGATTGGCCAGCCTGATACTGGTGATTTTAGAGATTGGATGTACGGCATAATAATGATGTGCCTGTATGCAGACATCAAGCCACTGTGGGGCCAAATAATAGGCGATGCTCTGCATGAGCAACTGATGAACCTAGGAGGTTCAGACTGTGCATTCTACATGACCTCCTATATCATTTATTCCTGTGCGTATAGAAGCACTTTTGATGCCCTGGTCACAGATGGAAAACTGACGGGCACAAATGTAGCATATATCTGGGATCATCATCCCCAGCTGCAAAGAACCAAATATATCAAGGACTACAAACTGGTCAATGATGCATTTTCTATGCATCTGGTAAGGACCATGGAAGATGACAGAACTAAAAGACTGAGCATGGAAGCTCAGGAGGCAGTATACAGGCATGGGGCATGGTACATACAATTTGCCACCTTTTCCTACATCAGGATAGAAGGTTTTGAAAGACATCCCCTGATGCTACCAAGATATCCTACAGATGCAGTAGTTTTAATGGAATTTATCAGGCAGGGCTCCACCATGATACAGATGTATAAGGATGCCAAGAAGCTGCCACCAAATTTGTTCCTAGTCAGCATCGGCAACTACATGTGCCCTGACTCCGACAATATAAAGAAGGTGATGGTCACCCTGAATAAGATGAATTTGCTGCCCTTCCCAGTAACGAGACCATATGATCCTTACGGCAGAATGCAGAAGATCCTAGGAAAGCCTATTCACCAGAGGCACCTAGAAGATTTTTCGGCTGACTGCGAAGATGAGGCAGAAGCCAGGAGGAGGAGGTATCAGAGGTTGACTCTGAACCAGATCAGAACATTTGACTGCATATCCCTCCCTTAGCAGCTGAAGAATGATGACGGCACGATAATGGCAGATGAGTATGAGCAGAAGAAGATTTATAATGATACCATCTCTGCACCTAACCTCACCATGCAGGCGGATATGTCCTTGGACCCATTCTTTGCCAGAACCCTACACTTGACCCAAGCTTGGGTAGATGCACAGGTAGAGGCATTGAAGAAGAAGGGTGTTGCCATCACGGTGGACAACAAGAAGAAGGGGCAGGACATTCCTATAGATGAATATGATGACTTCTTGCTGGAGAAGAGGAAAACTAAGGGGGAGAGGACCCCTCCACCACAGCAGCCTAGCAAAAGGGCTTCAAAGGGCAAGAAGGTGGAAAAGGGACCCAAAGGGGTCATAATTGACAGGGCAGTATCCACAGCGGAGGAGGCAGCCAAATCAGGATCAGAATCAGATTCTCCTCCAAAGCCCAAGAAAACCAAGACATCAGAGGCTGGAATCACAGAGACCCAAGAAGTGGGTCAGTCATCCAAACGACCAGGCAAAGCTATCCTCATGGAGGAGGAGCCTAAAGAAGAGGAGGAAGCTCCACTAATAATAAGAAGAAAGAGGAGAGCTCTGCAGGTGTTGGTTCCGACCACACCTAAGAAACCAAGAACCTCCATGAGAGGTGAGATAAGTCAACCTCCTGCACAATTACAGGAGGCAGGTAGTGAAGTGCAGAAGGAAATTCAGCATAACGTTCCGCTTCCTACCATTGTCAAGTTCAAAACTGAACTGGCAGAAGAACAACAAAAGGAAGCATCTCAGATACAAGCGGAAGGGCACGTCTCGCTAGACGAGACAATAAATTTGTCTGATGATGAGGTGGTGCAGGATGTAGCTACGCAAGAAATGGAAACACTGGCTGCTGGCATCAGTGTGACTCCTCACAGGCCTCCATCTATCCAATCGGTGCTTGAGGAGATGAAACAAGCAGAAACGGAGCGAGAAAAGAGCCCGGAACCAGAGAAGAGCCCAGAGCAGGTAGCTCAGGACATAGGGCTGGATACACTGATTGCTGAGGTGACAAGTCCTGTAGTGGTAGATTTGGCAGAGAAACAGGATGTAAGTCCTGAGAAGCCAGCAGGATCACCTGATAAGGGCCACCTAACAGAGCAGATAGAGATGGCAGAAGCAGAAGGCCATGCTCTTGAATCAGGCCAGCAGAGCCCACAAGATACATCAGCAGGACCTGCTATAGTGGAGGTCCAAGAAATAAAGGCTAATGAGAAGAAGGAAGAAATAGAGGATCTGGCTGCTAAGGCACAAGAGGTGGATGGTGCAGGCACAGAACAAGTAACAGATGCAGAACAGATGCCATCACCTTGGGCAGATCCAATGATATCAGATACGGTGGACATGCCACCAGAAATAGAGAAACAAAAGGAGGATGATCAACCTCCACAAGGGGAAGTACTGGGGACAGGTGAAGAAATGATGGAAAAAGATCATGATCATCATGATCCGCATACAGGTACACCGCAGGGTTCCCCACACAAAGAAGATGCTCCCCCAGAAAAGGAAGTTCCTCAACAGGAGGAGGCACCACAGGATCCGCAGCAAGGCGAGCAGCAAGAAGAAGAAGAAAAAGAAAAATCACCATCTCCACAACGCTTGTTGGTAGAAACAGGAGATAGGGGTGAACAGCATCATGATGCTGAAAAGCATGATCAGGTGCCTCCATGGTTAGAAAAGGAGGTAAATGTTGAGGAGGAACTTGAAATCCAAGAGTTCGACGTCTCCACCCTGTTCTCCGCGGATATAATGAAGCCCAAGAGAAAGGCCAGAATGACTTCGGCCATCAAGAGAGATCCGGCGACAGGGAGAAGGACCGCACAAATTGTTGTACCTACGGTGGAGAAGGAGAAAGGCAAAATCACTATGGATGAATTCCAGATAAGCACAGTTGATTTGGGTTTTGCCAACGAAGAACAAGAAGGTCAAGAAGGTAAGGACATCATAGACTCTCTAATTCAGAAAGTGAAAAGAGAAAAGGAGAAAAATAAGCAACATAAAGAGCACATTGCTCAGTTGCATGCATACATTAAAGGCTTGACCAATCCTGAGGATACTACAAGTGAAGCTGCAGTCCCATTGACTGCCATTTCTCAAGAGGAGATAAATAAATTGGACCTCATGAAACATGAGGCTTCCGTAATAAGGAAATGGATGTCATCCACATTGGATGATGCTGTTGAAATAATGAAGGGTTCTTTGAAAAGATGGAGCATATTAAGTGACTCCAAAACTAAGGTGGACAGATTGCAGATGCAGACCGGGAAAAGGTCTTATCAACTGGAGAAAGTCCTCAGCCTGTTGGAAGAAATAAGGAAGATAAACCCACAACTGCTTATCAGTAAGCAGGTATTGAATAATAATACTGCATTGTTAGTGGATATCTGGTACAAGGACGTATAGTTTGAATGCGGAGTCCTCAAAAGATGCAATAATAAGCTGAGGGAGATCAGCATGAGGCTACGTGATTTAATGGGCATTGAGGCAGACATGCTAGAAACATTAGAGGGCAAAGTGGAAGGGAAGATAGAGAATCAAGATGAAGATTCTGCCCTTAAGGCTCTGTGCAGTAACTTCCACATGGAAGATGATGGTCCGCTCATCCACTTAACAGAAGAATTTATAAATAAGGTGATGAGGATCAAGGTCAAGATGGAGACCTACAATGAGACATTGCAGGACAGAGAAAATAAGCTGGATAACAGCAAGGATAAGTATGAGGCACACAAGCACGCCATTATCAAGGCAAAGACTCAAGATGGCGGAGGAATAGATCAGGTTGTGCGGTCATACGAATAGATCCAGAGCAGCATGCAACCCCATATGCAGCAGCATCATCATCAGGATAGCGAAGGTTCAGAAAGTGATGCACATGATGATGATCCGCATGAATCAGCTGAAGAACATGATGAAGATACATCATGAAGGGGAATATTTTGCATAAGTAATATAGATAGTTGCCAGCTAGCGACTTGTGCTATTTTGTAAAATTGACAAGTCATGAAATGATGACCGTTGATTTATATTGACATATCAGATCCGTAGATCTCTTGTAACGGATTCCTCACCTTATTCTATAAAAGGTGGTGGAATGCCTTGTTATATTCATTCGAAACTTAATTGAAATCTGTTTGCTGAAATATTCAGGGCTCATTTCAAAGCTGCTGTATATGTACATGTCTTTTGCATACTTAATGAAAGAGAAGAGTATTTGATTACAAATCTTCATAAATCCTGAGTAATCTGTGTTTGAATTCTGGATATGTGCTTTGATTAGCTGCGTCCCTTGGAGTGCTCATCATGTTGCATGTATTGTTTTCATTCATTATCCTCTGAAGTTTGCATCAACTGTATCTAGCTGTGGAATGTCCTGGTGAACATATGGTTTGATTTCTTCTCCTCATGACAGTATCAAGCATGTATGTGGATCAAAAGCTAAAGGTTCAACATAATTAGAAGTATTCCCTTTAATTTCTTTCAATTTTAGAGCATCTCACCATCACAATTGCAAATAATTGATAATCTTAAGCAAATAACGCAAATATGCAGACATCTCGTAGGTAATTGCAAATATTTAGCATATTTGAATAAAAAGCATGCACAATTGAAAATCTCATGCAAAGATCGAGGTATTACTACATCTTTTCATCAAATAACTACAGAATTTGACTTCTCTGTAAAGGATTTCTACAGGAATGTCATGATGCTGGCGTAATTTCACGTAAGGCCCCAAAATGGAAACAGCATTTCACATTAACTACTGAGTAACGTCAGTCGATTAAGACCTAATCACCGGAGACTTGGGATCATGAATTTTCTGAATTCACTGTATCTTTCAAGATGAATAAAGGTTAATGTGTACTTTTATTCTATGTTTGTTTATGACTAACATCATGACCAACAAAGTCCCATAAAGATTCAATTCAAAAAATGAAGCCCCTTTTTGTTAGTTTCTAGTTCATGGTCTTCATACAAGAAAACATTTGGTCTCCCAGGAACCCTCGTAGCACAACAAAATATAGAAATGGCAAGATTTTCTCACTTTTTTGTAGACAGAAAATCATTTCTTCAATTGTATTTGCTAGCAAGTGGAGAATAAACATAGAAGCCATGATAAGAAGCATTTTTCTGAGAGCAGAAGCCTATATTCAAGAAAGCAAAAAAGCATGAAGGAAAAAACAGGAGTTTTTTGCTTTTTCCTTTTGTTTATTGAAGCAATACAATAGGAGGAAGACTTGTTTTGCTTACTAGTGAATAATGATACAGTGTAACAGGTAGGAGTATCCATCTAGAGGTTGCAACAACCCTCCATGGTGGTGCAAACCCTCAGCAGATCTCAATAAGAAAAAAGTGAATGAGCAAAAGAATAATGTTTTTAGGGTTTGAGTGTGTTTTTTATTTAGAGAAGCCCTAGCCTATGAGTTATTTGAGGTCTTTTGATTTTAGATTTTGAAAAAATAATTTAAAACTCAAATATGCCGTGGTCCATGACTTTAAGTCATAATGCCTAATGATGTTGAGGAGCCCATGGAGGATAAGGGAAAAAAAGGGAAATAATGAGAGTTTTGATTTTTTGATATGATTAATGTTTGAATGAGAATGGCATGAAGGCCTTTTTAGGTCTTGCTTTGACTTAAAGGGGTTTTTTGCATCATTATGGCAGTTTTAAAACCTTTTTCATAAACCAAGGGTAGAAAGGCATTATTTTAAGGATGGAGTATTTTTTGACAAAGGTTGGAAGAGAGAAATAGTTGTAAATGTAGCCATGTCACCTTTCTTTCTTCTTACATGTGAAAAAGACAAGCATATTGTATCTTAACATTTATTAAGGGTAAAATTATTTAATTTACCTTAATATTTGTTATACAAAAATCAAAAGAAGATAAGTATATAGCACCTATTAAGGTAAATCATAGACAAATTATCCTTAATACTTATCAAAATAGTTTATTATTGCCCTCAAAACATGCAAGGGGAGAAGAGAGACAAAGAAGTGGAGTTGAACTAGAGCTACAAACTCATGCATAAGGAGTTATCTTTTCTATTTTTAACTTGGAGTCAAATTGAGCTATTTTGGGCAATTTTTGGGTCAAATAGCTTGGGAGGTGGATTTTTGAGCTATTTTGGGCAGTTTTTGGGTCAAACAGCTTGGGAGGTGGAGTTTTGAGCTATTTTTTCTCATCTTGGAGCACTTTTGAGGCCTAATTTTTAGGATTTTCTCTTGTACTCGCCCAACAACTTGGAGTTGGATTTTTAGACTCTTTCATGCATCATTTGGAGTCTAGTTGAGCTGGAGTTGACTTCCCTTCACATTTTTGGGATAGATTTTGTATTATAGGAAAAAAGCTCATGCTTAAATTTTCTCAATCCTTGCTTTTTTCCCTACCTTTGCACATTGTAGAGAGAGATATTGTCTTATAACTCAACCATTTTTATAGGTTTTATACAGTAGTAGCAGTTTATTTTCAGTAGTTCATTGTTATTTTTGTAAATTTTTCCTACTATTATCAATACAATCAGGTGTTCTTTTATTCAAATTTAGGTGTCTTGTCTCATTTTGAGTTATTTGATAAAATTTTATTGTGTTTTACTTCAAAACCTTTAAGTTTTATGTCTCATTCTTTGAATGCAAGTATATAAAGTGCAAGTTTTATTACAAGTTACAAATTGTGCAAGTCATTTCATGCCTTTTTGTCAAACATTTATGTGGTAAAGATTGTTTAGTTTGAGTTGTATGAACAGATGTGTTGAGGATAGCTATGAATCAGATTGCAAGTTAGGATATTCAATCATTAGTGCATCACCCCTTAAATAAGTTTTAGTTCAGTTTGTTTTATAATTTCTCTCTCTTTTCCATGAAATACAACAGCTCTAAGGGGATTTTAAAGGGAGCCATCTTTTTTGGAGGTTCGTTCTGATCACAGACAAACCCACAGTCTAAGAATGTTCCTATGTTGCATTGGATTGCTAAGCTATTAAAGGCTTAGCATTTAGGATGCAATCCTTCATGACAACAATTTTGGCACACTTGGTGGGACCCTAGACTGAGTTTCACACCACTTGAATAGAATATTTCTTTGTTTTTTTGGTATGCACAGTAGAGTTTTATCCTTTTGAGGTGAAAACAACATACCTGGTGACTCAATTCTATGATTTTCAAGCAAATCTATTGCAGATAACAGATCTAGTGTGATAATCTTTACATCAAAATATTGCTGATATTAGGTGTGTATATTAGTAAGATCTACCTTTGGAGGCAAAATCTTCACACATCTGGCAACTCTGAACTCAAATTTACTAGTTTTAAGGTGGACAAAGTGTTGTTATGTTCTTAAGTTTTGATAAAAATTAGTCTTGATTATTCTAATTTTTGGGCATTTCAATAAGTTTCTAGCTTATATGAATGTTGAAAAATGTATCTATTTCATGGAGAAAGGTTTCATCATGGTCCATTTCATGAGGAAGTTGTTAGAGTACCCTCTTTCCAGCCTTATCAAGCTAATCATGATGTTGGTTTTACACCTAATTCTTGTGATTTCCAAAGAAACCAGCATGCACAATATGAATATCTCTCACCACCCCTGCTCAGCCTTCTTGGTAGTCTAGTCATGCCCATAATGAGCCCCAGGAAGGCTATTTTAATCCTCAATAACATGTTTACACCCCCAATCAACTTCAAGACATTAAGTTGGGTGCCATTAGGAACATGATACTAGATTTTCAAAAGAAGTTTGATGCCATTGATAGAGAACAAGAGTATAACACGCAGCAAGAGGAACTGGGTTACCGAGCCTATCTCCAATAGCAGGAGTAGTAGTCTTATGAGGCCTTTTGTTATCAGCAAGAGATGGAAGAAAAGAGTATGAAGAAGAATGTATAAATAGGTAGACTATTGTTAAGGAGGAACAAATGAGACAACTTCTAGATTAGGTTTGTACTATGTTACCAGTTGAACCTACTTGTACTAGCACCATTTCCCTTTTCCCAGGTGGACCTATTGTGTGGCAAGAAAGTGAAAGCTCAAAGAGCCAAGAGGAAGCAAAGTGTGAGATTTGAGAGGCAATGAATGCTGCCATTTTGTCTTCTAATAAGAAAAAACTAGACTTGTTGCAAGAGGAGGTTTTAGGGTTCAAAATCCCAAGTTTGAAGTAGGAAAGGTTTTCTAAATTAGCAAGTAAGTCTCCTCATGTTAAGATTCCAATTTTTAGAGATTCAAGCCTTTCTCAAGAGCCATGTTACAGGTACAAAATTAGTCTACCATCTATCAAGAATAGCCCACTCAAAAGCCCATTCTTCCTCATTCATGTGCAAAGGGAGTTGGTTCATGTTTGACACTGAATCCTTTACATTTTGATTCATTTGAAAAGTTTTCTAATGTTGTTTATGAGATGAATCAAAGAAGAGTATAGAAGTCACAAGGTGAAAGTCTTCAGTTGCAAAGATAGATTGCCCAAGTTACAATGGAGAGGAAACTAGATAAAGAAGAGGATTTGGTTTATTTGTTTGATCAACTACCTAGTTTTGTTGACAGTGATGAAGAAAGCATATAGAAGCCCAACTTACCAACTGACTTGGGATAGCGAGAAGATATTATAGAACATGATGTACTATTGGTTCATGAAGGCAAGGATGTGATTGAGGCCTCAATTCAGCTAGAAGGGCAAAAGGATAGTCCTGTTTGGAGGCTAACCAGCTTGTTTTGCATGAAGATAAGGCTGATTATCAGGTTGAACAGGTAACTAGAACAAAACTTGTGCTTCAAGATAGCTATTATAAGGCTAAAATTAGTCCTCTTATATAGAAAAGTAAAGAAGAATTGGAGGATAACTTGTTTTGGGATGAGTTAGATGAGTTTTGTTCAAATTTAGATGTCAAACTAGCATCTCATGAGGAGGTTCATAAACAACAAGAACAACAAGTGGAAATTACTATTTTTTAGAGGTTTTGTAATTAGGAGGAAGATGCAATAGATTGTCAAGAGCAAAACAACACCGTGTGCTTGAGCATGAGTTTGTGAAGAGGATGTCCTATTTGACATCTAGCTCAGTCAGAAAGTAACAAGGAGAAGCCACCATTTATCATGCTTGTTTTTAGGCATGAAGATGAGTAGGAGGAAGAGAATCAAATTATTTATCCACCGTAGAATAGTTGTACTTTTAGTCAAAACAAGTGGGTATGTGTGTTTGTTCTTTCTCTAGAAGAAGTATTACATATGTTTATTGGATGCCCACCCTTTCCACACCCCTTGTTGGCTACTCAAAGGCATGAAAAACACCCTAGGTTGATCAGAAAAGGGAGATATTTTACAAAACTAGTTAATGGCTTCATTTAGTAAGCTTGCTCTTTTGTTTAGTTTAGGTAGGTAGGCCAGTAGTTTCATTTCAGTTTTGTTTTCCAAGAAGTGTTGATGACAGTTGGCTGGTCCTATTTGGAGCCATCATTGTTTTGTTTTTAGTTTTATTTCTGCTGCTGTTGTTTTCTAGCAAGGTTAATAAAAGACTCTATTGCCCAATGGATATACTAGGCAACTAGCCATGAGAGTTTTAGCAGGCAAAACTACATAGAGGTTGCCAAAAATGTTACCAAATTGTGCTTGCAGCGAAATTAGGTTGGGTTGTAACATTATTTTCTTTGCTGCTTTGAAGAAGCAAAGAAGTTCAAGAGGAAGGGAGAAGAAAATTCAAGCTCACAAGCTAGCCTAGAAGGCCTACTATCCTAATGGAAGACCCTTCAAGTGATCACATCACTAAGATCATGTACCGCTTCAATTAGAGCTGCTACATGAACTAGATAAGATGAAAGGATACTCCAACAGGGCAAGAGATATCTTAGGACTGATAGGAGAAATTAAGGCTCATCTATGCATTATAGGTTGTGTTGCAGTTGTTGTTATTATTCATTCATTGTAGTTTGATACATTTTAAAAAGGTACATACAATCATTGAACTTATCTATGATTATAACAAATTTTATAACATGCAATAGTATACAGGTGTATTTCATTACATAATTAAGTGTTTTACAAATGAACAAGGTACAAATCATTGCATAAAAGTTGTTTCTATTTGTAAGAGAAGATATATTCACATTTTCCCACACAAGCTGTGGGAATAACTGTAAAAGTAAAATCAAAAATATTGAATAATTGCATATACATGTGAAGTAAAAGAAACATATAGAAATGGAAGGGGATCCATCATTACCTGAATAACGAATCCCCATAGATGGCAGTCTTCCAGTTCTTCTCCATCATTCCTAAAAGGATCCTGCAAGATGAAAGAAGGAAGGAGGATTAGAGCTTAGGATGTCTTCCAAATCTATTTGTATTAATATTAGATATACATTCCATTATCCATAAAGCATCAAAAGATGAACATACAAGCACAAGAGAGGCTCCTTGCCTCTATACTATTTACCTAATGTGTTTGCTGAGTGTATAGGTACAAGCACAAGAAGGCATCATACTGATGATAGAAAGATATCAGCCTTATACACCAATAAGTGGTAGTCATGAAAGGTGACAGAGTGCAATATAGTAATGACAAAAGAACATTCAACATTTATGAAGGAGCAACCAATCATGAAGATTGTCAATAGTCATATGACAAAGGATACAACTAGCACCTAGGAGCAGTCACCAGTTTATGCAGTATCCTATGAAGGTTTCAAGAGGAGCAGCCAAGTAAGAAGAAGGCAATGGTCAAATACCTCAATAGTGTAGAGAGGTTATCAACATACATGTACAGAACAATCATGATGTGAAGCCCGTATCATCAAGTTTGATGGTAGTCATAGAGGGAACCCTAGCTAAGGGTATGGGATAGTTAGAAAGGTCATGATAGTTCATACATAAAGACAGTCACCTAAGTCCTAAGGCAGAGATAATAGTACTGATTAGAAGGAGATTTGCCCATTGGATTCTAAATCAAGGAGCAACATGATTTCATCAAACCATGAATATATGCAACATTATTCTCTATTTTTGGACACATCCAAGTTTAGGGATCAAAGCTAATAAAGATGGAGAACTATTGTAGGTAACAATGTAGTAGTAGTCATAACAAAATGGAACAACATGAAAGAAGGCTAGGAAATAGAGGGGGGCAGTCATGTATGCTTGCTAAATGATGAACAAGATAGAGAGAATGTAAGGGGAGAATGATTTAGAATAGTCCTATACACTTTAAAGGGACAGTCATCAATAGTTAAAAAACCATAAGGAACAATAGGAAGAGTCATTGGAAAGAAGGAATATTACATGCCTGACAATAGTCCATGATGGAAAGGGACCATGCATTATGAAGCATCAAGACAACTATCATCCCAAAGGGTAACATTGTAGATGAAACTCTCATGGAATAAAATAATGGTAATGAGGTCTATGATTATGAAGGTCCACCAATTTTCAATGGATTCTACAAGATATTGGTTCTAACTCAAAGAAAGAGGATAGTCTTGAAGTTAGCATGATAATTTCACAGTCATAAGGATAGTCATAAAACCAAATAGCATAATGAAATGGTCAATCCAAGTGGTAGGAACCCTATCAAGAGTTCTTGAGGTTTGCCAAATACATGGAGCTTACAAATAAAGGGAGATGCTAAGAGACATATACAATGGATCCATCTCAATTGCAACAATAGCTTCTCTAATGGTGGTATACCATGGGGTAAAAGCAAGAAGTTGGGTCCACATGTAGGGGAAGTCATGTAGGCAAAAAAAATTCCTGACAGGAACAAGCACCCGAACCTAAATAGGTACAAGTTTAGTAATGGGTGCCCAAGCCTAAATGGGTACCCATTAGTAAATGGGCACGTGTTATAAAATGGGTATCCATTTCTAAATGGGTACCCATTTTGAAAATGTATATAATTTTAAAAAGAAAGTCCCTGTGGGCTCATTTTCTTCACTAGGGCGACAGGGACAGTGATGTATAAGAACGGGTACGCGTTGTTGAAGCACCTGCTATCACAAATCCAGTGTGGTTTTTTGCCTTCTCACCTCCTCCTGCCACCTCGTCAGTTCTGAAGACCTCCAGGTTGGTTTCTTTCTTATTTTTTATGCATTTTTTATGATTGTAGGTTTAAATTGAAAAATTAGGGTTTAAGTAAAATTATGCTATGTATGTTTTGATAAACCCTAAAAATATGTTATTATAAACCCTAAAACTCTAAGCATAACTATAAACCCTAGAATGCTGATCAATAAACAATTATAAACCCTAAACCTGTGATCAATAAACAATTATAAACCCTAAAATTGTGATCAGTAAACAACTATAAACACTAAAACTATGAACTTGATAAACCCTAGAAAACTAAACTATAAAACCTAAAAATATGAACTTGATAGACCCTAAAACTAAACTATAAACCTTAAAACTTGAGACCCACTACCTATTATATCCCAACCATGACTTGTTATAGAAACAATAAGTAACATATGTCATAAGGATGAAAATAACATGATCTATCCATAGATAATCAATCATCAATAACTTATAATCTATTTCTTCATTAAACTTTTTCCATTCCCTACTGCCATTAGCATTTGTCCAGTAATTAGCCACCAAACTACCATACCTCTTTGTCATAACTTCTTATGACCTAGCACAAGGATGACCAACATTCAAAGGAGAATTTAAGATCTAACTTGGTCTTCCAAAACTTGGGGTTCATTTGTTTTGGATTCATTATTCACTTGCATGTTTGGAGTTAGAGAGCTAGGATAGAAGATGAAAAGTTGAAGATAGTATTGTGTTTGAGTTAGATTTATTGTTTTAGAAATAATATTTTAAGATTTGGAATGCATTTTAGAGATTGTATAAGGGGAATGTCATGTTTGGAGAAAGAATAAAGAACTTTGTTCAAATCTTCTTTTAGATTTAGATCTTAAAGTGTTGAGGTAATATTCTTTATTTCAGGTGATACAAATAAATTACCATAAAATAAGCCCTTATTGAAAGTTACCATAACTTTTAAATACTTTCAATGTTTACAACATCTAACCCTAATAGATATAGGAGTGCTTACAACTCAACTCTTGATAGGGTGGGATGATAACCATGCATAGGTATTTCAATGGAAATGCTCTCTATGTGGTTTATGGATGCCATATTATCCTCTTGAAGTACCTCAATCCTTAAATCCATCACCAAACATTCTTAGAACCTTATTCATAATTGAAAGCACTCATTTTAAAACAACACAAGTAAGGCTTGAGCACTATGAGACATCAGAAACAACACTCCTTAGTCCTCCTTTAATATGAATATTCCAAGGTCATGATGTCCACAAAAATGTTATGTTTTCCCTCATGTATCTCATGGAACCCTTTCCTTTCAACAATGACCCTTGTCTTGCATATGACAACCCATTCTCAATGGAACTAACTTCATGAGTTATGGCAGTCATCTAAATGAGAATGTTTATATATGACAACATTATGGGTAAGATAGTCCATTGGCACATAATGAAAAAAGATCATGACCACACTCCCTCATGTCTACAAATGGTGTTGTGGCATGATATATAATTATAGAAAATCTCCTAACTCAGTTCACAATCCTTAAACCTTCCAAATAGCTACCTTGGTATGGCTTGTATAGGGTTCCATGGATACTCAATCAACAAAGTTTCATGGATTTCCTAAAGGCAACCAAATTTCAAGCTATCCAAATCACCTTATCAAAACCTTATCCTCTAGAAACCATGACCATCTCTAGCCTAACCTTTTGATTGTTCTCATGATAACATTCCTTTTCATGCACTCCTAGGGTTTTTGCCTTAAATATACAGTATAATAGTGACCTATGTTGGTATGGTAGTGAGTGATACTTCTATGATGCATAATAACATTACTGATCCAACAATAATACCCTACTATTCAATGGTTGATAGATGCATGAAATAAACTTACTCATCTACAACAAACCCTAATAATTTTCCACTCCTATACTTATTTTTTGCTCATAAGCTTCATCAATTCATCTACATGTCAAATTCATATAGGCATCCACCTTCTCTTCTTTGCATGTTCATTTTCTCTATCCTCTTGTGCACTTCATCTTCCACATTATCCTACTTATTCAATGTCCTTTTACACAACTTCCTTTCTATGGTCCCTTCATTCTTGGTTCTGAATGCCTCTTCACCTCTTAAGTGTGGTCACTCTCTTACTTTCCTTAGAGTTGTGGTTGTACTTCTTATACATATTCATTTTTCTCTCATGTTCTGGCCACTGTGCCTTTCTATCTTTGGGTTCAAGAATCTACCTATGTATGGTTCATTATATCTTTATAAATATCTCATGACCAATTATTCAAATGGTTCAACACTCGTTTCTACTCATATGTGTGTTAGGACCATCTTTCTCCACCCTACTCTTTCCTTTGCATCATGCCCTAGGGAAGCTTGTGCATGCCTTCTATGTGCTCCATTCTTCAAGGCACCTTTGTTTTCCTTAGCCACCCATCCCCAACTACATTTTCACCTTACACTCTCTTCTTCTATGTGCACCTTCCTCTAGTGCCCCTTAATTTTTGCACTCCCCTTATCCCTCGATTATGGTTAGCCCACTTCAACCTAGGATACTCTTGCATCATGAAGGAATGTGAGGTTAACCAATTTATGTGAGGAAAAATAGAAAATCACATAAATATCCTAGGTTAGATTAATTAAACAACAATAAACAAAGAACCCTATAATGTAGAGTTGGGGGTGATAATTGATAATGTAATAAATACTACAATTGATGTAGAAATTAAATGAATAAAATAAGTTTACTTAGCTATGGATTTTTTATTATGCCAGGTGTCACAAACTGATTTGTTAATATATAAGAAAGTCAAGACTTGTCAAATGACTATTGTAGAAGTAAAATATTGATTGTACAATTATATGATTCAATTTCATGAGTGTAGAAATAAACTTGAGGTTGTAGACATGAACTTCTATGATTTTGGGCCTCTATAATATGTTTAACTCTACATATATGACTTGTAATAGCTGACTAGTAGCATTTATGAACATTATTCACAAGCTTACTAAGTAGGGACTTCTCCCTTGGTCAAACCCCTAGGTGGGTAGATTTAATATCAATGAACAAAGATTAAAGATTGTAGGTAGTCATGCAATATGCTCCTAGGATTTTGATGCTTGATGTTGATGTAATAAGAGTACTATATATGCACTATACATCACCCTAGCGTGTAATTTGAAATAATTCATACTTTAGTTAATTTATAACAACTGGTAAGAAATGGAAACATGGATCAATTTTAGAAATTTAAATTTTGACGTTTATGGTTTATATCTGTACATATTTCTTGAGTCAAATGTAGTAAAAGCATAGTACTCTCAACAATCAAGTCCCTATTTTTCTTGACTAGTTGAACTTGTGCATAAGCTTCAAGTATTAAGCTTTCTATTCAAGGATATTTTAAACTTACATTTCCATATATTAGATTAAGTTTATTACTAGATATTTGTTTGTAAGTTTTCAATACATGGATGTATTTGTGAGTAAATTTGTAAGTTTGTAATATGGATATATTTGGAAATGTAGGTGACATGCCAATGGAAGACCAAGGGGTGGATGAATTTTTAATAGATGAAATTATTTTACAAAACCCCCCACTCCATCCACCTAAAAACCCCCCACCCACTCCACCTCCAAATCCCCACCCACTCCACCTCCAAACCCCCCACCCCCTCCACCTAATGAGGTTCAATTGCGACAAAGCATTAATGAAAATATTAATGTAATTGAGGAAAACATTAATTTGATTAATAATCAGCCTCACTTGATGCCCCCACATGTAGTACGGTTTGCATCTTCAATGCAAACCATTATTGATTCTGTTAGGTCTATTGATGCAGACCTAGATACATTCTGCCATTGGCGAGAGGAGAGGAGGCAATTCTATGTAGATGGTCTTTCACATAAAGACATCCTTGATCTTCACATTACCAAACAAACATTAGCCCCATTTTTTGTTCACCACACAACTAATTAACCTATACCTACTACAAAAAAAAGAATATCAATTAAGTGGTGTAGGCATGAGGAAATCTCGAGACATTTTTGGGAGCAGTGGTGGATGGTGTTTGATCACCCACCACATGCTAATTTTGAGGTACCACTATATTTTTTGAGAAAATTATGGGTGGAGTTTCAACTAGGTTGAAAACCTAATTATTTTGATATTAGATCATTCTAGGGTGTTAGTGGTGGCATGCCACAACACAAGGTAGGGGCACGAATTAATCCCAATTGACCCGTTCCTGGTGCTCCTATGGTTTCTCCTATTTTACCCATGATTCTTACACCCATTCAACACGAGGCAGTGTTGTCGACATTAGGGGAATTGAGTAGACTCTCAGGTAATCTCACCAAACAATCTACCCACATGGCAACTGAATTCAGTGGTGGAGAGCATCATGGAGGAGTCGGTGCATCTCATCATAGAGCTTCGCACATGTTAGGGGCACATTTGTGTCAAAATTGCAATCAACCGTGTTATGGTCCTACTCCTACATCCACATCAAATGCAACTATAGGAGATGTGGAGACATATTTGGATCTACTATATTCAGATGATCATCCTACACAAGTACATGGAGGTTGAACATTTTATTTTGTTTCAAGTGCTTAATTTGTACTTATCAAAATTTATATTTAATCATGATTTAAATATATATTGTGAACTATTTTGTGTAGATCTCAAGTCGCTCCAATGTCTTAGCACGATTTGATACACTAAGTTTTGCATCAGCAGCTGTAGAGACTAACATACCTTATGGGATAAACCAATATATATTAACTCTAAAACCATATACATGTCTAGTATGTGAAACAAGTGTATAATTAAATTTAACTCTAATGTAAATGTATGTGAAACATTTTTGTTGCAGTGAGGAGGTCATGTGGTAGTTTCCATATCTGACTAACCACCTGAAGGTGTTGCTTGTAGTGTTCCTCCATCATCATCTGTTATTCCTGAGTATTCCCTGGTGTGTGTTTTCAAAAATTGTACTAAATTTTTACTTTGATTTTTTGAGTTTATATAAATTTATAAATGCCCATATATGTAAGTGCAGGATGATAGGAGTGCCATTAGGATAGTGACAGTTTAGGATACTGATCAGGGACAATTTCATGAGTCATCCACATATTTTCAGGTCCTAAACTTTGCTAAAATTTCTAAGTCTTTATATGTTATATAATATGGTTACATGTTTTGGTAAATATTCTAACCTAGATTTCAAACTTGCTTTATTTCAATTTCTAGGAATTAGCAGCTCAGACTTTTGGTCTAGAAGCTGAAACAACTATACCACCTAGACAATAAAATGTGGGAGTAGATGATCATGATTGCACTGTAATTTATGCACACTTTAAATCCTAGATTTAAATATTTAATTTCATATTTTTATAAATTAAATCAAGTTTGGATGCTAACCCAATTTTTGAGCGCTAAATATTTGAATATCCAAGAATTAGCAGCTGAGACTTTTGGTTCAGGACCAACAGCTATATGATCACCTGGGCAACAAAATGTGGGAGAAGGTGTCCAACATCATACGGTAATTTATGCATACATTAGTCTATATTTAAATATTTTTAATATGAGTATTTTATAAATTAAATTAAATTAAATTAAATTAAATTATGAAATTTAAACTTCATATGCACATGTATGTGTCATGTCTTTTAACATTTTTATCTGATTTCAAGTTTCTTTCTCTTCTATATAGCATAAGACAAATCCATCTATTTCACGAGGAAGAAAGAGGCCTCTTTCAGATTTGAACTTTAGTGATGATCATAGGACATAGATAGTTATTTCATGGACTTTTAGATGCATTGTTTTATATATATGCCACCACGACTATGACTATATATGTTGAACTTGATATTTCATGGACTTAGAGATATTTCAATATTTCATGAGATATAATTTGTATTTAATATTTATATGCTGACTATGAGTAGATGTCTTGGTACATTTCATGGGTCCTACCTATATTTTTGTATTTCATGGACTTATCTATAGATCTACATGTGTGTGTGTGTGTGTGTGTGTGTGTGTGTGTGTGTGTGTGTGTGTATTATTGAATATATGCTTGTACATTTTAGTATTTTAGATCTAGTATGTTTATGCTTTATTGTTCACTTCTAGATTATATTATCAAGACATGTTAGAATCTCTAATACATTTTTGAATTTAAAATGAAAAATTATCTAATGTGTTTAAAATAGTTCTAGTATGCATGAATATCCATGTATTTTTCTATGTATGGTTTAGACATACATGAGGATGTACCTAATGATATATTCATGATGATAATAATACACTTCTCAAACCAATCAAATTTAAAATTCAATACATAAGATAAGCCTACATATATGGTAAATTTTAGAATAATTTTTAAAACACAATCTTAAACTTTGGGCATAATTTCATGAGCATGCAACTCCCTCACTTGATGAGGCTAACTATATGAAAGTAAATGGTGAAGTTTTCATAATGGTTACAAATAAATTGGTCTTATTCACTATAACACACCCTACATGTTGAAGTTACACAAAAATAAATGAGAAACCAAGTGATACAACATCTAAAGTAGTACTTTTAGATCATAACATTTGGTATCCTTGCATCCCACTCTTGTTCATGTGAGTACACTTTATCATAACATGGATAAAACCCATTGAGAGAATTGGTTTTAATAGTGACATATATTTTGAGTATATTATAGACACACCTGACGGGGGATGACTTCATTGCTTCCATATCCTCATCTATATTTCTTATCACTTGCCATTTTTGGTTCTTTCACTTTTCCTTAGTGGTGCATGCTAGAACGCAAATAACTTGAACATGTGTTGTGTTGTTCATGTCACTTCTTCTTTGTGTTTCATATCATTTCTAATTTATTCTTTTATTATGCATATGTGTTGTGATCCTCCTTCCTTATTCATCCATTTACCTTGTGTGTCCTTACACTATGGCTTCTTATTTATCCCATGTTTGTTGTGTTTATTGATTCTCATTTTCACCTTCTATATTTGGACTCATGCTTTTTTTCCCCACTTCAAGGGTATCTTTTTTAAATTGCTCTTATGATTAGTAACTATGCTTTCTTATGTGTCATGTTTAGCTCCTACATACCCAAATATTAATATAAAATCATAGACATTGAGGCCCATTTTTCCTATGTGCTAATGTGCATGAAAATCCAATGGAACAATAAAAATAAATAAGGATCAATTTAATGTGGGCCCAAAGAGGCCAAAGGAAAGATGCATGTTGCCTGAATTTGCCCCTAATCATAATCATCTTAAAATAAAAATAAAAATGTAGGAGTTCACAATACAATACAAAGACTTAGGCATGAAGCAATTATTTTAAAGGTTTCACATGTGCTAATATAACTAAGATAGACTACCAAAGATGTTGACTATGATAACATAGGGGTTTGATATGAACATTACAACTAGGGGAAATCATATGAGAAGCCTATATACAAATGAGTATTTTAAAGTTATAATAAACAAGGCCATTAAGTAACTACTATGGGCAACAAATCATATTTAGAACCGAAATTAAAGAAGCGAACCTTTTGAATTTTCAAGAGTGGATCACAAATTCAAAAAGAATTAGGGCATGTTGTGTAAGCCATAACAAGTTAGGATTCAATACACCATTAGAAGAAGCCATCATTTAGAGTAAATGTCATAAAAGATATCCATGCAAAATGGGGTATCCACTAATTTATGATGTAAGATGGGATATTACATGTAGTCATAGTTACATCTACAAGTAATTATCTAGTAAGTGTAAGTTCTTTCCTAGCTATATGTGCATCAAGTGATAAAAATCTTGTTGGTATTTCATGATCCTCAATATGAGAATCTTAAAATATTTCATTTTCATTAGTATCCATGTTAGGGTTTAGATGAGAATTTCTTTGCAAAGGAAGATTAGGGTTTCAAGTAGATTGTGGCATAATCAACACAATACGGCTACTATAAAGATCAGGAGAAAAATAATAATCCATTTTACATAGAAATATCATAAAAAGAGTCTCGAATTTAAAAATATAGATTAAGAGAAAAATAATAATGAACCAATAGCACCACTATACATAGAGCTAAAAAAATTATGCAATTTGAATTTGAAAGAATATATTGAAGACACAAAATATCAAGATACAATGCAACTATAGTGCTCATGATGAAACATATGAGTATTTATACAATTAGCTCAATGGTACATTATTAGTTTGACAAGACTACAAAATTGATCTAGCATTTACAGGTTGATGAAATCTTGTAGTGGTAATCATGGAAAAATCTACTTGTAGGGTACAACTGCAAAAAATAATGAATGTACAAGTAAATGAGAATGAAAGAATATATATACCAAAAACACAAAACATTGATGCAATATGTAACTAGATAACACAAAGGATGGCTTAAGGGGATGTAAGAGGATGGATCAAGGGGAGCTAAGAGGATGTCTTAAGGGGATATAGAAGAGGATGGCTTTAGGGGATGTAAGAGGATGGCTTAAGGGGAGATGTAAACAAGTCAATTTACAAATTAAATAAGATAAAGCCTGATGGCTTAAGGAGATGTAAGAGGATGGCTTAAGGGGAGCTAAGAGGATGTATTAAGGGGATACATAAGAGGATGGCTTAAGGGGAGATGTACATGAGTCAATTTACAAATTAAATAAGATAAAACCTTATGGTTTAAGGGGATGTAAGAGGATGGCTTAATGGGATGTAAGAGGATGTCTTAAGGGGATACATAAGAGGATGGCTTAAGGGGAGATGTACACGAGTCAATTTACAAATTAAATAAGATAAAACCTAATGGCTTAAGGGGATGTAAGAGGATGGCTTAAGGGGACCTAAGAGGATGTCTTAAGGGGATACATAAGAGGATGGATTAAGGGGAGATGTACACAAGTCAATTTACAAATTAAATAAGATAAAACTTGATGGCTTAAGGGGATGTAAGAGGATAGCAAAATTACCTAATGCATTCACATTTTAGTTGAAGAATAGAAAATTGACCTCACATATTTGTATGGTGAAAACTTCTATTGACAATTATCTAAATATCTACTTGTAAGGTACACCTACAAAAATAATGTTCAAATGTACAAGTAAATCAACTATATATTTTCATGAGTCAATACAAATTTTAAGATAAAGGGAATAATATAGAAGGTGAAATGAGAATGAAATAATCTATTCTAAAAACACAAAACATTAATGCAATATGTAACTAGATAACATGTTGAATATGAAATATGCAAGTATATATACAATTACCTAATGCGTTCACATTTTAGTTGAAGAATAGAAAATTGACCTCACATATTTGTATGGTGAAAAAATCTTTTGACAATCATCCAAATATCTACTTGTAGGGTACACCTGCAAAAATAATGTTCAAATGTACAAGTAAATCAACTATATATTTACATGAGTTGATACAAATTTTAAGATAAAGGGAATAATATAGAAGGTGAAATGAGAATGAAAGAATATATACTAAAAACACAAAGTTATATTGATGCAATATGTAACTAGATAGCATGTTGAATATGAAATATACAAGTATATATACAATTACCTAATGCGTTCACATTTTAGTTGAAGAATACAAAATTGGCCTCACATATTTGTATGGTAAAAACTTATATTGGAAATCATCCAAATATTTACTTGTAGGGTACACCTGCAAAAATACTGTTCAAATGTACAAGTAAAAATTAACTATATATTTACATGAGTCAATACAAATTTTATGATAAAGGGAATAATATAGAAGGTGAAATGAGAATGAAAAAATATATACCAAAAACACAAAACATACCTAGAAAATTATTCCATTGTACCATCTGCATCTGAGTCTCTTTTTTGTAATGCATCTATAATTGACTCATGTTCTTCCATAGAAAGTGTCCATACCTGTTTATTAAATGGTTTCACTTGATATCTAACTAGTTTTATATTTGTTGCCACAAGCAAATGTGAGTAGTGTATGATCTTCTTATGTGTTTCATAATCTTCAAATGTAGGAAAACCATTCTTTCTTATTAGATATTTTCATAGCTAGGTGCCAACAACAATTGCAAAACCTATTGGATACTCAGAGTTATCATCATCTTCTCTAGGATGTAACAACTTTTGTTTTGTCTCAACACATCGATCCAACCAATACTTGGTTTCCTCTTCATTTCCCTCAGGTGCAACAACAACATACACATGTCCTGCAAAAAAAATTATTTAATTCAATAAAGTGTGTCATACATATCTAAATCACATACATATGTACATGCATACATATATAATTAATTATATAGATTACAAAAAAAAGTAATAAAAAAATATTGAAAATTAAAGTACCTTCTTGTACAAGATCTAAAACATGATCATAGTCATCTGATGCAAACATTTGATTGTCATCTTCAATTGTTGTTTCAAGTTGATCATGTGTTTTTGTAGGTGTCGAGGATCTTTGTTTCCATTCTTCAAACCATTCTATATTTTCACATTTTCCCCAATCACTTGTAATACAAAATTGACAAAGACATGCAAGCTCCCTAGTCCATATAGTCCATGTGATTGCATTTGAACTCTTAAATGGATGCCATTTTGTTGATCCAGTTATTGTCTCACAACCAAGTCGAGTAGGAATATTCTCTTCTTCAACTAACCAAAAGAATTGTCAAATTGTAGAGTTCTCACTTGATCCCATATATAATTTTTCATTACACCAATCCACAATTATACGTGCATCTCTAAATTTTGTTGCATCATCAAATTTTAGTTGCTCTCTAGCAATAGCTCTTTTCACACATGCTCTAGCTCCATCATGTTCTCCTTTACCATGTCCAGCTTCAAAAAAACTCCACATATGTTGGATATTGTTTTCCTTGTGCTCCCTACATAGCCAATTGTATACGCCTAAAAATGACACAAATCATCCTAAATAAATATTCTAAATATTTATTCCATTCTTCTATTAATTAAATAAATATTCCAAATTTATTTAATCAATTCACTATCTCACAATTAAATAAATTCTATTTATTTAATTAAAATTCTTCTAAAGTCCTTCACAATTAAATAATCATAAATTATTTAATTAAGCCTAATTCCTCTATCCTAAAGTTCTAAATTCAAAATTTCACATCACCTTTTACACATCACCTTTACACCTCACCTTGTCCACCTCATCAGATTGCACATGTAATTAAATATATTTAATATTTAATTACCTTATTTTCCCTCACCCACATGGCCTATTTCTTCTCCAATCAGAGGTCAGTTAACCAATCAATCAAATCTGTTAACTAACTTGTCAGTTGAGTCAAATCCTCAATCAATCCAGTCAGTTCCACAATCCACTCTTCTAACTGATCAATCAATTCTGTTAACAGACCAGTCAATGGAGTTAACTCTCCAATCAGTTTTGTCACATCCCACCTTTCATGATAGAACTGGGACACTTGTCACTTTTCCACTGGTTGCACATTCCTCAACCATCCTCAACCATTGATCTTCATATCTCCTCTCAACCGTTGATTCCTATTCTTCCAAGTCTATAAATGAAGCTTCATCCCTCCATTCTAATCATCCAGGCTTTTGACATCGTTACTCTGCAGAAATATCACCAGCGCGCCTTTGCCACCCATTTGTCATCCACAAGCTTGAGATCACCATTGTTGCATTGGAGCTCACCTTCATTGCATATCACACTATAGCCGTTCACCATCGACTTCCTCAAACAGCTTTAAAAGATTGCACTCTCTGAGGGCTCATCTCATTTGCGAAAGGACGATTCGTGATAGGCGAACAACAGAAGTTTCGAAACGGAAGAGGTTTTGCTGTGTTTGTTCATTGCTTTGTTTACTTGAATCTTCTTTGTTTCTCTATTCTGTTGATGTTTGGGTCATCTATTATTCATTTGATTGATCACTATTTTACCCTCACATTTTTGGCGCCCACCGTGGGGCCGTTGCCCCTTTATTTCACCATTTTTGAGCTTTTTTGAAGGCAGGTTCCGTACAGGTCCCGCAAAGTCACGCACAGATTAGTTCGGCGCATCTGTTCATTTTTACGGCGCTTTTGAAGACTGTTACGGTGCTTTTGAAAATCCTGCGCATCTGTGCATTCTTACTGCGCTTTTACAGACTGTTACGGCGCTTTTGTTAAAACTGTGCATTTGTTAACTGTTACTGCGCTTTCATATAATATCGTTGCGCATATGTTATAACTGCGCATCTGTTGACTGTTACGGCGCTTCTGAAGATTGTTGCTGCGCATACATTAAAACTGTGCATTTATTCATTTTAACGGCGCATACGTTCAAAACTACGGCGCATTCGTTAATGCTGCACTTCTGTTGATCACTTCTGTGCATATGATCACTGAAGCTGCGCATTTGTAACTAGCTCAGGTTTTAGTACTTTTCTAGAGGATTTTGCTAATGCTAACCATTTTACAGGTGTTTGCTGGAGCGGTTTTGCAGGATAGGCTTAGGTTTAGTTACATGTAGTTGCATCTAACTAGCTCACATTTCATTTTCTGGGAAAGAGCAAAATGGTTGTTCATTACAAATCTTCATCTAGTCTTAATTAGGGAGGAAGTAACTGGTTTATTTCATGCTTGCATTGCAAACAACTTCCAAGTTATTGCTATCTAAGATTTAAAATTGAACTCATCACTGATCTTGCAGTTAAAATGAACCATTGCTATATCATGAGACCTGAATTTTAAAGTTAACAATCTCGTGCAACGTGGACTTAAAATTGAACTCACAACTGCTTTTTGAAGTTAAAATGAACCATTGCTATATCGTGAGACCTGAATTTCAAAGTTAACAATCTCGTGCAACGTGGACTTAAAATTGAACTCACAACTGCTTTCTGGGATTTAAAATTGAACCACTACAATATTGTTGAAATCACTTCAAAGTTCTGTTTGAGTAGCTTAGCCCATTTAGTTTTTATCTTTTAACTAGGGTGGATCAATTAGTGTATTCTGTGCTTGCGAATGACAATAGGCTTATGCTCTCCCCTCTTCTGGGTGATCAAAGTGCCAGACTTGTCATTCTATTTGTTTAAACTTTAGGAGGGGCCTGCCCTTGGATGCACGCTTGTCCAAGTGGGAACGACCCTGAGTGGTAACAGGCTAACGCCAAGCCCTACCAAGCCACTTAAAATAAATTGTGCTTGAGGTGAAAACCTCCTGCAACGAGTGCTGTTATGTTACACCGACGGCCAACCTCCCCCAAAACCCTCTCAGGCGTAACCCTTTGAGGCTGGGAGACTCCATAACGGAGAGTAGCGCCGCCGCACGTGTAACCACTTGAACGGTTGCCTGAATTAAATACCTCTTGTTTTAGTGGCCCAAATCCCTTATAATCCATTTCTCACCTAGGATTTTGTGCTTGCTTTTGTCCAAAATAGAGTCGAAAAACTACAAAAACAATGGAAAACTACAAAATACTCTTTGTGCTTGCTGTGTTTTCTTGCTAAATTAATTCATAATATCAGATCAGGAAGACCTTTTCTAGCCAAAGAATACCAAAAACAGAGAAAAATCCCAAATATTTGCAAAAAATACCAGAACTGCGCATATATCCGTTTCTGCGGCGCATATACAGCGACTTGCTGTGCTTTTGCACCGACTGGCTGCGCATACATACCTTTCTGCTGCGCATATACACATTTTTGCTGCGCTTTTACAGCGACTTGCTGCGCATATACTTTTCTGCTGTGCATTTACACACTGTTGCTGCGCATACATACTTCACCAGAGCGGCGCATATACAGCGACTTACGGCGCATTTGCCCATTCTTGCTGCGCATCTGTTTCTGCGCATGTGTGACAGTGAGCACCTGCCCTATTTTTGAGAAATTTTTGTCAACTATTCAGAGTACCCATTTCAGCCTAGTTTCATTTTCTGAGGTCAGAATCAACCTTGCAGTCAATTTTCATCCATTTCACCCATTTCTCTCTCTTTCGACGGTCGTCCCAGTCACCTTCTGTCCTAGTCACTCTTGCCCCAATGTCATTCTATCCCATACCGATTCGACATAGGTTCTTCTTTGTTTCATTAGTGAATTCACGTAAGCCTAGTAGGTCACAGTACCTTTTGCTAGTAGTCTTGTTGAACGACTAAGCCCTACACAATGAGACTGGTATCGACTACCCTTGCTAGTGGCTAGAGTCTTGTGTCAACCGTCTTACCTGAAGTCATTGGGCGAGAGAACCCTTTGTCCAAGTCTTGTCCTAGATATCCCATTCATTACAGTCTTAGTCAACACCTTGCCAAAATTTCTAATCCTAGTCCATTTCATCCCACCCCACCTTGCATGGTTCTTACTCGATCCCAGTACAACAAGCTAACTGAAATGGCCGACTCTTCCGATCACATCACCCCACCACGCGATGATGATGAAGAAATTTCTCGTGAAGAATTAGTGGCACACATGCAAGATAGCAAATTCCAACGCCTAGTGGAGAAAGTGCTCCTTGAGGACCCCACCAAATATTTCCATCATCTTGCTAGTCTCAGAATCAAACTCCCCGCAGACTTTGACATTAGCTCCATCATGGAAAATGCAGACAATGAACGTGAGAGGGACACAAATGACACAGTCCCAAATGCACATGAGAGAAGCACAAATGACACGGTCCCCCAGGCCAATGAGAGAGGAAAACAACCCATTGACCAAAATGCTCCTATGGTGGATGTGAGACAACAAATTGAGAATCTAAAGCTAGAAATCTCCAACCTTAAGATCGGCACAAGTTCCAAGAACTACTTCTTGGAAGATATAGCACCATACCCCTTTGACAGAAGTTTGGTCATGAAACCATTCCCCTTTCAGTTCAGAATCCCAAAATTTGACAAATACAAAGGGAAGGGGGACCCTAGAGATCATATCTGGGAATTCACTGCAGCATGTTTAGAAGTAGCTCACAACGAGACCTACTTAATGAGACTATTCCCAAGATCTTTAGGAGGTCAAGCTATGGAGTGGTTCTCGCGTCTTCCACCAGGAATCAAAACTTTTGATGAACTTGTCAATAAATTCATAACGCACTTCTCTTACAACATAGAACACGAAGTATCTATGCTAGACCTATGCAACACCAAACAAAAAGGTGGTGAGTCTTTCGCCACCTTCTTACAACGATGGAGACAGCTAGCTAGTAAGTGTTCTTACGACATGCCTGAGAAACAACTATTGGAAATGTTTGTCCACAATTTGAATCCCGATCTTAGCTATCAGATTCAGATACAATGCCCTACCTCATTCACCAAAGTCATTGAAATGGGGCTATTCATTGAGAAAGCTATGATCGCTAAAGGAACTCTCAAGCTCTACAAGGACACACCTCCTTCCAATTACACAACTGACAAGTCAAAGTTTTGGACCAAGAACAAGAATGTGGTCAACGATGGAGTAGTGGATGCCAAGGCGGTAGCCCCTAAACAACAACCCATATTCACTCTTAAGGAAGAAGCAAATAATGGTGCACTCAACAAGCCACCCCCTCAGGAATCTAGACCTTGGTTCAATTCAAATCCAAGGAGAAAATTCACACCGTTAGGAGAATCTCAAGAGTCTGCTCTCAGGAAGTTGTTGGCTAACAATGAAATTTCTCTATCGCCAACAAGTGACTATGAGCCTATAGTCAAACCTCCCTATTGGAAGGACACAGACTATTGCGAGTATCATCGAGGAAGGGGGCACACAACCAATAATTGCATCCGTCTTAAGAACGTCATACAAGATATACTGGATCAGAATCAGGGAGGGACACAACAGCATACCTCCAATGAATCTCATGTGGCCTACCGGGATCCTCTCCTAAACCACAACCGGCCGTATAACAACAATCACAATAGTGGTCACCACAACAATGGTCACAATGGCAACAACTCCAATGGCCATAACAATAATGACAACAATCGCAACAGGCCAAACCAGAACAGTGGGTCGAGTAATGCTAACTATGCAAGCGTTCCCTTTGAGTACACCAGTAATTGCATTTTTGAGCATGTTCCGCAAGTCAACGTCATATCCCCCAACCAACAACCAGGACCTAATGGAACTGGTTGTAGTATAATTACCTGCAGTGGTAGAGTCACGATCAACACCACTCCTCCAAGGTCGTCGCCATCTCCGTCTAACTCCCGCCCATATAATGTCATCGACCAATTGCAAAAGACTCCGGCTCACATTTCTATATTGGAGCTCTTGCGTCTATCTCCTTCTCATAAGGAGATTCTTGAGAAATCCTTAGTGGAAACTACTGTCCCCACTAACCTAGCCCAAGAAAAGTTTCAAACCATGGTGGGTAATTTGACATCTTCCACTTCCATCTCGTTTATAGAACAAGATGACCTTTCCATGTCTCAACCCCACAACACTCCTCTACACATTGTCGCATTCGTACACAGGCACCGCATCAAGAGGGTTCTCATTGAAGGGGGTGCCGGTTTGAATATTTGCACTTTGAAGCTAGTCCTTGCATTGGGGTTCTCTGAACAGGCAGTAGCTCCAAGACGGAAAATTACTATCAAAGCCTATGACGAGGAGGAACGAACCACAAAGGGCACGGTTGTCCTACCCATTCAAGTGGGACTGGTAATTAAAGATGTGGTGTGCCAAGTCCTTGATCGGGAGCTCTCTTACAATATTCTACTAGGGAGACCATGGATCCACGCCATGAAAGTTGTCCCCTCCACCTACCATCAATGCATAAAGTTCCCACACGATGGCAAGTAGGTCACCATACACGGCGACCCCAACCCCTACCAACATTGCAACTCTTTCCAAGCAAAACCAGAATGTGTCATACCCAACAATCGAGCCCATATCTCCCCTACTCTGCCACGAGACCATACTGCCGAAGCTTCCTCCTCACGGCCCAAACCAATGAAAATCACCATAAAAGAAAATGGCGTGGGGGAATACCAGATTGAGCACAGCCTCAACCTTGCAAAAATGCCCTTGTCTCCTCGCTCCTTTGGCCATCCCAAGCATCAACCCAGGCATTTTCCAAAGCCCTCTGCTCCTCCTATCACTCCCGCAAACCCCTTTGTAAAATGGGGGACCTTATCCGATGAATCAGAGGAGCGAGATCTCTTGCAATGGCTTTATGCCGAAGAAGAAAACACACCCCAAGAGCCACCTAGACTCCCTACAGAACTCTATGGATGGGGTGAAACCATCTTGCATAGGATGGGATATGAAGGACAAGGCCCTATCGGCCTCAGAAAAGAAGGGATCATCGAACCTATACAACCTTCTTCCTCCTCTTCGGCTAGAAACACCACTGGCTTGGGATACAAAGGCAAGGGCAAAGCCAACGAAAATGCCTGCCTAGTGGAGACAATTCAAACACTCCAAGAGGATAGTGACGCAGATTCAGATGATTCCAATCAGTATGAGTGGGACGAGCTAATAGAGCACTCCTACGATGACAAAGAGATTGACACCATCCAAACTCTTAGCCCATATCATGAGAGACAAACGCAACGGGACAGACCACTAGAGTCTGATTTGCCCCTCCCTGAGGTTATGGCTTTCGAGGAAAGTATAGATTCCATTGCGATAAACAACCTGGAAGAAAGTACCACCCAGAACACTACCCCCACCTGTGCTCCTAATATTTCCATCCACACTATCAATGAATCAGGTCTTTCATCTGACTCCCTTCCACTCTTACACCCTAAGCTTATTGACTGGGACCTGCAAGGGACCCCTCAATTAGATATGTTCTAGAACGATGATGCCTACATTGACTATATGGGACTTCGAGATCACTTACCAAAAGGAGATCATAAAGCCAGTTTCGCTATCAAACTCAATACTGTAGCTTACTTCGGGGAGGGTGCCAAGCCTTCTAGTCACAAAAATGTAAAGATCAAAAAGGGATCTGACGGTGAAAACTGCCATGCGGCAGTGTCAGATCATAAAATAGTAAAAAGAAAGGACATATCTGAAGGTGAAAACCCAACTGTGGCACCTGACGATGGATTGCTTGACACCCTCCCAAGTGATATGTATCAAGAAAGGTCACAGATCGTGGTAGAGCCAACAGAGCCAATAAACATTGGAACCGAAGAGCAGCCTCAGATTATCCACTTTGCAAAATCTCTCACGCCGCCTAAGAAAACCAAGTTTGTACCATTCTTTAAAAAGAAGAGAGGCAGCTTTGCTTGGTCATATGCCGACATGCCAGGTTTGGACCCAAACCTGATTCTACATCACTTGCCATTGGATCTAGGGGTGAAGCCCGTAAAGCAAAAACTGAGAAAGATGCATCCCCATATAGCCCTACTGGTCAAGGAAGAACTCAAGAAATTGTTAGACGTGGGGTCATCAGAGCCATAGATTACCCTGAATGGATATCTAATATTGTGCCGGTGTCTAAACCAGATGGCAGGGTTCGACTATGCAACGATTTTAGAGATTTAAACAAAGCATGCCGAAAAGATGACTTTCCCTTGCCTAACATCGATATCATAGTCGACCTCACAGCAGGACATACAATGCTGTCACTTATGGATGGATTCTCAGGGTACAACCAGATCAAAATAGCACCAGAGGATCAGCACAAAACCGCTTTCACTTGTCCATGGGGTACCTTTTGCTGAATGTCATGCCATTTGGGCTGAAAAATGCAGGTGCTACATATCAGCGGGCCATGACAACTATATTTCACGACATGATGCATGTGACCATGGAAGATTATGTTGACAACATCTTGGCAAAATCACTCACCAGGGACTCACACCTGGACACATTAGAGAAAGTCTTCCAACGGCTGGACCAATTCCAAGTAAAATTGAACCTGAAGAAATGTGTGTTTGGGGTAACATCGGGCAAGCTGCTAGGCTTCATCGTGTCAGCAAATGGCATAGAGGTAGACCCGGCCAAGGTCAAAGCAATCATGGACATGCCTCCGCCTAAAAATCTAACACAGTTGAGATCCTTACAGGGCAAGCTACAGGCCATCCGTAGGTTCATCTCACAGCTGGCAGACAAGTGCCATCCTTTCAGCCATCTCCTACATAAGAACGTTCCATTTAAATGGGATGAGCAGTGAGAAGAGGCATTCAACAAGCTCAAGGAGTACCTCATGAATCCTCCTATACTCATGCCTCCGATCCAAGGAAAACCTTTGATTCTCTACATATCTGCTACACCTACTGCTCTTGGGGCTCTCCTAGCGCAGCAAGACTATGAGAACAAGGAAAGAGCTGTGTACTACATCAGTCGAACCTTAGTGGGCTACGAGTTGCAGTACTCACAGGTGGAACGTTCATGCCTTGCGGTGGTTTTTGCCTCACAAAAACTCCGACACTACATGTTGGCACATCCTGTCAAACTCATTGCCAAGATCAACCCACTAAAATATCTTCTCAGTAAAGCAGCTCTCACAGGTCGACTAGCCAAATGGGTTATGCTTCTTAGCGAATATGATATAGAGTATGTGGACAGAAAAGCCATCAAGGGGCAAATCATCGCTGACCAACTAGCTGAGGCACCATTACAAGACACTTTACCAATGCAGTTTGAGTTCCCCAATGAATCTTTATTCACTCTGTCAACATCTCCTTGGAAACTCTACTTCGACGGGTCTTACACCAACCATGGATCGGGGGCAGGTATCTTGTTCATCACTGCCCAAGGCGACACAATTCCAAAGTCCTACAGGTTGTTATTTCCATGCACTAACAATATAGCGGAGTATGAGGCTTTGGTAATTGGTCTCAAGATGGCCACTGAGTGGAAAATCCAAGCACTATGTGTCTACAGTGATTCTCAGCTTGTCATAAACCAGGTCAACGACAAGTATCAGACCAAAGATGAGAAGCTCATCCCATACAAGCGAATGGTCGACGACCTCAAAGAACATTTTGGGACCATCTCGTTTGAGCAAATACCCAGGATAGAGAATAAAGCAGCCGATGCAATGGTGACCATAGCCTCTCTTCTTGAGATACCTGAACATGAGTCACGGTATGAGTTCTTAGTAGAAACAATTCGACAGCCGGCTTATGATCTCCTCGAAACCCATTCCATTTGCCACCTAGTAGGATCTGATTCACCTTGGTACGGTAAGACCTACACTTACCTCAAGGACAATGTCCTTCCTTTGGACCTCTCTTCCAACCAAAAATGAACTTTCATCCGACAAGCCTCTCGTTACACCATTATCGCCAATACCCTTTACCGACATGGTCTGGATGGTACTTTACTCCGTTGTCTAGAACAAGAAGAATCTGTAACTGCCTTGTGAGACGTGCACGAAGGGATCTGCGGAACACACTCCAGCGATCCTTCCTTAGCTAAGAAACTCATGCGTTTGGGTTATTACTGGCCCAATATGGAAATGGATTCATATCAGTTCGTCAAAAAGTGCAAACAGTGCCAAATACATGGGAACCTGATTCATGCACCTGCTCAGGAGTTGAGACCTCTAACGACACCCTGGCCCTTTTGCCAGTGGGGACTTGACCTCGTGGGAAAGATTCATCTGCCCTCTTCCAACGGCCATAAATTCATCATAACCGCCACTGAGTACTTTACAAAGTGGATTGAAGCCGTTCCCTTATCAACTGTCACAGGAAAGCAAATTTCCTCTTTCATTCTGAATTACATTATCTGCCGATATGGCATCCCTTCGTCCATCATAACGGATAACAGGAGACCCTTCAAAAATTAGGATGTCCAGGAACTTTGTGAACGTTTCAAGATCCAACATCGCTTCTCCACTCCATATTACCCCCAAGGTAACGGCCAAGCTGAGGCATCGAACAAAACCATTCTGAAAATCCTAAAGAAGACTGTCAATGAAGCTGGTCGCGATTGGCACGTCCAACTCAATCCCGCTCTGTGGGCCTATCGAACCAGCATACGCACTCCCACAGGTGCTACACCCTACGCCCTCGTCTATGGTTCCGAAGCCATCCTTCCCATTGAGGTCGAACTCCCATCCCTTCGGGTGTCGTTGAAAGGTCTCATATCAGACGAAGAGTACAGAGTCTCTAGACTACAAGAGCTAGAACTGCTAGAGGAAAAGCGCCAAAAAGCTTTTGACCATCTCAAAGCCTATCGACAGATGATGTCAAGAAGCTACAACCACAAAGTTAGACCAAGATGCTTCAAGGTTGGGGACCTCGTCCTAAAAGAGAACCCTCGCAATCAGCAGGGTAGAGAAAAGAAAGGTAAGTTTGAGCCTAACTGGCTTGGACCCTATGTAATTGTAGCGGCTTACGGATCGGGGGCATATCAGTTGGCCACATCAGAAGGTGAGTTGTTTGATGATCCAATCAACAGCATGCACCTTCGCCGGTTCTATACCTAAGAGAACCCCAGTGCAAGGGGGTACAATAAAATCAAAAAATAAAAAAAATCAAAAAAAGTTACAAAGAGAAAATACAAAAAAATTAGAAAAAATAGAAAGCATACAAAAAAAAAAAAAATCATCCTTTGGTGAAAACCTGGCAAACAGGCGCCTTGGATAGGTATCATGATGAAAACCTGGCAATCAGGCATCATGTTACTTTCTGGCTTCTCGTGCAAATAAAAAGCAAGTGATGAAAACCTGGTAAACAGGCGTCACTTGTGACAAACCGCATTCTCCATCTTTGGGAATCCAATCACCTTGAGCCCATTCTCCCTCTATTTTCCTCATTTGACCCATATCCATCACACAATAAACACTTGACAGTTACCTATCATGGCTTGATACTCACCTTGTGGCCTTGTCAACCAAGGTTTTGTCCCATACCGTCTCCTCAATGTAAGCCTAGTGTAGTGTCTCTCATCAGTGTCTGTGGTCTGAATCCGTGAACTACGTTGCCTCTGCGCCATCACGTAGGCAAGGCCATTATTCTAATGCGCCCCCGAGGCTTCCATCTCTCCCAAGGTCCCATTCGTCTCCTTTCTTGTCTTCATTCTGGTCGTCTTTCTTCTAGTCCATCCAAGGTCCATTAGGGTTTACCCCGAACTACGTTGCCTCTGCGTCGTTACGTAGGCAAGGCCATTTAGCAATGAGCCCCCGAGGCACTAGGTCAGTCCCTTAGGGTCCATCTTCTCAATAAGGATTGTGCAACCTTCTCACCAAGTAAGCAAATGCAAGCAAACACCCGCACTTCAAGCAGACATCCCGACAATGAGCATCTTAACTTATCCAATGCAAAGCAAATACCCAAGGTCTTCTAAAATGATGTTATGCAAATTAAGGCAAGAAATAAACACATATCAACGCAAATATGCTTTTGTAGATTGGAACCTAGGGTTAAGTTACAGAGTCTTGATTTTTGCTATCATACCTTCCTATGCTACTCAAGGATGCCAAAAGCTAGAGATGCTATAATGGGGGCATGATTACTTTCGTTGTTTGTTGTTTGTGGATTAAACTTTAGTAATGTGAAGCCTTGCCTAAAGACATGATCGGCAAAAGATCATCGAGGACATCAAAGGTCTTATAGGAACGGGGGCAATCCTTGCTTGTTGAAATGCAAGAGGTACTCAGGTCATCTAGATTCAATTTTGACTAGATGCTTGTATTAACTTGCTCAATCACACTCCATGTAAGCGATACTTAGGTCATCTCGGTTCAATTATACCTAGATGCTTGTATTCACTTACAACATTTCAGAAAAGTACCAAAAACAAAATGCCCAATGATGAAATAAAGCAATCTAAAAGCAAAGCATCCGTCCTATATCCATATACACATCCATGCATCCGTATCCCATACAATCCTCATTATCCCAACTATGCAGAGTAACGATATCAAGAAAAGTTCCTAAGTCATTCTTTCGCGACCATTCTTCTATCCATCATGTCATTCTTGTGTCGATAGAGTACATTTGGACTTCACAAAAGCAAAGCATATAGGAGCATATCATATCACTCGTAGGACTAGTCATGCACATGATTAGGTTAGTCAAGACCACCATCCAATGCATTAGGTCACCAATACATTTGCATCACATCTTAATCTTAAAAGCACAGAAAATCAAAACAAAAAACATATCCACGTGCATCATATATCTCTACTACATCACCTAGAAATCATGTTCCATACATATACATTTGCATTAGATCATATAGACATCACATATGCAGTTACATCATAACATAGAAATCATGTTTCATATACATACATTTGCATCATCACATAGACATCATCTCACATTTTGCATTCATTTGTCGCATTAGATCATATAGAAATCATATAGCAGCATATCAAAGTATTTCTCATATAGCATCATATAGACCATCTAACTATGCAATAGAATCACATCATCCAATAGAAGTAAATCCTCATCTCATAAACACATGCAATAGATACACAAAGTTGCATCATCATATATACTATCATATAAATGAGGTCCAAATGTACAATATCACCATCTCTCTCAAAATCAAAGTGTCATATACAAATATACGCCCAAATGGACGGTGATACATGTCCCAAAATGTACAAAATCTGGTACGTGTCTACCCCTGCTACTGTGGGCCACCACTGCCAGCTCCTGACTGCTGAGGTCCCATCACGGATGCCCCTGACTCGGATGGACCTGCTCTGTGAGCCACCCCAGACTGACTCCTGAAACTCCCTGCCCTCTGGCTTGACACCACGGCACCATGGTACAAGCCTCGGTAATACTGGGCCTGTGACTGCGCTCTGGCTAGGTCTGTCTGTGCCTGTGCCAACTGCGTCTGCAACTGGCCTACCTATGCCTGTGCTTGCTGCACCTGCCCAACCAAAAATGTACTCGCTGCGTCTGTGCCCATGGCAGCCACTGCAGTGTCCCTCTCTACACCGATTAAGCGTACCCGTGCGTCTGCCATGTCTTGCTCACGAGTTAAACCAGCGATCACTGCTGCGTCTGTATCTCGCCTCCTCTCCACTCTCCTCAGCTGTGCCTGCAGCTCTCGCACCTGTCCCCTCAGACTGGCTATGGTCCTCTCATGTGCCTCACCCTGCACTGGCCCCTGTGCTGCCTCTGCCTGTCCTAGCCCCTGCTGTTGGGGCACCTGCTACTGTGGCACCTACTGTTATGGTACCTGCTGCTGTGGTACCTGCTGCTGTGGTACCTGCTGGGGTGGTGGCATCTGTGCCTGCTGCGGCACCTGCTGCTGTACCTCTCCCTGTCCTGGCACTGCCTGCCCAGCCCAATCTATCCTCCTCCGCTGCCTCAGCCTCTCGGCAGCTCGGCCACCCCGTCATCCTCGTCCTCCTCTCGCGCCCCTCCGCCCTGGGCCAGCCTCTCCCTCCTCATCCTCTGAGTCCGCCTCGTCAATACGAGGCACCAGCATGCCAGGTCCTGAATATCTCGGGAATGGATGTGCGGTAATCCAATCCTCATACTCCTGTGTAACCCCCGCATCTACTATCTCTCGCCTCATGTCCCATGCCACGTAAGGCAACTGCTGGAACTCTGCCAGGGCCTCCTCATAAGAAGCCATCGGCCCCCATCGGACCCTCTCTGCATGTGTCCGTGCAAACATGGCCTGTCCCTGCGGCATGCCCTGTCTCCTGCCAAACTGTCTCAGCACTTGGCCCACCATCTGCCTCTCCAGTATGTGCCGTGTCCGGCCTATCAACCACCTGGTCTGGAAGCAGTAGGGTAGCTCATCTCCCTCGTCATCCCAGGGCTCGCAATCCAGATATGGCCGCCAGACGACCACATCTACCCCATCCAAGGTATGCCGCTAGTACTCTAGCTTCCCCAGCCTGTGCTGGGAAATCACTCCTACATAGCCATAGCTGTATGGCTCTCCTCGCTGCCTAGCAAAGATGCATATCGACCTGGTCATCGCTATGTGCTCCCACAGCCAAAACTGTAACAGCAACACCCCGGCCGATAAACTCGTGCTGCGGTGGTACACCACCTGATGCATGTCGTGATATAGGTGGGCTAGCACGCAGGGTCCCCACGCATATCGGGTGCCCTCAGTCAGCATCCGCTCCATGATCTTGCCCCATCCAATGGGGAACCCATGCGATCTCCTGTCCGGGCATACAACACCCGCAATCAGTCCAGCCACAATCCCAGGGAAGTAGTCATAACAGTCATAGATATCCTGCCACGGGATGACCTGTCCCACTAGCTCGGGATCGTCAAATACTCGCTGACACTCGGCAAGTCCCGCGTCCCGCTGTGCATCATACTCCACTAACTCGCCTACCACAGGCAAGTGCAGTATCCTGTAGACATCCTCCAGCGTCACCGTCATCTCTCCAGTAGGGAAGTGGAAGGTCCCTTCCTCGCTGTGGAATCTCTCCACAGCAGCTGTCAATAGTCCTCGGTTCGCCCGCACCTCGGGCATAAAGCAAATGTAATCTAAACCCATGGCACCAAGCGCCACTCTGTCAGCCTCCGTCAGCATGTATCTCTGCAATAACGGCATAGGGAACGTCTCCCTCGACTGTAGAGTCTCTCGTATCTCCTCCTGCAAACACGCAAAACAAGGCATCAGTCTCAAGCTGCATATACCATACTCAACATATCTATTGAACTATATCAACTAAACTTAGCATTTCAAATTGATCAAAACAGCACACTACATCTCTTGACTAGATTCCTGCAATCTCAGAGATAGCTCATCGATTCCTGCGTCAAATAGGACGCTAACCGAATCAATTTGGCTAAGTAATTTGCCCTCTCGAGCAAATGCGCCACTACAGGTGGTAAAAGCGCCGTTTCTGGTATATGCGCCACAATAATCAACATATGCACCGCAAAATTGCATATGCGCCGCTATAGGGCACATATGCGCTGTTCTAACGCATGCGCCGCAAAAATCCACGTATGCGCCGCGAAATTACGGATGCGCCGCAGGAAGTCACATATGCGCAACTTTATCAAATGCGCTGCTACATTTCACATATGCGCGGCAAAAATACAAAAGCGCCACCAAATTGCACATGCGCAGCTAGAATGCACAAAAGCACAGCTTTAACGCATGCGCCGCCGAAACAGACATACATGCCGCGAAAAAGCAAATGTGCAGCTTCGCGAGGCATATGCGCCGTTCTGCGTTTCGGCGCATCTATTTCACCTATTTTCTACGTGCATTTATGACACCTAAACTCGACCCTAGGAGAAATTTTTCGAAGCACATACCGGGGGTCCTGCCTCTGCTGGCCGCCTGAATCGTCGGACTCGCTCGAATCAGTGCTCCTCGTGTGGAATGTCTGCTGCTCTGGCTGCCATGTTGCTCTAAGTTTGCTCTGAGCTCTCTTTCTCCAATCCAGATCAACCAAGTGTGCAAATGACTATTCTTGTAGACCCAGCTCCTATTTATAGCCTCCAAACCCTAATTCTAGCTAGGTGATGACTGTGACTACTTCCCGTGTCCATTTTTTCTCCCATTTTCTTCCCGCATCCCTGACCGCATCCCTTTTCCTCCAACCTATCCTAACCCCTTCCTCGTCGTGAGATCGTCCGTCTCCAAAACTTTCGCCGTTTTTCCCGTCCAATCTCCCAAGGGGGCATCCTATCATCATTTAACCTGTACCAGGGGCAAACTGGGGCATGTATCATCATTCAGACTATCAATTTCTTTGAAGCAACGCTTTAAACTGCATTGCATCAAAGAGGGGCAAAATGTATACGCCTAAAAATGACACAAATCATCCTAAATAAATATTCTAAATATTTATTCCATTCTTCTATTAATTAAATAAATATTCCAAATTTATTTAATCAATTCACTATCTCACAATTAAATAAATTCTATTTATTTAATTAAATTTCTTCTAAAGTCCTTCACAATTAAATAATCATAAATTATTTAATTAAGCCTAATTCCTCTATCCTAAAGTTCTAAATTCAAAATTCCACATCACCTTTTACACATCACCTTTACACCTCACCTTGTCCACCTCATCAGGTTGCACATGTAATTAAATATATTTAATATTTAATTACCTTATTTTCCCTCACTCACATGGCCTATTTCTTCTCCAATCAGAGGTCAGTTAACCAATCAATCAAATCTGTTAACTAACCTGTCAGTTGAGTCAAATCCTCAATCAATCCAGTCAGTTCCACAATCCACTCTTCTAACTGATCAATCAATTCTGTTAACAAACCAGTCAATGGAGTTAACTCTCCAATCAGTTTTGTCACATCCCACCTTTCATGATAGAGCTAGGACACTTGTCACTTTTCCACTGGTTGCACATTCCTCAACCATCCTCAGCCATTGATCTTCATATCTCCTCTCAACCGTTGATTCCTATTCTTCCAAGTCTATAAATGAAGCTTCATCCCTCCATTCTAATCATCCAGGCTTTTGACATCGTTACTCTGCAGAAATATCACCAGCGCGCCTTTGGCACCCATTTGTCATCCACAAGCTTGAGATCACCATTGTTGCATTGGAGCTCACCTTCATTGCATATCACACTATAGCCGTTCACCATCGACTTCCTCAAACAGCTTTAAAAGATTGCACTCTCTGAGGGCTCATCTCATCTGCGAAAGGACGATTCGTGATAGGCGAACAACAGAAGTTTCGAAACGGAAGAGGTTTTGCTGTGTTTGTTCATTGCTTTGTTTACTTGAATCTTCTTTGTTTCTCTATTCTGTTGATGTTTGGGTCATCTATTATTCATTTGATTGATCACTATTTTACCCTCACACCAATAAAACATTATTACATTTTTGAATTGCCCTATACAATTATCTAACCATATGAAATGTTGTGTCATCTAAATTTCTCTTTCTTTTAAACTTTCATAATTTTTTTTGAAATAGTATTGCACAAACTCTGAAGAGTGTAACTGGTTATCACTCAAATAGAAATGATACTCCCTTAAAATTTTTCTATTATCTTCTATACTATCATCTGCATGTCTGTATACAATATGAACAAAGATGGCCACCTACACTGAATTATAATACTGAGATTGAATTTCCTCTTGTGGAGCAAGATTATAGTTTTCTACAAAGTTAACCACTGATAGGATAGTTCCAATTGGAAATATTTTTTTACATTTACAAAATTGTCCATCAAGCCATTGAGCATATTGGGAGTGTTTGACATATTTGGATACAATATTATCTTTAAATTCTTTGATGAATGCATGCACGCAAATTTTTTCTGTGACTAACTCACAACACTTTCCAATTTTTCCATCCTTTAAAGAATATTCAACATTCTTGAGTCTTTTCACATCCACTAATTGTTGTCCAAAGTCATGTGAAATATTTTCATGCATACATTCTCCTAACAATGAAAATTTGCCACATCTATTGCATTGTCCAGAAATACATGTTTTTGAATAAAATAAGTTTCCATTACATGTCTCACAAAACAAACTTGATACAAACTCCTTAATTGTTTGAGGTGACATATTAATGCCACATTCCTAAATAATTTCGTTAGTATGCAAAGTAGAACGTATGTATTGAAAAACATCATAATAATAATGAAATTGAACATGAGTTTTACAACAAGAAGAGATACGTTGTTTATTAATTTTCACATACCAAGGTTTACATTTCTAGAAAGACATTTGACTTATGGTAATATTAAATGGTACTAACACTGAATCATCTAAGAATTTTTTATACAATTCAGTTTGAGTTATGTCTAATAGATGTTTTGGATGAGGATCACGAATTTTGGACCCCACTCTTAATTTTAAAACATCTCTAACATTAGATGATACCCTTGTATTATCATGCCAATATTTTTTAATTAAAGATTTGATTTCACTATTTAATTTCATGTCATACCTTGGGAGTCTACCACTAAAACTCCAACATTGGTTAATTGGATCATTTTAAATTTATTCTCTTCTCTTTGCTACTCTTCTCAAAGTTTTAGGATTTATATTTAGAAATTCACTAGTCTTATCATTCTTTTATTCAAAAATGATTTATTGACTAAAGTAGTTGTTATAGCTCTTCGTGTTGCATTGCTATCTTTAGTTTGACTCTTTTTACCAATAAAATCAATAGCATTAGCAACACTAGATAAAACTTGTTTCATTGATTCATCTTTCTTTTTAGGTTTTAAAAAAATGCCTAACTTTTTCATTACTTTTCACAATTTCCACATTTTCATCAATTGCATCATGAGTTGACATTGAAATCCAAGAGTTTTTCTATAAAAAAAATTCTATATAATCTATTTGCATGGGTTCTCATTTGTCTCCTAGAAATCTTACCAGGAAGATTATCTAAGACATTTCTTTCAATTTAAAAAAAAAACATTTTCATTTTCACTCATATAAGGGATTTCATTCTCATTTCATCTTTCCATATTTTTAGTAGTATAATTGAGATCATCATTGGTATATCCATCTTCATTTAATAAACCAATTCGATCAATAGTAGTGATAGGTGGGTTTGAAGACATACCTAGATTTTTTTCTATAGTCATGTTTTCCATATCATTGAAACTTGGCTTTGAAGACATCCCTGGATTTGTTTGTATAGTCGCATTTTCCATATCATTGAAAGTTGGGTTTGAAGACATACATGGATTTGTTTCTATAGTCACATTTTCTTCCAAATTCACCATTTCCACATTTTCATCATCTACATTCATCCCATCCTTTGTAGTCTCTTGAATGTCTTTCTCTTCAATAGTCATGGAACTAAATGCTTCAATATTCATCTCTTGAATCCTTCTTCTATTTCTTTGTCTTTTTGCTTCCTTCTCTCTATTTGCTTCAATTTCTTGAGGTGTCATGACCCTCCTTTGTTTTTTTTTTTGACATTGATTTGATCCCATGATTACCAAACCCTCTTGATAAAATAACAAATGATATTTAATCCAATTTTAGATTGATGTACTTCTTTGAAATTTTGAAGTACAACTAGATGTAGATCCTTTGTTGCATAGATTTTGAAGTAAAAGTAGATGTAAAAAACTAAAACCCTCTTTTTTTTATTCCTCTTGAAAATAGCTCCTGCACTTGATTCCACCTAAAAATTGTTATATGATTGATTCCTTTCAAAATCTGAATAGAATATGATATGCCAAGAGATTCCACAAGACACCTGTAAGTAAACAAATGCAGAAAACATTGTTGTCGGCCCATACATCAGACTTGCATGTTGTAGGGATACAGTCATAGTATGTTTCTCCCTGATGATGGGAAATAATGGATATAAAAGAAATGGGTACCTGTTCTTAAACATAACGGGTACCCGTTATAAAATGGGTACGCGTTATTAAAAATAACAGATACCCATTTTAGAACAGGTACCCATTCTAAGAAATTTGAAATGGCCGACCGCCTTTTCCCTTGCCTTTGGTTTGGTTTTAAGCAACATTTTTTCTAAGTACAGAACAAGAGGAAAGACTGAGTTTACCTATATGGCTGACGATATTTTTTTTTGAATTTTTTTACGAAATTAAAACCCATTACAGATGACTGTGTCTAGTTTTCAAATATGTAATTTTTTTATTGGAGTTGTTTTTCTATTTATTATTTATTTTATGAGCAAACTAATCCAAAAACTTGAAATGATAGGTGTTTGTATTTTTTTAATAACTTTTAATTTTTAAAGTTTTTTTTTTAAAATTATGTCATCAATCTACACATCATTCTTTACACAATGAAAAAAAAAATCATTTTATGATTAGCTTTGCTCAAATTATGTTGGTTGTACACGAGGGTTTTCAAAAACAACAATTAGGGCCAATAAAAAATTAATAAAAAAAATATTTGGAAAAAAATTATAAAAAAAAATCCTCATCAAACTTCACTATACTACACATCTTTCCCCAAAAGTATTTAGAAAAATACTTTTATTTAGGTCAAATTATGTTGGTCGTACATGTGCATGGTATGATAAAAAAAAGTGACTTTTAAACAGTGGTTTTTAGAAATGCATATTGGAAATCAATTTGTATCATCTGGGTATTAAAATAAATTACATATTTGGAAACTAGACTCTGAGTACTACATTTCATATTACTAATTTTTTTTAAGATTCAATATTTAAGTGACTCAAATGTTTAGGTCAAATGTGACAAATTCTAAAAATCAAGAAAAACACTTCCACTTTTTGGCCAAACCATGGACCCAACTTCTTGCACTGATCCCATGGTTTGCTTGGTTGCATGGTGATGTTTATGTATGCACTCCATGCATTATTGGAGAGAGCATCTATACAGTTGGTGGCATGGCTGCAATTCTTGCACTTGTTGAGATAGCAGGAAGTGAAGAGATGTTTCATATGGCTTTGTTGTTGCTTGTTGTGCTATGTATGGGAATCCACAAAATGTTTATGATACGCAAGCATGTAGGGGTTACCATATATTTACTCTTTTCCTTCATCACAGATGTATTTTTTTGATACAAATCTTTGAGGAGTTGTTTGTTGTTAGAGAGATTAGTAGTTGTGCTAGGAATCATTTTGGAAGATGGGTTTTTAGCATCTGAGCTAGATTATGTGGTAAGGTTTGTGATTATGACTTTGATCTACTAGAAACAATTTCACATGGGAGAGTTACCTGAGAGAGCATGGGAAAGCATGTAATTATAAGGAATATGTTTCTTGAGATGCTTATTGACTTTGCAAATGACTATTAGGTTTGAAGAATTACTTGAGTTATGGCACAAAATAGTTTCCTCCAAGATAATCACATATCTTTTGCATGAAGCATGTGCAAACTAGCATCATGTGATTCTAATAGGATGATGAGTTCATTAGTAATGCTGTTACAACACAAAGGAGCAACATATATAAGGTTTAGAGAGCTTGAAAGGACAGTCACAGAGCATGGAAAACAATCATCCTAGGACTATTATAAGGTAGGAATAGTCCTTGAGATGCTTATTGATTTTGCAAATGACTATTAGGTTTGAAGAATTACTTGAGTTATGGCACAAAATAGTTTCCTCCAAGATAAACACATATCTTTTGCATGAAGCATGTGCAAACTAGCATCATGTGACTCTAATAGGATGATGAGTTCATCAGTAATGCTGTCACAACACAAAGGAGCAACATATATAAGGTTTAGAGAGATTGAAAGGATAGTCACAAAGCATGGAAAACAATCATCTTAGGACTATTATAAGGTACAAATAGTCATCTTAGGACTATTATAAGGCATAAATAGTCATCTTAGGACTGTTATAAGGCAGAAATAGTCATCTTAGGACTATCATATAGGGCAGAAAATAGTCATTTAGAGGACTGTTATATTAAAAATCAATCATATCTATGACTGAGGAAGATCTTTTACAAAAAAGAAGAGATAGTTTAAAAGGAACAATAGATGTAAAGTCCAAAGAGCATGCATAATACTCAATAAAATGACCTTATCACTCATAGAATAGTCCCTTATAAAAAAAAAGTAGTCCTAACAAAAGGACAACTATGAGACAATCAAAAGAAAACAACAAACAGATGTAGTCATCAGCAAAGGCATGAAGAATAATCAATGGGGTGACTGTCAAAGAGGAAAAATTCTAAGGAATAATAATCTCAAATAAGGAGTTAATAGTAGTAATGCAGTACTAAAAGTTTCAAATGATTATGCTTAAATATCATCCACCTCAATAGTCAAAAGGCTCAGCCATGGCAAAAAAAATAGGACAAATATTTACCACTTTTGTTGTGAATGAAATGTAAACTTGCTAGTGAATGTTTGACCATTGAAATGGATGGTATTCAATTAAAGAGGTTTCTAATAGCCTGAAGGAAGCAATGACTATCACATGTCATAAAACGTAGTCAAAATAGTCAAATAATGACTGTCCCTCTACAATAAAGTAGTCACAGTCAAGGATAATTATCATAGTTGTTGAAAGGACAAGTCTCTCTCAGAAGAACTAAAGGAACAACAGTATCAAAATCATAAGGAGCACTAGATATATGCAAGAAACAACATCATGGTAGCAACAAAAAGGGATTCTTTCTACTGGTTTCACAAGAAGAAAGTAGTTCCTTCACTATCATCATGTATATAATTGGTGAAAGTTTCTCAGCACAACAATATAGGAGAAGTCCCATAAAGATTCAATACAAAAAATGAAGCCCCTTTTCGTTAGTTTCTGATTCATAGTCTTCATATAGGAAAACATTTGGTCTCCCAAAAACCCTCGTAGCACAACAAAATACAGAAATGGCAGGATTCTCTCACTTTTTTGTATACAGAAAAGCATTACTTCAACTGTATTTGCTAGCAAGTGGAGAATAAACATAGAGGCATGATAAGAAGCATTTTTCTGAGAGAAGAAGCCTCTATTCAAGAAAACAAAAAAGCATGAAGGAAAAGACAAGAGTTTTTTACTTTTTCCTTTTGTTCGTTGAAGTAATACAACAGGAGGAAGAGTTGTTTTGCTTACCAATGAATAATGATATAGTGTAACATGTAGGAGTATCCATTTAGAGGCTGCAACAACCCTCCATGGTAGTCCAAACCCTCAGCAGAGCTCAACAAGAAAAAAGTGGAGTAAAAGAATAATGTTTTTAGGGTTTGAAAGTTTTTTTGATTCAGAGAAGCCCTAGCCCATGAGTTATTTGAGGTCTTTTGACTTCAGATTTTATGAAAATGATTTAACACTCAAATATGCCCATGGTCCATGACTTTAAGTCATAATGCCTAATGATGTTGAGAAGCCCATGGAGGATAAGGGAAAAAAGGGGAAATAATGACAGTTTTGATTTTTTGATATGATTAATGTTTGAATGAGAATGGTATGAAGGCCTTTTTAGGTCTTGCTTTGACTTAGAGGGGTTTTTTGCATCATTATGGTAGTTTTAGAACCTTTTTCATAAACCAAGGGTAGAAAGGCATTATGTTAAGGATGGAGTGCTTTTTGACAAAGGTTGGAAGAGAGGGATAGTTGTAAATGTAGCCATGTCACCTTTCTTTCTTTTTACATGTGAAAAAGACAAGCATATTGTATCTTAACATTTATTAAGGGTAAAATTATTTAATTTACCTTAATTTTTGTTATACAAAAGTCAAAAGAAGATAAGTTTATAGCACTTATTAAGGTAAATCATAGACAAATTATCCTTAGTACCTATCAAAATAGTTTATTATTTCCCTTAGAACATGCAAGGGGAGAAGAGAGAGATAAAAGAGGAGTTGAACTAGAGCTACAGAATCATGCATAAGGAGTTTTCTTTTCTATTTTTGAGTTGGAGTCAAACTAAGCTATTTTGGGCAGTTTTTGGGTCAAACAACTTTGGAGGTGGAGTTCTGAGCTATTTTTGCTCATCTTGGAGCACTTTTGGGGCCTAATTTTTAGGCTTTTCTCTTGTGTTCACCCAACAACTTGGAGTTGCTTTTTCAAACTCTTTCATCCAATTGAGTTGGAGTTGACTTCCCTTTACCTTTTTGGGATATATTTTGTATTATAGGAAAAAAATCTCATGCTTTTTTCTCAGTTCTTTCTTTTTTCCCTACCTTTGTACATTGCAGAGAGAGATTGTCTTATAACTCAACCATTTTTTTAGGTTTTATGCAGTAGTGTTGTGTGGTTACACAACACACCCCATTTTGACTTGACAAAACAGTGACCCAACTTTTTGCTACTTTTGCTTGTGTTGTTTTTCTGCTTTTGGCAGTCTGGTAAAACAAGTCATGCAGATAGCCCTACAAGGGGTGGATATAAGTCATCATCATGAGGTTAGTTTGTCAAAGTCACTATCTCATATCAATAACCTTATAGTTGGAAAGCGCATTAAATTTCATGCAGGTTTGCCTTTTGGATCACCCTGATATTCCTTAGGGAATGAAAATTACGAGTAGTCAAAGTCCTAGTCAAACCTGATATTCCTAGGGGGGTCATAGTCCTTAACATCAGTCACCTTCCGTTAGATCACCCCGATCTAATTTTATCACCTAATAATCATTTGGCTTCGTGAAGCTCCAGACATCAATCTTAAGTGATGGTGATCTCTGTCCTTCAAGTAACTTCACATATGTCATGGGGGTCATATTTGCAATATCATCTGATCTTACAAATATCACCTGATCTTACAAATATCACCTGATCTTGCAAATATCACCCAACATTGCAAATATCACCCGATCTTCTGAATATCACCCCATATTTGTAATATCACCTGATATTTTGAAGATCACCCTCCTCTCTTGCCTTGAAACATTTAATGTGATAAATGTAGTAGGTGGATTCCTGCCGATTGCGAATGCAATATGAACACCTGGTAGCATCCAGGAATTTTATGCACAAGATTAATGGATTTAATTGATTTATTCTAGTTTTGCCCTAATTTGCCTAATGATTGAGTTTAAAAGGGAATTTCTAGGGTCATTTTGCATTTACCTTACGATAAAAAAGAATTTACAGAGCAGACTTTCAAACCCTCGTACGAGCTACCTGTGAATGGATAATAGCCTTCAGCAAAATGGAATATGTAATTCTCATCATTTGAGTACCCTCTTCCATAATTATCAGCCTAATCTAGGAGATAAGCGTTATCAGGTAAGTAATTATAAACCCTCCTGTTGGTGTTTATTGTATATCTAGGTAGCATGATCTTCCAGTGGTTTGGTTTCTGTAAGTATGCATATCATGATAAAGTAGAGATTAATGAATGTAATATGCATGATGCTATGAATGTATAATAATATATGAATGCATGTGAATATTGTGGTAAGACTAGTTGTGTTCATTGTAGGAATCCATGGCAGACATCAGGAGGAACAAGTCTGAATCAAAATTTAATAAACCTTTGTTTGTTGTTCCTGAGGGAGTGCAGTTTAAGTATGGTGTCATCAGTGATACTCATCAGGGTAATACAGATTTGGTGGCATGGTCATCCAAGATGCATGATGATAAGGATAATACCCTCCTGGATTCTATATTTATATCAAGAATGTGGCATGCGGTTGGATTTCCATATTCCATGGAAGCTCCAAAATTGATAATAGAATGTGCCAAAAATTACAACCCACAGGCGAGGTGAGTGGAAAAACATGGCAGGGTTTATGCAGATTTGTCCATCAAAGGAATTGCATCTACTTTTAGTCTTCTAGTTGGGAAGAAAGTAGTCAGTATGGATCTAAAACAGCTACAGATTAAATATGAAAATAATAAAAAGGATGCAAGGAAGAGGATATACCAGTGGAGATCAAAGAACAACACTTACACTTCCTCTGCTAAATTACCAGTGCATTTTTATAAATTTGATTTTGATGATGAATATCAGTATATGATTGCTGTGCTCAGCAAGATGACAAGCTAGCCTACTACTGGAAGTTTCAAGGATTGGATGTATGGAGTCATCATGACATGTCTTTATACAGATAATAAGCCATTATGGGCTAAGATCATTAATGATTCCTTGGATGAGCAAATGATGAACATAGGAGGCTTGGAATGTTCATTTTTCATGACTTCATATGTGATATATTCATGTGCTTACAAGGGTACATTTGATGCACTGACCACAGTTGGAAAGATTGGTGGCAGGATTAATGATGCCCATATATGGGATCATTATCCTTAGTTACAGAGGACAAACTATCTCCAAGATTACAAATTGGTGAATGATGCATTCTCTATGCATCTTGTTAGAACAATGGAGGAGGGTAGAACAAAAAGATTGAGCATGGAGGCTTAAGAACTGATATACAGACATGGCACCTAGTTCATCCAGTTTGCCACTTTTTCATACATCAGGATAGAGGGTTTTGAGGATCAACCTCATATTTTACCTAGGTACCCCACAGATGCAGTTGTCCTAATGGAATTTGTAAGATAGATTTCCACAATACTGGATGCATATAAAGAAAACAATAAAATACCTCCAGTACTGTTCCCAGTAATAGTAGGCTGGTATAAATGCCAAGATTCAGATAATATAAAGAAGGCCATAGCAGGTCTGAAACTGATGAACTTACAACTTTTCCCATTGGCTAGGTGATATGATCCTTATGAGAGGATGCAGAAGATCATGGGGAAGCCCATACACCAAAAGCATCTTGAAGACTTCTAGATAGACTGTGAGGATGAGGTTGAGGTAAGGAGAAGAAAATATCAAAGACTCACCCTCCATCACATAAAGACCTTTGATTGTATTCCAGTACCTGCACAATTAAGAAAGGATGATGGAAAGATAATGGTGGATGAATATGAAGAGAATAAGATATATAATGATACTATTTCAGCCCCTGATCTTACATAGCCTGAGGATATTTCAATAGATCAATTTACAGGCAGGATGCTGCAATTAACCCAATCATGGGTCAATGAGAAAATAAATGCACTGAAGAAGAAAGGTGTGGCAATAACAATTGACAATAAAAAGAAAAGACAAGATATTCCTGATGAGGAATATGATGATTTTCTTGGGGATAAAAGAAAAGCTAATGGTGAAAGATTACCCATCCAGAAACAAAGCAAAGGACCCCTAAAAGGAAAGAAGACTGCTGAAGAGTCAAAAGGGATGATAATAGAAAAAATGGTAATAACAGATGCAGGTACATCTACATCAGGATAGGCTTTAGCATCATCTACACCGCCTCCACAGGATAAACCTAAAACCAAATGAACCCTGAGGCATGTGGAAGAAACTTTAGAAGAGCATGATGAAGGCCAAGCTTCACAAAAGAATAGAGAAGAAGATATTCCCCTGGAAGAGGAGCCAGTGAATAAAGAACCTGTAGAAGATTACCCTATGGTGGTCAACAGGAAAAGAAAGGCACCTATAGTGATGTCACCACCCAAGAGATAGAGAACACATATGAGGGGTGAGATTAGGACAGAGCCTATAATGCTAAGAGGAGCTAGTAGCGAAGTATTTAGGAAAGAATTGTAGCATGAAGTGCCACTTCCTACAATTATTCAGTTCAAAACTAAGAAGGCTAAAGGACAGATAAAAGAAGTTGCCAGAGAAAGTCAAGGTGGTCCTGTCCCACTGGAAGAGACTGTAGACCTATCAGATGATGAGGTAGTGTAGAACGTAGCCTCTCAGCAAATGGAAACCCTTGCTTCTAACACTCACGTGACCCCACATGGAACCCCATCAGCTCAGATGGAGGTATTAGAAGAGTTGAAGCAATTGGAGCAAGAGAAAGAAAAGAGCCCAGAAAGGGTTGCAAAACAAATAGGGCTTGATGAGTTAGTTGATCAAGAGACTAGCCTTGCTATAATAGACTAGACATATAGGGAGGATGTAAATCCTGATGACAAAGAAGGTGCACTTGATCAAGCAGAAACGAAAGGTCATGCTCCAGAGACAGGCCTGCAGCAGCATGATATATCAGTTGAGACTAAGATTGTTGAAGTTCAACAAAAGGGAAGAAAACATAAAGATACATCATATGATGATGTTGCCCAGAATAAAGAAATATCAGGTCAGGAAGACCTTAAGACCCAAAAGGTCATCATATCAGGTGCTGAGCAAATTGTAGCACAAGATCAGGGTGATGCATCTAGTCCTACCTGAATAACATCCACAAATATAGATAAGCTTCAAGATGAAGAAATTAATAAGGTGGATGAGGTGCGAAAGGAGGAAGTACAAGGTCAATTTTAGGATCATTGTGCAGAGATGGTACAAGATCCTCCTCCACAGAAAGAAGCTCCTTAGGAAAAGGAAATGGAACAACATCACCCTCATGAAGAACATCATGAGGAAGAAATAAGGAAGTCACCATCTCCACCCAGGATAGAAATAGATACCGGAGATCAGGGTGGACATGATCATGATGAGAAACAACAAGGATCAAAAGATCAAGTGCCTCAATGGCTAGAAAAAGAGATAGCTACGGAATTAGGTTTTGAGGTTCAAGAATTTGATGTTTCAACATTATTTTCAGAAGCCATTGTGAAGCCCAAGAGGAAGGCTAGATTAACATCTACCATTAGAAGACATACTGCTACAGGTAGAAGGACTGCCCAGGTAGCACTCCCCACTGTTGAGAAAGAAAAAGGCAAGATCACTCTGGAAGAATTCCAGATAACTACATTGGATTTAGGTTTTGCCAATGAAGACCAGGAAGGTCAGGAAGGGAAGGACATTATAGATTCTTTAACCCAAAGGGTGAAGAAGGAAAAAGAGAAGAATAAGAAGCATAAAGAACACATTGCTTAGTTGCATGCCTACATAAAAGGGTTAATTAACCCTGATGATACTTCAAATGATCAGGCAGTCCCATTGACTGTAATTTCTCAAGAAGAGGTCAATAAATTAGACCTTATGAAGCATGAGTCAGTAATAATGAGAAAATGGATGTCATCAGCACTTACAGGAGTTGAGGAGGTAGTAAAGGCCTCTTTGCAGAGGTGGAATTCTTTGGGCATCTCTAGAAGGAAAGTAGATAAATTGTAAAATGAAGCAGGGAGAAGATCGTTTCATTTAGAAAAGGCCTTGAGTGCTCTTAGTGAAATAAAGAGGATTAATCCTTAGGTACTAATTAATAGTCAGGTGTTGAATAATAATATTCCCATGCTGATAGATATTTGGTATAAATATATCATGTTTGAATGTGATGTATTGAAAAAGTGCAGTAGCAAGCTAAGGGATAAAAGTATGAAACTGCACAACATGATGTCGTATGAAGCAGAAGTTCTAGAAGCCCTAGATGGTAAAATGGAAGGAAAAATTGAGAATCAAGATGCAGACTTTGCCATTAAAGCTCTGCATAATAATTTCCAGCCAATGGCTGATGATCCTCTTAACCACCTGACAGAAGAAGCATTGAATAAGATTATGAGGATCAAGGTCAAGGTGGAAGACTATAATGAAACATTGACCAATAGAAAGGGTAAATTGGAAGCCCTCCAAGATAAATATCAGGTGCATAAACACACCATTACTAAAGAAAAAACTCAAGATGACAGAGAAATGGATAAGATAGTGCAAGCATATGAAAATATTAGGACAGCCATGAAGGTCCATATACAAGGTGATCTTCCTCGTGATGATGATGATACTGAAAGTGAGGATCATGATGATCCTGATGATGAAGGTGAGGAACCTAAGGAGTGAAGAGTAGATGAAGGTGCACCACAAAGGGAAGCATAAGCATCCGATACTTAGAGGAAAATAAGTAATCCAGATGGTTGCCAGCTAGCAACTTGTGCCACGTGAAAGGAGTTGACTAAGTCAAAAGTGATTGTGTACCGTTGATCTTAATTTGATAAATCATGATCGTAGATCAATTGTAAATGATCCCTCATCTTGTTCTATAAAAGGTGTAGGGATGCCTTATTTCAAACATTTAGAAGCTTAATTAAAATTTGATTGCTAAAATTTCAGGACTCATTTCAAAGTTGTTGTAAACATATACGCTTTTGCATACTTAATGAATGAGAAGACCAGTTTGATTACAAACTATCATAAATCTTGAGTAATAAGTGTTTGAATTCCTGATACATGCTTTGATTTGCTACATCCCTTGGAGTGCATATCAGTCTGCATGTGTTGTCTTCATTCCTTATTCCTTTGAAGTTAGCATCAACTGTATCTAGTTGTGGAATGTCTTGGTGAACATATGGTTTGATTTCTTCTCTTCATGACTGTATCAAGTGTGTATATGGATCAATAGCTAAGATTCACCAAATTTGAAGTATTCTTTTCAATTTCTTTAAATTTCATAACATTTCATCACCACAATTGCAAATAACAGACAATCTAAAGCAAATAACATGAAATATGCAGATATCCCATAGATAATTGAACATATTCAACATATTTGAAATTAAAGCATGTCAAATTGATAAATATCATGCAAAGATTTAATTATAGATACATCATTTGAAGAAATATACTATGAAGTAACCTTTTTGTGTAGCAGCATGACAGAATCCTTTTGATGTACATAAGGCCCCTTGAATGGAAAATAGCAACACACATCAACCACTGAGTAACGTCAGTAGATTATGAACTAATCCATGGAGACTTGGGATCATGAATTCTTTGAATTCATCATATCTTTAAAGATGAGTAAAGGTTGTTGTGTACCTTTTATTCTATGTTTATTTATGACTAACATCATGATCAACATAACTTGGTGCTAGAAGGAGGACCATCATTCATCAATCCATCACTGCTCATCATTCGTAAGGTTTTGTCTAATTTGGTGATACAGACAGTAAGGTAACACTAGAACACCTCTAAATTTCTAGTCATACGTAAAGATTCGTTGTTTTGACTATGTTCATGCTAATCATTTGCGAAGTTTTCAAAGTTGATCATAAATATTGTAAGCTTTACAATTGATCATCAGGAATTTGTAGAAATATGCCTTGCTTCAAGTAAATTTGCCAAAGCTTTGATGTAGTTTGCTTGAAAAACTTGATATCCTATCGTTTTGTGAACAAAAGCCTTAAATATTACCTCATATTTGCCACATCTCTGCAAATATTCTACAAATATCTAGTCAGTTACCTTTTCTGACCATAAATACAACCTTTGCTGGTAAGTTTCAACCAATCTTTATAGTCAACCAGCCAATTTTTCTCAAATTTGAGAAATCTTGGTTCTCAGGCCAAATACCAGGTCTTGATCCACTAGAATTTTTGAAGAACTACCTGTCAGAGGATTTAGACCTAGAACTATAGACATTCATCACACTCCTGGTTGTAGTGCATCAAGAGCCTCACCATAACGTCCTTTTGTAACTCCTATTGGTTTGCAAATACCTACAGGATCACCTATCACACCTCAGGTCCAACCTCAGCCGGTCATACCTCAAGTTCAACCTCCACTAGTTGTAATGTCATTCTTTGTAATAGAATCGCCTTTAACTTTCAATGCATATCATCCCTTACCAAATAATTCTGATAAAATTTGTCCAAAGTATCATCCTTATCAGGATGCTGATGATCATGTCAGAACTTTCAAGGAAGCCTGTTGCAGGGCCAGAATTGAGCATCAAGACGTTGTATGCAGGTTATTTCCCTTTTCCTTAGGGGAGGAGGCTTATAATTGGTATATTAGTCTTGGTTAGGGTTCGGTCAGTTCATGGACTGTCCTGGAGAAAGCCTTCACAGATAGGTTCAAAATTCCCATAGATCCTTCCATGAACTATCGTTTATTTGCCACAATCAAAAGATTTGAGGGGGAACCTATTGCTAACTTCAATGCTAGGTTCCAGAAAAATGCTATCTAAGTTAGGTGCACCTTATGTTGTGAATGACGAAGCTGCTAGGAGCATCTATTATTTAGTTTTGGATCCTTTATCTTCCATGTTTATCAGGAGAGCTCATCCAGGTGTCACAACTTTAACAAGAGCTTTCCAAGAAGATATTAAAGTTAGTCAGTAATTAGTACCTACTCCAACACCAAACATTGCCTTTCCTACACTTCCTGGCTATCCTACATATCCTGCACAGTATCCTAATGGAGCTATGATACCGCCATCAGTCATGCCTACACCATTATAGATACGTCCATTGCATCCAGGTCAGACACAAGTACCTCAAGGTGCTGATCAATCCAACAACAACCATGGATCTTCCTTTTTCAAGCCCCAAATAGAAAATGTAGTGGCTAAAGCCCAGGAAGAGAAAGAGGAAATCAAGGAGATATCAGCTTAGTTAAGGAAACTTACTACTAAGATTACTCATCTGAGGAGTCAGAACTTCTATTCTTAGCCTAATCAGAATAGAGGTTATGCTAATGACAGGCCTAGTTATCCTAACAGGGGATATAACAACAATAACAATGGTAACAACAATCCTCCTAGACAGCCTAGAGTGTGAAACACCAGGCCAAATAATGGTTCCGTACCATCACCCTTAGACAATCAGCCTCCTGGTGAATCCAAGCAGACTATTAGGGTCAACCTTGCTGTAGCGGCCCTCACCAATTGGTGTAGGATACATAATACTAATGCTCATGCAAAGCTAGACTGTCCACAATTTCAAATTGCTGCAAGTATTTTCAAGACTGAAGTGTCCAACACTTCTGGAAATCCACATTAGATAGAGGGAAATGAAATTGTCCCTTGCGGATATGACTCTGCCTTGGTACTGGAAAGTTACACTAATCATCCTTATCAACAGACAGTGCCTACTCATCAAGAGTACACCCTGGCATGTGAGGAATCAGCCATGGCCTTTGAATCTAATTATGTTTTCCCCTTTGAAGATGAAAATGAGCCATCAAATGAACATGATGAAGTCCATGCCTATTAGCAGCAATATCAGGGTAAGCATAACTATAACCTGAGGAACAATTCAAATAGATCAGTGGGTCCTTTGACCACTTCTCTACCTCCAAACAATTTTAACACACCTCCTGATCCCAAAGCAAGCAACAACCCTAGATTTCCCAAGGTCAATGCTCAATATGTAGCATCAGCAAATACAACATCAAAGGTTGTGAATCTACCTCATGAATCTAACAAATTGGTCACCTACTTGGCAGATGAGATGAAAAAGATTAAGATCAACCTGTCATTGTCAGAGTTGTTGAAAACTCCATCTATCAAGAAAGCATTCATGAAATCACTGGATTATCCTGCTCCAAGAGAGGATAATCATATGTCAGGTGAGTTTGGTAGTAAGGATCATGCCGTTAGAGATACTAATGTTAAATCTAAAGTCCCAGCTACTATTCAAGCTGCAGAGTCTTCTCACATGACCTTGTACAAAGATAAAAGTGAGTCACCTCCATTTCTCCTTTCCATAAGAATGTTTGGTAAGAACTTGCACAATTGTCTAGTAGACTCAGGAGCATCTACCAATGTCATGCCCCTGTCCATATGCAATGCCTTAGGGCTACATCCTGCTAAATCATTGAAGAAGGTGACACAATTAGACAAAATAGAAGTGAGTGTGGTTGGGGAACTAACTCATATTCACATGTAGCTAGCATCAGATCCTTGGATCCAGTACTATATTGATATTCAGGTAGTTGATATACCTAATACATAGGGGATGTTACCTAGTAGAGACTAGTCGAAAACCCTCAATGGATATATGTCTACAGATTTTAGTCATATGTGGCTACCTTGGAAGGGTATACCAAATCAAATAAGGATAGATGTCGAGCCTCGCATGAAGCACATGGTCACTGAATATAACAAAACTAATGAGATCATGTATGTGGATGTAGAACTTGGAGTGTACTCCATCAGGCCTTGAATAGTCAAAATAGAAGAAGTCTTGATGTATGATATTCATGATGATCATGATCATGATGATCACCCTCATGATGATGATGCAGATTTAAAATCTGATTGTGATCCTAGAAATGAAACAAAGATTGACCATTTTAAGAATTTTGAAATACACTTGTCCAAGCAGGTAAAACACTGTCAATTGTTAAATATACATGTTCATGATATTTAAATTGATGGTTGGTGCAGGTTGCACAATGAGGCACATTCCAAGAAGACTTGTGATTCATGCATAGACATGATGGGGCTTGAGAAAACATGTGGCAAAACATCATCATCATCAGAGGTAAGTTTAGCATATAGTGATGATGATGACACTGATCTTTGTTTACTTTCTGCAGGAACAGGAGGAGATATGAGTTAGGATAAAAGTCATACCCAGATGACAAAAGAATTCAGGATTGCAATGAGAATAATGGTGAAAGAAACAAGAAGATCACCCCAGGGAGTGATTGTTTGATGGAATTAGATTATGAGCTATCAGATGAGGATAGAGGTAGTAACTTGATCAAATTTGAAGAGTTTTTGTCAAGAGAAATTCAAAAGATGATACAGCAAGAGAAGTCTCCACAAGATGCCTTAATAGAAGGATGGTGTAGATTGCATGAAACATCTCATTCAAAGACTGCTTATTCACTGTGTCTACATATTTTGAGACAACAGACATCACCTAGTTCAAAAGATTGTCCTCCTAATGAAAAAAGAGAAAAAGAGATATCAGCTTCACACAAGACAAATGGGGAGAAGTCTAAAAAAATTGAGATATCAAGGTTAAAGTGGATATTAGGTGGTACAACTGCTAGAGCTACAAAGAAAAAGGAAGGCTCAGCTAAGCCTCCTACTGAAGATAAACCATGGATCCTTAGATTTGATGGATCCAAGTCCAAACAAGGAGCTAGAATAGGGATTGATCTTATTGATCCATCAGGAAAGTCCTACTTAGCAGCATATAGACTACAATTTCCCTATACCAACAATGTGACAGAGTATGAAGCTCTAATCCATGGGATATTGTTTGCTCTCAAGAAGAAGGTAAAAATTCTACATGTCTATGGAGACTCAGAATTAGTTGTTAGACAGGTAAGAGGAATTTACTCTTGTAATTACAAAAAATTGTCTAATTATAGACATAGGGTGTGGGACATGATTGAAGATTTTGATGCATTTAATATCATCCATGTACCTAGAGAACATAATCATAGGGCAGATGCTTTAGCTCAGGCTTCTAGTACACTAGAGCCACTATCCATATCTGGCCTAAAAATGTTTTCAGTAGAACTAGTATCAGTGCCATTAGTGCCAGATAATGTGACCAACCTCCAAGTATTTGATGATGACCAGCATATACTAGATTTCATTTCCAACAAAGATTTATTTGATGCCCAGATCATAGATGAGAACAATGTAGGGGAGCATGTCTAGGAAGAGAAATAAATTTTGGAATTGCCCAATAACAAGATTCCCAAAGAGATGATTGAGCTAGAAAGAGCCTTTGACCTAGATAACATGCTGAAGTAGAAGGATCTTCCAAAGGCTGATGGAGGACAATATTCATAGGTTAACATTTGACCTGGTGATGAAAAAAGAAATGTTCTGATTGGCAAAGTTTGCACAAAAGAAGAGTTAGAAGGAATAACTTAGGCTTTCAAAGATTACACCCATGTCATTTCTTGGACTTATGATGAGCTAAAAACTTATGACACATCGGTCCTAACTCATACCATACCTTTGAAGCTAGATGCTAAACCCTTCAGATAGAAGCAAAGACCTATCAATGCTTTACTAGAACCAATCATTTTTTAGGAGGTTAAGAAACTGTTGAATGCTAGGATCATATTTCCTGTTAGACACTCCACATGGGTAGCTAACCTGGTACCAGTAAGGAAGAAGAATGACAACATCAGGTTATGTGTAGACTTCCAGAACTTGAATAGAGCTTCTGAGAAAGATAATTATCCTTTACCCTCTCTGGATGAAGTTCTGCAGATTGTAAATGGCGCCAAGATGATGTCATTTCTAGATGGTTTTTTTGGTTACAATCAGGTGATGGTGGACAAGATTGATAGACTGAAAACTACATTCACCATGAAGTGGGAGATATTTGCTTATAGATGCATGTTGTTTGGGCTGATAAATGCTGGAGCAACATTCCAGCGAGCAATGGACATAGCCTTCAAAGGCTTAATTAGAAAATGCATAGTCATATACATGGATGACTTAATAGTGTTCTCAAAAGAAAGAGGAAACCATGTAGAGGACCTCAGAAGGGTGCTCAAGAAATGTGAATAGTATGGGATATCCCTAAACCCCAAGAAGTGCATTTCGGGGTCACACCAGGAAAATTACTAGGCCACCTGATAACTAAAAATGGGATAATCATTGGCCTTGACAAAGTGGAGTCCATCATGAAGATATAGCTTCTAGGAAGCAAGAAAGAACTCAAATCTTACTTTGGTAAGATTAATTTTGTCAGGAAATTTATCACTAGCTTTGCTGAAATAGTTAGACCCTTAAATGCTATGCTGAAGAAAGATGCCAAAATTGAATGGACATCATAAACTAGAGTAGCTTTTGAAGACATTAAAAAATCTATATCTGAAGGTCCAGTTATGATCAGTCTGTTGGTTTTTTCTTCTGAATCAGCATTAGGGTTTGCCAGTTCTAATGCATAGGCAGATTTAGCCAACTAAATACAGGAGGTTGCATGAGCTCCTCCCCTTCACTTCTGGTTCTGCCACACCAAGGGGGGTGTCCCTATTTGATAAAAGTATGACCTTGACTAGCTCAATGACAGAAGGATATAACTTGACAGCAACAGGCAGAATACTCTCATGTAAGGACCAAGATTTGTGTAACAAATCACAAGGTTGGCAACATTCTTGGACATAATGTTTGGTTAGGTATGAGAGCATGCAGGGGTTTCCTACTCCTAATCCTACAACTAACATGTGAAAGGATGAAATGGTTTGAAATGATGTTTGGAGTTATGGGACTTTCCTAGACCCATTGAACAGATAGATTCCCAAACCAGTGCCTTATCTGGGCAGCAGAGTCATATCTAAGAATGTAAATGTCTCCCCATGACAACCTAAATTCATATCAAGAGGACTTGAGAAGAATGCTACTGCCAAACAACAACATGTCCAAGAAAGAGTATTACTTATGATCATACTTAGCAGATCCTATGATGCAATCTATTTTCCTTTGTATATGATCAAAAGCCTATTTAACTACTCCTTGAGCAGACGCAATAAATCAGACACACAGTATGCATATACTGAAAAACTTGGAAGCCCTTGACAACCTTGTTTGAAAGGAAAACAAATGACATACAGGAGACAATCAGAAACAATACACACACAGGTGTTTTTCATTTAAAATCAATCTGCATAGAAAGTCATCATAGAGAAAATCATCATTTACAAGCCAAAATAGACTAGTACACCAGACTAAGGACCGAGTCTGTAGCAAAAAATGCCTTTTAAAATGTGAACACCTTATGTTCAGAGTTAGAGCCGAAAGCCTAAAAAACATCCAACCTCTAAAATGAGTAACACTTCTTGCTTAAAAACAACTAGAGGGAAGCATACTCAGCATTAATTACATAGCTAGAAGTCAAAAATCTGCTAGATACATCCATCAAAAAGAATGGTGCTCAAAAGTCATCAATGCAGCAGACAAGGGAGGCCTCGAGCCTTGCGCCGCCATCTAGAAGTCTTCATTCACAATCGAGTAGTTTAATCGCTTGTACCATCGCCCATACCCTTGCTACAGTCGCCATTGATGGCCCAACAACCCGCAACCACCGAGAAAACTGTCGCTGCGTTCAAAATGGAGCTTCCCACCAAAAGACATTTCCTGAAGGTTCAAATTATGCAGGAACATTAATCCCACATGCTTGGTGCGGAGACCCCTTCAGCACTTTAAAAACATGGCCATATGCATAATAGGTGTCGAGCGCTTTTGCCACGCTTGACACACACCTCTCTCTCCAAAAGCCCATCGCCAAGACCACTACCATTGGCCAACCACACAAAACTCCTGCTGACCTCAACAGTCACACCGATGCCTATATCACAATCCCCTATCGGCTAGACTACTACCATCGGCCAACCCAAAAACCTCCTCGCCAATAGGCAAAAGTCACGCCGAAGACCACCTCTGTCAGTGTGACTTACACCGTCGGAGCAACCAAAATCTCCCCAGCCGATAGACCAACTCTCACCGATAATACTTCATCGGTGAGACCAATGCGAAATCTACCCAATAGCCACTCTATCCTCCCATCAGCCAGAGAATACTCCATCGGTGGACCCTTCAATAGCTATCCTGATACACAATCTCACTCTGATGACATACCACATCCTAGGTCTTCGGCGAGACCATCATCCCTCGGAGCAACAAGAAAATCCTTGGCTGATAGCACAAGTCCTGTCGACGACCACCTTGAACATCTCTCATCAGCCAGACACCTTACATCAGCGGCCCAAAAAATTGCTTCGTCGATGACCAAACACATGCCGATGGACATCCATCAGCCAGACCAAAACAATCAGCGCACTCAAGAAATCTTTCGCCGATGAAGTTGATCACTTTGATAAGACCAAAAACATAAAACTTTGAACCACGAACCATTGAACCGTTGAACCTTGAAGAAAAGGGTTCAAGAGGGTGGTTCAACCTGAGAGTCCAAAGACACAATCGAAGCACTCAAAGAGAACTTTTGCCAACGGACAAAACATGATGACCCCTTCCTCAGGAAAGTTGATACGGATGCTGCAAAACACTGAAGGGGTGCCAAAACTTAGAACTTTTTGGATATTTTGGGATGGTGCCTACATGAAAATTGCTCAAAAATTGACAGTCAATTCAGGCACCAACATAGTCTAGATTACACCAAGGACTTCTATGTTTACTCATTTGCTTCAGAACATACATCTGCAGCAGTACTAACACAAAGAAATGAAGAAAAAGAAGAAAAACCCATAGCAGTCATGAGTTGCCCATTTAGAGACATAGAACTTAGGTACATGGACGTTGAGAGACAAGCCCTTGCTTTGATTAGAGCAGTTAAGAAATTTAGACACTATATCCTAAGAAGCAAGGTGATAGCTGTAGTACCTGATGCAGCAGTAAAGATGTTATTGATGCAAAGTGAACTAGGGGAAATAAGAGCTAAATGGATCACTATTCTTCAAGAATATGACATGGATATCACACCCATGAAGCTAGTAAGAGGACATGCATTAAGTCAGATGATATCAGAGATTGATCCAAATATCATGAGTTAGTAGTATGTTATTAATGCAAAGGACAATGGAGAATGGTATTCAGACATCAGGCATATCCTGATTACTGGAAGATGTCCTCCAAGACTGCAGGATTCAAAAAGGAGAGCCTTAAAGATTAGATCACAGAAATACATGATGAAAGTAGGGGTCCTTGTCAAGAAAAATTATGAAGGGATATACCTAAGATGCCTAGAAAGGCCATAAGTAGATAAAGTGCTATTAGAACTACATGATAAGTTTGGGACTGCACATGGGTCATCCTTAGCCACAACTCATGCTATCCTCAAGGCATGATACTATTGGCCCACAATTTTCAAAGATACTGCTAAACATATCAAAAGTTGTCATATGTGTCAGGTTGCTATAAATAGAGAAAGATATGCTGCTCAACCTTTGTAGCCAATGATGGAAGCACACCCATTTGCTCAATGGGGCATGGATTTCATAGGACCAATTAATCCTCCATCATCTTCAGCCACAGGTATGTCTTAACAATTACTGACTACTATACCAGGTGGACTGAATCTATCAGCAGCAAAACATGTAATGCTAAAGATGTCATCAGATTTCTAGAAAGCAATATATCACTAGGTATGGAGTTCCCTATGCTCTAGTATGTGACAATGGTTCTGCTTTTGCTTCAACAAAAATGTCAAGCTGGGCTTTTGATTATGGGATCATATTGAAATTTTCCTCTAACTATTATCCCCAAGGGAATGGATTAGCAAAGTCCACCAATAAAAATTTACTGAACATCATAAAGAAACTGATAGAAAAGAACCCAAGGGAATGGAATACCTTACTGAAGTATGCCTTGTGGGTAGACAGAACTAGGATGAAAGCTGCACTAGGAAATACATCTTTTCATTTAGTGTATGGGGTGGATCCTATCCTCCCTATTAACTTAAAAATTCCTACACTGTAGTTTGCATAAGAATACCTGGACATAGATAATAACCAAGAAGTCAGGTTGCTTCAGCTGATGCACTTGAAAGAGAAGAGAAGTCAGGCAATTGATCAATTTGCCAAACATTAGGCTATTGTCAAATGCTGGTTTGACAAAAGAGCTAGGGTTAAAACCTTTAGAATCTCAGGTCTAGTTTTGATGTGTGATAAAGCACATGAGAGCAAGAGAGATCATGGTAAGTTTGATAAACTCTGGATAGGACCCTTCCAAATTTTAGAAATTTTAGGAGACAACACTTTTAGGCTTAAAACCTTGACAGGTGAGGATGTTCCATTACCAGTTAATGGACAGTTCCTTAAACATTATTTCCAAGCCTAAGTCAGCTTCATGAAAGTCATGTGTATCATAGTGTACATGTTTGTATAGTGTTGTTTTGTTTTGTTTGCTTGTTGAGTTCTATTTTGGCTAGTCAAGATGATGCAGCTGATCACCCTAAGAAAATAATCAAATTGTTAGGATTCAAGTGATGAGAACAAATTCAGATATAGGTTGTGATTCATTTTGAGAAGTACTTATGATCAAGTTTGTGATATTTTTTCATCAGGGTGCCTTTTCTTGACCAAAGTGATTCTATCACAATGACTCACGTAACAGCCTTGGGTTTGTTGAACACACAAGTATAGGTGTTAAGTGAAAAATCTAAAGGAACTCCCTTGCTACCAATGCAATCTCCAACCTAAATCAGCAAGTGACCATACCTTGCACACTAAGCTTACATGATGGTATCATATGAATGTATATATGGAAATACTGAAAATCCCAAAAATATAATAAAATTAGGCCATCTAAGTAACTCTACTAGGGCTATAGACGCTTGTTGGTAGTGGGGCTCTACTTAGGGGGATTACATAGATAACCTTGTTGGGGCTATGGATGCCTACTGGTAGCAAGGCTCTATCCAGGTTGGCTATGAGGGATGCTCCCAAACTATGTAACTTAACATCAGTTACTCATGTTTTCAACTTGCTTTCAAGATGAGGATAATCAATCATTTGCACACAACTGATCCTTTGTTAGCACTATTGCCACAAGGAAAACTTTATCATTCAAAAAGATTATGATGCTTATACTTAGAAAGAATTAGAATACTATGTTATAATGTGATCACATCACTTGAATCATTGGAATTTAGTGTTTTTCTTTGGTGGCAAGTTGTTGTGTGGTTACACAACACACCCCATTTTTACTTGACAAAATAGGGACCCAACTTTTTGTTGCTTTTGGTAGTCTCGTAAAACAAGTCATGCAGAAGCCCTGTAGGGGGTGGATATAAGTCATCATCATGAGTTCAGTTTGTCAAAATCACTATCTCATATCAATAACCTCATAGTTGGAAAGTGCATTAAATTTCATGCAGGTTTGCCTTTTGGATCACCCTGATATTCCTTAGGGAATGAAAGTTATGAGTAGTCAAAGTCCTAGTCAAACCTGATATTCCTGGGGGGGGTCATATTCCTTAACATCAGTCACCTTTCGTTAGATCACCCCAATCTAATTTTATCACCTAATAATTATTTGGCTCCGTGAAGCTTTGTACATCAATCTTAAGTGATGGTGATATCTACCCTTCAAGTAACTTCACATATGTCATGGGGGTCATATTTGTAATATCACCTGATCTTAAAAATATCACCTAATTTTACAAATATCACCCAATCTTCCAAATATCACCTGACATTGCGAATATCACCTGATATTTGTAATATCACCTGATATTTTGAAGATCACCCTCCTCTCTTGCTTCAAAACATTTAATGCGATAAATGTAGTAGGTGGATTCCTGCCGATTGCGAATGTGATACGAACACCTGGTAGCATCCAAGAATTTTGTGCACAAGATCAATGGATTTAATTGATTTATTTTGGTTTTGCCCTAATTTGTCTAATGATTGAGTTTAAAAGGGAATTTCCAGGGTCATTTTGCATTTACCTTGCGATAAAAAAGAATTTACAGAGTAGACTTTCAATCCCTCATACGAGCTACCTGTGAACAGATAATAGCCTTTAGAAGAACAGAATACGTAATTCTCATCATTTGAGCACCCTCTTCCATAATTATCAGCCTAATCTAGGAGATAAGTGTTATTAGGTAAGTAATTATAAACCCTCCTATTGGAGTTTACTGTATATTCAGGTAGCATGATCTTCTAGTGGTTTGGTTTCTGTAAGTATGCATATCATGATAAAGTAGAGATTAATGAATGTAATATGCATGATGCCGTGAATGTATAATGATATATGAATGCATGTGAATATTGTGGTAAGACCAGTTGTGTTCATTGTAGGAATCCATGGCAAACGTTAGGAGGAACAAGTCTGAATCAGAATTTACTAAACCTATGTTTGTTAGTCCTAAGGGAGTGCAGCTTAAGTATGGTGTCATCAATGATACTCATCAGGGGAATACAGATTTGGTGGCATGGTCATCCAAGATGCATTATGATAAGGATAATACCCTCCTGGATTCTATATTTATATCAGGAATGTGGCATGCAGCTAGATTTCCATATTCCATGGAAGCTCCAGAATTGATAATAGAATGTGCCAAAAATTACAACCCACATACAAGGTGAGTAGAAAAACATGGTAGGGTTTATGCAGATTTGTCCATCAAAGGAATTGCATCTACTTTCAGTCTTCTAGTTGGGAAGAAAGTAGTCAGTATGGATCTGAAAAAGCTGGAGATTGAATATGAAAATAATAAAAAGGTTGCAAGGAAGAGGATATACTAGTGGAGATCAAAGAACAACACTTACACTGCCTCTGCTAAATTACCAGTGCATTTGTATAAATTTGATTTTGATGACGTATATCAGTATATGATTGCCTTGCTCAGCAGGATGCCAGGCCAGCCTACTGTTGGAAGTTTCAAGGACTCGATGTATGGAGTCATCATGATGTGTCTTTATATAGATAATAAGCCATTATGGGCTAAGATCATCAGTGATGCCTTGGATGAGCAAATGATGAAATTAGGAGGCCTAGAATATTCATTTTTCATGACTTCATATGTGATATATTCATGTGCTTACAAGGGTACATTTGATGCACTGACCACAGTTTGAAAGATTGGTGGCAACATTAATGATACCCATATATGGGATCATTATCCTTAGTTACAGAGGACAAACTATCTCTAGGATTACAAATTGGTGAATGATGCATTCTCTATGCATCTTGTTAGAACAATGGAGGAGGATAGAACAAAAAGATTGAGCATGGAGGCTCAAGAACTGATATACAAACATGGCACCTGGTTCATCTAGTTTGCCTCTTTTTCATACATCAGGATAGAGGGTTTTGAGGATCAACCTCATATGTTACCTAGGTACCCCACAGATGCAGTTGTCCTGATGGAATTTGTAAGATAGATTTCCACAATACTGGATGTATATAAACAAAACAATAAAATACCTCCAGTACTATTCCCAGTAATAGTAGGCTGGTATATATGCCGAGATTTAGATAATATAAAGAAGGCCATAGCAGGTCTGAAACTGATGAACTTACAACTTTTCCCATTGGCCAGGTGATATGATCCTTATGAGAGGATGCAGAAGATCATGGGGAAGCCCATACACCAAAAGCATCTTGAAGACTTCTGGATAGACTGTGAGGATGAGGCTGAGGTAAGGAGAAGAAAATATCAAAGACTCACCCTCCATCAGATAAAGACCTTTGATTGTATTCCAGTGCCTGTACAATTAAGAAAGGATAATGGCAAGATAATGGTGGATGAAAATGAAGAGAAGAAGATATATAATGATACTATTTTAGCCCCTGATCTTACACAGCCTGAGGATATTTCAATAGATCAATTTATAGGTAGGATGGTATAGTTAACCCAATCATGGGTGAATGAGCAAATAAATGCACTGAAGAAGAAAGGTGTGGCAATAAAAGTTGACAATAAAAAGAAAAGACAAGATATTCCTGATGAGGAATATGATGATTTTCTTGGGGAGAAAAGAAAATCTAATGGTGAAATATTACCCATCCAGAAACAAAGCAAAGGACCCCTAAAAGGAAAGAAGACTGCTGAAGAGTCAAAAGGGGTGATAATAGAAAAAATGGTAATAATAGATGCAGGTACATCTGCATTAGGATCAGCCTCAGCATCATCTGTACCACCTCCATAGGATAAATCTAAAACCAAATGGACCTTGAGGCATGTGGAAGAAACTTCAAAAGAGCATGATGATGGCAAAGCTTCACAAAAGAATAGAGAAGAAGATATTCCCCTGGAAGAGGAGCCAGTGAATAAAGAACCTATAGAAGATGACCCTATGGCGGTCAACAGGAAAAGAAAGGCAACTATAGTGATGTCACCACCCAAGAGATAGAGAACACATATGAGGGGTGAGATCAGGACAGAGCCTATAATGCTAAGAGGAGCTAGTAGTGAAGTATTTAGGGAAGAATTGTAGCATGAAGTGCCACTTCCTACAATTATTCAGTTCAAAATTGAGAAGGACAAAGAACAGATGAAAGAAGCTGCCAAACAAGTCAAGGTTGTCCTATCTCACTTGAAGAGATGGTAGACCTATTAGATGATGAGGTAGTGCAGAACGTAGCCTCTCAGCAAATGGAAGCCCTTGTTGCTAACACTCGCATGACCTCACATGGAACCCCATCAGCACAGGTGGAGGTATTTGAAGAGTGGAAACAAGTGGAGCAAGAGAAAGAATAGAACCCAAAAAGGATTGCTCAACAAATAGGGCTTGATGAGTTAGTTGATCAATTGACTATTCCTGTTGTAATAGACCTGACATATAGGGAGGATGTAGATCCTGATGACAAAGCAGGTGCAATTGATCAGGCAGAAATAGAAGGTCATGCTCCAGAGATAGGCCAGCAACAGCATGATATATCAGCTAAGCCTGAGATTGTTGAAGTTCAACAAAAGGGCAGAGAAGATAAAGATACATCATATGATGATGTTGCCCAGAATAAAGAAATATTAGGTCAGGAAGACCTTAAGACCCGGGAGGTCATCATATCAGGTGCGGAACAAATTGTAGCACAAGATCAGGGTGATGCACCTAGTCCTACCCGAATAACATCCACAAATACAGATAAGATTCAAGATGAAGAAATTAATAAGGTGGATGAGGTGTGAAAGGAGGAAGTATAGGGTCAAGTTCAGGATCATCGTGTAGAGACGCTACAAGATCCTCCTCCATAGAAAGAAGCTCCTCAGGAAGAGGAAATGGAACAAGATCACCCTCATGAAGAACATCATGAGGAAGAAATAAGGAAGTCACCATCTCCACCCAGGATAGAAACAGATACTGGAGATCAAGGTGGACGTGATCATGATGATAAACAACAAGGATCAAAAGATCAAGTGCCTTAATGGCTAGATAAAGAGATAGATACGGAATCAGGTTTTGAGATTCAGGAATTTGATGTTTTAACATTATTTTCAGAAACCATTATGAAGCCCAAGAGGAAGGCTAGGTTAACATCTTCCATCAAAAGAGATCCTACTACAAGCAGAAGGATTGCCCAGGTAGCACTCCCCACTGTTGAGAAAGAAAAAGGCAAGATCACTCTAGAAGAATTCCAGATAACTACATTGGATTTGGGTTTTGCCAATGAAGACTAGGAAGGTCAGGAAGGGAAGGACATTATAGATTTTTTAACCCAAAGGGTGAAGAAGGAAAAAGAGAAGAATAAGCAACATAAAGAGCACATTGCTCAATTGCATGCCTACATAAAAGGGTTAATTAAGCTTGATGATAGTTCAAATGGCAAGGTAGTCCCATTGACTACAATTTCTCAAGAAGAGGTCAATAAATTAGACCTTATGAAGCATGAGTTAGTAATAATGAGAAAATGGATGTCATCAGCACTTACAGGAGCTAAGGAGGTAGTAAAGGCCTCTTTGCAGAGGTGGAATTCTTTGGGCATCTCTAGAAGGAAAGTAGATAAATTGCAAAATGAAGCAGGGAGAAGATCGTTTCATTTAGAAAAGGCCTTAAGTGCTCTTAGTGAAATAAAGAGGATTAATCCTTGAGTACTGATTAATAGTCAGGTGTTGAATAATAATACTACCATGCTAATAGATATTTGGTATAAAGACATCAGGTTTGAATGTGATGTAATGAAGAAGTGCAGTAGCAAGCTAAGGGATATAAGTATGAAACTGCACGATATGATGTCGTATGAAGTAGAAGTTCTAGAAGCCCTAGAGGGAAAAGTGGAAGGAAAAATTGAGAATCAAGATGCAGACTTTGCCATTAAAGCTCTGCATAATAATTTCCAGCGAACAGCTAATGATCCTCTTAACCACCTGACAAAAGAAGCAATGAATTAGATCATGAGGATCAAGGTCAAGGTGGAAGACTATAATTAAACATTAAGCAATAGAAAGGGTAAATTGGAAGCCCTTCGAGATAAATATCAGGTGCATAAACATGCCATTACTAAAGCAAAAACTCAAGATGACAGAGAAATGGATAAGATAGTGCAAGCATATGAAAATATCAGGACAGCCATGAAGGTCCATATACAAGGTGATCTTCCTCATGATGATGATGATACTGAAAGTGAGGATCATGACGATCCTGATGATGAAGATGAGGAACCTGAGGAGTGAAGAGTAGATGAAGATGCACCACCAAGGGAAGCATAATCATCCAATACTTAGAGGAAAATAAGTAATCGAGATGGTTGTCGGCTGGCAACTTGTGCCACGTGAAAGGAGTTGACTAAGTCAAAAGTGATTGTGTACCGTTGATCTTAATTTGATAAATCATGATCATAGATCAATTGTAACCACTCTCTCATCTTGTTCTATAAAAGGTTCAAGGATGCCTTATTTCAAACATTTAGAAGCTTAATTGAAATTTGATTGCTGAAATTTTAGGACTCACTTCAAAGTTGTTGTAAACATATACATTTTTGCATACTTAATGAATGAGAAGACCAGTTTGATTACAAACCATCATAAATCTTGAGTAATCAGTGTTTGAATTCTTGATACATGCTTTGATTTGTTGCGTCCCTTGGAGTACATATCAGTCTGCATGTGTTGTCTTCATTCCTTATGCCTTTGAAGTTAGCATCAACTGTATCTAGCTGTGGAATGTCCTCATGAACATATGGTTTGATTTCTTCTCTTCATGACTATATCAAGTGTGTATATGGCTCAATAGCTAAGATTCACCAAATTTGAAGTATTCTTTTCAATTTCTTTAAATTTCATAACATTTCATCACCACAATTGCAAATAATAGACAATCTGAAGCAAATAACATGAAATATGTAGATATCCCATAGATAATTGAACATATTCAGCATATTTGAAATTAAAGCATGTCAAATTGATAAATATCATGCAAAGATTTAAGTATAGATACATCATTTGAAGAAATATATTGTGAAGTAACCTTTTTGTGTAGCATCATGACATAATCCTTTTGATGTACGTAAGGCCCCTTGAATGGAAAAAAACAACACATAACAACCACTGAGTAACGTCAGTAGATTATGAACTAATCAACAGAGACTTGGGATCATGAATTCTTTGAATTCATCGTATCTTTCAAGATGAGTAAAGGTTGTTTTGTAACTTTTATTCTATGTTTGTTTGTGACTAGCATCATGATCAGCAAGTAGCAACAGTTTATTTTCACTAGTTCATTGTTATTTTTGCAGAGTTTTCCTACTATTATCAATTCAATTTGGTGTTCTTCTATTCAGATTTAGGTGTCTTGTCTCATTTTGATTTATTTGATAAAAAAATTACTATGTTTTACTTCAAAACCTTTAAGTTTTATATCTCATTCTTTGAATGCAAGTATACAAAGTGCAATTTTTATTATAGGTTACAAATTGTGCAAGTCATTTCATGCCTTTTTGTGAAACATTTATGTGGTAAAGATTGTTCAGTTTGAGTTGTATGAACAAATGTGTGAGGATAGCTATGAATTAGATTGCAAGTTACGATATTCAATCATTGGTGCATCACCCCTTAGAATAGTTTTAGTTCATTTTATTTTATCATTTGTGTATCTCTTTTCCACAAAATATAGCAGATCTAAGGGGATTCTAAAGTGAGCTGGCTCTTCTAGAGGTTCGTTCTCATCACAGACAAACCCAAAATTTGAGAATGTGCCCATGTTGCATGGGATTGCCAAGCTATTAAAGGATTAGCATTTAGGGCACAATCCTTCATGACAATAATAATAACACATTCAACATCATAAAAGTAAAATATAATCTAGCATGTAAAGCTATAGCATCATCATAATATAACCCATCTATCTAAACAAAGCATAAAATAAAGTCATCGAATGTCTAAATAGAAGGGATCAATAGTCCCCAAAATGTCCAAATATCAAATACAATCTAAGGAAACAAGATCCATAGTCAAATTAGGAGGTGCAATAACTGTACCCTTGCACTAATTCACTGAGGATCTAGAGTTCAAGCATAATCAGGTGATATACCAATCAATCCAAGCTAAGGTGTACATCACTATGCATACTCAAATCAACACTATTACCTTACAATTAGATCTACAACAACACCATATTGTCTCTCAGATAAGGTCACAAATCCATATACCAAACCCTTAGCTTGGGTGAAGCAATACAAATTGTGTCTAAAAGTGTAATTGAACCTATCACACAAGGGTGGGCCTCAGACAATCCCCTAAGTCAAAAATCTTACTTAAGAGCAGTCACAATGTTTGTCCCATTTGCATACATCATATTACAAAGAGAAAATCAAAAGAAATAATTTATGTCATAGCTCATGACACTGTATAGAAATAGAAATGTGTTACATTTGTGCTTTCATGTGTCCTTGTATCCATGCATTTCATACATCATATATTCCAAAAAAGATCAAAAACATTGAATTATCATTGTGTTGTCAATAATAAAAACTTCAACAATCCAAGTACACAAAAGATAGAAGATGGAGACATGTGTTGTTAAACTTAAGTCAAATAAAAGTACATAGTACAAGTTTGAGTTCATAAGAAAAATACACTCAAGCATGCAAGTATCCCCATGCAAGGGGGAAAGATAGAAGATTAAGACTCCCTAAAACTTCAAGGATGATTTTGACCATTAGAGCCATTAGGGCTCTTGCTCCTAGGTCTCCTACAACTATCAACCATATCAAAACCCCTATGAGTTGTGTGAAAATAAAAAACCCTATTAGGAGCACATGAAGAACTAGTTGTATCAGTCTATGAAGCCTACCTGTGAATCCTAAGGTTGGCCATCTCTGAGAGAACAACATTCTCAACCTCAAGCATAGAAATCCTAGCTTGCTAAGAATTGAGCAATTGACCTGCATAGTAGGTAGAAGCCAAGATATTAGTATGATGACCAGCAAGAGAAGGTACATGAGAATCAACAAGAAGTGTCTCCCTCAAGTGACCAGTGGTAGGGACTAGTATATCTAATGAAGCATCATGAAAAAGCTCCTTCCATCCATCAAAAGTATCTAAGAGAAAGAGAGAAGAAGAAGTGTTAGTCAAGGATTAGGATCATGAAAACAAAGGAGTAAGACAAAAAGAGGAGTAGGGGAAGAGATTCTTATGAGGATCACTGACTTACCACATTGGATCATGAAGTCTCATGTCCTCATCTGACAAAGGACCATGTCTAGGAGGGGTTACCACTGGAACTGCCTTCTCATTAGAAGGAATTTCCCCATCTCCTCCTATGTTGACCCTATCATGGTCCTCTCCATCAGGGTAACAATCCTCATCCATAGAGTCCTCAAGATCCTCCTCAACAACCACTAGTTCCTAAGAAAAGGATGGACTATGTCTCTATGTAGCCCCATGAACATGCCTAGAAATTGAAACACTAGGAGTTAAAAGGCTCCATAAAGATGCCCTGTGTTGAGCATCCACCATCTCTTGTGAAGATCTATAACAAGGCTCAACATGGGGTTGGTCCTCTAGATAGTCCTCACCAAACTATTGAAGTACTCTGCTAACATGATGAGACTCAACCAAGCCATTCTTGTCTCTCAAGTGAAATACATCTCTATGGTAATAATCTTGAATCTAGCTATCACCTAGGCATCAAATCTTTGTATAGTGTAAGGAGATCAAAAATAAAGTTTGCATTAGTGAGAGTAGCAAAGATGTATATAGTAGCATCAAAGTATCTTAGGTGGCCCCAACACATTGCTCTTGATAATCTAGGATTAGGGAGTGGCACACCTCTTTGATATGGGATAATATGCTCATATATCCATGTCATGATAAGAGAAGGATGACTGAAGACAAGACACCCTTGCCTATAAATACAGCACAAGTCTTGATAGACCATGGTGAGAATATCAATCCCCCATGCAAAAATTGTACCTTGCTCTAGCCTCTAAATGATTTACACCCAGCACTATCTGAGCCTCCAAAATCCCTTGTCCCTAGATAATCTAGGAATACTCAAACCAATAAGAACCTTCTATAAAGGTGATATAGAAAGACCAATAACTGAAGTGAGGTAGACACCCATCTAGTCTCCAAGGTGAGTGACCCCATGATAGCAGTTGAAGATAGTCTTTCTCTCTCAAACTCACTCTCAGAGAGATGAAGAGGCTCTCCTCTCACAGGAACACCGAGTATGTGATAAACATCATATAAAGTAATGGTCCACTCTTCTGATACCTAAGGGAACCTAAAAGTGTTCCAGTCTCCATCCTAGTACATCAAAATATCACAGCAATCTGTGAAGGTGGTTGAACATCTAGGACTTAAGCCACTAAATCCAAATCCGACCTCTTTAGAATAACATGATCTCTAGAAGGAAATGCCTTTTAAGCATTAACATACCATACTTGATCATGTGTCACATTCCATTGGATGCATGAATCTTGTCACACATAAGGAATGTTGAATTAGATCTTTGAACACTCAAAAAATCACAAAAAGTGTAAAATATGGAAAAGTCTCACAAAAAAGAGAGTATATCATTAGAAAAATGACAATTTTTAGGAGTGGTTAGTATCAATAAATGGATGAAACAAAGTGTCAGATGCACCAAATGCCTAAAGATTCCATCTAGAAATATTCTGGGTAGGTCACCTAGTTTACCAAGGAAAAAATCCCTTAGGCAACCCAGGGGCGACTTTCCCTAGAAATATGGGTGACCCTACCACATGCCTTGGGATGGTAAAAATATCATAGAAAACCATGGAAATGACTAGAATTTGACAAATGAAAGGTAACAAATAAATTGAAACTAAAAAATTAAGACAATGCAATGATAAAACTCAAAAACAATAAATTCTTTTGAGAAAAATCAATTAAAAAAACTAGGACTACAAGAGGGGTTTTTCTCATGTTTCATACCTGATTTTCAGTAGGAGGAAGGTTAGCTGCCATCTTCTTGATCCCCTCATCATTAGCTCTTTGTTGACTACTTCCCTTGTGCGATTCCATCATCATTTGACCTTGTTTCTTTAGATTTCTCCTCTTTCCTTCTCTCTTATCTTAGCTTCATTTTTTTTGCATTTAGATGTAGTTTTGCATTTGTAGTGCTCTTGCACCCTTGTTTTGTATGCTTTCATTCTTACAAGTCCCAATGGTGAAGTGAGGCTACACTAGTATATTTATGACTCACATATCGATGGGACATTCCCTCATTTCAATTTTAGTACTCATTATTTAATATAATTAAATTAAACTAATACTTATTATTTTAGGTACAATTATAGGATAATGACAATAGGTAAGGCCTAGTTTGGGAATGGTACCTACCTTTGATGTAGTACTATCCCCGAGGGGGCAATTATGTGAGCACTAAAAAAGTGCATGGACCTACATGGTAATCTGATGATGAGATGTAGTCCTAAATAGGTACATGTAAGCATGTAATAATGACCTCTCAACATTATTCTTCTTGGAAAATGTGGATTGAAGCTCTTCATCTTGATTGTGCTTCCACTATCCCCTAGCTAACCTTCTAAGTCCTACATCTTCACTATTCCCCCTTTGTTGAAAAACCATTCAGGTCTATTTATAACCTTGTTGAGTTAACCTTCTAACATGAAAAGATGGGAAATCTACTTTCCCTAAGCCCTTTTCAACCATTTCAACCTTCTAGAGCCTTCTGATTGATCTCCCAGACCATTCTCCATCATCAATTTCACCCATTTTCTTCCTTTTTGGGTCACCCCCTATAATTTACAGATCTCCCTTGGATGACCATGAGTCTCTTAGGGGGTAAACCTAGGTCTTCGATAGGTGACCCACCATATTGATGTCACATAACTTGTTTTTAGGTCTTAATGTCATCTTTATCCCCTTAGGACCAATATCAGCCCTCAAAACCACATGTAGATCCGAGCTTTTGTGGGTTTCCCCCTTTCATTTCCTAATCTCTCCTAAGAAACCCTAAGTCTCCCCTAGGGTGACCTACGATCTCCCTTGGGTGAGCCTATTGTCAAATTGGGTGACCTAATTGCATTTAAACAAACAAGTTTCTCTTCGATTCAGGCCCAAATTAGCTCTCTTTTGCCTCTAGTTTGCATGGCTCTTCGACCCTAGCTAAGCCTAGTCTATTTATAACTCTTTCTCCACTCCCAATCACTCTAAACTTAGCTCCCACAAATCTATTCTTATCTCCCTTTCTTCTCATGCTAACTCTTCTTCCTCCTTGAGTGATAATCTTTCATTCCAAAGTCACTCTCTAATCAATCATGTTCACTCCCCAATTAGTCTTGTTAACTCATCAATCAATTGAATTATCTCTTCAATCATCTCCCCTTTTGTGAGCTCTCCCAACCTATAAATACCCCCTCCTACATGCAATAGAGGAGGCAAATTCATTATTGCACACCCATTCCCAACTTTTCTTTTTGCTCTCCCAAGCATGCTTATGCTCTTCATAGGACTTATGAGCCTTTTTCTTTCATAGTTTAGTTTCCAAGCTTTCAAAAGCTTCAATAGAATTGATATGCTCATAAATTTATTTTGAAAAAGCCAAGCCATAGTGCTTTAATATATTCAATAGCTCAATTCATCCATCATAGCTTTCAAATCTCAATTCCCATTTGTAATCAATTACTTCTTTGTGCCTATTTCCAAGAGGAGATCCCCACTATTCTAAAGGAAAGGGGGTTACCACAAGGACTTCTAAGGATACACCAGGTTTGTGAACCAAAAAGAATCCTTGTTTTTCATTCTTTCATGGTTAATTAAATCACAAATTTGCTTTTGGAGAAGTAATCTTTACATTGCTATCTCCTTGATAGGACTTGTTTAGATTTAATTAAATTAGCATAATTTAGAATAAAGTATCTGTAATTTCATATATTACATTTCATTCAAGAAAATTTCAATTTCTAGATTAGATTAAAAAATCACTCCACAAAACACAAAAACATAGGATTAATTGCATTTCATATTTCAATTCCTAGATAATTATATAAATTTTATTATTCAATTTGGAAAAACAAACCAAAAAGTGTTTTGCATTCATATAAAAACATAAAAATATTAGGGAACTTAGAAAAACCCTCGATCACATCACAAGTTACATTCCACAATTCACATTGAAACAAAAGTAAAAAAACCTTTGACCTCAATTCAAATTCAACAAAAAGCTAACTCAAGTCAAACTAGGTCAACATTTATTCAACAAACCCTCTCCCAAGCATTCAATGCACCTAGGGACAAGAGGAAATTGGATCAAGGCTATTCTCGAAGAGATAGACAAAATTCAACCAAAACCACAACATGCAGAACAAACCATAGATGAGAAAGAAAATTCTCTTAGGATCTTTCAACAGAGGGATATTATACGACAACACATTCAAGTGAAAAAGGATAGGTTACAACACTCTCAACTCATTAATAAGAAAAATAGTCTACCCCCTAGATGTTAGAACTTGAGAAATCCTAATAGGAGACATAGGATTAGTGAACCTTCAAGTCATATAATTATCTCCACCACAACTGGCCTCTGTGAAGTTCTTCTTTTACATGAACAAAACCACCCCTAGGTCTCACCTCCACTCGAATGGCTTCTTCCACGAGAACAAGAGTGATTTGGAGGTCACTGGTATGAAGTAGAGAGGTTCATGTGTGATATCAAGGCCGACTCATTCACATTGTGCTTGAATCATGTTTCAGAGCATATAGTTCCTAGGGAGCTTTTGGAATTATCCTAAATGTCTCAAGAAAAGAAGCGTGCTCTAGAATAGGCTTAAGATGAGGTCTAGAATAATTAGAATTTTCATGTCATTATTTATCCTAGAGTTTATTTCTGAAGGAATGTGGGTTGATGGTCTATCCATATTCCTAGGAAATGTTTAATAGCATGCATGTTAGGAGCATCAAAAGGTGATTTTAAAGTCTCTTTAGAAAGATGATACGACCAATCTTCTAGAGCTAATTGTAATGGGTCTTCAATGGAAGAAGTAGAAGAAGCATTGGAGGACATATTTAAGGTTTCTCTAGAAATGTGTTTTAGTGTAGATCCAAAAGGTTTTGATGGACTTCCAAAGGAGTTTCCAATGACAACTCTAGAAGGTAATTTTGGTGTATCTCTAGAAAATTGTTGAGGTTTAAAATCACTAGATTCCATGACATTTTAAGGGGATATAGCTTCCCCATTATCATTTATTTCTACTATGGTGGGCTATGAACATCCAAGAAGCTTCTTCCCCAACCTAAGATGAATACTACCACAATGTATGACATTAATGCTAGCCATATTTTTTGATTCTATAGAGTGGATAGGATTGGAAGGTTGATAATTTTTGGGATTTGCAATAGGTTGTGCTAGGAGATAAGGTTGTGTGTCTACATCTATTTGAGATTGAGTTGATGTATTTTGTGGAGGAGGAAGTAATCCCTACTACTAATTTTGTATGCATCATTGACCTTGATAAAATTGATTGTAGGATAGGTTCTAATTCAACATTATATGTGAGGCATACCATGCTTGTTGTGGTCAGTTAGGCCACTCCTAGGATCCCCATGGATATGGTCCCCATTTTTGTGTCATTTTATGATTGGGCCTTGGGATTGACCAAGGATTGTTACTCCAATTCATTGGTGGAGCCAAGAGGGTAAGTACTAGGGTTGGTTATACAAAAAAATTCTTCTCTAATGTTGTCCCATGTAATTTAACTATTATTCAACCAATGGAGCCTTTTCTTTTGAATTTTTAATGGCTTGCAAAAGTTCACAATGGTCTGTGGGATGATTTTTATCAAATACTAGGAAAATATTTATCTCGTCCAAGGGAAATTCTCTAAGGATATGCTTATTACATGGCATCTAGGGAAATAAATAGAATTGGTTTCAATGTTTTTGTTCTTAGCTTGCATTCCATCTAATGTAGTGTTTAGTTGGACTAAGATATCAATTTTTAAGTTAGAAATAATTTCCATGAGTTGTCCTATCTCATTTTTCCCTTTTACCAAGATGGATTTCCTAATTCCCCCTCATGTGCATGAATAGTTTCTACATAATTTTGAAATATCTAGGAGTCTCAACTTTGTGTCATCTCCCTTTCCCATAAGGTCTAGGGAACCCCATGGTTCATCCTCCAATCCTCATAGAAATACCATTTTCACTAACTTAGGGTTTAATACATCAGTACATTATTCTAAAATGAAGATGACTTAGTCTAAATAGTCTTTCAAGATTTCATCTTCTTTCTATTTTACGAAGAAGAGTTCCACATTCCTATCCCTTACTAGACAATAATCTTGATATTTGTCCAAAAACACTATCACTACTTCTTCCCATGAATTAATAGACCTAGAAGATAGTCCCATAAACCACTACATTGTTGAGTCCTTCAAGGTTGAAGGGAATAGTTTTTGTTTTTGGTTATCAAACCTATAGTCATAGGTTTGATAGATGTCTTTGAATGCAAACAAGAACTAGTCTAGGCCCTTTGTGACCATACGCTGAAAGGTGGGTAGGATGGACATGGAGATATATTTCATAGGGGGATCTCATTAGGAATCAGGTTGATTGGGTAAATGAATGTCCTCTCTACCCTTCTCTCTTCATGTTCATTATGGTTCTATATGTTTCTTACAGGAACACCTTTTCTTGGCTACTCATTTTCTAGGGTTTGACTAGGGATTTTAGGTTGTTTAAAAAAATAATATTTGAATGTTCTTTGTCTGAGACTCCCTTCCCCTAATTTTTAGTTGATACTTCAAGGTTTTGGGTTTTTTTGGTATAAACCACAGTGTAGATCTCTTTTTCTAACTATGTAGATAAGAAAACTTTCCTATATCTAAGACTACCAATTGGGACTATTTAGTTTTGACCCTAGTGACACCTATGCGAAGAGTACCCTGCAATAGCACCAAAATGTGATGAGGCATCATTGAACCTCATACTTTTAGTAGATAAACTCTTGTCAAATTGAGGGGTGTTTGAAGGTTATATATAGAAGGGTGATGGAATAGTCTTATTGGGGGTCAAGCTATTTTATTCAAAAGCTATTTGACTAGAAATTAAATGGTAGACTAAAAAAATGAACTACTGAAAGTAAATAAAAGACCACTAACTATAAAATTGAAATATCAAGAAAAATTAAAGACTAATTTATGAGATTGAAAATTGCTTATGATTTGGATGTAAATTCTAACTATTGAATACCAAATTGAAATCACTACAACTACACATATTTTCTAAATATTTTTGTAACAAAAGGTGGAAAGAAACTCTAAAATCTTTTCTTTTATTTTTCTAAACTTTCTACTTAAGATTATTGAACATACACAAACTTCACATATGACATAATAATATTATAGTGACTCACTTAGAATGGTAATAACAAAAAAAGTCACAATGATGCCTAAAACACATTAAACTTGTAGGTTACTACATACAATCATAATCAAATCAACATCATAGATTTATGCAAAACAAAACCATAAAATACTCAGCTATAATTTATAGGGTTGAAATTTTGTCATTGATGTCAAAGAAAGGATGAGTTATATTGGTAAATTGATCAGCACATTGTGGAGAATTGTTGTCATTGATGTCAAGTGATGATTTCTCCATTTTTGTGTATCTCTATGAAAGTATTTGATGAGATAAGGAGATTGGTTGGATTAGAAGCCATTTCAAGTTGCGTGTTCAGTATGAAGACTTCACTTTGTTAAATACCCAAATGGGTATCCCCGGTTTTATTTTTGTGAAGTTTGGGTGAAAATTAGCTAAGTTATAGCCAATCAGAGATTTCAATGGTTCTAGAACCAACAATTTCACTACTTTTGTTTTTTCTTGATTCAACGACAACATATGGAAAGTGTGTTTTTTGAAGACATGGAAGAGAACACATGTTCACAGTCTTCAAAAGTTTAAGAGTTTTCTTTTTTCGTGATTCACTGACGGAGGCATGAAGACAATGTTAGAAGCATTTTCAAGAAAGTTTCAATTTTTCAAATTAGTTCGCAAGTTCTATTTTCTTCTGACTTGCTAACTAGGTGATTGTGGAGAAGGCAAGCATGTAATGTTATTTAAAACAACTAAGTCTTCATCAGTTCAAAATTAGGAGAACTCACCGATAGAAGACTAAGGCCAAGGTTTGGAAAAATCAATTTCTGTTGATAGAGTGGACAAAGGGCAAGTTCAAAAAATGACCAAATTGCTGACAGAAGTGAAGGCATAAGAGACAAAGTCCAAGTTTCAAAAAGTATGTTTTCACCAAGAAGCATTTATAACTAAGGTTTGAAAAACAAACATTTGTCAATAAGCATTTATAACCAAGGTTTTGAAAAGTATGTTTTTGTTGATAGAGGCAACAAAAGCGAAGGCATTAAAGAAAAATGGTTTGTAACATAAGTTTTTTACTGATAGCGATAATGGAGGTTTGAAAATGGGAGATTTTGTTGACAAAGGGCGATAAAGGCCAGTTTTAAAAAAATAGCATTTGCTGATAAAAGTGACATAGGCCTAAGTTTGTCATATCAAGTTTTTGCCAATAGCCAACATGTCCAGTGTCACATTTGCAAGGCCACATAAACATTAGTTTAAATTACGACATGGATGTTCTTACAATTTGTGGTGGACATTTATTCTGAGGATTCTATGGGGATGACGGGAAATTTTTCCAATATCTATTTCTGAGCCTGAAGTTTGTATTAATTGTGTGACAGTTAAACTGATTGTAGTCTGTTATGAAATGACTTGAAACTATTTACGTTTAGTTTTTGAGTAATTGATGGTAGTTCAACTATTGGATGTATGTGTTTTTATACACAATGAATTTGTTGTGAATAGGTTATTGAATTGAACTAAACATCTTTCTTTCATTAGCATAAAGTGCAAAGTTTGCACAAACATACAAATGTTCATAGGTAGATTGTATTGAGAACTAGAGGGGAGGCTCTATTAAAGTGAACAGAGAATGTAGAGAGCATAGAGAGAGGAGAAGGCTGTGTTAATGAAAACATAGAGTATAGGAGTGTAGATGAGACTGCATATGAATTGAAGGGTGCATTTCAGGTTAGTGAAGAACCAGCATTTGGATATCAGAATTTGCAAGGATTCAGGGGTTGGTGCCTCATTGGGGTTGGTGTCTCATTGTATTGGGTTGGTTCTCAATTAGGTATATAGTGTAACTAAAGGTTGGTGCCTCAAAACATTGTCTTGGGTGCCAATGTACCAATAAGTTGGTGCTTACAAAACATCTGTAAAATCTTTTATTGTGAGGCTGGATTTGAGTAGTAAACTCAAGAAACATTCTCATCATGGATTTTCCCTTTTAGGGTTTTCCACGTATTTCTGGTGTTTCCTTGTGTGTATGTGGTTTATGTGTGCCTTTAACTCTTGACTATTGGTTTCATTTTAAAGCTTTTAACATACACTGATTCACCCCTCCTCTCAGTGTATTACTATTCTTTCAACAATTAGTATCAGAGCCTAGGGTTCCTTGAAGAAAGTTTAATCACTTAAGGAAGATATGGTCTCAAGAACACTATGGCAGGACATGAGGGTTCTTCTTCAAATAAAACAGCATTATTTGATGGATCCAATTATGCTTTCTGGAGCATCAAAATGGAGACTTACCTGACCTCTCTTAGATTTGAAGTATGGCAATTTGTTTTATATGGCTACACACCACCAACATCTACTCCCACTACAACTGATAAGAAAGAATTTGAAAATAATGCCAAAGCAAAGAATGCTATACTATGTGGTCTAACTAATACATAATTTGTAAAAGTCATGCATTATAAATCTGTAAAAGATGTATGGGATAAGCTACAAAAAATCTATGAGAGTGATGATAAAGTTAAGAAAGCAAAATTACAAACTCATAGAGGTAAATTTGAGTCTCTGAAGATGAACGATGATGAGAATATTGCATCCTACATGCTTAGGGTAGATGAGGTAGTGAATGCAATTAGAGGTCTTAGAGAAGACATAGAAGATAAGGTAGTTGTAAAGAAGGTTCTAAGGTCTCTCCCATAGAGGTATGACTCTAAAGTCTCTGCAATTGAGGAAGCAAAAGATCTGGATAAGTTTTCTATGGATGAATTATTTGGGTCACTCACAACATATGAGATGAGATGTGATAGTACAGGCTCAACAAAGAAAGAAGCAACATTCAAGACTTCCAAAGATTTAAAACAAAGTACCAGTTCAAATGAAGAAGCAAATTTTGTTAGCAAATTAAAGAAGGGCTCTAGAAAATACAAAGGTAAGCTACCTTTTAAATGCTTTAATTGTGGAAAAATTGGTCACTTTGCCTCTAAATATCCCTTAGGTGAAAAAAAAGGGAGATAGTTCTAGGAGTTAAGAAGTTTCAAAATATAAAAGGAGAAACTTTAATAAAAAGAAAAATAGTCTATATGTAGATAGAGAAATTAATTCTTCAGAGAATTGTTCTTTTGCAAGTGAAGATTATGAAATTGCCTTCATGGCTATTGAAATTAAAGAAGATGAAAATACTCCTACAAAAGATTTCTATGAAGACTTTGATGAGGAAAAAGAGGGTGAAGTTGATATGGAAGGTGAATTGATTTCTGCTCTAGATGATATAAGATATGAAAGAAAACAAAATGGAAAATACAAGTTAAGGATTGAAGAATCTGATAATCTTGTTGTAGATCTGAAACTATAGTTAGCTGAGTCTAAAAGAATAGAAGAGGTAACTAGTTTGGATTTGAAGAAAAAACTAGAAGAGTGTTAAAAATTAGAGGTTGAAGTTGTTTTTCCAAGGAAGGAATTAGAAAAGGTTAATGAACAGTTGAATAGAAGCCTCAAGTTTGCAAAGAGCTCAGAAATTCTTGATCAAATAATTGGCTATCAAAGATCCTTCTCTAACACGGTTGGGTTAGGATATGTTAAAAATAAGAGTTTCAAAGATGTTGTCTCTAAGAAGAACATAGAAGATAAGACTATCAAGAAATTTTATCCCTTCAAAAAGATAGTTGGAGAACAAGGTGAATCAAGCTCTGCTACGTCTAAGAAACGTGTTGATTCTAGGAAGCCTAAAGGATTCAAGAAGAATAAGAAGACTGAAGATTTGAGAAAGGAAGATGATGGTTTCTTCAAAGTCCAAAATCCAAAGAGGAGATTCAAAGATCAACTTGCAAGACAAGCCAAGTTCAATTATGCATTTCATGGTTATTATTTTTCATGTAATTAGTTTGGACATAAAGCAATAAACTACAAAATTAGACCTAGGAGAATGGATAGGCATAACTTTGTAAGAAAAAATCCTTTTTCCTCTTTAGTTGATATGAATGATATTTTATATAATTGTAACAACTATGGGCATATTTCCAAGCTTTGTAGAAGTGTGTTGTTGCAAGTATGTGCCTAATTGGTGTTGTCATTGATGTCAACATATCTGTGTTATCATTGGTGTTAATTGTGCTCCTATTTTGTTACTTGCTTGTGATGAATACTGCTTTTCATAAGTCTTGAAGATCATGAGATATGTTTCTGATATGGAGTTTCCAAGTACTTTTGAAAAAATTGCCCTCCTAGTGGAAACAGTGTGTTACAAAGTATCTTGGTTTGATGATGAACAGTCCAGTAGTTTGCTCCACATTTCTTGTAGAATGGATATCATTGTCTATGGATTGGAAGTCATTTAGAGGCATGTCTAAATATGCTATGTTCCAAGTTTGAGTCTCCCATATGAATATTTGAGTGAGTTATATTCACCAGAGTAAAAACTACTTTTTCTGTGTATTCAATGGTGATAGGGAGAATGTATTTTGCTTTGCATTGAAGTATTTTGGTCTACGGTTCTAGAGTTAAGTCTGGGATGATGTTATGTGCCTTCAACTCAAATGGTTCATGATTTGGTTGTCCACAAGTGATCTTTTCTTTATGATAGTAGTTGATAGTTTTTTATGTGCTCTAGTTTGAATAATCTTCTTGACAAAGTGGTTAGATGTTGTGTGGTTGTTCCTGGTGATTACAATATGCTTATGGATGTCTCTTGATCATGTTCCTAACTTCTAATTGGTCTGTGAGGAGTAATTTAGTTCATGGATGAAGATTGTTCCTAAAAGACTTAGTGTTAACTCCAAGTCTTGGCCTACCTGGTTGTTTTCACTACTTGTGGAGATGCATTGAAGATTGTGGAAGCATGTTGTGACATGGAAGATTGCATTTGAGTCCTAGCTAAGACATAATGTGATCTACATATTTCTTTTCCTTAGCTAATTTTGTTTAGGTCCATACCTATTCTAATGTATGTTTGTAATGTTTGTAATGCCGACCTTGGAGATTGTTCCAATGGTTGATGATTATAATGCTGACCTTGATGGTCATTCCAAGGTTAATGAAGTGTATAAATACTTGTAATGAAATCATGAAAATGTATCAAAGTGTGAAGATGCAAAGATAAGTGTGAAGTGTAAAGGCAGAGAAAAGAAGATAAAATAAATTATACTTCAATGGGACTAAACTCAAGCATGGAGTAGATGCTATTAAATCAGTTCACAAACCTTTGTTAGTGATCCACCCTTGGCAGTGAGCCGATCTTGGTAGTGAGCCCTAACTTTTGCAGTGAGCATTTTGGGTAGTGAGCCCTAAGGCAGTGAGCCTCTAATTTTCTATATTTCTATAACATATTTATTTTGTGAGCTAGCACTCATCATGTCTTTTCCCCTCTAGGGTTTTCCATGTAAAAATCTAGTGTCTCCTGTGTTGAATGTGTAAATATGTTTAAGTTCTTGTTTCATGCTTTCATGATTAAATTACAAATGTAGTGTTAATTTGTTGTTGTTTTAATGGTTTTAAAATATTGGCTACAATTGATTCACCCCCCTCTTAGTTGTATTACTCTTTTCAACAATTGGTATCAGAGCCAAGTTCCTTGGTAAAGAGTCTAACAGCTCGAGGTAGATTAGAGATGTCGCACAGGAGGGAGTCGCCACAATTTGACAGAACAAATTATGCCCTTTGGAAGGTATGAATGAAAAGTTATCTTATCTCTCTTGGTTATAATATTTTGAAGATAACTGAGAAAAAATATACTATCCCTAAAAATGGTCCTTCAAATGATGATGAAGTCAAACAATATGAAATTAATGGAAAATCTAGAGATGCTTTATTAAATGCCTTATCTAACAATGAGTTGGTGAAAGTTATGGATTTGGAGACTGCTCATGAGATCTAGGATAAGTTAGAAGGTTTATATGAAGGAGATTATTCTATAAGAAGTGCCAAACTACAAAACATGAAGGTGAAGTATGAAGCCCTGAAGATGAGTGAAGATGAAAACATAACTATGTACATGCAAAGAGTTGATGAAATTGTCAATGGAATCAAAGGTCTTGGAGGTACTACAAAGGAGGATGAGGTTGTGATGAAGATTCTGAGGTCATTGCCTAAATCCTATAGTCACAAGGTTGCAGCGATTGAAGAGCTTATGAGTGTACAAAAGGTTTCAAAGGATCAATTGCTCAAGAAACTTATAGCTTTTGAAATGAAAGAATTCGGTGATGCTATGCCAAAGATTGAGACTGCTTTCAAAGGTGGTACTTTAGAAAATACTTCAAGAGCTTAGAAATATGCTATGGAATTTGATGATGACCTAGATGAGGTTGAAGCAAACTTTGTAGATAGAATGCAAAGAGGTTCCGATAAGTACAAAGGAAAATTACCATTCAAATGCTTTTCTTGTGGTAAGATTGGTCACTATGCATCCAGATGTCTAGAGAGAATTGAAAAAGGTAAGAATAAATTTGAAAGTAAACCTAGGGTTATAAAGAAATGTTATATTGTCAGAGATCTTGATGATGCTAGTATTAGTGCAAATGAATGCTTATTTATTGCTATTAAGGAAGAACCTATATCTACTAATCCTGCTAACTATGTGAAGGAAGAAAACCAGTGGAAGAAAGTGCTTTGTCTGTTCAGGTGGAGAAAGATAAGGATGAATGGATTATTGACTGTGGATTCTCACATCACATGACCGGTGACAAAAGTAATTTTGTAAGTTTGGAAAAATATGATGGAGGGTTGATTAGGTTTGGAGATAATGCAATTGGTAAGATTTGTGGAAAAGGATCTATTTCTTTTGATGGAAAGCATAATACTGATGATATCCAATATGTGAAGGGTTTAAAGCATAATCTTTTAAGTGTTGGTCAGATGTATGACAAATGCTATGATCTAAGATTCAAGGACAATGGATGAAAGATCATGGAAAGCTTCGGAACAGTGATTGCTACTAGTAAGAAGATCAGAGGTAATATTTATCAATTAAGAGGAAATAATGATTACTGTTTGTTGGCTTAGACAGATGAGAGTTGGTTGTGGCATAGAAGGGTGTGTGATATCAATTTTGACAACTTGGTGAAGATAAGTTTAGTACAGGTTGTGAGAGATTTGCTTAAGCTTGCAAAGCCTACTAATACAGTTTGCAAGGAATGTTAGTTGGGAAAGCAGACAAGAACAAGTTTCAAGAGGAAAGAACAATTTTCTACTAGATTGTTGGATCTAGTGCATATAGATTTGTGTGGTCCTATAAGGATAAGAAGTTTGTAAGGAGACAAGTACTTATGTTTCTTATTGATGATTATTCTAGGATGACTTGGGTCACTTTTTTAAAAGATAAATTAGAAGCCCTAGAAAAGTTCAAGTACTTCAAGGCAATGGTTGAGAATGAGCTAGAATTGAGAATCAAATTCTTAAGGTTTGGTAGAGGAGGTGAGTTTACATCAAATGAATTCAACACTTTCTATGAAGAACAAGGAATAAAAAATAGTTATCTGCTCCTAGGGCTCCTCAGCAAAATGGAGTTATTGAAAGAAAGAATAGGACAGTTCAAGAAGCTTCTAGGACTATGATGAAGGAGGTTAACCTTTCGAAAGTGTATTAGAGAGAATCCATACATACTATTGTCTACATTCAAAACATAGTTTATGTTAAAGGTAATGGCACTAAAACTCCTTATGAATTGTGGTATGGAAAAGTTCCTACAGTAAAATATTTCAAGGTTTTTGGAAGCAAATGCTATATCAGAAGAGAAGAAGATCTAGGCAAGTTTGATGCTAGATGTGATGAAGGAATTTTCTTTGTTACTCTACCAAGAGCAAGGCCTACCAGTGCTACAATAAGAGACTGAAAAAGATTGTTGAGAGTGCTAATGTGAAGGTGGATGAAGACAAGGAAAGAATATCATATTTTAGTGCCTATGAATCAGATGAATCTATGGCTACAGTGGCTAAAGAAAATGTTGAATAAGAAGACAATCAATATGATGAAGAAAAGGCTCCAGAAAGTATTGCTAAAACTCTCAGGTATGTAAGGATTAATAATTCTGAAGATCAAATTATAGAAGAATAGGTGAACTACTGCTTGCTTTTTAAGATTGAACCTAAAAATGTTAGTGAAGCATGTAATGATAAAAATTAGGTAAAAGCTATGAAAGAAGAGTTGATGCAGATAGAGAAGAATAAAACTTGGGAATTGGTTCCTAGACCTGCTGATAAGAATGTGTTTGGAACTAAATGGGGTTTTAGGAAAAAGCTGAATTAGAATGGAGAAGTAGTTAGAAACAAAACAAGGTTGGTATGCAAAGGTTACTCTAAGGTTGAAGGGATAGATTTTGAGGATACCTATGCTCTTGTGGCAATGATTGAAGCAATCAGAATGTTTCTAACATTTGCAGTACATAAAGATTTCAAAGTGTATTAGCTGGATATGAAATCTACATTCTTGAATGGTGAGTTGGAAGAGGAAGTTTACATTGAACAACTAGAAGGATTTTAGTTATCAAATCAAGGTGACATGGTGTGTAAATTGAAGAAAGATTTGTAAGGACTCAAGAAAGCCCCTAGAGCCTAGTATGCAAGATTGGATATGTATTTGTTACAATTAGCGTTTAGTAAAGGTACTACTAACAATGAAGAGTGAACTAAAACCTGATAATAATTATTACATAGGTGGTGGAGATGGGCTAGAGGGAGATGGCTCTATGTGAGGAGAAGACTGCATGCTACCTATGAGGGCACGCGCATGTTTTCTTTTCTAGTTGCATGTGTGCTCTTTGCCTTTGTTCATTGGCTATTTTTTATTGGGGGGCATTTTTAGCATTCGGTGTGGGGTTTTTGCTCTTCATTTTCTCTGTTTTAGCTCTTGCTGCTATATTTTGACGGAGGGTTTGGCATTGAGTGGAAGTGGGTTTGGTGAAGGGTGTGGGAAGTTTTGGAAGTGGTGTCAGGGCAGCGTGTAGGTTTTGGTGTTGGGTGTGGTGGAATGGCAGGGGCTTCAAAAAGCTTGGTTTTTGTGGGTGGGAAGTCGTCTCGAGGTTTGCTTGAGGTTTCCTCTTTCGTGGATGAGAGCTCTAAGCTCAAGAAAGTGAATGGCTATTTGTCGTGGAGTCTTGATCATCTGGTCCTGGTTATCTCTCCTGAATCGATGCAAGAGGACATATCTTACTGGAGCCAACATGTTCTAATTTGTAAGTTCCTAGGTATTTGTATCCCTCTATTAGCCTTGGAGTCCTGGATTCACCGGTCCTAGTAGGTTGAGGGTGATTTTGATATTTTGGTGGCTGCGAATGGCTATTTCATGGTTGATTTTTCTTGCATTTCGGATCGAAATCATGTTTTTGAGGGAGGGCCATATTTTTACAATCATGTTGGCTTGTTCATGAAGCCCTGGCATGGAGGGTTTAATGCAGCAGAGGATTTGTCTTCATAGGTTCCTGTGTGGGTCTGTCTACCATGGCTACCACTGAAGTTTTGGAGGGAGGATATTCTGCTCTAGATTGTGGCTTTGCTGGGGAAGCCGGATGCCATCGCCCAGAATACTTTGGATAAAAAAGTTTTTTCCTTTGCTCGTATTTGTGTTTAAATTGACTTAAATAATCCATTGCCGGACTCATTGGAAATTTTTCTTGGCTCTGCTTCATGGGTTCAACGGTTAGACTATGAGTCCCTTCCTTTTCGATGTCACTTTTGTCATGAGTATAGACACCTTCAGTGCCAATGTCCTCAGGCACCCAAAGCTGCAGGGGTTTCTTCTCCTCCTTCATCAGGGCCTTCAGTGGAGAAGGGGGATAAAGGCAAGTCACCTGTGGCTGAGGTCAGGACCGATAAGGATGGCTTCATTCCTATTAAGTTGAGGGCTAAAGGAAGGGGACAGAAGCGGGCCTGTAAAGATAGATAGAGTGATCAGGGTTTCAATCATTTTGAGGTCTTGGATAATCAAGCCTTGGAAGAGGGGATGCCTATTGAGTTCCCTTCTGGGGCCAATGGTATGGATACAGGGCTAGAGTAGGCAATTGTTGTTAAGGATATTTCTCTAGCTTTGGAGCAGGGGAATTCTGGGCTTCCTGGTGTCTCTGTAGATCTGCAGGATGACATTGTATTAGTAGAATTAGCTAAGGAGGTGTTGCCTGCCAGTAAGGCCTGGGATTATCTCATGTTCTGGGGGTGCTACAATGCCCTCTTAAGAAGGGCCATCTTGATAATTCCTCCAAAGCTAGTCATAAAAAGGATGTGGACAAGATTAAATCCACTGCAGATTTGTTGGTGGAATCTGGGTCGGTTAAGACCATTGATACCCTCTTCTCTCCACCTTCCTCATGATTATTCTTTCATGGAATGCAAGGGGGTTGAATAGCACCCCCCTTCAAAAGGCTATTCAAGATTTGATTGTGGTTCATTCTCTAGATATTTTTTGCATTCAGGAGACTAAGCTTCAGGTGGACTTCATGCTTCAGTATGCTCCCCATATTTGTTCTTCTGGTCAATGTCAGTGTATTGGTTCTAGGGGAAACTCTGGAGGTCTAGCTCTTTTCTAGGATCCATGAAAGGTTGTTCCTCACTGGTGGATTTCTAGCCACTCCTCTATTTCTATGGTGGCTTTGATTTTGGAATCTGGTGAGACTATTTTGGTCAATAATGTTTATGCTCCAATTGACATCCATGGTAAAATCCCTCTTTGGGCACATATCAGGTTTGTTCAGTCTTGTGCTCCTTTTCTTCCTTGGATCTTAGCTGGTGATTTCAATTCTGTGTTGTGTTTGGAGGAGAAAAGAGGGGGGTTGCCTAGGCTTGGTCCTGCTTTAGATCTTTTTCGAGAAAATGTGGATTCTCTTGCTCTTGTTGATGTTAAACCCTCTAATGGTATTTTCACTTGGAATAATAGAAGTAGTGGGCCAGAAGCAATTTCTAAGTGACTGGATAGATTTCTTGTTTCTAGTTTTTGGATGGGTAGTAGCATGGTCACTTGTTCTAAGATTCTTGATTGGTGTGGCTCTGATCATTGGCCAATTAAGTTTTTTGTTTCTTCTTTTCCTTCTCCAAAGAATCCTCCTTTCAAATTTTAGATTATGTGGCTTAGAGATCCGTCCTTGTATGACCTTGTTGCCCAGTGGTGGTAGAATGGGGCCCTTGCATATGGTACTGCTATGTATTGTCTTGTTAAGAAGCTACAACATATCAAGTATCATCTTAAGCGATGGAATAGGTCATGTTTTAGCAATCTTCAGACCAAGAAAAGAGAAGCTCAGGCTCATCTTACTATTATTACTCATCAAATTCATGGTTTGGGATTTTCGGAGGCTCTGGGACATGCTAAGTCCCGGGCTTTGAAATTGGTGGAAGAGTGGGAGCTCCGAGAGGAGATTTTCTAGAAACAAAAGGCAAGGATTGACTGGCTCCAAGAGCACGACAGGAATACTGCTTTTTTCCATCATTCTATGCAAGATCATCAAAATAAGTGTTATATCTCCTCTTGTTAACTCTAAGGGTCTTTCGATTTCCTTACAATAGGCTTTGTATAGAGAGGCTCATTAGTTTTACTCAGCTCTGTTTACTGAAGACTCACCTCCTGCTGAGGCTGATAAGAATATGATCCTTGCTTGCATTCCTTCTTTGATTTCTAATGATTTGAATGCTTCTCTTACCCATTCAATTTCCTTTTTTGAAGTGGAGGAGGTTGTTTTTGGGATGAATAAGGGGAAATCTCCTGGCCCTGATGGTTTTCTAGTTGAATTTTTCTAGGAGTTTTGGGATATTGTGAAGCTAGATTTGTTGGAGGTTGTTTGAGAGTCTCTTCATAGTAAGCAGATGCCTCGAGGCCCAAATGCTACTTTTCTGGTTCTCATTCCTAAAAAGGAAGGCGCTAATAGGCTTGAATTATTTAGACCTATTGCACTCTGTAATGTGGTGTATAAGATTATTACAAAATTGATTGCTGAGAGGCTTAAAACTTGCCTGCCCATTGTCATTTCTAAAGAGAAAGGAGGCTTTGTGGTGGGTCGGCAAATTCTAGATGGAGTGGTGGTAGCCTTTGAGGTCATACATTCCATGGCGACCTCTTTGGAGTGGTCTATGTTCATCAAGTTGGATATGGCCAAAGCTTCTGATAGAGTTAAATGGAGTTTTCTTCAGAAGATTATGTTGGCTTTTGGTTTTTCTTCAAATTGGGTAAGTTGGACTTTGAGTTGTGGGACTTCCTCCTCTTTTTCAGTTATTGTGAATGGTGAACCTTAAGAGCCTTTTGGTGCTACTAAGGGCCTTCATCAGGGGGATCTAGTCTCTCCTTATCTGTTTATTATTATGGTAGAGGGGCTAAGTCAGTTTCTTAAATTTTAAGTTTCTCAAGGCATGATTCATGGTTGGCAGTGGGGCTTGGGTCTACCAATGCTTTTTCATCTCCATTTTGTGGATGATACTTCTCTTATGGGGTTGGCTCATATTCGAGAAGCTGAATCCTTTAGGTAAGCTTTGGATATCTATCTTACGGCTTCGGGTCAAAAAGTTAATGAGCAAAAGTCTTCTATTTCTTTTTTAATACGCCTCAGGCTATCCAAAAGTGGATTACCACTATTTTGTAGTTTCAAATCGGGTCTCTTCCCTTTGTGTATTTGGGTATTCCTCTTGCTGTTGGACATCAGCCTAGTTCCTCGTGGCAGATGTTGCTTGACAAGCTGAGGTGGAAGGTAACTCATTGGACTCATCAGTGGTTGTCTACAGCTGCTAGAGTGACTCTTCTCAAGTCAGTTATTCAGGCCCTTCCTATCTACAGATGCTTTGTTCAAGTGGCCCCTATGTATTTCCTTAGGGAATTTGATGCCCTCTCACGTCAATTTCTTTGGAGTGGTAACTTGTTGTCTTCTAAGTGGAGCCTTGTTAAGTGGGATTCTATGTGTCAACCAAAGCAAGAGGGTGGTCTTGGTTTACGCTTTGCTATTTTGAATGGGCAAGTTCTTGCTGCTAAGCTTTACTGGCATTGGTGTACTAATTAGCATAAGTTATGGGCCTGTATTCTCAACCTTAAATATCTTAGGGGTGTTGCTTCTTTTGAGGTTCCTCGCTATCCTCTAGAGGGGAGTGGTTCTATGATTTGGAATACTTTGAAAGTTGGGGCTCAGTTGATTAAGCGTGCACTTTTTTGGATTTGTCATTTGGGGTCACAAGCTCTTTTTTGGTTAGATTCTTGGGATGGTCACCCATCTATTCGCTCTTCTCTTCCTCACCTCTAGTCACTTTCTGATGTTTTTACTGTGGCTAGCTCGGATACCGTTGAGCATTATAAGTTTGCACAACACTATGGACCAGTTGTAAGCTTTCTTTGGAAGCTTCCTTCTGAGTCGCCACCTGGAGGGTCTGAGGAAGATAGGCGTGAGCTTGCTCATCTTTTAGCTTCCCATGCTTGTAATTCTTTGAGGGGACCTAATGTCTTGGCTTGGGATGGTTCTGATTTGTTTGGGAAGTACTCTGTGTCTACTGGTTATAAGTAGCTTGGTAGGTAGTTGTTTGGGGATAATGAGGTCCCTTGGTGGAAGCATGTTTGGCACAAGTTGTCATGGCCCAAGTGCTCTTTCTTCATGTGGTTAGTTGTTCAAAACTAGTGTCTCACTTGGGATAATTTGTGTAAGTGTGGTTTCCAAGGCCCTTCTATGTGTGTTTTGTGTCGTAACTATGAGGAGAGTGTCTCTCATCTCTTCTTCCAATGTTCCTATGCTAGGGAGATTTGGCATTTTTGGTGGAGGGTGTGGACTAAGCCCTTTTGGTATGTTTCCTCACTGACTGATTTTGTGGATTGGTGGGGCAGGGCTCCTATTTCTACTTCCTTTCTTTAGGTAGCTTGGGCTATTGGCCCATCCTTTAGTATCTGGAACCTTTGGTTGGAAAGAAATCGAAGGATTTTTAAGGAGGAGATGTTGGTGGCCCCTTTCTTGTGGTGGAAAATTTTGCATTCTTTGGGAGAAACTGTTGCAGCTAAGTGTGATCTTACAGCATCAATAGATCCTTGTGATATTGGTTGTTGTAATCATCTTTATCTTCTGCCTTAGCAACATCAACTCATGTGCAACAGATGTAGATATCCTACCCTGAAGGTGAATAGGGAGGGGAGATGGTCTCCTCCTCCTCAGGATGTCTTAAAAGTCAACATGGATGGCTCTTCTTGAGGTAACCCTAGTCATGCTAGAATTGGTGGTGTTGGTCAAGACAGCTCTGGAGATGTTCAATTTATCTTTTCTATTTATAAGGGTCTTCATACTAATAATCTTATGGAGGCTCAGGCTATTTTATCAGCTGTGGAGCGTGGAAGTCACTTGGGTTGGCGAAGGATCATATGTGAGTCTGATTCCTAGGTTGTGGTGAACTTGTTGAATAGGTGACATTTAGATCATGTCAACTGGCATTTGGCTTTGATTGTTGCTTAGATTCTTAACCTCTATGCTTCTTTGGAGTTTGTTACTTTTACTCATATTCCTAGAGAATGGAATGGTGATACTGATTGTTTGGCTAAATGGGCTTCTGAGCATATTCATGATTGGAATTTGATGGACTGAGGTGGTTTACCCCTAGATTTGTCTCAATAGTTGGATCACTTGGTGGAGCTTGATAGGGCTATGTAATTCCCTTGCTTGTACTTCTTATTTTAATAAATTTTTACCCCTCCTTATGTTAAAAAAGGTACTACTAACAACAATCTCTATTTTAAAATTAATGGTGATCAAATTCTGATTGTTGAAGTCTTTGTTGATGATATTATCTTTGGAGGCAATGAAGGTATGTGTAAGAAATTTGTAGAGGAAATGTAAAAGGAGTTTGAGATGTTCATGTTTGGTGAAATGAATTTCTTTCTAGGTTTGTAGATTACTCAATCAGATAAAGGAATCTTCATTTCTCAATCCAAGTATGTGAGAGAGCTATTGAAGAAATTTGGAATGGAGGACTCTAAACTAGTATGTACTCCCATGGTGAGTAGATGTCGATTAAGTAAGACTGATGATTCACCCAAAAATGATCATAAAAGGTATAGATCCATAATTGGAGGATTGCTTTACCTAACCCATACTAGACTAGACATAATGCATGTAGCTTATCTTGTGGCAAGATTTCAAGAAGATCCTAGAGAGTCACATGTGACGGAAGTCAAGAGAATTATGAGACATTTGAAAGGTACACTAGATCATGGGCTGTGGTGTCCAAAGGATAATAATTTCACTCTTAATGCTTATACAGATGCAGATTGGGCCGAAGATGTTGATGACAAAAAAAGTACAAGTTGTGGTGCCTTCTTCTTGGGCAATAGATTGGTTTCATGGTTGAGAAAAAAGCAAGATTCAATCTCTTTATCTACTGTAGAAGCAAAATACATTGCAACAGTAGGTTGTTGCACTCAAGTGTTATGTATGAAGCAAAAATTGAAGGATATAGGAGTTGTGTACAAAGAACCAATCTCAATCCTCTTTGATAACACAAGTGCTATAAACATTTCAAAGAGTCCAGTGATGCACTCAAGAACAAAGCATATATCTATAACGTATCATTTTTTGAGAGAAAAAGTGATAGAAAATAAAGTAAAGATGGAATATGTATCTACAAAGGATTAGATTGTAGACATTTTACCAAGCCTCTACCTAAGGATACTTTTGAGTATCTCAGAGATAAGTTAGGGATCATTACCCCTCCTACTCTGAACTAAGATGCATAGGAATGCATTAGTCTAGTGGTGGCCAAAGCCTCATTCTTTGATCTAGATTGATGTTTTGAGAGCTACCTCTTAGGGGGAGTAGCAAGTGTTCCTGATATGTGTTCCTAAAAAAGATCGGTAAGTGTCATAGTGTTGATGAAAGAACAATTTCAGTTTGATCAGAGTAGCAGAGTGCAAGTATGTGCCTAACCGGTGTTGTCATTGATGTCAACATATCTGTGTTGTCATTGGTGTCAACTGTTCTCTTATTTTGTTACTTTCTTGTGATGAATATTGCTTTAGATAAGTCTTGAAGATCATGAGAATATGTTTCTGATATTGAGTTTCCAAGTGCTTTTGAGAAAATTTGCCCTCCTCGTGGAAACAATGTGTTACAAAGTATCTTGGTTTGATGATGAACAATCCAGTAGTTTTCTCTGCCTTTCTTGTAGAATGAATATCTTTGTAGATTGGAAGTAATTTAGAGGCATGTCTAAATATGCTATGTTCCAAGTTTGAGCCTCCGGTATGAATATTTGAGTAAGTTATGTTTACCAAAGTAAAAACTACTTTTTTGTGCATTCAGTGGTGATAGGGAGAAAGTATTTTGCTCTGCATTCCTCTGCATTGAAGTATTTTGTTCTACAGTTCTAGAGTTAAGTCTGGCATGATGTCATGTGCCTTCAACTCAAATGTTTTGTGATTTGGTGGTCTACAAGTGATCTTTTCTTTATGACAATAGTTGACAGTATTGTTTATGTGCTCTAGTTTGAAGAATCTTCTTGATAGAGTGGTTAGAGGTTGTATGGATGTTCCTAGTGATTACAATGTGCTTATGGATGTCTCCTGATCATGTTCCTAACTTTTGATTGGTCCACAAAGAGTAATTTGGTTTGTGGATGAAAACTATTCATAAAAGACTTAGTGTTAACTCCAAGTCTTGGCCAACCTGGTTGTTTTCACTTCTTGTAGAGATGCATTGAAGATTGTGGAAGCATGTTGTAGTGTGGAAGATTGTATTTGAGTCCCAGCTAAGACATAATGTGATCCGCATATATCTTTTCCTTAGCTAATTTTGTTTAGGTCTAGACCTATTCTAATGTATGTTTGTAATGCCAACCTTGGAGATTGTTCCAATGGTTGATCATTGTAATTCTGACCTTGATGATCATTCCAAGGTTGGCGAAGTGTATAAATACTTGTAATAAAATCATGAAATGTATCGAAGTGTGAATATGTGAAGTGTAAAGGCAGAGTAGAGCAAAGAAAATAAATTGCACTTCAATGGAATTGAACTCAGGCATGGAGTAAATGCTATCAAATTAGTTCACAAACCTTTGGTAGTGAGCCACCCTTGGCAGTGAGCCGATCTTGGCAGTGAGCCCTAACTTTTGTAGTGAGCATTTTGGGCAGTGAGCCTGTAATTTTTGGTATTGCTATAACATATTTATTTTGTGAGCTAAGACTCACCATGGTTTTTCCCCTCTAGAGTTATCCATGTAAAAATCTAGTGTCTCCTGTGTTGAATGTGTAAATATCTTTAAGTTCCTATTTCATGCTTTCATGATTAAATTACAAATGTAGTGTTGATTGGTTGATGTTTTAATGGTTTTAAAATATTTTCTACAACTAATTGACCCCTTCCCCTCTTGGTTGTATTGCTCTTTTCAACATGTGTCTATACAAACTTCTAGAAAGGAGAAAAGGAGATTTACTCTTCCAAGGCAAGACAAACCTACACATGCTTTGTACAAAAACAAAAAAAAAATACAATCTCTGCACATCACAAGAAAGAGTCTGCACCCCCTGCTCAGGAGAAAGAATTGGCAAAGCATTCTAAGGAAAAGGAGAAAAGTTCAAAAAGATGTTGGGTAGAAAAGAAGGATGAAAAGTGTATGTTAGTTCAAACATCTTTTCATGCCAAAGGACAAGGCAATCCTTGGATGATAGACAGTTGATGATGTAGTCATATGACTAGAGATAAGAGCAAGTTCACCATTTTGGAGAAATGGAATGGTGGTTGTGTCAAGTTCAGTGATAATACCCCTACTAGCATAGCTAGAAAAGGCACATTATGCATAGATGGTAAAAATAATGCTCAAGATGTGTTGTATGTAGAAGAATTACAACACAATTTTCTTAGTGTCAACCAAATGTGTGATAAGGGCTATAACTTGTTATTTCATGCTAGTGGATGTGAGATAAGAAGAGCTAGCTATGGTAGACTTGTTTCTAAGGTAAATAGAACAAACAACAACCTATACCATTTGAAGGAAGTGAAGAGTGGAAGATGTCTATTAGGGAAAACTAATGAAAGTTGGTTATGGCACAAAAGGATGGGACACATCAACTTTGACCATCTAGTGAAAGTCATCAAGAAGAATGCAATTAGACATATGCCTAATATTGGAAAGCCAGAAAGCACCTTCTATAAAGAATGCCAAGAATGGGAGAACATAAGGGTCACTTTCAAGACAAAAGGAATATTCAACCTCAAAACCTCTTGAATTGATATATACAGACTTGTGTGGACCAACTAGAACCAAAAGTATCAATGGAGAAAGGTATTTCATGTTGTTGATAGATGATTATTCAAGAATGACATGGTTAACTTTTCTTAAAGATAAATCTCAAGATTTAGAAAGGTTTAAAATCTTTTGGGCTATGGTTGAGAATGAAATTGGGTCAAGGATTTAGAAAGGATAAAAGACATTCTTCTACAACTAGGACACCTCAACAAAATGGAGTTGTGAGAAAGAACAGAACTATCCAGGAAATGGCTAGAACAATGTTGAGTGAAGCCAAATTGCCTGATAGATACTGGAAGTAGTCCATACTATTGTTTACATTCTTAACAGGAGTCAGTTAAGAGTTAATCATGATAATACTCCATATGAATTATGGAAAGGCAAACTTGCATCTATGAAGCATTTTAGAATATTTAGAAGCAGATATTTTATAAAAAGGGATGACAATACCTTGAATAAATTTGAGACAAGGTCTGAAGAGGGAATATTTCTTGGTTATTCAACTACAAGCAAAGCCTACAAGTGCTACAATAAAAGGTTGTAGAAGATAGTTGAAAGTGTGAATGTTAGAGTGGATGAAGACTTCTCTTAGTTGTCACATAGAAATGATTTGTATTCAAAGGTTCCTAGTTATGAAGAAGAAGAAGAAGAAGTTACAAAAGAAAAGTCAAAAGAGGAGAGTGATGCTAATGAAGAAGAACAACCAAAATCTACTCCAAAGGCTCCACCCAAGTATGTCCAAAGAGATCGTTCTAAAAATTAGATTCTTGGAAATAAATTTGATGGTGTCATGAAAAGGAGAAAGCTAAAGCTAGCACAATAAGAACATGTAAACTATTCTTTATTGTCTAAAGTAGAACCTAAATCTTATGAAGAAGCTAGTAAGGATGAAAGCTGGATTGAGGCCATGAAAGAACCTAGTCAAATAGAGAAAAATTAGACTTGGGATCTTGTTCCAAGGCCCACTGATAAGAATGTCATAGGCACAAAATGGGTCTTTAGAAATAAACTTGTTATGTCAAAAAATGACCCCCTAGGACTTTTATCTACTAAGTTTAGCTCCCAGGTTCCTTGTTTTGCATCTTGCATATTCATTTTAACTTCTAGAAGAAAATGGCCTGAAACCCATGTCAAATGGGGCTTGAGGGACATTTTGGCATTTGACCCTCCCTTAAAATAGGACTTGAGGAATTGGGCACTTGCACCCTAGTCCTACCCTATTTTAGGCAAGTCCCAAATTTAAATGTCAGTAATGTGACCATTAGAAGGTTCTGTTGCCATCATCTTAAGTTTGAATTACGAAATTTAAAACAGGAATGCATATATAAGCATGTTTAGGGACTTATTTGTAAACTAGAAGATGATTATGAACTCTTGGTGAACTTATGATTTTAGAGCATTAAAGATATTCATTCTTGTAGAGTAGATTATTATTGTTGTGTTTGTGATTACAAATTTAGCTTCATCTTCTCATGTGTTGAAGGATTTTCATCTACATGAGAGCTACATCTCCAAGGTGATATCTATTTATTTTTAAATCATTTATCATTTTTTTTGCCTCTATCCCATAGGGATATGCACTCTTTATTTGATAAAGTGTTTGGAAGACTTGAATGTCCTTTCGAGGCTTGACTGAGGCAAGCTCCTAAACACCACAACCCCAAACCACACTCCTTGTGATTGTAGGTTATAGGTATCAGATTTCATGGAGTGGAGTTGCAGAGGAAGGTTGTAGAAGATAAAGATTTTGAATCCAGCAAAAAGAAGTAGCCTAGTGTACTTTCAGGACTAGGGCACTAGAGGCAAAGTCCTCTGAGGTTGCAGACATAGAAATCTTCATGACAGTGATAATTAGCATCATAAGAAGCCTTGACATCTTGAGGAATAATATCCTACCTTGGACTATGGTGTGAGCTCCAGTGTCCTCCGCATCTTTCGTAATAGAAATAGATAGATCAATGATCATTATTGTCATAAGGAGTTCAAAACCCCCTAAAGAAAAAACTGCATTGGACTAGGGTGTGAGCCTCGAAGTTCTTGAATATTCCACATCATGAACTTCAAAAAATGGTTAGTAACTAATCTCTGTCTACTGTCTTGGTTTGCAAGCATTTGTTGTAATTTATTTGTTTGCTTATGATTTTGTATAATTAGGGTTTTGAGCATATTTGAGCATTATATTAATAAATTAATTAAAAATTTATAAATTTCCCAATCTTTACAAGTGACCCTTAACCTGTAGGTGAATCCTCTTGCAAAAGGTGTGATTCAACTCAGTTGAAATGTCCTTCAATGTTTGTAGTGAAAGGAGGACCTAGCCAATCAATCCCATCTTCCCCCTTTTCCTATAAAACATTTTGGTGAACTTGTGTTTTATTTGAATTTTGCACCTTTTTCAGTGTTGTACTTTATATTTACATTCATTCATTTAATTTTCATCTTATTGCATTTGAAAATATACAAAAAAAAAAATTGAAAAAAATTGTCATTTTAGGCTTGCATTTTGACATAATTTAATTAAATTTCATTTAATTTCTGATATTTTCATTAGATCTAATATAAATTATAGTAGTACATCATTAATTAATCATTTTAATTTCATTTTCATGCTACATTTGTTAGATTTTGCTTGAAATTGTGCATTTTTGTAAAACCTATTCTTTGCATTAGCTAGGGTTTGTAGTTAAAATCTTGTTTTAGATTTTACTACTCTTTTAAACACTATTTTAGGACTGATTTCTAATTGTAGTATTTCATCATAGTGTCTTTTTACAAAAAATCATGCCTTAATTTCACAACTAGGCTTTGAAAACCTTGCATTTTCACTAGATTTTGCCTTGTCATCTATCTAGATTTGCATTATAGGTGTGTTGTGAAGGATATTGCTGCATTATTGAATTGATATTGAGCTTATTATTCACTACCCCTCATTAATTTCTTCACCGCCCCTCATTAATTTTTTCACAACACTTCTTCTTTTAGGCATTTGCATTGAAAAAAGTGAAAAATCAAGCATTTTACATCTTAAACATATCTTGTTCCTTGGGATTGTTCTATTAGTTTATGCATTGAGTGTTGTATGCTTTTGCATGAGTCTTATAACCCACCACCCTAATATAAATATCCATTTAAGGAGAAGTATTAGATTAGTGGGTTCTAGTACCCCTGAGAGCAACGGTATTCCTACATTAGAAAATCCATTGAACACATTCTTTACAAAAGGAGACACAAATTTTGTAAGTTATTATACCTCTTACAACTACAATGGAAAAACAAATATTTCATGATGTTGAGGACCCTATTGACATAATAACACATGTACCTGATGAGAAAATAAAAAAACTTGATAAAGAACTAGTCGATTATCAAGTATTTATAGAAAATGAAAGGATAGCGGATGAAGCTATACCTGTGATTCATAACATAAGGGAATTATTAAAAAAAGGACAAGATGGTGTTAATGCAATTCAAGGCTTAATGCATATAGTGCATCATAATGTTATGTCAGTTACTAAATGTGTGAATGTTATTAATAATATGTCATCACCATCTCATACACAAGTATCAGCACCTATATCAACTACTAGAATGTCTATGTTTACATCAACAATTTTAACTACTAATGCAAATGCTTGTAGTAATGCTACCGTTGGTATTGGAGTATCTAATGGCACTAATTCATAAAATTACAAAGCTGTGGGATTCAACTATCAAAACTTAGCACCTAAGGTGACTTCTTTTATGAATACTTACTCTCAACCACCTATTAATCTCACTTATTCTCAACCACCTCTTACATACAATTATTCTCAACCACTTACCATCCACAATTACTCTCAACCACCTTTTGTTTCCACTCACAATCAATCTCCTCAAAATGTCATGCACACATCTTCTAATTCTCAAACCACATCTCCTAATGATGCCCTCTTAAACCAACTCTTGCAAGGCATGACCTCTTTACAACAAAAGGTGATGAGATTGACTAATTCATCACAACCTAATATACCAACTTATCATGCTCGTAATGCTCTATCTTATGCAATATTGAGAACTCCTATGCCTGAGAAGTTTGAAACTCCTTGCTTTGAAAAATATGGTGGAAAAGGTGATCCTAATACTCATGTGATAGCATTCACAGTTATGTGTAGTGATATCTACTTTGAAGAGAACTTGTTAGCTAAACTTTTCCTATGATATCTTAAAGATACTTCTTTAGAATGGTTTTTCTCTTTACCTCCTAATTCAATATGTTCTTTCTCTCAGCTAGTTGATCAATTCTTACAACATTTTCAAGCAAATATTGGACCTCAAGTCTCTTTGATTGATTTAGTTCATTACAAACAAGGTCCAAAAGAGAAATTAACCAAGTTTATTAGTCGATATCAAGCTCTTTATGTACAAATTCAATATTAGATGAAGGATGAAGATGTTTAGAAGGTATTTATTACAAATCTACAACCTAACATCCATGATAAGATTCTCTTGATGAATTATAACTCTTTTCAACATTTATGCACCGCCCTTCGTGATTACCAACTTTCGTCTAGTTAGTATGAAAACCAAAACTCATAGGCTCAAGTTGGTCAATCCATGGGTGAACCTTCACAAAACAACTTTTAGAGGAATAATAAGAGTTTCATCAAGGTTAATTGATAGAATTCAAACTTTTCACAAGTGTCCGCTTCACTAATCCGAAGAGACGCCATTTCAGAATTGACAACAACAAAGATAATTCACTCTGATATCTGACTCCTTACATTCTATCATGAATCAAGCTATGAGTAACAACCTCTTGAAGCTTCCTCCAATTAAACCATTGGATCCTAGTAGAATGCAGGGACCTTATTTTGATGCTAATGCTTTTTGTCATTACCATTGGTAACAAGGACATGATACTGAACAATGCATGTGTCTTAAACATGAAATACAAGACCTCATCGAATCAAATGGTATACAGGTATCTGGTGTGAATGATAATGGAAATAAGTTAGTTGCTCCTCTAAATCAAAATTTACAGATATTTACTAATCCCTTTGCTAAGCATATTGATAACAACATGATGGAACAAAATACAATAGAAGTAGAAGATGACTATCTTGAGTATGATGAAATAATTGGTATGATAGAAATAGATAAGGAAAAGTTTGATAACTCACCTCATCCACAAAGAAATGATATTTATGTTGAGGCTCCTCCTTTGTTATCCCTTCAAGGATTAGGAGATAACCAAAATGCATTGGAAAGATAAACAAAACAACCAAAACAAGAGATTATGACAAAAGAAAAGATTGATATGGTGCAAGATAGTCCTTCTCACTACGATAGATGAATTCAACAAAATAAGAAATCAATGGATTGGAAAAGAATAAGACAATTATCATTAGTAGGAAATAAAAATGGTTCACCACCTCGTAAACCAAAAAAAAACAAATTTACAAGGATTTGGGAAACAAGCACCGCATGAACTCTCTAACAACAAAGAACTATTTGGTATGAACCATTCAAAATTCACACAAAACTTGATGGAGCATCTTTCTAAGATGCTTGCAAGTCACAAATTCTAGTATGGGTGTATCAACAAAAAGTATTTCTAACCCTTTTCCTATGTGTTATGTTTCCCCCGTGATGTGTTATGTGTTATTTAGGCCTACTTGGATGACCCTTGATACTCTTGTAAGGTCAAGGATACCGGGAGACCGCCTCTATTGTGACACTTCTATTTGTATCATCATTCTTCTATCTTGCTGTTGATAACTGAGAGGGGGGGTGAATCTGTTATCCTACTATTTCAACTTTTAGTGCTTCCTTAATAGTTAATGCAACACTAGATCAAATAAGCAATCATAATCATAAAGGGAAATAACACAAATACACATGACACAATGATTTTGATGTGCAAACCCTGTTAAGGGAAAAAACCATGGGGTGATTAACCCAAGATAATATTCTCTATTAGAAGAATAGAAGATATAAAATGGCACTTACCAATTAGGGCTCACTGCCCAAGCACACTGCTCACAAGAGACTTACTGTCTACAAGAAAGGAAAGTAACTCAATGCTTGAGTTGATGAGAAGCATCCACACATGCTGAGGTTCAGTTCTGATTCAGCTCAATAGACTGATCTCCTGCACTTCATTCTTACTCTCTCTTGATGCAACAGTACTTTCACATTCTGGACCTCTTCTACTATCTTCACTCCGCTCTTCTACTTTTATTCGCACCACACAACACAATACACACCTTCACATCTAAATCAATCATGTATATATATCCGCATAAGTAATTTCATCATCTTTCTAGTCGGCATCCAGAGTAGTCAATAATTTCCTCAAACTTTGATCTGTCGGCTGAATCCTTGCATACAAAGTAATGCAGATCAAGCATATACTTGTAGAGGTCATCAATCAAGCCAAACATAAATTATGCCTTAAGAACCTTTTCCATCATCAGTAACACATCCGGAATAATGTCTGATGTTCTGCCAGTCAATTCTTCCTCTGTTCACACTGTCACTTGGGAACCTAACACTCAAGTATTCATATCTCTTTATCCTTTCCACACCGGAGGCTCAAACCCTGGAATCTATCAGTCAAGATACTCCTCTTGACTTCCCCAAATCTGCACTTCACTAAGATACTTCTATTGAGAGATCCAGACCTGTTTGTCAGACTTTACTGACTGCTCTGTTCTTGCTTACTGAACCTTAACACTTCTTCAATTTGACTTCCAGTGAGGACACACCATGTCCTGTAGATGTGTGGAATGATCTTTGTTGCCATCAATGACAACAATCATGAAGCCACACAGTGTCTCTTGCCAACAATCTCCCCCTTTGGCACTGATGGCAACACTTAGTGAAAAATGACTAAGTGTGATACTACACTCCCCCTTGGTTGATGCTTTGTTCTATTGTACATTTTACCAGAGCTCCCCCTTGGCTGAAGTCCACATTTTTCAATGCTTCTCACTCCCCCTTTGACATCAATGGCAAAAGGTGGGGTCAGCACACCAAAATTCTCAAAAATTCAACTATACTTAGTCACATAAGTATATTTTCCGGTTATACTTTACATAAACTTTAGTATATCTGCAAAAGTATTTGTCAATTGTACAACTTCTTTCACCCAACTCACCTTCATCCTATCCAAAATTGAGATGTGACCACTCAACAGGAATGCAAAAGCTTCTGCCCTCTTAAGATTTGTCGGATCATTGGTTCAGGTGGTAGTTTGAGCATCACTTATGGCCTCATGCATGGCCTCTGACTTAGGGATAATGATCCTTCTAAGTTCACCCATCCGGCTAATTATGTTCTTCCTTTCCTTCTCAAATTTCTTTATTGCATTTGTGATTGCAATAGTTTGACACTCTTGATTTACTATGGAAGATGAGAGAGGATCAAAACTTTGAGACAAACTTAGTAGTTTATCCTCTTGCTCTTTTACTTTCTTCTCAATATCTTTGGTCACTGTGGGCCAAGATAAGCAAAATTTATACATATTTCTGCCATCTTTAAGAGCATTTTCCAAGCTCTTTATCCCAATATCCATAACTCTCCTATCATTTGTTATCAGACACTGTACTTCGGACCTTTTCTTTAGCTAACTTCTCTAGAGAATCAAAATGTGTGCTAACACTATTGACTAGAGTTTTGAGATTACCAAAAGAGGAGGTTGTGGGATCCTTCTGAAAAGATGGCATGATCTTTTCCAACACTTTAGATGCTACCTCTATAAGTTCACAATCTTCCATGTGAGATTTCAGTAGTTTCTCTGTGGCCTTCGTATTTGCAAATGAAGCTATCTTCATTGTTTGTACCAGAGATAGAGAGTCAAAATCTAATGGCCCTTTTAGTAATTCCGGTTCATCCATCTCATTAGTTTCTTTTGGCAAGAAGTCCTTGATAGATTCTGTAGTGTCTCTTGCTAGAGACAAATTCTTCTTCTCTTCTGCAGTGTCACTTATGTTCTTTTTAGCTTGACTTCCTTCTTTACTTTTCACCTCTTTTTATTTCTCCTTTATTATTTCTTCTTCTTTAGATCCGGAGTTAGTAGGGGAAACCAAAGGAGAAATGTTAGTCTGTTCATGGGTCACCTCTTCTAGAGTAGAGGATTCCAAGTCCTTAGCTATTTCTGCACCGATATTCATTACCTCTTCTATCATTTTCTCAGTAGACTCTTCCGCAACACTTGTAGTCAAGGGATCAGTACCCACATCCTCTATAATTGGAATGTTGAATCTTTTGAATGCATTCCGGAGGATCTCTTCTGTCACTTTTGCAACTTTGTCAGTCTCTCCGAGTATAAGTTGATTCATCCTTGCTTTGCTCCTAAACTCATCCTTACAATCTTTCAAGATCATATTCATTTTCTTGGGATCGATTGAAGGATATAGCTGAATTGCTATCTGTTCCTAGATTTCTAGATCTTTGGCTTGGGCATTGTTCTTTCTTATTTTAAGTTCCTTCTCCAAGCTTTTGGGGATCAAAGATATAATTTCAATAAATGCTTTGTTGTAGATATTTAGATACCTGACTGTGGCATCTTGCAATATCTTCTAATTTGCTTCACCATAATCATCATAGAATTCAACCATTGGCTATAGATTTCTGTCCATTGTGATTGATTTGATTATGTCATTGATGTGAAGAGTGGGTTTTTCAACATATTCCTCTGTCTTTTCTTCTTCCTCCTGTCCGAGAGAGGGTTCATCAGATGTTTTCTTCTTTTTCTTCATTTTCCTGATTTCTTCATCAGATTTAGTCTCCTCTTCATCCCTTTGACTAGCATAAGCCCTTGTGGCTTTGTCTTTGTTCTTTTCTCTCCTTTGCTAGATGATTGTGCTTCTGGTTTTGATGGCCTTGAGCTTTTGGTAGTGGTAGGTGCAGATCTCTTTGATGATCTGGTCTGGGTGGAAGACTTTGCCGGAACACTTTCCTCACTTTTCTTTTCTGCCTTTTTCTTTTCTTCCTCAGCCCTTTCCATCTTTTCCCTGTTGGCATCAAGTGCCTCCTTTGAGATGCCAAATCCTTTGGCAACATCTTCAACTTCTTTTCTCACCTTCCTCTTGATCTCTGGTTGTCTGAGTTCCACATGAATCTTTACACTTAGCTCCTCAAAGGTTCCAAACCTTTCTACCTTGGGATCTTTTAGCTGACTTAGCATGTGTTCAACATGTAGTTCAACAATTTTCTCATCAACTTCATACCCCATAGGCATGATCTAGATTATCATTGGTTCCACTACCTCCATTAGGCATTGATCAGTCTCTACCATAAGACAAACAGTATCTTTATATTTCTTAACCAATGATTTTGGAATTCTTTCTCTGATTTGCATAGTATTTTGGAAGTTCTTAAAGTACCCCCACAGAGTTGTATTCCTTGCCTTGGCATCCCCAAGTTCATGCAAGTAATCTCTGATTTTAATTGCTACCGGTTTGTTATTTTACCATACCCATCCATTGGATCTGAGCAATTCATTCATGAAGTAGAAAAATAAGCACAATAACAGTCCACCATATTTAAAGGAGTTCTTATCCTTTTTAATTTTCTGTATGTTTTCCATCAATTGACTCAGAAGGAGTTCACAGAGATCATACTCTGCATTCTTTCTCAGCATCTCATAAGCAGTAGATACTGCAGTTCTGGATACTGAATTCTCCCTACTGGAGTGATATATCTTATATCCTATTATCATAGATGCAAACTTGATATCCGGGTCAGTAATATCTTCAATGGTCATTGCTCTCTTATCAAATTTTGATTCGGTGGCCTCAGTTACAATGTTATTTTTGACAGATTTGAGGATAGGTATCCCTCTGGAGGAGTGTAAACTAGTTACTATCCTAATTGCCTCCTTAGTGATTTTGCAAGGTCTGTTCAGCCATAGGAAGTTATCATGCACCCTACTCAATACATACTAGACCCATTCATCTTCTTCAAAGTAGGGGAAATGAATGAACTGATCAAAATGTTTCTCCTGGATGCCCTTATATTCTAGTTTAAGCTCAAAAGCATCATCTATCAATTGTTTGTGATAGATGTCTCTTAGTTTGAATTCCCCAAACTCTTCAATATTTGCATGTATGTAAACCTTAATGTCTTCTGTGTGCAAAACACCATGCGGAACACTGGAAAAAGCTCCTAGGGGATCTATTTCCAAAGATTTGTAGGGATGTTTCTTGAATTTGGGGCGAGGCCTATCAGTGATCTTCATTATATTCAGAGTAGGCATCTTTTAAAGAGATTTGCAGATAGATATTTTAAGAACGGAAAATACCTTTTGCGTATTTTGGTTTCACGAAGTTAACCGGATCGATTTTTGGATGAAATGACTTCTGCAAATGATCTTTGATGAGCTTGAGGAATTTTGTTGCAGAGCTTCTCTTTTCGTTTCTTCTTAAATGCAGAATGAACAAATGCTTAATGAGAAAACCCTTATATTGCTCTGCAAACCCTAATGTCAAGTTGCAATAAATGCTCGACCTAAGTCATTTCAGTTTGCCTTATTCGGATGACTTGAAGAACCAGATCAATCTTGGTCTTAAACATCTTGTGGATCTTCCAAATCTTAATCGTAGTTTATTTGGATGTTTCTCTTATGAACCCTTTAATCCGCAACTTTTCTTGTGCCAGTTCCAGTACCAATTGACTAGCTGGGGGAACAAGGTTTTCTTTGTGTCTCCCCCTGAGCCAGAGCTCACTTTTTAATTTTTGGAAGGAATATCAGCACCAGAATCTGGTGTAGATCCATCCCCTATATTCTCTGTACTTTTCTTCACCCAAATCTTGTTCATCTCACTTTGAACTTCATCTGCATTCACTTTTTGTTTTCCCTTACCTTGATTCTGATTATGATGTACCAGACCTCTTTTGTCCTGATTCTTGCTTCTACAAAATTTTGCAATATGACCGGATCTATTGCAAATTTGGCAAACAACATTTCTTTGCATATTTGATTGATATCCTCTTGATCTGCATTGATTAGCCATGTGACCCATTCTATTGCATGCAAAGCATCTACCATTGAATGAATTGTTCATTTGCATATTTCTGCATTCATGAGATTTGTGACCATACCTTTTGCAGTTGAAACACTGTCTAGAGAAGGATGTATTAGTCTAATTCATTCTCTTTCTGCACTAATTAGCTCTATGACCAAAGTTATTGCAGTTGTGGTAGTATCCATTGAAGGATGGATATCTTTGAGCATTAGGCTGTCTTACCGGAGGTCTTCTACACCTGTTCCTTGGATTTTTTGATCCAAAATTCTTCTGACCAGATCCAAAGCTTTCTCCTTTTTCATATCCCAAACCACACTTGTCATCGACCCTCTTTTGAATTTCAAGAAGAACTTCAAGTTGAGCAGAACTTATCTTGAATTTTTCTTTATATTCATTTGCTATTTGAAGATCCCTTTTAAGAGAGACAATTTGATCCTCAAGTTTTTCTTCATTATCTTTAGCATCTTCAAGATCAGATTCAAGGTGTCTGATTATTCTATCCATCTTGTGGTAGTCTTCTGATTTCTCCTTGAGAGATTGTCTTAGATCATCTTCAGTTTTTCTTTTCTCTTCAATTTCTTGGGTAAACTTCATAACTCCTAATTCCATCTCATGTCTTACCATAATGATCTCTTTTGATAACTTTTCACACAACTTGGTTTTCTCCTTCAGATCTTCATTTGTATCATGGGCTTCACCTTGACTTGCTAGTTGCTGAAGGTGCTCTTTTCTCTTTTTCATAGAGAGACTCAGTTTCCCTTTTAGTTCATTTATGAACTCATCAGCCTGTTTGAGTCTTTCCTTCAATTCAATGACTTCAGAATTTGACTGCTCAAGATCATCTAGTGCAGACTTAAGTTGCTCCCTCATACCATACACATCCATTTGAATTCCCAGATCTTCCTCAATCTGTTAGGCTCTGTTTGGAGGAACTTGGCTCTGATACCAATTATTGATAACTGAGAGGGGGGGTGAATTAGTTATCCTACTATTTCAACTTTTAGTGCTTCCTTAATAGTTAATGCAACACCAGATCAAATAAGCAATCATAATCATAAAGGGAAATAACACAAATACACATTACACAATGATTTTGACATGGAAACCCTGTTAAGGGAAAAAACCACAGGGTGATTAACCCAAGATAATATTCTCTGTTAGAAGAATAGAAGATACAAAATGGCACTTGCCAATTAGGGCTCACTGCTCAAGCACACTGCTCACAAGAGACTTACTATCTACAAGAAAGGAAAGTAACTCAATGCTTGAGCTGATGAGAAGCATCCACACATGCTGAGGTTCAGTTCCAATTTAGCTCAATAGACTTATCTGCTGCACTTCATTCTTACTCTCTCTTGATGCAGCAGTACTTTCACATTCTGGACCTCTTCTACTATCTTCACTCCACTCTTCTACTTTTATTCGCACCACACAAAACAACACACACACACCTTCACATCTAAATCAATTATGTATATATATTTGCATAAGTGATTTCATCATCCTTCTAGTTGGCATCCAGAGAAGTCAATAATTTCCTCAAACTCTGATCTGTCAGCTGAATCCTGGCATACAAAGTAATGCGGATCAAGCATATACTTGTAGAAGTCATCAATCATGTCAACCAAACATAAATTATGCCTTAAGAACCTTTTTCATCATTAGTAACACATCCAGAATAATGTCTGATGTTCTGCCAGTCAGTTCTTCCTCTGTTCACACTATCACTTGGGAACCTGACACTCAAGTATTCATATCTCTTTATCCTTTCCACACCGGAGGCTCAAACCCTGGAATCTATCAGTCAAGATACTCCTCTTGACTTGCCCAAATCTGCACTTCACTGAGATACTTCTACTGAGAGATCTGGACCTATCTGTCAGACCTTACTGACTGCTCTGTTCTTGCTTATCGGACCTTAACACTTCTTCAATCTGACTTCCTGCGGATGTGTAGAATGATCTTTGTTGCCATCAATGACAACAATCACAAAGCCACATAGTGTCTCTTGCCAACACTTGCTTCTCCTCTATTTTCATTGTTGTGTGTTGTGGGCATAGCATTGTGGTTGGTGATGTGGGGGCACCGTCCTACGTGATGACCCTAAGGTGCTTGTTCTCCTCTCTTGATTTATTGTTTACCTTCTTCTATTGGTTTTATCTAGCTGGCAAATGATGAAAAAAACATATACTAATATGGACCACATGTCCCTTTAGCGAGTAAGCAAAAATGGACCTAGTCCATATATGACAATGGGGTTGATATAAATATTATCTGACTCTAGGCTAGTAGAATCACTCCGTGTGATATTTTGATGATGTATTATATTTTCTAACAAACCATAAAAATATGGATGCTCTGTGCACTTTATTTATCTTGGGTCTTAGCTTGGTTACGCTCAGTTATGAGATCTCCGCAGTATAGCCCCATAGTTATACTTGGTTTCCAACTCCATAGTATAACCTTAGCTCTTAATGTGATTACTTTCATGCATTATTTTTATCATGTGATGTGGTTATTATCTTAGAGAAAGATTTCTAACCTCTCTTCTTGCTAGAAATTGTGTGTTTGTGGGAACATTTGGCGATTGTAAAGTATATGTCAGCTTTGGGGGCATGGGCTTTTTGTGAGCTCTTGTTCCCTTGTGTGTTTTCTCTCTACCTTAATGTGCCTGATATTGGTACATGATATCAACCACCTTAAAGTGGGGGCATATAAAGGTAAGCATGTTTGTAAGCCCTTTGCGGAGGTGGGATGTTGTATCTCTATGCAAGTGCACATCTTTATTTTGTATTACAAGCAAAAATCCCACTACAGAGGTGGGATGTTGTATCTCCATGAGTGAACATATTTATTTTATATTGAAAGCAAAAATCCCTCTACGTAGGTGGGATATTGTGCATATCCTTTTATTTTAATCCCTCTGCAAAGGCAAGGATGGTGTATCTCTTGAGCTAGTGCACATCCTTTTTATTTCAAAAGTCCTCTGATTAGGTGGGGTTGGTGTATCCTCCCTTAAGCATGTCTTTGGTGGTTGTTGTGGTATAATCCCAACTGGGTAAGTGCAAGAAGATGGGGGGCCAAAAAGGGGTCTTAAGTGGCCACTTTTTTCTGAAATCAAGAAATACTGACCTTGGATGAGAAATTGAGCATAGTTACACTCAAATTTTTAAGATGCAACAAAAAACAATGTTTGTAGTGATTTGAGTCTACTTTCTAAACTACTATTTTTTTTGAAAATGGTATAGATGAAGGGGTTGAAAAAAGGAAGCCATAGAAATTGGTGTTGTTTCTGTCAAAAACATAACATAGAGTGTTTTGTGGCTCCCTCAAAAGGTTAACTTTTTTTGGGTATTTTTAAAATCTCTTCAATGAGAAACTAGCTAACAACATGTAGTTTATGCCCAATTTTTATGATAATTTTTTCATGAATATTTGATTTTTTACTAATTTTCAAAGTGAACACATTGTGAAAAATAGGATTTTGACCATGCTACCCCTGTAAATTTTGAAAACTAATTGAATTTTTTTAAATATGTGTAGAATGGAGTCTAGTTTATAAAAATGTAATTTATTTAAAATTTCAATGAACGGTTGATTTATAAAGAAAAAAAGACCAAACATTGGTTTCTGCCAAAAAAATGACACACAAACAAAATAAATTAAATATGAAAGGATTAACATTGTCAAAATGTGAAAAAAATTACATCGTTAAATAGACAAGAGAAATCCTAACATTACCCAAGTGTTCGATTTGTTTGACCTTGAAAGACGTAAATTTGAGGGTTAGCATGAACAAAATTATGTGAAATCCTATAGAATATGCAAAAACATGTCTTTGGATGTTGGGAAGGCACTCCAAGACTTTAGATTGGAAGATTTCCAAAGCAAACCCCAAGCCTAAGGCTTGGGATTCCCAAATAAAAATATAATGCAAGTGCATTATAACATGCTCGCATTATGTTATGTTTTACATTTTTTTCTTTTTTTTGCTAGTTTGCCTGATGTTTGCCTAGTTTGACATAATGTAGGTGCGTTATAATGTGGTTGTGTTATGTCTCACTTGGAATGATTTATGTTCAAGGTCTTAAGGTTGAATGATTTATGTTTAGGGTTTAAGGTTGAGGGTATAAGGCATATGGATGAGGGTTGAGGGTTTGGGGCATAAGTATAGGGTTGAGGGTATAGGGTATTGGGTAGAGGTTTGAAGGTTGAGGGATAATGTTCAAGGTTGAGTGTCCAAGGTTAAGTGTATAGGGTATAGGGTTTAAGGGTTTAAGGGTATCTAGGGGTTGAGAGTTTAGGATTGAAGGGTTTAGGGTTTGAGGGATTAAGGGTTTAAGGTTGAGGGATTAGGGTTTAAGGCATAGTGTCGAGGGTAGTGGGATTAGGGATAGGGTTTAGGGTTGAAGGTTTAAGCATTGACAGTTGAGGGTTAAGGGGTTAGGGTTTAAGGTATGATGTCAAGGGTAGAGGGTTTAGGGTTTAAGGTTTAAGGGTTGAGGGTTGAGGCTTTAGGAATAGGGTTTAAGGTTAAGGGTTAAGTGATTAGGGTTAAGGTATAATGTTTAGGGTTTAGGGTTTAGGGATAGGATTTAGGATTTAAAGTTTAAGGGTTGAGGGTTGAGGCTTTAGGGATAAGGGTTAAGTGAGAGACCTAGATGGCTAAGGATGGATGGAGAGGTAGACAAGGAGTGACTAAGAGATGTAGAGAGGGGAGAGGTAGAGAGGTGAGGGGCAGACAAAGGTGAGAGATAGAGAGGTGAGGGGAGAGATAGAATAAAATGAGAGAGTGAAGTTGACAACTTGAGAGAAAGATGGGTAAGGAGGGAGAGAGGTGGAGAGGAAGGGAAATATCTAGAGAGCCGTGAGAGATGTACAAGTGAGAGACCTACAATGTAGGGAGGGAGGGGTGAGAGAGATAGGGGAGAGATATGGGTGAGGTAGATAGTGGAGGAGAGGGGTGGATAAGGGTTGATGGTTTAAGGGTTGAGGATTTAAGGGTTGAGGTATTAAGGGTTTAAGGGTTTAGGGATTAGGGTTTAGGGTTGAGGGATTAGGATTTAAGGTATAGTGTTGAGGGTTGAGGGTTTAGGGATAGGGTTTAGGATTTAAGGTTTAAGGGTTGAGCGTTGAGGCTTTAGGGATAGGGTTTAGGGTTTAAGAATAAGGGATTAGGGTTTAAGGTATAGTGTTTAGGGTTGAGGGTTTAGGGATAGGGTTTAAGATTTAAAGTTTAAGGGTTGAGGATTGAGGGTTGAGGCTTTAGGGATAGGGTTTAGGGTTTAGGTATAAGGGATTAGGGTTTAGGGTTGAGGGATTAGGGTTTAAGGTATAATGTTGAGGGTTGAGGGTTTAGGGATAGGGTTTAGGATTTAAGGTTTAAGGGTTGAGGGTTGAGGCTTTAGGGATTAGGGTTTAAGGTATAATGTTGAGGGTTTAGGGATAGGATTTAGGATTTAAGGTTTAAGGATTGAGGGTTGAGGCTTTAGGGTTAATGGTTAAGGGATTAGGGTTTAAGGTATAGTGTCGAGGGTTGAGGGTTTAGGGATAGAGTTGAGGATTTAAGGTTTAAGGGTTGAGGCTTTAGGGATAAGTGAGAGATCTAGATGGCTAAGGGTTGAGAGATAGAGGAGAGATGGGGGTGAGGCAGATAGGGGAGGAGAGGGATGGATAAGGGTTGAGGGTTTAAGTATTTAGGGTTTAAGGTATAGTGTTGAGGGTTGAGGGTTTAGGGATAAGGTTTAGGATTTAAGGTTTAAGGGTTGAGGGTTGAGGCTTTAGAGATAGGGTTTAGGGTTAAGTGAGAGACCTATATAGCTAAGGGTTGAGAGATAGGAGAGAGATGGGAGTGAGGTAGATAGGGGATGAGAGGGGTGGAAAAGGGTTGAGGGTTTAAGGATTTAGGGTTGAGGGATTAGGGTTTAAGGTATAGTGTTGAGGGTTGAGTGTTTAGGAATAGGGTTTAGGATTTAAGGTTTAAGGGTTGAGGGTTGAGGCTTTAGGGGTAGGGTTTAGGGTTTAGGGATAAGGGATTAGGGTTTAAGGTATAGTGTCGAGGGTTGAGGGTTTAGGGATAGGATTTAGGATTTAAGGTTTTAAGGGTTGAGGGTTGAGACTTTAGGGATAGGGTTTAGGGTTAAGAGTTAAAAGATTAGGGTTTAAGGTATAGTTTTGAGGGTTGAGGGTTTAGAGATAGGGTTTAGGGTTTAGGGTTAAGTGAGAGACCTAGATGGCTAAGGGTTGAGAGATAGGGAGAGATGGGGGTGAGGCAAATCTAGGGTAGGAGAGGGATGGATAAGGGTTGAGGGATTAGGGTTTAAGGTATAGTGTCGAGGGTTGAGGTTTTAGTGATAGGATTTAGGATTTAAGGTTTAAGGGTTGAGGGTTGAGGCTTTAGGGATAGGGTTTAGGGTTAAGTGAGAGACCTAGATGGCTAAGGATGGATGGAGAGGTAGACAAGGAGTGACTAAGAGACATAGAGAGGAGAGAGGTGAGGGAAGAGATAGAAGAAATACATGAGAGAGTGAATTTGACAACTTGAGGGAAAGATGGGTAAGGAGGAGGTCAAGAAATGAATAATATAGAGTTTATTATAGCAAGCTAAAATGTGCTTTGCGAGTGCATTTTGTCTTGCTATTCAAATGGTAAAAAGGCTAGGACACATGTGATCCAGGCCCACATGCTATGTTTTCTTTTGGTTATGCGCTTGTTCTGACAAAAAAAAGTTTCTTAATGTTGTTGGGAAGTCCACATGCACATTTTTCACATCCGACCACCTTTGCATGAACTTTCCACCACCTTTTTTCTGGTTTGCCAACTTAATAAGGAGGAAATAACATAGTTTTCACATCAAGTTTGATATATCAATTCAATTTTCAATTTATATAGTGTTGCAATGTTAATTGTGATTGAATTGTAGGAATTTAACATTATACATTGGTTAATTGTATTGTTGTTAGTAATTATATTTGAGTGTTATTCAATTGAACATTGAAAAGGAAGCAAGTGGTGAAAAACTTAAATTGTTGAGGAGTTTGATGCAAGAAGAAAAAAAGACTACATAATTGGGTAATCTCTCCATTCAAATCTCTATTTTTTAGGTATGTCTGAGTCTTTACACATGTTCTAAGTTACATTTTCCTTAATTCTATTTGAATTACTTTATCATGTCTTATCATACATGTTTATATCACTTGTATGGTTTATATATTTTTTGTTTATATCAGTTGTGTTTATATTTTGTGTTTACAGTTCATGTGCCTTGTCTATGCTTCCACATTTTGCATACATATCTAATAGGGAATTTGCAGTCCGATCTATTAGGGATTTTATAGACCATATTTGTGCTGATAAGTAATTGTAACCATCATCTATTGGTTTGAATTTCTTCCCAAACAACTGTAAATAAGCAACACCCATCATGATCTATGGATCATAAGTCTTACTACCAAAGAACTTACTCATCACACATAAATCTACCCATCATGAAAACTATTATGTAGAGATCTAGCACTATGCTATGTCCTTATAATAGACTATGTTCAATCAGTTCATCGTATGCATAATAAAGGCTATCTCAAAGGTGAACATTAATTAAAATAGACACAATCACGATATCATTATTAAGTCCCTTTGCATAATGAACCTTATAATACAAACTCATTAATGTCTAGAATGAGATTCAACCTAAAGGATCTCATGTAAAATTCCATCATGTGTGTTTTCTTTAAACCTACATAGATAGCCTTAAGTTAAATCTCTAGATTTTCTTACTCAAGAATACATAAGGTGAGCCTACAATCTCTCATGGTGCCATATATGTTTTCTATAGAAGTCAATAAAATCCTTGGCAACATAAACTTGTCATCTTACACTTGGGCTCTTTGATAAGTATGTACAATAATGAATAATATAGACCTTAACATACTGTGATGTTAAATTATACGAGAATAATTCCTTACAACATATAAATATACAATCCCTTAAGCATACTGAAATACTATTTTGTCATAACAAGTTACAATACAAATGAATAGGTGCCAAGATCATACAAGTAAATCCCAATAGGCTTAATCCAATCATCATCCATGCTATTCTAACTTATTCTTCATGTTGATAGTTCATACAAACCTTGTATACCAAATTTTTCCATTCCCATACCTATGACAATACCAAGTTAAATACTATAGATCAGTCACATTGCCATGGAATTGATATAGGGTCTCAAGATAGTTCAGTCACAACAAAGTGCAAAGATTACATCATATCATATGAGGCAAATATAAATGATCCTCAAGACAACCATGCTTGGGTTTCCATTCAATATGTCTTGGAGAATTACCTCATATTTTTGAACTTTATCTCTATAATGTCCCTTTCAAAGAAAGGTGACAAATGCATGCCAACAATTATATTCACCTCCTCTAAGTTGTTATAATGTTTATCTTGTACTTCAAAGACCCTTACCATGATGCTCCAAGCCTTATCACTTCAAAGACGACTTGAATTAGACTATTGGTGGGCTAGAAGGTAGCTAAAATAGTCACATTTTACTTGGGATTTTCCCCTAAACAATAATATATCGGCTGGAATATTGGCACCTAGTATCCCCAAAGGATGAGACCTCTTACATACAACATCAAGCAAATAAATATTCTTTATATCTGTAGACCTGTAGCTACTCATGAAAGATATCATCAATCTAAAACATGAATTTATCAAAATGATCAATAGGAACATAGTATCCTAGCTGCAAAATTGAGTTCCTTTATTCAAATTCACAAAGTAAAAGGTGGCACCCACCCTCTACTAGCTGAGAATGTATAGACCTAAAAATGACACGACTTTGTCTAAATAAATATTCTTAATAATTATTTAAGTCTATTTCCTCTATCAATAAATAAACAAATAAATTTATTTATTTGATTCATATTCCTCTAAGTTAATTAAATAGCAAAGTATTTAATTGCCTCTTCTAAATTCAAAATTAAATAAATCCTTTATTTAATTTAATTCTTCCAAAACAATTAAATAATTCTAAATTATTTAATTAAGTCATTTATTCCTCCATATATAAATAAATCATTTAAATTTATTTAAATCCTCTCAATCTTTAAAAATTAAATATAATCAAATATTTTATTTATTCTTCCAAATCATGCACAAACAATTAAATAAATTTATTTATTTATTTTGCTTTCTTATCTTCTAAATTAAATAAATTTATTTATTTAATTCTCTTTCTTATCTTCCAAATCTTCTAAAAATAAATCTTCCTTGTCATGCAAAAGTAAACGCTGAGTTAACTAATTTAAAGCAACTTTATTTTTATCAACAAACTCTTAAATTAGAAAAATATATTCTAATTTAAGAAATAAAAGATCATCCTCATCAAGAAAGTAGTTAACTCAATAAAGCTTCCTTTTTGAATGACACATGTCTTCCTTCTATTCACGCATGTTCTCTCAAGCATCCTCTACCATTGATCTTCTTATTTCTTCTACACCATTGATCTTCTCTCACAGAAGTCTATAAATACTCCTCTATTCTTCCACTTCATATCACGAAGCTTTCAAGTAAACTTATGTTGTAGAATCCATAGTGCACCATTGGCACCCCCACTCACATCACTCATTATTCATCCTATATTGTGTTGAAGCTCATCTTCAACACAACAAGTATCCAAGCCATTTCTCCTTTGTCATCTTGAGGAATCAAAGCAAGGAAGCAAGCTTCCCGAGGGCTACATCCATCACCAAGGATCAAATGAGAATAGGTGAAGAATGGAAGCCGCCAAGTAACAAAGCACTTTAAGTTGATTCATTTATTTTTAATCTTTGTTATTTGCATATTTCATTGAAGTTATTGGGTTTTATAATTCATTTTATTTATCATCCATTTTCCCCTTAACATTTTTGGCACCCACTGTGGGGTATTTTCCCCAAATCTAACCAAAAAATTAAGTTCTTGAGTGATAGGTTTCATACAGATTATGTACAGTCTTCAAACAAGTTCAGTCGGCATATCTGATCAATCACGAGGTGCATCTGAGCACTGTTCCAGTGCATGCAACGTTTTGGTGCATACATCCTCTAAGGCGGCACATCTACAACCTGTTTTAGTGCCTGTGATATTCCGGTGCATATACCCCCAGACATAGTGCTTTCATCCTTTAAAATGACACATCCATAGAAATGGTGCATATGTCCTTTATTCTTACATTTTTTACACCTATCTTAGTGCATTTGTAATTCTACATTCATAGTCTCTGTTTCTGTGCATACAGACTATGAAGCTGTGCATCTATTCTTCATAGTGATTCTAGGGATTTCTTGCACATTTTCTAACACTGACATTTATTTTGCAGGATTAATTTCTTTGATTTTCATGCAAGGTTAAGAGCTGGATAGTTTCATTTTCCTTAAAACACACATCTTAGATTAATTAGGAGGAAAAGTAAAAAAATGTATGCATGCAAATCTCACATAGTTCTTAACTAGGAGGGTAGTAACAAACATTATTGCTATCTCTGTTAGTTTAGAAAATTGCTATCTTACAAAAGGGAAAGAACCATTGCTATCTTTAATCACTTCAAAATTAACAACTGTGTGAGTGCCCAAGTAGATAATGAATATAGTTTTTTTTTCATTTTAAATAGGATTGGATAAACCACAGTTTTCTATGTCTGTTGAATGGCAATAGGCTTATGCTCTCCCCTTTACTAGGTGAGCAGAGTGTCAGACTTATTATTCTTTGTGTATAACCTTTAGAGAGGCCTACCCTTGGATGCCTGCCTATCCAAGTGGGAATGACCCTAAGTGGAAATAGGCTAAAGCCAAGCCCTACCGATCCACTATAAATAAATTATGCTTGAGGTGAAAGATTCCTGCAACGAGTGCCACTGTGTTACACCGACAGCCAACCTCCCCCAAAACCTTCTAAGGGATAACCCTTGGAGGCTAGGAGACTCCATAATGGAGAGTAGCACTGCCGCACGTGTAACCACTCGAATGGTTGCCCTGACTACTTAGCCATTATTTAGTGTACCAAAATTCTCTATTTGTTGGCACAAAAGGTGGAACCTTTGAAGTGGCCCTGATTTATGTGATTCTTAGTAGAGGTAGCAGGGACAATCCTAAGGTTTGGTGGGGGTACGAGCCTAAGGAAACCCATATCTGGTATGCATGAGAAGTGAGTGCTATGGAGAGTAGCCGGTGCTACCAGATCCTGAAGCTACACACTTTGAATATGCACAGCTAGGGGACTTAACAAATACTATCTTTTCCAACCTAGGTTGTAATTGTTATTGTGTCAAAAAGTCCACAAAAAACAAAAAAAATAATAAAAGATAAAAATCATGAAAAATTCTATGCGTTTGCTATGTCTTTATCTGCCATAATTGAAAATTAGAATTCAAAAGAGACCAAGTTTTCAACCAATTTTGTTTTGAAAAATGTACTGAAAAACTCTGCAAAACAAACTAAAAAACTAGAATGGCACATCCACTACGACCTATTGCACATGCATTTAGACATATTACGCATTTGATTATTGTTGTGCATATAAAATTTGCCAGATTTGCACATGTGCTTCAACCTACTACACTTTTAATTTTTGTTCCTACGCATTTACTGCTATGCATCTATTCTAGAGAGCTATTCTGTACTTCCTAAGAGAAAAATTTTTAACTTTTCAAGAACCCATTTCAAACTTGTCTCAATTTTTCCAAGATTTGATTAAAATCATGCAAGTCAACCATTTCACTCTTTTTCCATGCCATAGCTGCATTTCCCACACTACATCATCCAAAACTTTGCAAGATTCTTCCAAGGTTAGAACCAAGCTATTCTTGATCACATCAAACAAACCTAGTGAGTCTCCACTATCAAGGATCAATCATCCTTTTCTCTCAGAACTCAACTTGTGGCTTGTACAAAACTAGTCTACATCAAGTAACCGGATCTCTATCATCCTTACTTTGACTATCATTTGATCACCCAACTTGTTTGACACCAATCAGATCTAAGGAGAACCTTGCTTAAACCTTGACAAATTCTATCACCTCTTGATCAAAACTTTCAAAACTCGCTCCATCCCATCTCATGTCACCTTGCATGGTCTTAACAAGGTCTCAAAAACAAAAGCAAATTGAAATGGCAGAGAAAAGTATTCCATCCTCTCATGAAAGTGATGAGGAAATTTCTCTAGAAGAGATTCTCCACACTCCACAAGATTGAAGATTCCAATGCTTAATGGACAAGGTGCTGGCCCAAGACCCTACTAAATTCTTTCTTCACTTATTACAACAAGGAGTCAAGCTTCCTAAAAATACTGATGTGGAAGCTCTAAAAGAACCCGAGGAAGAAATAAACCTTGAGGGAAGCACACAAGAGGAAATACCCATAGACAAAAGCAAAGCAACCATTGATTCTACGAATGCCTTAATCTTAATGACCCAATAGATCCAAGCTTTACAACAACAATTCACAGACATACAAACATGAACATCAACTAAGCATTATTCCCTAGAGGATATTTCACCATATCCTTTTGATAGGACCTTGATCATGATACCTTTCCCCTCTAAAATTGAGGTGCCAAAATTTGATAAATATCGAGGAAAGGGTGATCCAAGGGACCATATTAGGGAATTTAACGCTACATGCCTTGAAGTCGCCCACAATGATACTTACCTTATACAACTATTTCCAAGAATCTTAGGAGGATAAGCCATGGAATGGTTTTCTAGACTACCTCCTAGCATTAGAACCCTTAACAAACTTGTGGAAAAATTTGTCACATACTTCTCCTACAATATTAAGCATGACACCTCAATTTTAGATCTTTGTACCACCAAGCAAAAAGGTGGCGAATCTTTCGCTGCCTTCCTACAAAGATGGAGACAGTTGGCAAGTAAGTGCCCACATCAAATGCTTAAAAAATAAATGCTAGAGATATTTGTCCATAACTTACAAACTGACCGCTATCAGATACAAATCCAATGTCCTACTTCCTTTAGTAAGGTCATTGAGATGGGTCTAATCATCAAAAAGGCTTTAATCACCAAAGGTCAAATAAAGCTATATAAGGACAACCCTAGCACCAATACCAACACAGATAAACCAAGATTCTGGACAAAGAACAAGAACCTTTTGAATGATGGGGTGGTAGATACCAAGAATGCAGCACCAAAGCAACCAATCTTCAACTTGTTGAACCCTCAAAACAACCCCCCTCAAAATAAACCACAAAATACTAAATTTTGGTTTACAAGCTATCAGCCTTGGAGGAAATTCACACCCCTAGGAGAAAAACTAGAAACTATTCTACAAAAATTGATCACAAGTGAAATCATAATGCTTCCAACAGTGTGAGAATATGAACCAAAAGTCAAACCTCATTGGTGGAATGACAATGATTCTTGTGAATACCAACGAAATAGGGGGCACAAAATCAATGACTGCATTGCGCTCAAGAACACTATCCAAGATTTAATAGATCAAAACAAAGCTTCAATTGATGGAAATACCTCTAATAATGATCATCGAGCATTCAAAGATCTGCTTCCCAATTATGAGCAGGGAGGACCTTCCAATCAAAACAATAGTTGAACTAACAATGCCAATTACACAAATGTGTCATTCAACTATGTTGTTAATCATATCTCAGCAAGTGATCCACACATCAATGTGATCACCATCAACAAAGACTCAGATAGTAATGCTACCACTCATAGTAATAGAGTCACTCTTAGAGGAGTCCCCGCATTTCCTTCTAATTAGTACAATATCCTGGATCAGTTCCATAATACTCCTACACATATCTCCATTTTGGAACTTCTGTGTCTATCCCCATCCCATAGGGCCATACTTGACAAAGCTTTATCAGAAGCCTCTGTTCCAATGAACCTTGCTAAAGAATAGTTTCAAACCATGGTAGGTCACATTACCTCACCTCACTCCCTATCATTCACTAAAAGGATGATATGTCAATTACCCAACCTCATAATGCATCACTTTGTATCGAAGCCTTCATCCACAAACACAAGATAAAAAGAGTCTTAATCGATGGAGGAGATGGTTTGAATATTTGCACCTTAAAGCTAAACCTTGCATTGGGGTTTGTAGAGAAAGCTATTGATCAAAAAAAGAAAATCACTATCAAAGCCTATGATGAGGAGGAGGGAACTTCCAAAGGAGCTATTATTTTACCAATCAGAGTTGGACCTATAGTAAAAGATGTGGCTTGCCAAGTCCTCGACATGGAGTTAGCATATAACATTCTTCTTGGGAGACTTTGGATACATGCTCTGAAAGAAGTGCCATCAACATACCACCAGTGTATCAAATTCCCCTATGAAGGTCAAGAGATCACCATCCAAGGTGACCCCAATCCATTTCAGTATTGTAACTCCATTCATCCTAAACCTAAAGTTGTGATTCCTACTAACCACACTTCTGCTTCATCTTCATCTCGTGTTGACCCAGCTTCACTTGCTTCCACATCAAAGGCTTTCCAACCTGACTTTAGACTCAAAGATAAGGGCCTAGGTGAGTACACAATCTCCCAATCCCTCTATTTGGCATAACTCCCCCTATCTCCCAGATCATATGGAAGACCTACCCTGAGCAAATCCAAAGCAGTCAAAACTACCAAAGGTTTGTTTATCAAATGGGAAAGCCTTGAAGATGAGAGCGATGGAAAGGATATCCTTCAATGGTTATATAAGGATGAAGGTAGTTCATCAACACAACAAGACCATCACATCACTATACAAACTGAACAATATGGTCAAGGATTCCAAATGCTACAAAGAATGGGTTATGAAGGACATGCCCCCCTTGGTTTGAGAAAGGAAAGTATCATTGAACCCATCCAACCCCATACCTTGACAACCCAAGACAATAAAGGGATAGGTTATATTGGTACAATAAGAACCAACATAACAAATAAGCATAAAGGCAAACAACTAAAAACATTTGCTACTAATCTGGTTGATCAAATTCAACAACTACAAATGGGGAGTGAGACTAATTCCAATGAATATGAATGGGATAGCCTCTTTGAGCTATCTTGTGATGAGAAATTTATCGATGTTATCCATGAGTATGACCCAACCCCTACAATTGAGGGACAAGGTCCAAGGGCTAGACTGCTAGAGTTGAACCCACATAATACCGATAGTGAAAGTCAGGAGGAAAGAATGATACCCCCTTTGACAGATTAGCTAATGGAGAGTACCATCGCAGGCATTGTCCATGCTTATAATGACCACCATAACACCTCTATATTGACCTTCACTACCATCAAACTAGACCAACCCAATGACCCCTTACCATTATTGCACCCTGAACTCATAGATTGGGACTTGCAAGACACTACCCCTGAACTCGATACCTTTCAAAATGATGAAGCCATCATAGACTATCTTGAGCTTAGAGATCACATACCTGCAGGGGACCACAGAGATGGCTGTGCCATAGAACTCAATGACAAGCCTATTTTGGAGAGAATACCAAGCCTTTCAGTCTCAAAAATGTCAAAATGAAAGAAAGATCTAATGGTGAAAACTATTCTGTGATAGTGTTAGATCATGAAAAAATTAAAAATATAGACGTATCCAATGGTGAAAACCTCTCTGAGGCACCGAAGGATGGAAGGCTTGACCCTCTACCCAATCTCACACATCAAGAGAGATATTCAATCTTGATAGAACCAATAGAGATGATCAATGTCAGCACAGGTGATAATCCCAGAATGATCCACATGGCACAGTCGTTAACAACACAAGAAAAGCCAGTATTCACCAAATTTTTCAAAAGAAAACAAATCAACTTTGCTTGGACATATGCGGACATGCCAGGGTTAGATCCAAATATCATAATGCATCACTTATCCTTAGCTTCAGGAGCTAAGCTAGTAAAGCAAAAACTCAGGAAGATGCACCCACATGTGGCCGTCATGGTGAAAGAAGAGATGAAGAAACTATTGGATGTCGAATTCATCAGACCAATAGACTATGCTGAGTGGATTTCAAACATAGTCCCAGTCGCCAAACTAGATGGCAGAGTTTGAATATGTAATGACTTCAAGGACCTAAACAAAGCTTGTCCAAAAGATGATTTCCCCCTGCCAAACATTGACATTATTGTAGATCTCACGGTAGGACACATCATGCTATCACTAATGGATGGTTTCTTTGGATACAACTAGATTAAAATTGCACCTGAAGACCAACATAAGACTGTGTTCACATGTCCATGGGGCACCTATTGTTGGTGTGTCATGCCATTTGGTTTGAAAAATGCTGGCACAACATATCAGAGAGCTACGACCACAATCTTCCATGACATGATGCACACTTTAATGGAAGATTATGTTGATGACATCTTGGCAAAATCACTCACAAGAGAAGGACACCTGGCAATACTGGACAAAATATTCACAAGACTGGAATAGTTTAATGTGCACCTCAATCTGAAGAAGTGCATGTTTGGAGTTACATTAGGTAAGCTACTTGGGTACATAGTGTCTGCTAATGGAATCAAAGTCAACCCACCTAAAGTAAAGGCCATCATGGAAATGCCACCTCCTAAGAATCTCACTCAACTAAGGTCTCTGCAAGGAAAACTACAATCTATCCAAAGATTCATTTCTCAATTGGTAGACAAGTGCCACCCATTTTCCCACCTCCTACATAAGAATGTCCCTTTCAAATGGAACAATTCATGTGAATAGGCATTTCAACAGTTAAAAGAGTATCACATGAAACCACCTATATTAATGCCACTGATTTAGGGTAAACCACTGCTACTGTATATCTCAGCCACACCAATAGCTTTGGGAGCTCTCCTCGCACAGCAAAATTATGAAGAGAAAGAACAAGTGATCTACTATATCAGCCGAACACTTGTTGGGTATGAACTACAATACACACCAATTGAAAGAGCATGCCTCACTGTGGTCCTTGTCTCACAAAAGTGGAGACATTACATGTTGTCACACTCGGTCAAACTAGTAGCAAAGATTTATACACTCAAGTATTTACTCAACAAAGTGGCCCTTACCAGTAGATTGTCTAAATGGGTCATGCTTCTCAACGAATTTGACATCGAATATGTAGACAGGAGGGAAATAAAAGGCCAAGTACTTGTAGACCAACTGGGAGATGCACCTCTAATAGATGACAACCCTTTGAGCTTTGAATTTCTAGATGAATCTATCTTTCACATAACCACAACAAGCTAGAAAATGTACTTCGATGGCTCATACACTCAGCATGGATTAGGAGCAGGTATCTTGTTGATCACCCCTAGTGGTGACACCATTCCTAAATCCTACAGATTACTCTTTCCCTACACTAACAACATGGCAAAGTATGAGGCCCTTGTCATTAGCATCAAGCTAGTAGTGGAATGAAATATCAAAGAACTTCAGGTGTATGGTGACTCACAGCTGGTCATAAATCAAGTAAATGACAACTACCAGACAAAAGATGAGAAATTAATCCCTTACAAATGAATGATAGATGACCTCAAAGAATACTTTGTCTAGATCTCTTTTGAGCAGATACCAAGGATTGAGAACAAAGCTACAAATGCCATGGCCATGATTGCATCTCTCCTCGATATTCCAAATAATCAATCACGTTATGAGTTCTTGGTAGAGACAGTGTCTTGTCTTGCATATAACACCCCTGAATCCCATATCATTTTCCACATTGTTAGAACTGATTCCCCCCTCTATGGAAAAATATTTGCCTATCTTAATGAAAATACCCTACCACTTGATCTCTCCAGCAACCAAAAATGAACCTTCATCCGTCAGGCATCTCGGTATGCCATTATCACCAATACCCTATATCGCAGAGTTCTCGATGGTAATCTCCTTATGTGTCTTGATACTGAGGAACATCAAACCACCCTGAACGAAGTACATGATGGTATATGTGGGACCCACTCTAGTGGCCCTACCCTAGCCAAGAAACTTGTACGCATGGGATACTATTGGCCAACCATGGAACAAGATTCCTATCATTTTGTAAAGAAGTGCAAGAAGTTCCAAATCCATGGGAATCTGATACATGCACTAGCACATGAGCTACAACCATTAACAACCCCTTGGCCCTTCTATCAGTGGGGACTCGACTTAGTAGGAAAGATACACCATCCTTCAGCTTGTGGCCATAAATTCATAATCACTACCACTGAGTACTTTACAAAGTGGATTGAAGCCATGCCCTTAGCCAATATCATAGGCAAGTAGATTGCCTCCTTTATCTTGAACTATCTCATTTGTCGCTATGGTATCTCTTCATCCATTATCACAGATAATGGACAACCATTCAAAAATTAGGATGTCAAGGAGCTATGTGACAAATTCTATATCTAGCATCGCTTTTCTACCCTCTATTACCCCCAAGGTAATGGCCAGGCAGAGGCATCAAATAAAACTATCTTGAAAATTCTAAAAAAGACTGTCAATGATGTTGGCCACGATAGGCATATCCAGTTAAATCTAGCGCTATGGGCCTATTGTACAAGTATCCGCATACCCATAGGTGCAACACCATACTCCGTGGTCTATGTATATGAATCCATCTTGCCCATTGAAGTTGGGATCCCATCCTTGTGAGTTTGGTTAAAAGGCCTCATATCTGATAAAGAGTATAGAGTGTCCAGACTTCAAGATTTAGAGTTGCTCAAAGCAAGAAGGCAACAAGCCTTTACCCATCTCAAAGCTTATAAGTAATGAATGTCTAGAAGTTACAATCACAGGGTAAAACCCCGAGTATTCCAATTTGGTGATCTAGTCCTCAGAGAAAATCCTTGAAATCAGTAAGATCAAGAGAAAAAAGGCAAGTTTGAACCCAACTAGCTGGGTCCCTATGTCATCATTGCAGTCTATGGGTTAGGAACATATCAATTAGCTACATTTGAAGGTGAATTGTTTGATGATCCTATCAACAACATGCATCTTCACAAGTTCTATACCTAAAAACCCCAATGCAAGGGAGTCCTTAAAAATTCAAAAAATTTGAAAAAGTGATAAAAAACAAACAAACAAAAAAATGGAAAAATAACAAAAAAATCATCCTCTGGTGAAAACTTGGCAAATAGGTGCCTAGGATAAATACCATGATGAAAACCTAGCAAACATGCATCATGTGTATTTTTATCTATTTGTGTAAATAAAAGCAAGTGGTGAAAACCTGGTAAACATGCTCTATCTGTGACAAACCACTTCCTCCATCTATTGGGACCTCATGTCTTTTGTATCCATCGTATCATTCATCCTGAACCTGTCCTTTGAACCATTGTCAAACTATGTTGCCTCTGATTTATCACGTAGGCAAGGCCATTATCAATGCACCCCTGAGGCTTCGCTTCACTCCGCTTCATTCCTCCCCATTCTTTCAAGTTTCATCTATCCTGTTATCCATACCATTTCTACATCTATGCCATCACCTAGGTCTTAGGTCCATTAGGTTCACCCCGAACTACATTGCCTCTATGTCATCACATAGGCAAGGCCATTTAGCAATGAGCCATTGAGGCACTAGGTCAGTCCCTTAGGGTCTGTCTCTTCATATTTGTTTGTCAGGTCATCCATAATAAGTCGATCCTTAGTTTTCACTGGGGGCAACTCCTTGCCCTGGTTGTAGACTTGAATTCTTGAATGCCATAGGTTCTAAGAGGATACCAATAAAGGATTGTGATACCTTTCACTAGACAAGCACGTGTAGCAAAGCAAGCTTCCCAAAACAACAAAAATCTTGACACAAAACATCAACCTATCCAAAGCAGAGAAGAACACCATACCAAAACACTCAAACTGACTCTATATCAATTATGGCAAGAAGACACATCTAATGCAAGAATGCTTTGTGTTTTTTATATCAGTTAACTTACAAGGTCTTGATTTTTCATTATTATGTCTTTCTATGCTACTCAAGGATGCCAAAAACTAGAGATGATATGATGGGGGCATAATCATTTTCTTTGTTTGTTGTTTGTGGATCAATCTTTAGTAATGTGATGACTTTTGTCTAACGACATGATTGGCAAAAGATCATCGAGGACTTCGGAGGTCTAAACATGAAAAAGGGGAAATCCTTGTCTGTTGAAATGCAAGAGGTACTCAGGTCATCTAGATTCAATTTTGACTAGATGCTTGTATCAACTTGCTATATCAAAATCCATGTAAGTGATACTCAGGTCATCTTGGTTGAATTATACCTCGATGATTGTATCTTCTTTGATGAAATAAGCACTTCAAAATACTTGCAATATCAAGATGACAAATATCCATAATGTATCCAATTTCATTCCATATCCATATCCGTAACGTATCCAAATGCATTTCATATCCATATCTATATCCAATTACATTCCATATCCCATGCAATAAAAAATCTTGTAGAGTATCAATAAAAGCTTGTCAGTATTTCAATTAAATTTCTTCTATCAACCACATTTCTATCTATCATTGTATCTTTCATCAAATTCTTCTAGTCAATTCATCCAATCATTCATCTGATTCATCCTTATCCAAATCAATCTAAGTAGTGATCCAAATGCAAGTCCGTCCTTAATCCATACCAATCATGTTAATCAATCTTCTCAAATGATCCAATCACAATCAGTGGTCTTGATCCTTATCTGGTTGTAAACTAACTCAATCAATTATAATCAATCAATTGTCTTATACAAAATGTTGCATTGTTGAAATTAGACCAACACACGCATCTTACACAACATGTTTCATTTCCTGAAACCAGACACTATCCTACCATGTTGCTCTAGGGACATCTCGTTCCCCGCCATGACAACACTAGTCTATCGTGTTGAACTAGGGATCTATCATTCCCCACCACGACAACACTATCATCAATCCATATCGATTAATCATTGGTTTACTACCTAACAGAGGCAATACCTTGTTTGTTTTTGTATCATTTGTGCATACTTGCTTACTTGCTTGTGTGTGGTTTTATGTCATTTTATCTTGCATCGCGTATCATTCATCTCTCTCTTCATTTAGCTTTTTCTTCACCCTAACATGCTTCTCCTCTTCTTCATCATGAGATTGTCCATCTCATGCCTTCTGCCTTCTTCCTATCCAATCTCCCGAGGGGGCATCCTATCATTAAACTTGTACCAGGGGCAAACAGGGGCATGTATCATTTTCAGACAATCTTAGTCCTTGAAACAACGTGATAAAACACATTGCATCAAAGAGGGGCAAAATGCATACACCTAAAAATAACACGACTTTGTCTAAATAAATATTCTTAATATTCATTTAAGTCTATTTCCTCTATCAATAAATAAATAAACAAATTTATTTATTTGATTCATATTCCTCTAAGTTAATTAAATATCAAAGTATTTAATTGCCTCTTCTAAAGTCAAAATTAAATAAATCCTTTATTTATTTTAATTCTTCCAACACAATTAAATAATTCTAAATTATATAATTAAGTCATTTATTCCTCCAGGTTTAAATAAATCATTTAAATTTATTTAAATCCTCTCAATCTTTAAAAATTAAATATAATCAAATATTTTATTTATTCTTCCAAATCATGCCCAAACAATTAAATAAATTTATTTATTTAATTTGCTTTCTTATCTTCTAATTCCTCAATTAAATAAATTTATTTATTTAATTTGCTTTCTTATCTTCTAATTCCTCAATTAAATAAATTTATTTATTTAATTTGCTTTCTTATCTTCTAAATTAAATAAATTTATTTATTTAATTTTCTTTCTTATCTTCTAATTCCTCAATTAAATAAATTTATTTATTTAATTCTCTTTCTTATCTTCCAAATCTTCTAAAAATAAATCTTCCTTGTCATGCAAAAGCAAAACCTGAGTTAACTAATTTAAAGCAACTTTATTTTTATCAACAAACTCTTAAATTAGAAAAATATATTCTAATTTAAGAAATAAAAGCTCAGCCTCATCGAGAAAGCAGTTAACTCAATAAAGCTTCCTTTTTGAATAACACGTCTTCCTTCTATTCGTGCATGTTCTCTCAAGCATCCTCTACCATTGATCTTCTTATTTCTTCTACACCATTGATCTTCTCTCACACAAGTCTATAAATACTCCTCTATTCTTCCACTTCATATCACGAAGCTTTCAAGTAAACTTATGCTACAGAATCATAGCGTGCCATTGGCACCCCCACTCACATCACTCATTATTCATCCTATATTGTGTTGAAGCTCATCTTCAACACAACAAGTATTCGAGCCATTTCTCCTTTGTCATCTTGAGGAATCAAAGCAAGGAAGTAAGCTTCCTGAGGGCTACATCCATCACCAAAGATCAAACGAGAATAGGTGAACAATGGAAGTCGCCAGGTAAAAAAGCATTGTAAGTTGATTCATTTATTTTTAATCTTTGTTATTTGCACATTTCATTGAAGTTATTGGGTTTTATAATTCATTTAATTTATCATCCATTTTCCCCTTAACAAAGAACACTTCAACAATGGTAATGGGCTGAAAAATCCTCCACCATGTGATTGAAAACTCTTCTTTGACTACAAGGAAAGTGTGGGAAGTGCTAGAAATGTTGAGGGCAGCAGACCTAAAATTTGGAACCATACTCAAAATGGCCCTTGGCTCATGTCTATTGCAACCAATACTCATCCAATCTATGCGAAATTGGTTTTCCTCAACCAACAAGTCCCATTTAACAATTATCCCCTTGAAGTTCTGTCTCTTCTTTTTTGGATTCCAACTCCATTGTGAACTCTCCCATAAAATGCACCCAATGGGAGATCCATGACATATATTTCAATTAGTTGTATGGATTCATTTCTTAGGAACTAATATTTGTTTCTTTATCATGCTACAGATAAATTCTCTATCATGCCGAGGAAACGATCAAGGATTAAACCAACACAAGAAGCGAAAGAAACTAAGAATGTAAAGAAAGCAACGATTATGAGGGAACTTCGTGAGAAGAGGAAATTGGACATGATTGTCGAAGACATGCCAATTGAAGAGGAACCTCAACCATCAACAAGAGATATGGCATTGGTGGTACAAAGAGAATGAATGCAAAAACTTTGTGCTATGAGAGATTTGAATATAGTAGTTGGAGACACATCCTCTACCACAAGTCAAGATGGAGGGACACCATCCACCACATCTCATGTTGAGAGTACATCATCACTCACATGTGAGGAAGGAGGTATGCCATCATTTTCACCTCAACCTCAAGGTATGTCATCTATTCCATCTCTAATTGAAGGTATGCCATCTAGCCCATCTATTCCTAATGTTGAGATGAATTTATCTTTCTTAACACCACTTAGAATTTTGCATAGAAAGCCAAAGTATTTGATTGATATTGATGATAATATTTTGTAGCTAATGGAAGGTAAGAATCCAAAATGCACTTGTAGAAGATGTGTTCATAAGATTTGGAGAGTGTTCTTTGAAAAGTTAAATGAGACCGCAAGATGTCAACTATTCATTGAAATGATGCGAAGTATAAAGTATAGGTCCATCATGAAGATTATTGGGTTGAGAACATTAGAGGCTTCAAGTAAAAAATTTATTGTCAAGAATCTAATGAGTGCATATGAGAGTGTGAGTATCACCTCATGCATAAAATATAGTAATGTTAGACGACATGCCATTGCATCGACAATAGTAAGTAATCAAACAAGTAAATCTTGTCTCATTAAAAGGACAAGTCAAGCATTGAGAATTAATAGAAAAACTTTATCAAGATTGAGGACACCGATGCCAATGCATTATGGGAATTCTTGGGGAGACTACCATGAAAAGATAAACCAATTGTTGAAGCATTGAGATCACTAATTAAAGACTTTTGGAAGAATTACACAAGGGTATCTCCAAATCAAAGGGATGTGGTAAGAAGGAGAATCGATAGTTGAAACCGTGAACCACATCCAAAGCATTTTTTGGATATGACTCAAACACAATTTTTTGGTAAATTTCTAGAGATGTATCCTCAAATTAAAATTTCTCAAAGATATTTTGAAATGCTAAAACCTTTCTATGTCAAAATAAATCACACATGCACTACTTGTTGTTGTAGATTACATATTGAATTTTCTAACCATTTTGATGTTTATCAGTCTATATGTTTAGATTTGCATACTAACAATGTTTTGTAGGATTGTGGCATACATGCCCCATCAACATCTTCAAGAGACTTCATATCAACAATTTTATGTGAAAGAGAGGAATATCAAATATTCTACAGAAAATTGTGCTTGGATGGTACATATCAGCATTGCGGTGGCTTGCAACGTATGCCAATATGTGAACATATGGAAAGCACACATGTGGTTAGAAATGAACTAGTAGAGTTTGGCAAGTATAAAACAATGGCCTACAATACAAAAGGTGGTAAAGAAGCAAAAAGGTGTGATTTGGTTATTCAAAAGATTCTAGTGTATCAGTTTATGCCTACATTTCGTGACAGTATAGTGTATGAGTATGCAAGGCATACCCATAGAGCTTGATGGTTGGATTTGCAATTAAGGTTATGAAAGGACAAATTTCCACTTGGTGGCATTGTTTCAGTCATCAACTTTGTAGAGAGCTATAGTCTACAACCACAGCATGAGGTGCAATCACAATGTTACAACTCCACATAGTTTTCTATATTTGTACATATTGCATTCATTCATATGAATGATAATACAGAGGATGACAGAAAGATCATAAGGGAGTATCATTTTTATATTAGTGATGATCGCACACATTCTACGGAGTTCGTGCAAGGTTGCTTTCAGGTGTTCTACAATGATTTGGCTAGAAGGGGCATATCATTTGGTCGGATAACTGTGCATCACAATTCAAGAACTCACAGATGTTCTATTGGCTAAGCATGAGGCATAATATCAGAGGTGTTCATCATATGTGGAACTTTTGTGAGAACAAGCATGGAAAGGGGGAGCATGATGGTGCAGGATTATGTATCAAAATATCCATAGCATGAGAAGAGTTAAAATATAAAGTCAATGCAAAGTTGATAGATGCAAAATCAATCATCGAGTGGTATAATGTTTTAATGGGTCCAGGTAATGAAGGTAAGTCTTTAGTTCATAGATTTTTTTGGTTGATAAATGATACTAACATTGCACCATATGAGGATTGTTGTACACTGATAGGATCAAGTGAGCTACACTCTTTTAGAAGCTCAATTGCAGGTTCATGAAGTATCCATATGCAAAAGATGACATGCTTTTGTTCTTCATGTACAATTCAATCTTGGAATAAGTGTGAGTCAAAGGAGTGGGTTGATGAATGGTGGTTAAGTTATCTTAGCCCACTTGACACGTATCGACCCCCAACATTACTAGAACTAACATAGATGGAATCATCGATTGACTTTGACCACATATCAGATCTAGTTCAACTAGGTAATATATCTACTTGCATAGTTTTTGAAATTCCTAATGTTATCCTACTTTGTAGTTTTTTTGTAATGTTGACTAATTTCATCTAATTTGCTGCATATATCAATGTAGGGCATGTTTATGCAGTTGTTACAGATGAAGACAATGAAGAGAGAACAAATTATTACTTGTGTTGTTGTGTTGAGGCCAAAAAGAAACTGGAGGCCCCAGTTATAGATGGAGAAAACATTGAATACCCTATAAGATCGGTGGTTGTTACTGGAACATGGCTTAGAAGGTACCCACATAAGAGTGTTAATGTTTAGTTGTTTCAAGACTTTGACATGCATCGAAATATTCTTCATTACTCAAACTTTGTCATGGCATCCAATGTTCATTTGATACAATATCAAGGTAGACCTTTGAACAAGACATTGTGGAAGGTGCGTGAGTTTGACCATGAGGCAATACTTGACACAATAAAGAGTAGAACAGACCCAGATGGTTTATTGGATTAATTTGTAAGTATACACATTGATTTGTAAAGTCATGTTATTGTTATTAATGTATTGCAGTTGATAGTTAGACCTTTCATTTCTATATTTCAAGTTTACATATGTATTGTTGCTATATTTTTACACATATACAGTGAATATTGGGCAGATTATATGCATATTTATGGTTTCACCATTTGACCATCTGGAGACCTCAATTTGCAAAATTGACCTCTGCATCCATAGATCATACTTGGGAGACCCTTCCTCAACCATAATTTCACCTAAAATATGATCATGAAAAGGAATAACGAGGGGTGTTAACACATAATAGCCCTTAAGAATCCAAAGTGCAAAAAGGCAACAATCTTTGATGAGCAAAGGGGTGTAACTTTCACTCTCCTCCTTGTGTGACCAAACCAACAATTTCAACACATCCAGATGGGTATGCTTAGGGTAGGCATGGTCATATTTTGCACCCAAACATGCCAAAACTATCTCAGCTACATTGTACCAGCATTATTCCTTAAGATACCAAAGTGCAAAAAGACAACAATCTTTGAAAAATTGTTACTCAAAAATTGTGACACTTAGAAACATTATGATTGAGGCTATGGGATCATGTAAGGCCCCTCTACAATAACCTCTCAGTTTTTGATATCTCTAAGGCATTTACCTATGGTGAAAGTTTTTCTGCTGCTCCAAAAATTGTCAGATGCATGTAGTGTAAAGTTGTAAATGGGTGTAACTTTCGTTCTACTCCTCGTGCAACCAAAATGACAGTTCCAATGTGTCCAAATGGGTATGTTTAGGCTAGGCATGGTCTTGTTTTGTATCCAAACATGTTGAAATAGTCCAAGCTACATTGTACCGGTGATGTCCCTTAAGAGACCAAAGTGCAAAAGGCAACAATCTTTGACGAGCTGTTACTCAGAAACTGTGTGACTTAGAAACATTCCATCCAAGGATACAATATTGTGTAGGACCCCTCTACAATAAATCTCTTAGTTTTTGATATCTCTAAGGTGTTTTCCTGTGGTGAAAGTTTTTCTGTTGCTCCAAAAATTGTTAGATGCATGCAATGTAAAGTTGCAAAGGGGTGTAACTTTCATTGTGCTCCTCGTGTGGCCAAACTGATAGCTCCTACATGTCTAAATGGGTACGTTTAGGCTAGACATGGTCCTTTTTGCCACACAAATATGCCTAAACAGTCTGAGCTACATTGTACCAACAATATCCCTTAAGAGTCCAAAGTGCAAAAAGGCAGCAATCTTTGATGAGCTATTACTCAAAAATTGTGTCAATTAGAAATATTCCATCTAAGGCTATGTGATCATGTAGAACCGCTCTATAATAACCTTTCTCATTTTTTGATATCTCTGAGGCATTTGCCCATGGTGAAAGGTTTTCTGCTGCTCCAAAAATCATCAAAAACATGTAGTGTAAAGTTGCAAAGAGGTGTAACTTTCATCCTGCTCCTGATGCAACCAAACTGATAGTTCCAACATGTCTGGATGGGAATGTTTAGGCTATGCATGGTCTTGTTTTGTACCCAAACATGCCGAAACAGTTCAAGCTACATTGTATCGGCAATATGCCTTAAGAGTCCAAAGTGCAAAAAGGCAACAATCTTTGACGAGCTATTATTTGGAACCCATGTCACTTAGAAACATTTCGTCTAAGGCTATGTGATCAAGTAGAACCCCTCTACAATAAAATCTCTCAATTTTTAATATCTCTGAGGTGTTTGCCCATGGTGAAAGATTTTCTGCTACTCCAAAATCATTAGGAGCATGTAGTGTAAAGTTGCAAGGTAGGCTACTTTCTATTTTGTTCTTCATGGGGCCAAACCGTTAGCGCCAACACATCTAGTTGGGCACATATACACTATGTATGGTCACTTTCCTTCATTATAAAAGGGTCATATTCTTTCCTATTCGATGGGTCACAACTTTTCGCCTTTGAAATGTCATCAGTATTCGTGAGAACCTAAATTCATTTATTTGCAATATTGTCTGAGGTTGTATTCTTAATTGTATTCTTCAAACATGTTATGGATGTATTTCTCAATGATAAATTTCTCTCCCCTTTATGTTAGTGCATATTAACCTAATACACGAAGTATGGGGTGTACACATGAATACATGTAATACACGAAGTATACACAGGAAGCATGAAGCATACATGTGAATACACGCAATACATGAAGTCTATATAGGAAGCATGAAACATACACATGAAAACATGATGTATACACATGAAGCATGAATCATACACGTGAACATGTGAAGTATACACAAGAAGCATGAATCATACACGTGAACATGTGAAGTATACATAAGAAGCATGAATCATACACGTGAATGGTAGCATGAAGCATACATGTGGAATGGTATCATGGAGCATACACATGGAATGGTAGATGTCTTCCTTTGTGAAGAGGTATGAGGTCACATGTAATAATGTCTTTCTCATTTTTAGTTGCATAGTTTAAAGTACATTGTATACTTACATGAATTTCATTACCATGCTACAATGGTTATTATATTCATATGATTGATTTAATGTTCAATAGTCTTAGAGAAGAATAATGTTCAAACATTATATATTTACAATTATATAAAGGAAGAGTGCATGTAATACAATTGGACTTTAAGTATTTGAAGTAAACCATCTACAAATATCCATTGAAGCATGGATTTATAATACAAATATGGACACCATCAACAAAAAATATTTGTATTAACCAAATATCCACATAGGCTTACATCAATATTTGTCGATATAAGTATAATGTATCTACAAAATAGCCATATAGGCTTACAAGAATGCCATATAGGCATACAATGTCAACTGTATGCAATACAAAATATATGTCCACAACAAAGAAACCCAACAAAAGGAGCCCAATAAAAGGCCATTCCCCTCTAGGTGAAGAAAATAGATCGCAGGTAGCCTTTGATCTTTGAGGGGTGGAGATGCATATAAGAGTGCTCTACTATGAACCTGAGGGATGCTCCTCCTATTTAGTTCTTCATGCAGCTACAACTGTTACAATAAATAGTATAGACATTAATATATAGAAATAACATTATAAAAAATGAAACATTTAACAAAATTATCACTTACCACTGCCAGATAATCTCTCTCCTTATTTGCCTCAGTACCAGGATCAAGCTATGGCATTGTAATGTCCTATAGAAACCATCTAGATAGAAATTAAACTTTAAATCAATAATCATTTGATTTTTTAATAATAAACAACTATAACAATGAATGCGATTTGAAATTTACTAATCTATCTCATACCCTCGTCAAAGGCATGAAGCTATCAATCGTAGAAGACACATCATGCTCCATTGCTCTATGAACTTCAGGAGGTGTCTTCACCTACATCATCTGAAAATAAAATGATATTATTCAATTATGAAAACTAGAATAGTGATGCAAGTCATGGCTCCTACCATACACACACATTCACCTAAACATGGAAGCACACACAATAAAGCACACAAGTCATATGCATATATACAAATTAGACAAAGATTCATATGAAGATTCATGACTATTGTGTGGTATAAGGGTCAACAAAGGAGGGACCATAGTAGAATCAAATTTTAGGTTTAAGAAGTCAGAGAGGGAGTGAAGGTGTTAGTTTAGGTTTAGGTTGGTGGTAGGGTGGGGTAGGGTAGTGCTCAAATTTTTTATTGTTTGGTAGTGATGGAGGTAGGACAATGCCTAAGCTAGAGGGTTTTAATATGTTAGGAAAAGATTGGTGATGGGAATGAGGAGCAGAACAAGGGATACAAGAATGGCACTAGAAATCACATAGACATTAGGTAAGTTTATGGGTTTATGGAAGGAGGAATATCAGAGTTTGTGGGATAATAGGATGGAGGAAAGATACTAGATAGGACAAGAAAAACCGTACTTCAAAAATTTCTTATCATTTTCTTTGTCTTGAGGTTTGTCAAGGGGTGGGTTAGAAGCAAATTAGGTTTGGGACATCTGGTAGGAGTAGATTAGGAATATTATGTAGGGTAGGTATGGGTTGGTTAGTAGGTTGGGTGTAGTGTTGGGGAAGTTTCTTAGGCCTACTTTTAAAAGTGGATGGGGAAAGGTCCTACACTTTTTCTTTTACTTTATCTTGGAGGGGTTTTAGAGGGGAGATAGAAGTCAAAGAGGAAGGTGAAGTAGTAATAGGTGGATATATGGTAGGGAAGATAGGGGCATAGCTAGTGGAGTAGGTGAAGTAATAGAACTTATAAAACTTAGAAATAAATTTTGATTAACAGGAGAGAGAAAAATGTTTTCCCAAAGAAAATTAATGAGATCTAGGCACCACCCAGGTGAAGGAATGTGACAAGAACCAATAGAAAGAGGTTGTGGGGTTCAGGCAGCAATGCATTTAGAGGCATAAGATAGGTAAAGGTGAATGAAGAAATTGGTATGAGGTCGAGGTGGACCATAAGGGGTTGAAAAAAATAATATAAGGAGAAGTGCCTTAAGATAACAACTAGTTGGTATGGGCTATGAGAAATGGTGAAGACATTACCATCATGGGAAATTTAAGACACTAGTGGATGACAGTTCAGGGACAACCCACATTACAATGAGACAAGGATGACCTAAGAGAATAGATAGTGGTATGAGGTGGTGATTATATGACATGATACATCTAGGCATTTAGGTCCTACCTAGATTAGTAGGGTGAGGGAGCCAAAAGTAAGCATAGAAGTGTCATTATGTGTACACTAGGAGATATCTAAGGGGGATATAATCTCTTTGCAACCTAGTGATGTATAAGTGTTCCTCTGTAACTGAATTAATTCCACCTTGATGTATAAGTGTTCCACCTTGATTCAACTATCATTTTATAGTGTACTTGTGCCTCAATTTACAGAGGATTGTTATAATCATTAGTAGGTACATTATCAAGCAAGAAGGTGATGGCAAGTGTAGGAGTGGATTAAACAATGCAATTATAAGGTTGAATGTCTAATGTCCGTATAATCTCAAAGAATCTAGTAGTATTAAAATCTAGTAAGTACAATTAATTAGTTAAACTATTTATTTTATTACCTAAGTGAAGCTTTGAACTCCACCACCACTTGGAGGTGTTGCTGTGAAATCTCTAAGATTAACCTATTCAACATCCAAAATTAGATATTAGAATACCATTCATATAACAATGCTATTCACATGTAATATTTATAATTGTTTACTAGTTACATACCTTGGTCATACATGTCATAGGGTAATATGGAGGTGGAGAACCACTGAAAATTGAATGAACACTATGACCCTAAAATTTCATTAAAATCATCAAACTAAATTAGTTAATCTTGCATTTCAAAAATGAAATTTAATAAATTAAATGCAATGAACTTGCTAACATTTACCTAAGTATCAAGGCCAAAAGTCTCACTTAAGAGGGCCCATCTGTTATCACCATCTTCTCAGTTGCAAATGTAGCATGCACACCTACATCTTGACTATCTGTGGGGTCATAACCATAGGCTAACCCATAAGCTTGACAAGTATGGGGTGGAACCCTACTCCTTGAACTCTCCTCGACCCATGCTATGTTGTAGGAATGGCATGCTCTATAATACTCTGGGTCAAGGTACTAATGGACTAAAGTATCTCAACCTCAACTCTCTCCTTCATAATGGAAGGGATGGACACGTGCTCATGATCTGGTCTAGCAAGTGCTCATCTTGCTGGCTGTTGTAGGTCAATGTAAAGTACTGAAAGTTCCACAAACATACATAACTAAAGTAAAGCTAACTTAATAGAAATTTAAGTACTATAAAGTAAAGTAAGTAATATAACTACATCATCATGTAAAAAGAGATAGAGTTAACATCATTGTCAATTACAAGATTTCATTCATAGTTTGATACACATACATAATTCATTCATCTTTCTAAGTTCAATTATAGAGCTTTCTAAAAATACAATATACAATTGTTTCAATCATGGCTTTTCACCTTATAATACATTTTGAGTTCAATGAAGAATCACAACTGTCAATAATATCAAGTAAATCCAACCAATCAGTCCTTGATGGCCATCAACCATTTGGCCATCTGTTGTGTCGAAGGACAAGAACATGGTTCAAGTGCTTTTCCACCCAATCACGAAGCTTGTGCTTCCCTGGTATCCTTCAAATTGAAGGATGCCTGACCCTACTAGAAGAGCCTAGCAACCTATAAACAAGTGGCAGGGTGGAATTTGGTGCATGCCTATTAACCTACATGCATCCCTAACATGAATGTAGCATCTCATTAATAGGATATGGCAGGGAAAAAAAAGAAGCTCGGCAATCAATCCATCTATTTTAATGGTACATACATATGTTTCAATGTCAAATTTACTTTGGCCAAAGTATTAACTGAGTAATGGTGTGTAGGTTTTGAAAAGAAAGCCTACTTCCCTATTTTCCCATATTCAACACCCATCTCAGAAGGCAATCTTTCCAAAAGCATAAAAATGTAGAAGACAAAGAAAATTAAGCCATTACCATTCATATCACATTATACGGAAAAATAAAACTCATTTTACGCATGTAAGCATACATGAGAAGACATATCATTTCAAGATATTTCCATAGTGGTTTGTTTCCAAAGGTAGCTAGTTTTCTTATTTTGAGTTATGGTGTGATATATTCAATTCATCTATTTTGGTTCATTAAGGGCATATTTTACTTTGTTGTTGAAGGGATAAATAAAAGTATGTCATTCAAGAGTAAGTTCAAATACATATTTTATCATGCAAGCTATTAGATGGTAGTAAATTTAATTATATTTATAAAAAAAATTCCTAACTAGTATATTTGTACAAAGATTTAGTACCTCTACTTAGTAAAAGAATTTAATAATTCCAATTTTAAGTTGACATATAAAATCACGTATTTATGCCTTATGCAAGTAAATTTACAAGAGAAGATTTTTCCTTTGATAAAGTAAACTAAAGAGCCTAATCTTATATATCTACTGGGTATCTAATGCCATAGAAAAAAAAGTGATAGACTAACTAGGACTAGAGGCCGCTAATACATGTGGTAGGTAAACAAAGGTGATTGATGTGATAAAGCAATAGGCCAAAAATAATTTAGAACACAACACTGGAAGGAGAAGATGGTGCTGGTTGAGTTCGCATGGCATAGCTAACTAGGCATAGAGACCAATAAGAATAAAGATCCAATAGATTTAAGAGAAGTAGCAAGGAGTAAAAAATGAGGATGAAGGCCATTAGAATCGGCGTAAGAAGAACTTATGTTAAACATACCAAAGTCTATCGATTATCACAAATGTAAGAGACTACAAGTAAGGTTCTTGCATTATTTTTCCTATGGGATGGTACATCAAGGATCTGCCTTTTCATACAACAGAAGATGGCACAAAAGTGCTCACAACAGCCGCTACAATAAAGATCAGTCTACAAAAATTTCTAGGTTTCTAGTCAAGGTTAGGTACTAGCCTAAGATGGAATAGAGGCCACTGGTGAAAGGATACCACCAGGCACATACATGGAAGGCTAACAGAACTCCTAAGATAGAAATAGTTCCAAAGAAAATTGTAGATCGAAAGATCAGGCAAGCAAATTTGAATTCAAAACAAAATACAACAGGTTGAGGACTAGAATTGTAGATCTATTCAGTTACAAACTCAATCTATAATGAAGAGGCCAATCAAGTTGGAGAAGCCAATAAAGGAAAAGACAATAAAATTAATCTCCAGGCCAAGTCTAACAAGTCGCTAAAGGCAAGGAGACTAGCAGTCATTAGAAGTAGAGGTCAATGAAAACAAAAACTAGTCTATTTCACAACCAACCTTGGATATCAAGACCGATGCAAGGAATTGTAGATCAAACAAATTGTGAGGTCATAGGATATCAACTAGCCAATTTGATTCATTGATTACATTCATATGAGAAGATACAGAAGAATATCGTATTTACTATGCTTTGTTGATATCTCTTTTGATCCTCTTTCTCTCTCGTCATCTCTTTGTGCCTTCTCTTTCTCGCCGTATCTATCTATGTTGGGTGATCTTTTCAAACAACATTCTTTTTCTTTTATTAGCTCTTGAAAACCCTAAATTTTGCTCCTTTCACCTCGACGTCCTATCGTGCATAATTTCTTTTACTCCAACTTTCTCCTATTTTACCCGTGATGCATGCCATACTTGCTCTCTTTTTTCTTTTCTCTATTTAAAAATAAAGCTTCCAAAAAAATATCTGAGATCTATAAATAAGAATATCTATTTAATTTTTGATTTTATTTTCTAATTAAATATTTTTACTTTTTAAAATAGGGAGTTTAAAATTATTCAAATTTGCATGCTACTCAAATGCTTTTTAAAGAATATTTTTATTTATTAGCAACTTAGTTTTCATATAATTTTAATACTTTATAAATATATATATAATTAGAAAATAGACACAATAATAATAATTTATTAATATATACGTATATAAGTACTTTATATTTTTTCTTTGAAATAATATTTTTAATACCAGGTATCTATATAGAAAAACAGGGACAATAGGCATTGAAATCAAAATTAAAACATTATGGAGATCACATCAGACACATTCAAAGGTGCAAGGAAAATGTTTAGACAAACAATCATAGAGGTATGCACTAGGAAAATGGTTAAACTACTATCAATCATGCAAGAATGTAATTCTATGTGAGTGTGTGTGAAAGGACACTAGATAGAACCCATCCAATTGTTGCCAAGTGGCTAGGACCCCTCTACCTAAAACATGTTCTTGCCTTCGACGACCTGCAGTCAATCCCACTCATTTCCCATTGTCAATAGGTTAGCTCCAAAAATATAGCCAAAGTGACATAAGGAACACAATCATAAGTTTACTAATATATCATCATCAGATAAATCAAACATCATCAAATAGATTTAAGTAGTTTCTATGTATTGCTGTAAATTAAATCAATCCTAGAAAGTTTGAGACATGACAGTCAACACATGCCCCTGGTCTATCTTGTGTTGACCCCCCACCTCTACCTTAGAAGTCCCATATATCAAAATAGTTTGACACTTTATTTTTGACAAACTCAAAGTAGAGTTTCCTCAAAAAGCATTGCCGGACCTAATTATTGTTGCATGGAGGATGGTCAAAAACCATCCACCACCTTTGCCAAAAATTGTCCCTTATTTCTTGGTTATTGCACCAATGGATAGGGAACCTCTTGCATGTAAGGGGTAGAGGTTGATTTGTTCATGGGTCTATGAAAATGGAACACAAGTCCAAATTTGTAATTTGTTCATTTTTAACTTGTTCATAGGATAACTTGTCTGCATAGAACTCTCTAAATTCTCTCCTCTTTTCTAACCAACTAGAGATTTGCTTGCTAATTGAATCTACATTTGATAATATAGATTCAAGGGATTGAGAAAGCATGGATCTATGCGAGGTTGAAGTTGTAGGATCTTTCAACCTTCCAATTATGTCCTCAATTTGTTTTTTATTGCTTTCAATTTGTCCCGTTAAATTTTCTTGTGCTCTAGGGGCACATTGAGGAATGAATGGAGGTGTTTGTTGTTGGGGTTGTTCTTCAGTAGGTATTTGCTTTTCAAGTGATGGAGGATTTTGAGGATTTTCAGGAGGAGGAGGAGGAGGTGCATTATCAATTCCTATAAATTAAAGAATTTACATCAAAAAACTACTTAAACCTACCTATTTAGCAACAAATTCACAAAAAAAAAATAGAACTTACTCCTTCAGCCTCCTTGATGTCATGGAGGCATTTTGACTATGAATCGGTGACATATAGATGATAATATGCCCTCCGATAACATGAGCACACTCTCCTTTGTCTGCAAGTCATGGGTTTGCTAGAAAATGAAATGAAACAATGAGCAAACATAGGTTTTTTTAAGTACTTGAGCATAACGCACTCACATTATAACATGAGCGCATTATGGCTTGGTGTAAGCTTGGCATCACTAAACCATAACACAAGCGTGTTATAACGCGCTCATGTTATGGCTTAGATTTTTTAAAAAGTTGGCCACTTTTTGGCCCCCCAACTTTTTACACCTGCCCAACCATCAGGTGTGACTGTAGCATGTCTGAGATGGTGGGGGCTTAGTAATAAGTTCCTTCCATCACCTTGTTTGCCATGTTTTAGACGTATAGTATGACTTGGGCATACTATACAATGCTTGTGTTTTCCATGTGTCTTCTATGTGTTTGTTCCCAAGTATAGTCCAAAGAGAATGGCAAAATGCCACTCCTAGGCTTTGGGATTTGTATGGTGTGGTTTTTCCAAGTATAGTCCAAAGAGAGTGGTGAAATGCCCCTCCTACACTTTGGGAGTTATATGGCATGTTTGTTCTCAGGTGTAGTCCAAAGAGCATGGCGAAATCCCCCTCTTGCACTTTGAGATTTATATTGCGTGTTTGATTCCCCATATGTAGTCCAAAGAGTGTGGCAAAATGCCCCTCCTACATTTTGGGTTGTGTGTTTCATTTTTACTTTCCATGCATTTGCATCTACATTCATCTATATATGAAAATGAAAAAGAAATAATCACTACATTCACTATATTCGTCATGTTTTGCATGTCTTCAGTATTGTCTTCTTTGTGTCTTGCGTGCTTGTTACTGTCTTCTCCGTGCTTTGTGTGACTATTACTGTCTTCACTATGTTTGACATTTATGGGATGTTTTCTCTGATGTCTACTAAGACTGGGGGCTAGAAATAGTTCCTCAATCTTTGTGTATGCATTAGCTTCAAGTGCCTGGTGTGTTTGGTGTGTTTTGACTATACTTTAATGCATGTATAGGCATTGCATTCATGCATACATTAAAGTGGGGGCTAAATGTTATGTCGTAAAATGTCTCCCTAGGACTTTTACCTCCTAAGTTTAGCTCCCAGGTCCCTTGTTTTGCATCTTGCATATTCATTTTAACTCCCAGAAGAAAATGACTTGAAACCCATGTCAAATGGGGCTTGAGGTACATTGTGGTATTTGACCCTTCCCTGAAATAGGACCTGAGTGCCCTAGTCCTACCCTATTTTAGGTAGGTCCCAAATTTGAATGTTAGTTATGTGATCGTTAGAAGGTTTCGTTGCCAAATCTTAAGTTTGAATTATGAAATTTTAAGCGAGAATGCATATATAAGCATGTTTAAGGATTCATTTGTAAATTAGAAGATGATTATGAACTTTTGACAAACTTATGATTTTAGAGCATTCAAGATATTCATTGTTGCAAAGTAGAATATTGTTGTTGTGTTTGTGATTGCATATTTAGATTCATCTTCTCATGTGTTGAAGGATTTTCATCTACATGTGAGATACACCTTTGAGGTAATATCTATTTGTGTTTGAATCATTTATCAAATTATTTTACCTCTATCCTGTAGGGATACACACTCTTTATCTAACAACGATGTTTGGAAGACTTGAATATCCTTCCGAGGCTTGACTGAGGCAAGCTCCTAAACACCACAACCCCCAACACTCCTTGTGATTATAGGTTACAGGTATTAGAATTTGCGAAGTGGAGTTATAGAGGAAGGTTGTAGAAGATAAGGATTCTAGATTTGGTAGAAAGAAGCAGCTTGGTGCACTTTCAGGACTAGGGTGCTAGGGGCAAAGATCTCTGAGGTTACAGACATGGAAATCTCCATGACAGTGATAATTAGCATCAAAAGAAGCCCTAACATCTTGAGGTATATCCTGCCTTGGAATACAGTGTGAGCCCTAGTTTCCTCTGCATCTTCCATAATAGAAACAAACAGAACAATGATCATTAGTGTCATAAGGAGTCTGGAACCCCCTGAAGAAAACAATGCATTGGACTAGGGTGCGAGCCACAAAATCCTTGAATAATCCACATCACAAACTTAAAAAAATGGTTAGTAACTAATCTCTGTCTATTGTCATGGTCTACGAGCATTTGTTGTAATTTATCCATTTGCTTACGACTTTGTATAATTAGGGTTTTGAGCATATTTGAGCATTAAATTAATACATTATTTAATAATTTCTGAATTTCAACATCGTTACAAGTGACCCTCAACCTGTAGTTGAATCCTCTTGCAAAAGGGTGATTCGACTCGGTTGAAATGTCCTTGAATGTTTGTAGTGAAAGAAGGACCCCATCTTTCCCCTTTTCCTATAAAACAAAACTAAATGAAGATGGATAGATAACTAGAAACAAAGCTAGATTAGTCTACAAAGGCTATGGTTAGGTTGAGGGTATAGATTTTGATGAGACATTTGCACCTGTGGCTAGGCTTGAAGCCATTAGAATGTGTCTTGCATATTGAGTTTATAAACACTTCAAGGTGTACTAGATGGATGTGAAATATTAATTTCTCAATGGTTATTTGGATGAGGAAGTTTATATAGAGCAACTTGAAGGATTCTAGGTGACTAAAAACAAGGAATATGTGTGCAGATTAAAGAAGGCACTATATGGTCTAAAACAAGATCTTCAGGCTTGGTACTCCAGGCTAGACAAATATCTTCAACAACAAGGTTATAAGAAAGGTATAACTGCTAGCAATCTATATTTTAAAACTGAAGGTAACCATATGCTGATTGTTATTGTTTATGTTGATGATATAATATTTGGTGGAGATAGTGACAAAATGTGTAGAGAGTTTTTTGATGCTATGGAGAAAGACTTTGAGATGTTAACGCTAGGAGAATTAGCATTTTTCCTTGGTTTATAGGTCAGTCAATTAGACATAGGGATGTTCATTTCTTAGACCAAGTATGTGAAGAAAATTTTGAAGAAATTCAAGATGGATGTCTCTTGTATCTCACAACAACAAGGCCTGATATTATGCAAGTTGTTTGCATGGTAGCTAGATTTCAAGCTGCTCCCAAGGAAACACATGTCAAAGCTATGAAGAGGATATTCAGATACTTGAAGAGTACATTAGATTATGGTCTATGGTATGTTGTTGGTAATGATTTTACTTTAACTACATAAACAAATGCAGATTGGGCTAGTTGTGTGGATGACAGAAAAAGCACTAGTGGTGGTGCATTCTTTCTAGGAGATAAATTGGTAGCATGGTTAAGTAAGAAACAAGAATCAGTCTCTTTGTCAATAGTTGAAGCTGAATATATAGTTGTTGTATCTTGTTGTACTTAGGTGTTATGGATGAAGCAAACACTGCAAGATATTAATGTGGATTTTAATGAACTAGTCAACATTCTTTGTGATAATACTAGTGCAATAAACATCTCAAAGGATCCATTTATGCATTCAAGGACCAAGTACATATCCATTAAGTACCATTTTATTAGGGAGAAAGTTATTGAACAAGAAGTCAAGTTGGAATATGTGGCTACAAAAGAACAATTGATAGATATATTTACAAAACCCCTTCCAAAGGAAACATTTGAACAACTCAGATAGAAGTTAGGAGTTGTTACTTATTCTTTCAATTGAACACATAGTGTATTCATCTAGGGGGAGTATATCAGAGTATCTCTTTATCCCTAGTACCCCAGTTGCCCTATAGGATGATTGTCCTTAGGGGAGCACGTTAGCACTGTCATTACATATAAGGCATTTTTCTATGAATCCCTTTGTAATTGATCTCAAAGGGGGAGAATACTATAGCCAACACTCATTTAGTAAAGAACATAGTGTAGTGTGTTAACACAATAGGGATGTAGCAAGGGACACTGCAAGGGGGAGAATGGTGTTGATGTTGGAGAACAATGGAGAGATACTAGTGCAGTTTAGGAACACATGCATTTGTGTTGCCATCAATGTATTTAGAAGGTGTTTCCATCAATGACAAAGGGGGAGATTGTTGAACTATTGTCATTAATGTTAGAAAAAGGATGAGTTGTATCGACAAATTGATGAGTACATTATGGAGATTGTTGAATTGTTTTTATTGATGTCAAGTGATGTCTCTATTTCTTTGTATCTCTGTGAAAGTATTTGCTAAGATAAGGAGATTGGTTGGATTAGAGGCCATTTAAGGTTGTGTGTACAATTTGAAGACTTCAAATTTTTAAAGACCCAAATGGGTATCCGTAGTTTCATTTTTGTGAAGTTTGAGTGAAAATTGGCTAAGTTATAGCTAGTCGAAGATTTATGCAGTTCTAGAATCAGCAAGTTCAGTGCTTTTTTTTTCCCAATTTGCTGATAGCATATGAGAAGCACGTTTGTTGAAGACTTGGAAGAGAGCACATGTTCATAATCTTTAGGAGTTTGAGAGTTTTCTTTTTCCCGATTCACCGATGGAGGCATGGAGAGAATGTTAGAAGCGTTGTCAAGAAAGTTTTAGCTTTTTGAACTAGTTAGCAAGTTCTATTTTCTTCTAACTTGCTGACTAGGTGATAGTAGTCAAGGAAAGCATGTAATGTTATTTAAAACTATTAAGTCTTTGTCAGTTTTAAATTGGGAGAATTCACTGATAGAAAACCAAGGTCGAGGTTCAGAAAAATCAATTTATGCCAATAGGGTGGACAAAGAGCAAGTTTGAAAAATGACCAAATCATTGACAAAAGTGAAGGAATAAGAGACAAAGTCCAATTTTCAAAAAGTATGTTTTCGCCGATACGCATTTATAACTAAAGTTTGAACTAATGAACATTCATTGATAAGCATTTATAATGAAGGTTTTGAAAAGTCTATTTTCACCGATAGAGGCAAGAAAAGCGAAGGCATTAAAGACAGATGGTTTTTAACATAAGCTTTTTACTGATAGTGATAATGGAGGTTTGAAAATATGAGATTTCATTAACAAAGGGCGATAAAGGTCAGTTTTGAAAAAATAACATTTGCCAATAAAAGCGACACAAGCCTAAGTTTGTCATATCAAGTTTTTGCTGATAGCCAGCATGTCTGATATCACATTTGCAGGGCCACATAAGCATTAGTTTAAATTATGACGTGGATGCACTTGGGATGATCTTAAAATTTGCAGTGGATATTTATTTTGAGGATTTTGTGGGGACGACGGGAAATTTCACCAATATCTATTTTTGAGCTCAAAGTTTGTATTAGTTGGGTGAGTGCAAGATCATAATGGGCCAAACGCTACCCCTAAGTGGCAATGTAAATGTGAAAAACATACTTAAGTAATTTCATGTCAAAAATTGAATGAGTTGTCTACACAATCTAGAAAGAAGGTAGTAATAAAAGTTGTAATAAATTGAATGTAGTTTATGGGCTACTACTTTTTTCTTGAAAAATTTAAAAATAGTTTGGTGAAAATTGGATATTTCAATATGAAGCACTACTAAATTTTTTAGGAAAATGTAAAATGTAGGTGTCATTCTAGCCAACCTAAGTATGAGAAAAAGGTAATATTTTTCCTTCATGATTTGGATTTAAGTAAAGGACACATGAGTGGATGTGAGGCATATTTTTTTTAAATTTTTTAAGTAAATAAATAATTATGTATGATTTTTTTATTGTGACTTTTTTAAAATATAAAAAATTAATTTTCTAGCCAGCCTAACTTGGTCAAAAATATATGAAAATAAAAAATTTTAAATTTTAATGTATACCCAATAAATCCTAGAATGTGACGCATAAAAGGATTAATATGTTGAAAGTTATAGATGTTTTTCAATATGTATATATATCAGGAAATCAGACATAGCGTATGTAGAAAATTAATAATAATTACACATTAAAATTATTATGAAGTGTATATTATATTTTTAGAATCTTAATAGCTTCCTCTATAAACCCTTTTCATTTGATTAAATTTAGTTACAAAAAAGTCTGTTAGCTTCGAGGATGAAATTGTGGAAAATTTTAGGATAACACTAAATGGGTGGTTTTGCAAGTTTCTTTACAAATTTTGGGACTCCCAATTGCTTAAATATGAGGTATCCTAAGGCATTTTTGGAGGGAATCCATATTTGAGCTAGAAATATTAACACCCTTTTCATCCAAAACTTAATATTAGTCTAAATATTAGCACTTTTTCATCCAGCAAGTTTTTTATCCATTGCCACTATTTAGCCCATCATGATCTTGCCCTCACCCAATTGTGCGATAGTTAAACTGATTGCAATCTGTTATGAAAGGAATTGAAACTAGCGACATTTAGTTGTGAGCAATTGATGGTGGTTCAAGTATTGGATGTATGTGTTTCTATACACAATGAATTTGTTGTGAAGAGGTTACTGAACTGAACTAAACATCTTTTTTTCACAGACATAGATTGCAGAGTTTGTACAAACATATAAATGTTCATAGGTAGATTGTATTGAGAAGAGGGGAGGCTTTGTTAAAGTGAACAGAGAATGCAGAGAGCATAGAGGGAGGAGAAGACTGTGTTAATGAAAACATAGAGTGTAGGAGTGTATATGAGACTGTATATGGATTGAAGGGTGCATTTCAAGTTAGTGAAGAACTAGTGTCTACACATTAGAATTTGTAAGGATTTAGGGGTTGGTGCCTCATTGGGGTTGGTGCCTCCTTGTATTGGGTTGGTGCTCAATTAGGTGTACAGTGTACCTAAACGTTGGTGCCTCAAAACATTGTCTTGGGTGTCAATGCACATGTAAGTTGGTTCTTACAAAACATTTGTAAAATATTTTATATTGTGAGGTTGGATTTGCACAGTAGACTCAAACAACATTCTCACTATGGTTTTTCCCTTTTAGGGCTTTCCACATATATCTGGTGTTTCCTTGTGTGTATGTGGTTTATGTGTGCCTTTAATTTTTGACTACTGGTTTCATTTTAAAGTTTTTAGCATACATTGAGTCACCCTCCGGGTAAGTGCAAGAAGATGAGTTCACTTTTTGGCCAAAAAGTGGAAGTGTTTTTCCTATTTTTCAATTTTTTTCATACATGGAGTGACCATTTGAAGCACTTGCACATAAAGTATTAAGATGATGTAAAAATAAGAAATGTAGGATATTATTTCTAGTTTTCAAATATGTAATTTTTTCTAATACCCAGATGATGCAAGTTAGTTTTTTATTGGATGTACAAAAAGTGGCTTTTTAAAAGTCCCCTATTTTTTGCAAAAGTATGCATGTGTACAACCAACATAATTTGACCTAAATTAATGTATTTTTCTAATTACTTTTGTGGAAAGATTCCTAGGATGTTGAATTTTGGTTAGGATTTTTTTTGTAATTTTTGATAAATATTTTTTTAATTAATTTTTTAATGGCCCTAATTAGTATTTTTTAAAACCCCTCATGTATGGCCAACATAATTTGAGCTAAACTAATCAATTCACTAATTATTTTTTTCATCATGTAGAAAATGATGTCTAGTTTGGTTAGACATAATTTTTTTTTCAAGAAACTTTCAAAATCAAAAGTTATTAAAAAAATAGTAACCTGTGTTATTTCAAGTTTATGAGTTAGTTTGTTTGGAAAATAAATAATAAATAGAAAATCATGTTCAATAGAAAAAAAATTACATATTTAAAAACTATACTTTGAGATCTATAATGGGTTTTAATTTCATTAAAATATTTTGAAAAAAAAGTCGTCAGCCATAGTGGTGAAACTAGTTTTTTCTCTTATTGTTTTCATGGTCTCCTAGTTGCAGGTCCAAAGCAAAGGCTTGGGTTTCCAAGCCAAAACCAATGCAAATTAGCAGGTTTGAAATTTCATTTTTTTATAAATGGATACTCGTTATAAACAAGTGCCCATTCATAATGGGTGCCTGTTATAAATGGGTACCCATTTCTAAAAAAAAAAAATAGAAATAGGCATGTTAAAAAAAAAAACTTTTTGAAAATGGAAGTTTTTTTTTGTTTTTATATGCATATGGCTATTTTTTATTTTTTTTTAAAACAGGCACCCGTTTTGCTTCGGGTGCTTGATCCTAAACAGGTACCCATTTTTTTCAAAATGGGTACCCATTCCAAGCAGCATTTTTCATCCGCAGGAGACTTCTACGAAATGTATACTCATCTTTGTGCTTTCACCCCTCCCCTCTCAGTGTATTATTGTTCTTTCAACATATTTATATGCCTTCTCCTATGAGTGGCCGACTCTTTATAGGAAGTGGATTATTCTCAATGTAACATTCTTAAATTAAAGGGGATAGGAAAATCATATCATTGCATTAATTTAAAATTGATATACTTTTAGTTTGCAACTTCTCATTCTACTCCAGACATAACTAAACATGTCTTTTCTTGTAAAACCTAAATGATAATGAAAACCAACAATAGTAACTAGTTACTTAACTATAAATCTAAAGAAAATCCCTAAAATTTAGCTATGTACTATGAATGCATGAGCTATCCAAGTCTTCTAAAATTCTTAACATAAAGAAATAAATGAGTCTATTACAACATTAATAAAAGCATGTATAATATCATGCATTAAGGAAATGTTCTTAGAAATGGCTCCTAACAAGAGTCTTTAATCTTTGACTATGCTTCATGAACTGGAGTTGGATTTTATTACAAAATTGGCATGGCAACTAGATTGATGGAAAATGAGGTTGGGTGCCTTCAGAATCCTAGATCAACATAGGAGTTATATCTATTGTAGTCTATTATCCTGATCCTTTTGGAGTTCCTCCAATTTATTTGGAGCTTAAAGTTTATGAACTTGGCAAGGTCTTCAGAGTAATTCTTTGGATTGATTGATTTATTCTAAAGTTCCACTTTGCTTCCCAAAAGAGTGTCCAAGACATCTTGTAGGAGCAAAAATAGATCTTTGGCATACAATTTATAAATATTTCATCATGGTTAATCTTGTAATAAATAAACCAAATAAATGCAATCCTTTTCTACTCCATATAATAAATAATTATTTTAATCAAACATAATTACATGAATAATTGGTGGGAAAAAGGAAAAAGATGGGTACTTTGAGAAAAAAATATGATGAGGTTATTTTTCCTTGTCAACACACACACATAGGGATATATATATATATATATATATAGAGAGAGAGAGAGAGAGAGAGAGATCACTTTCTCTATCTCTTTCTATCTCTCTCTCTCTTCCTCTTTATCTCTATCTAATTCACTATATTTCTCTCTCTAATAGGAGATTGGAACTAGAAGGTTAGTTAAGTTATTAGGTAAAGATTTCTTATAGGTTAATTTTGATAATTTATATACACACATATATGTATTAATTATATTATACTTATATTTAACAATTTATATTGTTACTTGTATAGAATATAATAATAAATATAGTTATACTATAATTATAAATTTTATACATAAAACAAATAAATAATTCAATGATAAATGTATATTGTGTAAAATATAATATATAATAATAAATATAACTATAATATGGAGTACATTTCAATGTTTCATAGTCTATATTATGAAGTCTAAAACATTATGTATAAAAAATTCTAATAATGAAGATAAATTCATTTTTAGTTGTTTATAGTTTTTAAATTAATTTGTATGTACAACTAAAAATATAATTTTAAAATATTATATATTTATATATTTATACATTTATTATATTTAAAAAATAAAAATATAACATTTGATATGTAATTACAAATTGTATATGAAAATTTAAAATGATTATAATTGACATTTTTTATTAACATAATATTTGTCTTACCTTTGATGGTAAGTACAAGAAATTATAATTTATGTCACATGGTGATGTGTCCCACTATCCTCTTATTCTAGCCTTAAGTTTAATTCTAGAAGGTGAATCTCAAAAGATACATATTGCCAACACAAACCTCTATAATTAGACAAGAACTATTAGATCTTTTTAGATCAACAATTGAGATTTGAGAACTAATATCAAAATAAATTTCTAAACATATTATGATTTGATGAAGTGTTGGTGTGGAGGGGGTATATTACCTAATTATTTCCACATTAGGTCTTACTAACACTTGTCTAGTTAACTTTACTTAGGAAATACTTAAGGTACACTCAACATAGTTATCTTTTGTGTCTCAAGTCATAAGCTTAAGACACTTGTCATAAATTTATGCTATCCTATGTTTCACCTTGGCCTATATAACTAAGGGATTCTCATTGTAATTTCATATTCATATACATAATGTATGCATACTACATCCTTTGATAGAATACAATTATTCCTTCATGTTGGGTCTCTCTTGTGGTTTCATTGAATCTCCTAGATCTTGTGTGGCTACCTACATAGTCAAATCTTGCATGGTATAAAACATTCTATATCAACTCTTTCATATTAGAGCTAGTAGGATTGCTTTATGTTAGTATTTTGAGAGATCTAGGATGCAAATCTTGGTTTCTCTTGAAAATTTTAGTATGCTCTTCTCTTGCATCATATGATGACCAAGAGAATCATAAAAACTTGATAGAAATACCGGATTTGGGAGGATTTCTTCTTTGTGTCTTTATGTTACTAGTTCAATTTGGAGTATGTTGATGTAAATTTGAGCTCACCATTGAGTTCAAGGTGTCCATGAAAGTCAATTTATCTTTTTGATTTGTTTAAATTGGGCATTAGAAGCCAAATATACAAGGGTTTGAAATTGAGAGGTGGTTGCTGGATCTGGGAGGTATCCACATTTTTGGTGTATTTGAGGTTACATATGACCTTGCCATCACATCTAGAAGGCCCAATAACTTACAGATCAATCACCAATTCATCAAAATTGGACACTTTTTCCCCAAGCCACTAGAAAAAAATTTCTTTCCTTGATTGTATGATTTTACTAGTCATAGAATATTCTCTATGCAATTACTAATGTAGGTAAAATCTATACCTGCACTGGTAGACATTAGTAGAATATCGGGCATAGGCATTTTTCCCTTGGGTATTTAACATTGCAATTACTGGTTTTCATTTTATCTCCTAGTTTTTTAATTTTATAGATTTCATTGCTTTAAATGTAGGTGGTAAAAAATTTTAGGGTACAATCGTATCTATTGATGGGTGTTTTAGCATGCAACAACTTAGATGAAATACTAGGTATCTCACCTCTCTTGAAAGGAATCTAATCCTAGAAAACCCCAAAAAAGACTACCCCAAGGTTTATAATGTCAGGTCTTGACAAGTAGGATAACTCAGCCGAATATGTATTCTTCTATTCCAATCAAGGGGTCTTACACATGTTCTAAGATTACTTAGGGTTTTGAAACAATGTCTTGTATTAATCTATAGAAACCCTAAACTGTTTCAAATCTAAAATATGAAAACTTTATTTGATTTATCAATGGAATGATGCTTTTGACCTAATCTAATAGTTTTCAAAAGAAATTTCAAAATATAAAGGGGGCGAGAGAAAGGGGTAATAGATCTTAAGGATGAATCACATTGAAATGTAATGTTTGAGATAGACAGATTCCCAATGAAACTAATTTCTTCTTAACTAGGTCACCCAAACTGCCACATAAATAATGCAATCTTTAGAGGTAATAAAAGATCTTCAAATTATATGAATTCATTAAACACCCAATATATAGCATAGTTTAACAAATCAATACAATCGAACTTCACTCAAATATGTGTTCAAACAAACCATGCAAAGTAGCTGACAATCAACAAGATACAAATGGTATGAACAAGAAATCCATTAAATATCTAAAAAATCCATTAAACTATAACTGAACTTCATCTAACTCTTGTAGAAATGAACCATGAAATCTAAAATCCAATCACATACCACATAAATTTGCATCAAAACCTCGAAATATGTATTTGTATTAATCAAAATTTTGGTAGTCTCAACAATTCATTGCTCTAATACTTACAAAATGAAGAAAGTGATAACCTTTATATAGGAGAGGTCAACTCACTGAGTTTACAATGGAGGGTAAGGATTAAAACATCACCAAGGGCATAGATTCATCCATCATTTAATTCTTGTGGTAGGTTCTTACAAAGTCGATTTTAGTTTTGTCCTTTAGGAAAAGACAAAAAGACAACTTTTGAATTCAAAAGAATAAGACAAAATAACACTTTTTTGATAAGTCTAATAAGACAAATCAAATTTACAATGAGTTGACAATATAAAAAGCCTACGTGGCACACTTTTTAGCAAAGATTTGCCAGCTGGGTTTGGCAATTGATGTGCGGATGGAGCTGATAGTGTGTAAAACTTATCTTCAAGTTGCAGGGGTGTAATATTGAATAGTAATTTTGTTATCTTCCCGTCCTTTCTTCTTGTAAGCCATTAATGCTTCTAATGCTGGATTTATTTTTTCAAGAGAAGGTTTCTTTACAAAATTGATTCTAAATTTAAGGGTATCTACTGATTTAGATAGATTATGGTAGATTACAGACTTAGCCCTCATATTCCTTTTAATTCCTTGATCTGTGCTTTGAGTTTGCTTGCTTTATTCGTATTTACTACAATAAAGCTAAAAGATTCATCTATGGGATTCCCTTGCAACAATTGATTCCAAAGCTTTACACTCTTCTGTATTTACCTCTGTTATATCATCTAAATATAGTTCTGTCAAAGAATGTATTAGATTAATAAAACCATAAATAGCCTCCAAGAGTTGTGCATTGGAATTTGTTCCTTCTATCCCAGCTCTATAAAATATTTATTTTCATAATTTGAGCATTTGTAGCCAATGAAAGGGCATATTCATCTTATCCTTGGCTAAAATGTTCTCCTTGATGAGAATATATGAAGACAACTTGCACATCATCTATACACAAGGATAAATATGGGAATGATATTCTTCATATTCCTCATAATCCTCAGCAATCATATCCCACTCTTCTTTCAAAGAACAAAAATCTTTATGCATTTCAATTATTTCATTGATGGCTTCACATCCCTTAGAATAGATTTATGTCAACCAATCTTTTATGACTATGGCCACATGTCTCATTTTATCAAAGTCTTCTAAATCTTGCTTTGAAAGAATTGAAGGAGCCACTACAGTACCATCCTCCTTTTGCATAGGCTTTATCAAATACTTAATACCGGCACATAGTTCTTCATTTTGTTACCTTAGTTGCCTCTTTATCAATTCATCCTTATCCATTCTATGGATAATGGTAGAAACAAAGTCCTTGAACTCTTCAATTTCTTGTACCTTGGTGGTGGGACTAAGATTTATTGTTGATATACTATAATCCTCAATCATCACCTCATCTTTGTCCTTCTGGACTAGAGGTACAACAACTTCTACAACTGTAGACCTTGAAGAATCCTTATGTATTATAGATTGAATCTTAGCCCTCTTTTCATATTTGGGCTTCTCCAAACCAGTGAGGAAGCTATTTAAATCCACATCAACTGATTCAATCTCATGTTGCTTTCCCTATAACCTTGCTTGCAACCATTTGGGAGTTACTAAAGTAATTGTGCTTGTTAATGGCCCGGAGGAAGTAGGTTGCTCCTGTTGACTCCTATTCATATTAGTAGAAACTTTCAACTCCTGCTAATGATCTTGTGAACTAGCATCTAATGTTACATTATTCTTTCCCAAACTATCAAATCTCTAATGCATCTGCAACATCTATTTGGGGATTCTCATGCAAAGTACCAAAATGAGTATTTATCTACAACTCCTATTGAGTTCCCACTTTTTCCAACTCAAGTTTCTCATATATTGTTCAACCTTATCAAATATCTCTTTTGGTTTTTCAGGTCGACACTTTAGAGAACTATCTTCAATATCTATAATTTCCACCATCTCCATATCAATAGGAGGGTTGCCTGGTGCATCCTAAATATGTGCTTCTGTATTATATACTACCAATTCTACACATACTCTCTCAATTCCTTCCAGAGCTAGCACCTTTGGAGAAGGAGTTGGTGGAGCATGAAAAGGTCTAGCCAAGCTTCTATTAATGTTTGAGAAAACATGAGTAGCATGTGCAACCCTTTGTACTCTAGTTAGGTTAGCAAATGGTGCAAACCCCAAGGATGGTGGGATGGAAGGGAAAGAAGACATACAGGAAATAACAATAGGAAGAGATGGATTCAACTGTTGTAGATGAAAAGGTGAAGTGTGTTAGGATGCATAGGACAATTGAGAGGGGGGTGAATCCGTTGTGTATTAAAACATTAAACCCTCTAAGCAATTCCAAACATCAACCTCTTATTATGCATTAGAAAAATTTAAAGGATTAGCTCACATATATATGAATAACAACACTGAAATCAAATAGGCTCACTACCAAGGGCTCATTGCCTAGAAGAAAGGCTCACTGCAAAAATAAAGGCTCATTACCAAAGGGTCACTACCCAAAAGATAGAAGAAAGAAGAAAACTATTTTAGAGAGATTCACTATCTCAAAGCAATATGAGAAATCCACCACTGCCACTCCTTTCCATCCGCAACGTTTGGTTCACTGCCTCCATCAACTTTTGGCACACTAAAATGTAGACACCTTCTGCTCACTGGATTCTGGAGTCATAAACATTTAAGCTTGCACACAACTCATTTCCCTTGATTCACATTCACATTCTCTTCTCTACTTTTCTCCACTCAACTTCATCTTGCATTTATACCTTCTACAACCAAGACCTATCTCAATTAGGTCGGTCCGAATAAAGCATGTGCACCTCAAATGTACAACACCAATTAGGTTGGCACTAAACATTTCTACGGTGGAAAGAAGTGAAAGTGGACCATGTAAAGGGTTAACTAGGACTCAAATATATATCACCAAGCTACTCATGACATTCACAATCCACAAGGTACCTCCGTAAATGGCACTAGTAAGCTAGGTTGGCCAAACCTAAGCTAATGACCACATCCACACTTCTCCAAGTCCAAAAACATCATGCAGACCACAAAGAACCACTCTACGACATCCACACACCTTTCCATAACATTTAACACCATTAGAATCTCTTGCAACACTTCCACAACCTCTTGAGACAAAGAATGCCTTCAATCTGCACATTAGGATCCACTACCTCTAAACACCAACACAATAACTAAACTTGGGGAGAAACCCATCACTAGATACTTCAAGAGAAGGTAGATGTAGACTATATAAGCACATCCCTAGATCTGTAGTACAAGAAACCTTAATGCAGAGAAATGTGGAGCAATCTCATTTCTCTCAGATAGTCTTCTACATAGGCAAACACTCTGTGAAACACATCTTTCACTTCTGCATGATCCAAAACCTGAAACTCTAGACATAACACCTCTGAACACCTTTAATCAATACTTCCAAACTGCACAAGAATATCTTCAACTAGGAATAAAGGCAAAGCATAACACTGAGAGCACCTCTATCACACTACACACCATTTTATCAAATTTTCTCAAAAGCACTTGGAAACCAAGTGAACCATCTACTGGAGGTTGACATCAATGACAACACTAGTAAGTTTCCAACAATCTCCCTCTTTGTCATTGATGGTAGCACCAACTCTTTGAAAAACCATCAAGACCTAAAGCAATCAATCAGCAGCTCAGTACTACTCTCCCTAACTAGAGCAACTCTTACTCTTCACATACTTTCCTGTACTATGGTTTTTTAGCCACTCTAACTCTCTCCCACTTTGACATCAATGGCAAAGGGAAATAACTTCAACTCCAACAAGTACCTGCTCTATTTCCACTACTCTCACTTTTCTACACTCTTCCCCTTAAGGACATAAGATATGTTCCATTTGATTGCACCAATCAATAGAATCACTACCTACTCCCCCTGAGAGGTAGCTTTCAACACTAGTCTAGGATAGAAAATGTATCTTGAAATGTTTCTTTGATAGATGCACACACTTATGCATCTAGTTAAAAGAAGGAGGGGCAATAACCCCTAACTTCTGTTAGAGATATTCAAAGATATCCTTAAGGAGAGTCTCTGTAAATATTTTTGCAACTTGATCCTTGGTAGGTACATACTCCAATTCCACCTCATTCTCTGCAACCTTCTCTCTTAGAAAGTGATACCCAATTGAAATATGCTTTGTCCTTGAATGCATTACTAGATTCTTTGAAATGTTGATAGCACTTGTATTATCACATAAGATAGGAATAGGTTCATCATATGACACTTTGATATCCTTCAATGTATGCATCATCCATAACACCTGTGTGTAGCAAGATGCTACTACTATGCACTCTACCTGTGTAGTAGATAATGACACTAAGTCCTACTTCTTACTTAACCATAAGACAAGTCTACTTCCTAGAAAGAAAGCACCACCACTTGTACTTCTTCTATCATCTGCATATTCTACCTAATCTACATCTGTATATGCACTCAAGAATAAATCAATATCCTTGAGATACCATAGGCCAAACTCTAGAGTTCCTTTCAATTATTTTGAATATCCTCTTTACTACTAAAACATGTGACTCTCTAGGATTTGCTTGAAATCTAGCCACAAGGAAAACTGCATGCATGATATCCAGTCTAGTAGTAGTTAGGTATAACAATCCACCAACCATTGATCCATACTTGCTCTGATCAGCCTTAGGAGATTCATCATCTTTTCTTAACTTACAACTAGTAGCCATGGGAGTACACACCAGTTTGGAGTCTCCCATTCCAAACTTCTTCAACACTTCCTTAGCATAATTTGATTATGAAATGAAAATACCTTTTTCTGATTGATTGATTTGTAACCCAAGGAAGAAATTCATTTCCCCACACATTGACATTTCAAATTCTTTTCGCATCTCTTCTGCAAATCTCTTGCACATACCTTCATTGCCTCTAAAGATTATATCATAAACATATACCTCCATAATTAGGATTTGATTTTTTTCAACTATCAAATACAGATTGCTATCTGCAGTGCCTTTTTTGAAACCTTGCTACAAAAGGTACCTATCCAACCTTACATACCAAGCTCTAGAAGCTTGTTTGAGTCCATACAAGACCTTCTTCAATCTTTAGACCATATTTGGATCACCTGATAACTGAAAGCCTTCTGGTTGTTCAATGTATACTTCCTCTTCCAATTCTCCATTCAAGAATGCAGATTTCACATCCATCTAATAGACTTTGAAGTCTTTATGAGTTGCAAAGATAAAGAACATTCTAATGGCCTCCAATCTTGCCATTGGAGAAAATGTTTCCTCATAATCTATTCCTTCCACTTGTGAGCAGCCTTTAAACACAAGCGTAGCCTTGTTTATAACTACTTCTCCATTCTCAAATGTTAATTTATTCTAGAAGACCCATTTAGTTCCTATCACATTTTTGTCTGCTAGTCTTTGGATAACTTTCCAAGTCTAATTCTTCTAAATCTACATCAATTATTCTTACGTAACCTTGATCCAGTGCTCATCTTTGCGTGCTTCATTCACTATTTTGGGTTCTATTTTAGACAATAAGAACAAATTTACCCATTCATCTGCCATGGAAATACTTCTTCTTCTTAATACACCTTTGTTCTTATCTTCAATAATCTGATCTTTAGAATGATTCTTTTGCACATACTTGGGGGTCTTAGGAATCCTTTCTAGAGCATCTTCTTCATCAACTTGCTTCTCCTTTTCATTTTCTTCTTCTCTTTCTTCTTCTCTACAAGGGATCTCATCAAATGCATATCCTTCTATTAACACTAAACTCTAATATGGTTCTTCATCCACTTTGACATTTGCACTATCCACTAATTTCTTCAGTCTCTTATTGTAGCACCTGTAAGCCTTGCTCTTTGTAGAATATCCAAGGAAGATTCCTTCATCTGGTCTTGTATCAAACTTTCCCAAGTTTTCTTCATCTCTCCTAATGTAGCACTTGCTTCCAAACACTCTAAAATATTTATAGTAGGAGTTCTTCTGTACCATAGCTCATATGGAGTCTTTGAACTATTGATCCTTGCTTGCACTCTGTTTTGTATGTAGACTGCAGTGTGAATAGATTCTCTCCAATAGATATCTGATAAATTTGCTTCTTTCATCATTGTCCTTACTACTTCCTAAACTATCCTATTCTTTATTTCCACTACTCCATTTTGCTGAGGAGTCCTAGGGGCTGACAAATGCCTCTTTATTCCATGATCTTCACAAAAGCAGTTAAACTCATTGGAGGTGAACTCACCACCTCTATCAAGCCTCAAACACTTGATTTTCAAATCAATTTAATTTTTAACTATAACCTTGAATTCTTTAAACCTATCTAGAGCTTCTAATTTTTCTTTGAGAAAAGTTACCCAAGTCATTCTAGAGTAATCATCAATCAACAACATGAAATACATGTCACCTTGAAAGTTTCCCACTCTTGTAGGTCCACACAGATCTATATGCACCAACTCCAGAGGTCCAGTGGTAGAATACTCTTTGATCTTGAAGTTCTTCCTTGTTTGCTTCCCAATCTGACATTCCTTTCAAGTTGCATTGATAGGCTTTGTAATTCTTGGCAGATCCCTCACAGCCTGAGTAGAGTTGATCCTCACCAAACTATCAAAATTAATGTGACACATTCTTTTATGCCATAACAAATTTTCATTAACTTGAGTCATGAAGCACACACCATTAGCACCTTTGATCTGATATATATTTCCTTTTGTCCTTGTTTTTATAGCAACCAAAGTTCTAAAATTTTCTTTTTTGATTTCACAGCCACCATCCTAAAATACAAGGTTATATCCTCTGCTACACATTTTTCCTACACTTAGAATATTATATTGGAGACCTTTGACATAGCGAACATCATCTATATTGTGCTTTACATCAAAATTGATTGAACCTTTTCCACATATCTTGGTAGATGCATCATCTCCAAACTTAACAAAACCTCCATCAAACTTCTCAAGCTTCACAAACTTATTCTTATCACTTGTCATATGATTTGAACACCCACTATCAATTAACCAGTGGTTCTCCTCTTCTCTTGCATGAAAAGTAGTTACTAGATCTCCTTTGATATTATGATTTGTTTCCAAAGCAATTTCCTTCATACCCCTTTCAAAAATAGTTCCAACATTTAAAGCCATGAATAAGCATTCATTACTTTCATCATTTGGATAGTCAAACTCATCATCAGATATGATCTCATCTTCTTTAACATAATAACTTCTCTTGAATGATTTAACTTTGTTGTCCTTGTATTTTTCATTTAAAATTTTGATTGGACATTTTGAATCATAATGACTTATCTTTCCACAGTTGAAACGTTTGAAGGGTAACTTACCTCTGTATTTTCTAGAGCCTTTTTCAATCTTCTCACAAAATTTTCTTCCACTTCATCAAGGTCATTAGGATCTGATTCAACATTCTTTTCTATCTTTCTAGCCTTAAAAGTAGTTTCTTTTCTTGCATCATCTTGACCAAATTCTCTTATCTCAAAAGTAGTTTGAGTAGCAAACATCTGATCCCTAGTATATTTATCCAAATTTTGAGTTTCTTCAATAGCAAAAACTTTAGCACTATAATATTTTGGAAGAGTTCTTAGTACCTTCTTTACCACTTCACTTTCATCCAGCTTTCCACCAAGACCATTGATGGAGTTGACAACTTCATCCACTCTTTGCATGTAGCTTACAATATTTTCATCTTCTAACATCTTTAGGGTTTCAAGCTTGGTCTCCAAAATGCACATCTTTGCTTGCTTGACCTTGTCATCTCCTTGATAGGTACTTTTTAGCTTCTTCCAGATCTCATGAGCAATTTTGCAACTCATCACCTTCACTAATTTTGAATTAGAGAGACTGTTTAGAAGAGCACTCCTTGTCTTTCCATTATTCTCATATTATTTAATCTCATCTTCATCATTTGGACCATTAGGAGGTATAGTATACTCTTTTTCAACTATCTTCCATATGCCATATCCTAGTGAGACATGAAAGCTTTCCATCCTAGTCTTCCAAAAAGCATAATTTGTTCCATCAAACACTAGAACCTCCATACCTTTCTTGTGCACCATCTAGATCTACCCCAAGTGGTTAATCTTCTTCAGGGAACTCAGCTCTGATACCAATTGTTAGGACGCATAGGACAACTGAGAGGGGGGGTGAATTAGTTGTGTATTAAAACATTAAACTCTCAAAGCAATTCCAAACATCAACATCTTATTATGCATTATCAAAATGTAAACATAAGAAGCATCGATAAAAACACATTTAAACACATAAGAACACCATATTTATGTGGAAAAACCAAGAAGGGAAAAACCACGGTGAGGATTAGCTCACATATATATGAATAACAACACTGAAATCAGATAGGTTCTCTGCCCAAAAGAAAGGCTCACTGCCAAAAGAAAGACTCACTACCCAAAAGAGGGAAGAAAGAAGAAGACTATTATAGAGAGATTCACTATCTCAAAGCAATAGGAGAAATCCACTACTTCCACTCCTTGCCATCTACAACGTTTGGCCCACAGCCTCCAGCAACGTTTGGCACACTAAAATGTAGACACCTTCTGCTCACTACATTCCAAAGTCATAAGCATTTAAGCTCTCACACAACTAATTGCCCTTGATTCACATTCACATTCTCTTCTCTATGTTTCTCCACTCAACTTCATCTTGCATTTATACCTTCTACAAATAAGACCTATCTAAATTAGGTTAGTCCTAATGAAGCGTGTGTACCTCAAATGTGCAACAACAATTAGGTCAGCACTAAACACTTCCGTGGTGGAAAGAAGTGAATGTGGACCATCTCAAGGGTTAACTAGAACTCAAATATATATCACAAGCTAGTCATCACATTCACAATCCACAAGGTACCTCTGCAAATGGCACTAGTAAGCCAGGTCTATCAAACCTGAGCTAATGATCACATCCATGCTTCTCCAAGTCCAAAAGCATCATGTGGGCCACAAAGAACCACTCTAAATCATCCACACACCTTTCCATAACATTCAACACCATCATAATATCTTGTAACACTTTTGTAACCTCTTGAAACAAAGAATGTCTTCAATTTTCACATCAAGATCCACTACCTCTGAACACCAACACAATAATTGAACTTGTAGAGCAATCCATCACTAGATACTTCAAGGGAAGGTAGATGTAGATTGTATAAGCACATCCTCAAATTTACGAGACAAGAAACCTCAATGTGGAGAAATGTAAAGCAATCTCATTTATCTCAGATAGTATTCTACACAGGGAAATACTTTGTAAAACACATCTTTCACTTCCACAAAATCTAGAAGTTGAAACTTTGAAACACCTCTGAACACCTCTAATCAACACTTCAAAACTATACAAGTATATCTTCAACTAGGAAGAAATGCGGAGCATAACACTGAGAGCACTTTTGTCACACTACACACCTTTTTATCAAATTTTCTCAAAAGCACTTGGAAACCAAGTGAACCATCTACTAGAGGTTGACATCAATGACAACACCAACAATTTTCCAACAAAGTGGAGAGGAAATATGGAATGGATGATGAGGAAAGAGGTGGAAGGGATAAGGGAGTGAGTGAAGTGAATAATGAAGATGCTATGGGAACTGATGTAGATGGAATGGTGGAAATGATAATGGAGGATAATGAAGAGGGAAAAAGAAGTGGGTATTATAATGATAGAAGTGTGGGAGAAGAAATAGTAGTTGACATGCCAGAAGGAAGGACAATGGTTATAGGTGCAATGAGAATGGAAGAGGTGATAGGAGTGGTAATGGAAGTGGAGATGGAAGAAGCAAGTAGGGTGGAAGAGACTATAGGGGCAATTGGAGTAGAGGGTACATCAAAACTAGGTACATTTGGTGCAATAGGAGCAGAGGTAGCAAGGGTAGAAGAAGTAATAGTAGTAGACACATTTGGCATATCAATTGTAGATACAAGAGAAACAATGGTAGTGACTACAACATGAGGGGCTTGGCCTTTCTTGCTATCTTTTCTTCTCTTTGGCATTTATCCCTTAGCCTCCCCAATCTAGACTGGTTTTCTTGTCCTTGTCCTTGTTTTCATTACGAAGACACTCCCCCTTATAGCTTTATTTTTCTTAGGATCCTTAGTAGCCTTTCCTTTGCTTTCTTATCTACCAAGGGAATCTCATCTTCAGTATCCTCACTGTCAGAAGCCTTCTCTTTCCCTCGAGGGTCCTCATCAACTTGCTCAATTGGGTCATCATCTTCTTCATTGATGACCCTTTCCTTTGGTGGATCAATGTATGTAAGGGGTACTCCCACAGTAGTTAGTTGATCTATTTGATCATTAACCTAGTTCCATCTATATTTGATAGAAGCCCTCATTATCTCCTAAATGGAGCTATCTTCAACTTCAACCCAATTAGGAGGGGGATTGGACCAGCCAAATACTCTTCTCCATTCTACTTCCTGAACCACTGCCCCATCCTCAACAACTTGGTTAGGCACAAGGATGATTTGGAACTTCTTGATGAGGTCCAAGGAAATCCTAAAACAATTCTTCTTGTTTACTTCATGTTCATCACTACAATTAACCCAAAAATCTTCTAGATCCTCCACATGAAAATATTTCTTGATGGAATTTTGTTCAAAGGTTTGGAAAGGATCGAAGTGAGATCTTGCTTTATAGAAAATCAAGTGGAGTTGCTATAACTCTACATCTGATTATTCAACAATGTTGATAGTGATGTAGGTAAATAGTCCCCTGCCCAAGACAATTGGAAACTTTATTGCAGCTTTGTGCAATCCCTTCAAAAAGTTATGGCATGTACATATGTGTCTTGTAAATTCTTACAATACCACCTTGTCAGTTGGATATTTTGGCAGCCTATATGGAGCTACCTTGAAGCCTTGTATCTTGAGGTAAGTGAACTTTGGGTATTGTATTAATCGATATCTAAACTTCTATATCACATTGGCTACTTCAATTGATATTCTTCTAGACAATTCACCTTAAAACATTTGAGTTATATGAATGGTGAAGGCATCATCAACCCTTTTGTAGTGGAACAATGAGTTTACTTATTGCAGTTGTGGGTATCAATCATATACTTTGAATTCTCCAATAACATTACCTAAATCCCCCAATCTAGTGAGCCCAGGGTAGATAAAGTTCCTTGCTAGTTCATGTATATAACATAGGAGGACAAGTGAAAATTTCTTGTTTCTACCAAAGCTAAGAACTCCTTATGAATGTTATCATTAATCAGTTGGGCCTAACATATCTTCTTGTCTCCTTTGAGGACCTCCTCAACATACCCAAACATCCAAGTTTCAAAGGTTGAGGCAGGTGGACATCCCATGATCCTGCTTAGTAGGGTTACCATGTCTCCCACCTCTTGTTTGAAATCATTTCTATATAGTGCATATGGTAACTTTGCAATAGCAGTCCTTCACACTTTCATCCATGTATCATTGATAATCCTCCAACATGTCTCAGGATCCTGATCATACAATTGTTGACTTTATTCCTTGGTTAAAGAGGACATCCTAGGGTGTACAAGGAGGTCAAAAACCTCAATGGTAGCTTGTATGGTGAAGTTAGCAATTACTCTTCCATCTTGGGTTACCTCCATTCTAGACTCGGGATGATATCTTTCTCCACAAGCCACGATAAGCTCTGAGCATTGTACTGTAGTAGGAAATCCAATAACTTTTGCAATACCATTTTCTCCCATTCTCCTTTCCTAGTCTGTAGGATTTGGATCCAACACTCTCATTTTGAAGTCACATTAGTGGATATTTACATATAAAATGGGCCTCCTAAGAAACTCTAAAAAGCAAAACTTTTCTCATATAATACAATTAAATAAATATAAATTACTTAACTACATGAGTTATGGGGGGTCACATATTTCTATTATAATTCTTTTACAACTCAAGTTCCCTTTTCTTTTTATATTATTTCTTTTCTTGATTTATTTTCTATTTTCTATTTTATTTTTAAGTTATATTTTATAACATACAATTTCTAAATTAAAACTCAAGTTCGCTTTTCTTTTTATATTATTTCTTTTCTTGATTTATTTAATATTTTATTCTTATGTTATATTTTAAAAGATACACTTTCAATTTTACTTAAAGAATGTACTAAAAAGTAGTTTAAGTTTTTTAAACGTATATAAAAAATAAAAATGAACATTTTAAATAACTCTTTTATTTTCCTTTCTCTAAAATAAAAAAAAATATTTGTTATCTTTTTATCTGCCTATTATATGTCCTTATAAAACTCAAGTTTACTTTTATTTTTATATTATTTCTTTTCTATTTTTTATTTTATTTTAAAGTTATATTTTAAAAGATATACTTTCTAATTCCATACTTTAAACTCAAGGTTTACTTAAAGTATGTACTAAAAAGTAGTTTAAGTTTTTTAAACGTATATAAAAATAAAAATGAACATTTTAAATAACTTTTTTATTTTTCTTTCTCTAAAATATAAATAAATATTTGTTAACTTTTTATCTTCTTATTATATTTTGTTATAAAACCCAAGTTTACTTTTCTTTTTATGTTATTTCTTTTCTTATATTATTTTTTCTTTGAAAATTAGTCATCTTTATATTTTTAAAAGCTACACTTTCTAAGAAATGATTTGTTGAAATATTTTTAAAATGCTTACTTTTAAGTTATAGTATAGTGGTCAAGGAGGCCACTTCTATTATCACACCAACTACCTATATCAATCCCAAACCCATACCTATTACATACTAATCATTTTGTCAAAATAGGATCAAAATAAAAAAGTACATAATAGAGTGTCACAACACCATAACATCAACTTTTACAAATAACAATATTTTGAGCTCAATTACAATATATATATATATATATATATATATATATATATATATATTTGTCACATATATTAAGCTTTTTTATTCCTGTTCCATTTCTTCATCCTTGTTGTCTGCTACCTTAGGTTCATCTATGTTCCTGTTCTCTTCCTCATTATCTATTTGCATTTCTAAGTTCCTATCTTGTTGTACTTGTTTGTCTTCTATGCCCTGCATGTAACCTCCATAGTAGTATCCTTGATTGTCATCTAGTTCTGTTCCCCAAAACTCTTCATTTACCTTTGAGTCTTTACTATTTTCCTTCTATTGTTTGAAAATAATCTCATTTTCCTATTCCCTGATGTACTCTCTGTTATCACTATCCTTGAATGAGCCTATTCCTTGAAATCTGCCAATAAGAGGGGTAACCCTCAACTGTTCATTGTTTACATTATAGTTTTGAAAGGTAATTTCAAGGTAATTGTGCATATCATTTCTCATTTTTTCAATTTGATGTTGTTTACAATACTTATCTTGGAAGTCCATATATTCACTATTGAACATTTCATCATATCTCATCTAGTCCTATGGCTAGTAATTTGCTTGTTGAATGTCTTCCTTGTATATCATAGCACATCATTCTATGATCTCATTGAGCTTATCTACTATCAGCTCCAAAGTGACTACCACTTGTTCATTCAATTTAAAGTTTGTGAGTCTTTGGAAAGCCTCAGTCAGAACTCTCTTTTTGCCTTGAATTTTTTCCTCATTTGTCATTTCCCATAGGAACCAAAGTATTTTAGTAGACAGGACAAGCCAAAACTTATTAGTTTTTTCATTTAAACCTTCAACATAACCACATAAAATTTCCTTCCAATTGACATACTTTTTAGGAGACCAGTTAGGAATGTTCCCCATAAATGATGACCAGATAAATAGGGCATATTCACATTCAAAATAGATATGATAGCAGTTTTCAACAACCTTACAAATAGAACACAAATTATTGTCTCAACCTATGTTAAGCTTATTTAAGATAAGGAGACATCTAAAGCAACTTTTCTTGGGTTCAATATTTTTTGACCAAATTGACTTGAAAGTTTTAGACAATACTTTTTATTCTAATGTGTCTTTCCAAGTAGTTTAACATGCTTGAGTACCGCCACTTGAGAATTAGTGCTCATCTAGTAGACTGTTTTTGAATCAACATTCATCAGCTTAGTCCCATGTTTCCATACAAGCCTTTCTATGCACTCTTCCCCAAGAACATAAACTTCTTGAGAAAGCTTGCCTAAAAAGGTCTTATAGAGAGTAGAAAAAGTTCTTTTCTGAGTATCAACCAAACTATATTCTTTTTTAAGATGTGCCCATGTTTTAGGTTTGTTGTTATCAACCAAATTTGTTAGTGCTTCAAGTCCCTGGGTAAGTGCAAGAAGATGGGGGGCCAAAAAGGGGTCTTAAGTGGCCACTTTTTTTCTGAAATTAGGAAATACTGGCCTTGGATGAGAAATTGAGCATAGTTACACTCAAAATTTGGAGATGCAACCAAAACAATGTTCATAGTACTCTGAGTCTACTTTCTAAACTACTATTTTTTTTTAAATGGCATAGATTAAGGGGTTCAAAAGAGGGAGCCACATAAATTGGTGTTGTTTCTATCAAAAAAACATAACATAACATGTTTTGTGGCTCCCTCAAAAGGTCAACTTTTTTTTGGTATTTTTAAAATCACTTTAGTGAGAAATTAGCTAATAGCATGTAGTTTATGCCCAATTTTTTTGATAATTTTTTTATGAATATTTGATTTTTTAGTAATTTTCAAAGTGGACACATTCTAAAAAACATAATTTTGGTCGTGCTACCCCTATAAATTTTGAAAACTAATTGAAAATCATTTTTTTATTTTTTTAATATTTGTAGAATGGAGTCTAGTTTCTAAATATGTAATTTTTTTGAAATTTCAATGAATAATTAATTTACAATGAAAAAAAGACCAAACAGTGGTTTTTGCCCAAAAATGGACACACAAACAAAAGAAATTAAAGATGAAAGGCTTAACATTGTTAAAATGTGAAAAAAATCACATCATCAAATAGCTAAGAGAAAGCCTAACATTACCCAGGTGTTTGATTTGTTTGACATTGAAACACATGCAAATCTGAGGGTTAGCACGAATGAAATTATGTGAAATCTTGAAGAATTTAGAAAAACACGTCTGTGACTATTCAAAAGGCACTCCAAGCCTTTAGGTTGGAAATCCAAAGCAAATCCCAAGCCCAAGGCTTGGGATTCCCAAATCAAGACATAACACGAGCGCGTTATGGTTTGCTTTGCATTTTTCCTTTCCCACAAGTTTGTTGTTTGTCATGTTTGACATAACGCGAGCGCGTTATAACTCGCTCACATTATGTTCCCCTCAAATTTTTTTTGTTCAAGGCTATTAATCATGTATGCCTATATGTATGTATCTATGTATCTATGTATGCCAATATGTATGTATGTATGTATCTGTATGCCTATATGTATGTATGTATGTATCTATGTATGCCAATATGTATGTATGTATGTATCTATGTATGCCTAGGTATGTATGTATAGTGTCGAGGGAAGAGGAGGGTAGAGATGGGAGTGAGCCAGATAGGGGAGGAGAGGGGTGGATAAGGATTGAGTGATTAAGGTTTAAGGTTGAGGGTTGAGCATTTAGGGAAAGGATTTAGAGTTTAGGGATAAGGGATTAGAATTTAGGACCTTGAGGGATTAGGGTTTAGGGTTGAGGCTTTAGGGATAGCATTTAGGGTTAAGGGTCAAGGGATCAGGTTTAAGGTAGAGTGTTGAGGGTAGAGGGATTAGGGATTAGGGTTTAGGGTTGAGGCTTTAGGGATAGCGTTTAGGGTTAAGGGTTGAGGGATTAGGTTTAAGGTAGAGTGTCGAGGATAGAGGGATTAGGGATAGGGTTTAGGGTTGAAGGTTTAATGATTTAGGGTTGAGGCTTTAGGGATGAGGGTTAAGGGATTAGGGTTTAAGATATAGTGTTGAGTGTCGAGTGTGTAGGGATAGGTTTTAGGGTTCAAGTTTTAAGGGTTAAGGGTCGAGGGATCAGAGTTAAGGGTTGAGGGATTAGGGTTTGATGTTGAGGGTTGAGTACATTGAGGTTTGAGGGTTAAGGGTTTCGGGATAGGGTTGAGGGTCAAGGGATTAGGGTTAAGGGATGGGGTTGGAGGGTTTAGGGATAAGGGATTAGGGTTTAAGATATAGTATCGAGCCCGATGAGGGTCTAGGAATAGGGATAGCATTTAGGGTTTAGGGATGAGGGATTAGAGTTAAGGGATGACGGATGATGGATTAGGGTTGACGGATTAGGGTTTAGGGATAAGGTTTAGGGTTAGGGTTGAGGGATTAGGGTTTAAGGTATAGTGTTGAGGGTTTACAGATAGGGTTTAGGGTTGAGGGATTAGAGTGAAGTGTTGAGGGATTAGGATTTGACGTTGAGGGTTGAGGGTGTAGAGTTTAGGGTTTAGGGATAGGGTTGAGGGTCAAGGGATCAGAGTTAAGGGTTTAATGTTGAGAGTTGAGGGTTGAGGGTTGAGGTTGAGGGATAGGGTTAATGGTAAAGGGATTAGGGTTAAATAAGAGTGTCAAGGGTAGAGGGATTAGGGTTTAAGGTATAGTATCGAGTATGTTGAGGGTTTAGGAATAGGGATAGCATTTAGGGTTTAGGGACGAGGGATTAGAGTTGAGGGATGACAGATTAGGGTTGAGGGTTGAGGGATTAGGGTTTAGGGATAAGGTTTAGGGTTGAGGAATTAGGGTATAAGGTATAGTGTTGAGGGTTTAGGGATAGGGTTTAGGGTTGAGGGATTAGAGTGAAGAGTTGAGGGATTAGGATTTGACATTGAGGGTTGAGGGTTTAGGGATAGGGTTGAGGGTCGAGGGATCAGAGTTAAGGGTTTAATGTTGAGAGTTGATGGTTGAGGCTTGAGGATTGATGGTTGAGGTTGAGGGACAGGGTTAATGGTCAAGGGATTAGGGTTAAATAAGAGTGTCGAGGATAAGGGATTAGGGTTTAAGGTATAGTATCGAGTCTGTTGAGGGTTTAGGAATAGGGATAGCATTTAGGGTTTAGGGATGAGGGATTAGAGTTGAGGGGTGATGGATTAGGGTTGAGGATTGAGGGATTAGGGTTTAGGGATAAGGTTTAGCTTTAGATCCTCCTGTCACTGTATGTTGCAAAGAAGCTATATGGCATTTCTGCCAGGAGGTATAACCGAAGAAGTTTTTTAAACCCTTAGACTGACTAATCATGGACACAAGACTGTCAGGTATATCTTTATATATCTCAGAGGGTTTTATCGTGGGGACTTTGAATTCCTCATTAACAAACTTATTACTACTAGACAAATCATCTATAACATTACTGGTTTCTGTAGGCAAAGAAAATGTTTGCTCAGAGTCTGGAAAAAAGTTTGTGAAACTAACCTCAGCACTGCAATCTTTCATGTGGTCTTCAGGTGCTATCTTAGTTCCAGATGTAGAAGCTTGATCCATAGTGTATGTGCTCCAATCTACGCTTGAATCTACGCTTGAAATACCAGATAACTACCTTTATTGCCCTAAATGACAAACATGGCTTGCAACGGGACTTAATTAAGGACTTACAACACAAAGTGATGGTATGAGCAATATAGAGAGCAATACAGAGAGTGATACATCAACTAATGTAGGTTACTTCTAAGCTGAAACTAATATAGTCACACACAAAGACTGTATTCAGTGAACGTAGACTAAGATTATAACACATTTTTATTGTTACTCAGCTCTGATACCAACTTTTGAGACAGCTGCAAATGAGAACAGAATAGAATTAGAACACATATAGTATGAACAAAACTGCCACAGCAAAAATCCATTTTATTATGATCACTTCTCATATACATTGCACACTGTAAGAGCGTATTACATAAAACATACTATAAACTTACTAAAAGCAGTTAGACTTCTGAGTTTCTGATTTCTTCTTGTAGCAGAAAGAGCATACTTCTCTCACCTTTCAGCTTTCCTAAGACAAACTGAACACTGAGCAAGAGCAAACCAGAGATAATGGTACTCTTCTCTTACAAATTTTCAAGACTCTCTAAGACTCTAGACTTTGCTTGACGACTCTGTCTTCCTAGACTCACTTGACGAATAAGGCAGCCTCCTCTTGAATGACTCGAAAAGGATCTCTTACAACAAATGAAGGATGAGATTCCTAAACTGAAAGGTTTCTCTTGAAAAAATAATTGTTCCTCTTGTGGAGACACTTCTTTTGGTAATTGGATTCCTGTAGAAGAATTATACTAATTGATATATTTATCCAGTTCAGGAGATTTTTCCATTTCTTCAACAAGATTAATATTTTCTTCTTCTCCAATTTCACTAATTTCAGCATGAGCTTGTCGAATTACCTTTTCAAGAAAAATCTTTCTCTGTCTTCTCCACAATCTTCTAGCCATACTTCCTGTAGAGGGAGCGATATCAATACTACGCTGTGCTATTGGCATCATTGATTCAATTGGTGATGCTGGTCTAGGGGTATAATCTGGCACAGGAGTTCTTCTGATAATGGGACTAGGAGGTTCATTTTCTTTTAACAAAAAATGTTTTTTAGACTTTAGCTGTTCTAACTTGTTAGTCAGCTTTCTCCATGTTTCTGGTCCCATATTCATTTCATGAAGTCTACTTTCAAGTTGGATAATTTCATCAATTGTTTTGTCCAGTTCTGCTCTAGTATTTCTGTGAAGCATCATACAAAAAAATGAGTTTTCAGAGTCAGTTGAATCTGATTCTAACTTTTGGGGATGACCAGTAATAATATTGACATTTGCCTACACAAGAGCAGACACATATGTAGCCTCATCAGAATTTGTTTCTGATAAATCAGAAAGAATGATGTCATCCAGATCTGAGGGATATTCATTGATGAATTCATAGTCATCATTGTCAAGTAAACCTTTTACTATGAGCACTTCTCATATACATTGCGTGTTGTAAGAGTGTATTACATAAAACATACTATAAACTTACTAAAATCTGTTAGGCTTCTGAGTTTCTGATTTCTACTTGTAGCAGAAAGAGCATACTTCCCTCACCTTTCAGCTTTCCTAAGACAAACTGAACACTGAGCAAGAGCAAACCAGAGATAATGGTACTCTTCTCTTACAAATTTTCAAGACTCTCTAAGACTCTAGACTTTGCTTGACGACTCTGTCTTCCCAGACTCACTTGATGAATAAGGTGGCCTCCTCTTCCTTTTATAGAACCCAGAGGTGGATCTTTTACCTTATGGTCTTAAGTCCGGATAACAAATCCATCAATCCAAAGAGGACACGTGCAAACCCTTATCCGAAGGATTACCCATGCAAGGATAAGTTTCCTCAAGGTGGGACCAAATAATCTGTGAACAAGGATAAAGGTAACCGACATGACACAAGACATAATTACAAAGCATCTTTTTGAGCATGGGAAGGATAACCTGTGTATATTGTAAGGTACGTATACTTTCCCCTTTTACCATGGTGTGGGCCATGTCTATCCTTTGTCATGAAGAGATAGATGACTTCAATGGCCAACATGCCTAGTCCACTAGCTAGTGCTAGTGTCACTGTCACTTGGTTTCTTTCGAGCAAAGTTCAAGCAACCTTCACAATACAGATTAGTAGGATGAGTACAGTCAGGAGCACGATGATCACACTTGTCACAGAACCATTCTGGAGGATGTGAACATTTCAAAGTGTGATTATCTTTTCCTTTGAATAACTTTCATTGTGATGGACCTGCTTCATCCGATGGGTGTTCTCCAGCTCATTCTTCAAAGTATCAGTAATGATTACATTGTTCCCAAACAGGATGAGGAGTGCACCCAGGTAAAAGACCCCAATGGGATTGTGATCTAGAGGGCTGAGCAGGATCAACAGGTGGAATAGGAATCTTTGGATCTTCCTTCCACATAATGCTAAGCACTTTGAGCTTATGAGCTCCGTTCATACCATGGCTGATGGAGGTTGCATTGGCCTAGTCAATTTGGTAGGTTTTGGTATGAATCCATAGAGGCATTTTGGTTAAATACAAGTGTTGTAACTTATTGGGGATATTCCAATATTGGAACCGGGAACCAAATCCTATTGGTCCATAAGTTTGAACCATATGCCTAATGATCAAATTTTTTGTAAAGGATTCAAATGTTAATTTAAATAGACATCTTGAGTAAGAGGATGTTCCTTGGAAATCCATTTCAGAAATAGCCATGTTAGGTCCTTGAAATAAATCTCGAATGAGATTCTTCCCACCCTCATGATCTAACCATCAGTCAGGCCAGATGATTAATGGATTATAGAACCGGATAGGGATCTGTCGGTTATCTTCACACCAATTTTGGAGAATAGTTTGAATTTTAGGATCAATGTCTTCTGCTAATGCAGACATTTCAAAGAAAGGATGGTTAGTCCATAATCCACTTTGAGTAAGTTGTTGAGCAGCAACAAGACATCTAAACCTGTCATGCAGGAAATCATTAGCCATATAAAAATTATGATGATCCCTCATAGCAAAGGGATTGGTACTCCATTCCATACAACTGGGTTCATACCACTAATGTTCTCGAATTTTAACCAGGTTAACATGTCCTTTGGCTTTGACGGGTGGTCCAAATATCAGAACATCATGTTCCACCTGGGGAGCTTTATGTCCTTCTCTAGAGAGAAAATCTGCAAATATATTAGAGGAACCAGGAAGATGAGCAATGTCAAAGTCAAATGTATTCAGAAATTGAGCCCATCTAAGAAGTCTTCCTCGAACTACTTTATCCTTTGATTCCTTCTTGAAGAAGCCTTTAAGATTCTGTAGATCACTTTTAATGAGAAAATTTTTACTTGCAACAAACATTTGAAATGCTTTCAGTGTATTAATTACTACCAAGATTTCTTTATGTGTGCTATGATAATTAATTTCATTATTTTTAAAGCTTCTTGAGATGTATCTGACAATTTCTTCTTTCCCATTGGACACTGTTTCTTTAAGGACTCCTGTCCATGCATAATCACTAGCATCAATTTCAATAGTTTTGAAACTGGAACCTGGGAGTCTTAAAGGAGGTAGCTCTAAACATTTCCTCTTAATTCTTTTGATCAGGGCATCATGCTTATCAGACCACTGTGGTGGATTCTTTCCAAGGATTGCATTTAACTCAAGTCAATCTTCTGCTAATTTACTATAAAATCCAGCAATGTAATTAACAAGACCAAGAAAACGTTGAAGCTCCTTGACCGAGGTTACCTAGAGATTCTAGATTTTGGTCAGAATGTGTGGTTGTGCTTCCATTCGCCTCCCGGGAGAAGCTTGATGCCAATGAAAGTAATCTCACGCTGAGCAAAGTGAGATTTGGTGGATTAATAGCCAATCCATGCTGTTGATAGATCTGCAGAAAAACTTGTAAATGCTCCAAGTGTTTGCGCATATCCTGACTAAAAACAAGGATATCATCAATATATGACTGGATAAATTTAGTAGATTGATAAAATATTTTATCCATAGCTTGCTAAAAGATAGAGGGTGCAGTTTTGATTCCAAATGGAAGAACCTTCCATTCAAATAATCCTTGAGGAACAGAGAAGACTGTTTTGTAGATGTCAGCTGGATTCATCTGTATCTGCCAAATCCTTTTGTCAGATCAAATTTGGAATAAATATTACTGCCCTAAATAGATTGCCATATATGGTCTTTACTCGGAAGAGGATGCTGATTGTCAACAAGACATTCATTTAGAGGCTTATAGTTGACCACAATCCTTTTCTCTGTTAATTCAATACCATGCTCATCAAATTTGGTAACATACATAGCATGACAACAAAATGGAGAAATTGAATGTCAAATAATGTCTAAAGAAATTAAATCTTTAATTTCTTTCGGGCACAACTTTACTTCTTCCATACTCATGAGAAAGTAATTAGCTTTTGCCTTAGGAACAATGTCATTACCTGAAGCATCTTTTTTTAGGGGAAGAGAGCAAGTGAGAGATCTCTTCTGTTTCTTCAAGGCCTTTGTCATGATAGACTGTGCATATGCCGCTTTTAACTGTTCCAAGTCTATGGTCGCTGCTTCAATTTGTTGTGTTATCCAGATAGTGTTTGTCCTTTTCTTCTTTTTCTGGATCTCAATTTGCTTGGTGAATGCAACATTTTGATGAAGGTGAGGCATTTGGAAAGTACCTAGTAGAGTAATAAACATGGAATCTATGATGATGGGTTCCCATCCTTGTATTGTTTGGCTGCCAATGACCCCATCATAACCATTTACTTCATAATGAACAAAAGTTAGTTCATCAAAGAAATCTTTTCCTAATTGAATTGGAACTCTACAGATCAATTAGGACTCAAATTTGCCTTTACCAAATTCTATGTCGGTAGTTCCTTTTATCCAGAGGTCTGCTGGAAAACACTGATATCTAGCAAGATTTATATCAGCTCTTATATCCCACAAGAAGGCTAAAGGATATATTTTAATTCTTGGAGGATGAATGTTGAGAATTACTCCAGGGCAGGTAGTTGTGTAAACAGTTTGAGCTATTCTGAATGTACTACTACTACTTTCATCCAAATAGGGAGCTGTATTTTGAATAAGAACCAGACTTTGAGCAAGTTCTTCAATGTGCAATGGACTAAAAGGTTTCTCCTGACAAAATAATTGTTCCTCTTGTGGAGACACTTCTTTTGGTAATTGGATTCCTGTAGAAGAATTATATTGATTGATATATTTATCCAGTTCAGGAGATTTTTCCATTTCTTCAACAAGATTAATATTTTCTTCTTCTTCAATTTCACTGATTTCAGCACGAGCTTGTTGAATTACCTTTTCAAGAAAAATCTTTCTCAATCTTCTCCACAATCTTCTAGCCATGCTTCCTACAGAGGGAGCGATATCAATACTACGCTGTGCTATTGGCATCGTTGATTCAATTGGTGATGCTGGTCTAGGGGTATAATCTAGCACATGAGTTCTTCTGATAATGGGACTAGGAGGTTCATTTTCTTTTAACAAAACATGTTTTTTAGACTTTAGTTGTTCTAACTTGTTAGTCAGCTTTCTCCATGTTTCTAGTCCCATATTCATTTCATGAAGTCTACTTTCAAGTTGGACAATTTCATCAATTGTTTTGTCCAGATTTGCTCTAGTATTTCTGTGAAGCATCATACAAAAAAATGAGTTTTCAGAGTTAGTTGAATCTGATTCTAACTTTTGGGGATGACCAGTAATAATATTGACATTTGCCTGCTTAGGAGCAGACACATATGCAGCCTCATCAGATTCTGTTTCTGATAAATCAAAAAGAATGATGTCATCCAGATCTGAGGGATATTCATTGATGAATTCATATTCATCATTGTCAAGTCTAGCTTCTCTGGCTGCATGAACCTTCCCTTTATTTTTCTTTTTGTTTCTATCTGGACATTTATTGGCATAGTGTTTACCTTTACAGATATAACAAGTAGGTTCCCATTTTTTACCAGATCTTTTCTTATCCTTCTTTCGAAAGTATCCTTTCCTTTTGGGATACTTACTAGACTGTTTCTTTTTCTTCTTCTTATAATACTTATCCTTATCAAAATATTTCTTTTTAGAAGAAGACTGACAATGTTTACATTTATCAAACTGAGAAGAAGGTAAAAGCTGATGACAAACAGAAGAAGAGATCATTGGTTTGACTTTCTTTATCTCTTTTCTTTTCTGTGTTTCTTGACATATTTCTTCATTGATTTCAACCAGGAACTAAACTAGTTGGGGATAAGTCAGTTCTTTAGTTCTAAACCTTCATTTACCATGTTCTCTAGAACTTTCTTATGATAAAATTCTCCTATGTCTGACCCAAAACTTTTCAAGAAAGTTGTGAACAGAAAATCTTGATTTTGTTCTCATCCAGAGATATAAAGGTTTTTATACTGGTCCTCACAATATTCTTTAAAATTATTTAAATCTTTACACTTGCCTCTCATGAACTTATTGTAGGCAAGTTTCTCTCTTGTGTCTGTTTTTCCAACAAACAGATGAGTTAAGTGTGCACACACCTAATCCGTGCCTCTATTGATTAGCCTTTCTCTATATCCATCTTCAAGACAATCCCACACATTTCTTGCAAGGCCAGTCATCGAATTGAGGGCTTGCTTAATCACTTGAGCTTCATCAGCTCCTGCATTGGTAGACATATGGTTGGTGATCCAGGCATGCATGGCGTCTATTCCTCTCATATTTTCTACTTCCTCAAAACTGTTAAAATTAACTAGGGTAGGAGTATCTGGCTTGTAAGACTGGATATTTTTTAATGGATCAACTGGATTAGAACAATTTGGATTAGTTCCATTACCACGGGCCATTTGGAATCTGCCAGATGATCTTTCTTCCTCCGTTGTCTCTCTGAGTGTTCTAGTTGAGGGATCAAATATTTTCTCTATGACAGGCTGTTTAGGATGAATCAATAGCTTAGGACCTTCATGTTGAGCCTATAAATATCCTTGGGCACTAGATGGAAAATTCAATAGTTTTCGTTGTTGTGACTGTACTTGAATTGTTGTAACTAGACTTTGTATTGAAGAAGATTCTTGAACAACGGAATCCTTTACTAGTATAGTATTATCATTGACTTGTTGAATTTCTTGTCTGACAAGGTCTACCTTGTCTTCAGTGTGTTTTAACTAAATTCTGCAATTTCCTAACTGTGAGCTCAGCACTTCATAATCCATATGATTTTCTGCTCTAACCTGTTGCAGCTCTTCTCTATGTAAATCTGCTGCATGGCATTGAGCTACCCACCATTGAGGGTTGAGGGTTTAGGGTTGATGGATTAGCATTTAATGTCAAGGTTAGGGTTAGAGTGTTGAGGGTAGAGGGATTAGGGATAGGGTTTAGGGTTGAAGGTTTAAGGATTGAGGGTTGAGGCTTTAGGGATGAGGGTTTAAGGCTTAAGATATAGTGTCAAGTGTTGAGGGTGTAGGGATAGGGTTTAAGTTTTAAGGGTTAAGGGTTGAGGGATAGGGATTAGGGTTTAAGGTATAGTGTTGAGGGTTGATGGTTTAGGGATAGGGTTTAGGTTTGAGGGATTAGGGTTTAGGGTTGATGAATTAGGGTTTAATGTTGAGAGTTGAGGGTTGAGGGTTGAGGTTGAGTGATAGGGTTAATGGTCAAGGGATTAGGGTTAAATAAGAGTGTCAAGGATAAGGGATTAGGGTTTAAGGTATAGTATTGAGTATGTTGAGGGTTTAGGAATAGGGATAGCATTTAGGGTTTAGGGATGAGGGATTAGAGTTGAGGGATGACAGATTAGGGTTGAGGGTTGAGGGATTAGTGTTTAGGGATAAGGTTTAGGGTTGAGGGATTAGGGTATAAGGTATAGTGTTGAGGGTTTAGGGATAGGGTTTAGGGTTGAGGGATTAGAGTGAAGGGTTGAGGGATTAGGATTTGACGTTGAGGGTTTAGGGTTTAGGGTTTAGGGTTTAGGGATAGGGTTGAGGGTTGAGGGATCAGAGTTAAGGGTTTAATGTTGAGGGTTGAGGCTTGAGGCTTGAGGTTGAGGGATAGGGTTAATGGTCAAGGGATTAGGGTTAAATAAGAGTGTCGAGGATAAGGGATTAGGGTTTAAGATATAGTATCGAGTCTGTTGAGGGTTTAGGAATAGGGATAGCATTTAGGGTTTAGGGATGAGGGATTAGAGTTGAGGGGTGATGGATTAGGGTTGAGGGTTGAGGGATAAGGTTTAGGGTTGAGGGTTGAGGGATTAGGGTTTAAGGTATAGTGTTGAGGGTTGAGGGTTTAGAGATAGGGTTTAGGGTTGATGGATTAGGGTTTAGGGTTGACGGATTAGGGTTTAGGGTTGATAAATTAGCATTTAATGTCGAGGTTAGGGTTAGAGTGATGAGGGTAGAGGGATTAGGGATAGGATTTAGGGTTGAAGGTTTAAGGATTGAGGGTTGAGGCTTTAGGGATGAGGGTTTAAGGCTTAAGATATAGTGTCAAGTGTTGAGGGTGTAGGGATAGGGTTTAAGTTTTAAGGGTTAAGGGTTGAGGGATAGGGATTAGGGTTTAAGGTATAGTGTTGAGGGTTGATGGTTTAGGGATAGGGTTTAGGTTTTAGGGATTAGGGTTTAGGGTTGATGAATTAGGATTTAATGTTGAGAGTTGAGGATTGAGGGTTGAGGTTGAGGGATAGGGTTAATGGTCAAGGGATTAGGGTTAAATAAGAGTGTCGAGGATAAGGGATTAGGTTTTAAGGTATAGTATCGAGTATGTTGATGGTTTAGGAATAGGGATAGCATTTAGGGTTTAGGGATGAGGGATTAGAGTTGAGGGATGATGGATTAGGGTTGAGGGTTGAGGGATTAGGATTTAGGGATAAGATTTAGGGTTGAGGGATTAGGGTATAAGGTATAGTGTTGAGAGTTTAGGGATAGGGTTTAGGGTTGAGGGATTAGAGTGAAGGGTTGAGGGATTAGGATTTGACATTGAGGGTTGAGGGTTTAGGGTATAGGGATAGGGTTGAGGGTCGAGGGATCAGAGTTAAGGGTTTAATGTTGAGAGTTGAGGCTTAAGGCTTGAGGCTTGAGGGTTGAGGTTGAGGGATAGGGTTAATGGTCAAGGGATTAGGGTTAAATAAGAGTGTTGAGGATAAGGGATTAGGGTTTAAGGTATTGTATCAAGTCTGTTGAGGTTTTAGGAATAGGGATAGCATTTAGGGTTTAGAGATGAGGGATTAGAGTTGAGGGGTGATGGATTAGGGTTGAGTTTGAGGGATTAGGGTTTAGGGATAAGGTTTAGGGTTGAGGGTTGAGGGATTAGGGTTTAAGGTATAGTGTTGAGGGTTGAGGGTTTATGGATAGGGTTTAGGGTTGACGGATTAGGGTTTAGGGTTGACGGATTAGCATTTAATGATGAGGTTAGGGTTAGAGTGTCGAGGGTAGAGGGATTAGGGATAGGGTTTAGGGTTGAAGGTTTAAGGATTAAGGGTTGAGGCTTTAGGGATGAGGGTTTATGCCTTAAGATATAGTGTCAAGTGTTGAGGGTGTAGGGATAGGGTTTAAGTTTTAAGGGTTAAGGGTTGAGGGATAGGGATTAGGGTTTAAGGTATAGTGTTGAGGGTTGATGGTTTAGGGATAGGGTTTAGGTTTGAGGGATTAGGGTTTAGGGTTGATGAATTAGGGTTTAATGTTGAGGGTTGAGGGTTGAGGGTTGAGGCTTGAGGCTTGAGGCTTGAGGCTTGAGGTTGAGGGATAGGGTTAATGGTCAAGGGATTAGGGTTAAATAAGAGTTTTGAGGATAAGGGATTAGGGTTTAAGGTATAGTATCGAGTCTGTTGAGGGTTTAGAAATAGGGATAGCATTTAGGGTTTAGGGATGAGGGATTAGAGTTGAGGGATGATGGATTCAGGTTGAGGGTTGAGGGATTAGGGTTTAGGGTTATTGAAAAGATAAAACAGTGGCATACAACACAAAGATTAGGGTTTAGGGTTTGGCAAGTATAAAAGAGTGGCATATAATACAAAAGATGGTAAAGAAGTAAAGAGGTGTGAATTGGTTATTGAAAAGATTCTAGTGTATCAGTTTATGCCTATATTTCATGACAACATAGTGTATGAGTATGCAAGACATGCCCATAGAGCTCGATGGCTGGACTTGCAATTCAAGTTATGCAAGAACATATTTCCAGTTGGTAGCATTGTTTCAGTCATCAACTTTGCATAGAACTACAGTCTACAGCCACAGCATGAGGTACAATCACAATATTACAACTCCACATAGGTTTCTATATTTGTCCACATCGCATTCATTCATGTGAATGATAGTATGGAGGATGACAAAAAGATCATAGGGGAGTATAATTTCTATATTAGTGATGATCACACGCATTCTACAGAGTTCGTGTAAGGTTGCTTTCAGGTGTTCTACAATGATTTGGCTAGAAGGGGCATATCGTTTAGTCAGCATATCATATGGTCAGATAACTGTGTGTCACAATTCAAGAACTCGCAGAATTTCTATTGGCTGAGTAGGAGGCATAATTTTACAGGTATTTAGCATATGTGAAACTTTTGTGAGGCTAGGCATGGAAAGGGGGAGCATGATAGTGCAGGAGCATGTATCAAAAGAGCCATAGCACGAGAAGAGTTAAAGTATAAAGACAATGCAAAGTTGACAGATGCAAAATCAATTGTCGAGTGGTGTAATGCTTCCATGGGTCCAGGTAATGAAGGTAAGTCTTTAGTTCATAGATTTTTTTGGTTGATAGATGATACTAACTTTGCAGCATATGAGGACTGTTGTACACTGATAGGATCAAATGGGATGCACTCTTTCAGAAGCTCAATTGCAGGTTCATGGAGTATCCATACACGAAAGATGTCATGCTTTTGTTCTTCCTATACAATTCAAGTCTGGGATGAGTGCGAGTCAAAGGAGTGGGTTGATGAATGGCAGTTAAGTTATCTTAGCCCACTTGACACGTATCGACCCCCGACGACACTGGAACTAACACAAATAGAATCATCAGTTGACTTTGACCACATATCAGATTTAGTTCAACCAGGTAATATAGGGCACGTCTATGCATCTAATTTCATCTAGTTCAACTAGGTAATGTCATCTTACTTTGTAGTGTTTTTGTAATGTTTGACTAATTTCATCTAATTTGCTACACATATCAATGTAGGGCATGTATATGTAGTTATTGTAGATGAAGATAATGAAGAGGGAATAGATTATTACTTATGTCATTGTGTTGAGGCCAAAAATAAATTGGAGGCCCCTGTTATAGATGGAGAAAACATCGAATACCCTACAGGCTTAGTGGTTATTGCTGGAACATGGCTTAGAAGGTACCCACATAAGAGTGTTAATATTTGGCTATTTTAGGACTTTGACATGCATCGAAAGATTCTTCATTACTCGAACCTTGTTGTGGCATCCAATGTTCATTTGATAAAGTATGGGGGTAGACCTTTGAACAAAATCTTGTGGAAGGTGCGTGAGTCTGACCATGAAGCAATACTTGACACAATAAAGAGTAGAGCAGACCCGGATGGTTCATTGGATTAATTTGTAAGTATTCACATTGATTTTGTAAAGTCATGTTACATTGAGTTGTAAGTATGCACATTAATTTGTAAGGTTTGTCTTTTTTTATTTCCTCCTACATTTTTACACATATACACATTTTTACATCATCATGTTATGCATTTTTGGTGTCCTGCTCCTGATGTGACCAAACTCATAACTCACCCTACTTCCTCTAGACACCATTTGATGATCTCTCCAACACTCTAGATCCAGGGTGCCCAATCATAATGATGACCTGTATACCATTCTCCCAAGGCACTCATAATGAATGAAAAGAAGACCAAGGGCGCCCAAGCTTAATAGACTTATTTATTTCAATTTTGATGATCCAAACTCTTGCAAAATGACATCCACTTTCATGCCTTTAGATCTTCCTTCACATACAGGGTGCTAAATCAAGTTGAAAAATCTACATAAGGGCACCAAAATGGATGAAAGGAGACATGAAATGCGCCTTAGGACTCCATGCTAAGGTTTGAGCCATTAAAGTCTCTTGATATTAGGCGCTCATGATGATGCAACTTAGAGTTTTTTCCTTTCCTAGGTGCTCATCTAAGATGTTTGAGTGATAAGGAGCACCTAGACCTCTATAATATACATTGGGTGCCAAAATCAAGGTGATTTTAAGTCACTTTGAGTCATTTGGGGTTAGTTTGAGTCTTTGAGTCATGTTGCAAACAAGTGTCAATGTTGTCAAGTTACACAAAGCAACTTTTGCATTTTTGGTGTCCTGCTCTTGATGTGATCAAACTAACTATTCCAACACATCTAGATGGGTACATTTACGCTAGGCATGGTCCTGTTTTTCATCAAAACAGTCTGAGCTACATTGTACCGATGATATCCCTGAAGAGTCCAAAGTGCAAAAAGGTAGAAATCTTTGACAAGATGTTACTCAAAAACTATGTCACTTAGAAACATTCTGTCTAAGGAAACGTGATCACATAGAGTGCCTCTACAATAACCTCTCTCAGTTTTTTATATCTCTGAGACATTTGCCCGTAGTGCAAGGTTTTCTACTGCCCCAAAAATTATCAGAAGGAGGTAGTGTAAAGTTGCAAAGGGGTGTAACTTTCATCTTGCTCCTGATGCGACCAAACTGACTATTCCAATCCATCCAGATGGATACATTTACGCTAGGCATGGTCCTTTTTTTCACCAAAACATGTTGAAACAGTCTGAGCTACATTGTACCGACGATATCCCTGAAGAGTCCAAAGTGCAAAAAGGTAGCAATCTTTGACAAGATGTTACTCAAAAACTATGTCACTTAGAAATATTTTGTCTAAGGCAACGTGATCACATAGAGTGTCTCTACAATAACTTCTCTCAATTTTTATATATCTCTGAGACATTTGCCCGTGGTGAAAGGTTTTCTGCTGCCCCAAAAATCATCAGAAGGAGGCAGTGTAAAGTTGCAAAGGGGTGTAACTTTCATCCTGCTCCTGATACAACCAAACTAACTATTCCAACGTGTCCAGATGGGTACATTTACACTAGGCATGGTCCTATTTTTCACCCAAACATGTTGAAACAGTCTGAGCTACATTGTACCGACGATATCCCTGAAGAGTCCAAAGTGCAAAAAGGCAGCAATCTTTGACGAGATGTTACTCGAAAACTGTGTCACTTAGAAACATTTCTTCTAAGGAAAAATGATCATGTAGAGTGCCTCTACAATAACCTCTCTCAGTTTTTTATATCTCTGAGACATTTGCCTGTGGTGAAAGGTTTTCTGCTGCCCCAAAAATTGTCAGAAGGAGGCAGTGTAAAGTTGCAAAGGGGTGTAACTTTCATCCTGCTCCTAATGCGACCAAACTGACTATTCCAACACATCTGTATGGGTCCATTTACGCTAGGTATGGTCCTATTTTTCACCCAAACATGTCGAAACATTTCGAGCTACATTGTACCAACGATATCCCTGAAGAGTCGAAAGTGCAAAAGGTAGGAATCGTTGACGGGATGTTACTCAAAAATCGTGTCACTTAGAAACATTCCATCTAAGGCAACACAATCATGTATAGTGCCTCTACAATAACCTCTCAGTTTTTTATATCTCTGAGACATTTGCCCGTGGTGAAAGGTTTTCTGCTGCCCCAAAAATCGTCAGAAGGAGGCAGTGTAAAGTTGTAAAGGGGTGTAACTTTTGTCCTGCTCCTAATGTGACCAAACTAATTGTTCCAACACATCCGGATGGGTACATTTATGCTATGCATGGTCCTATTTTTCACCCAAACATGTCAAAACAGTCCAAACTACATTGTACCGACGATATCCCTGAAGAGTCAAAAGTGCAAAAAGGCAGCAATCTTTGACAAGATGTTACTCAAAAATTGTGTCACTTAGAAACATTCCATCTAAGGCAACGTGATCATGTAGAGTACCTCTACAATAACCTCTCTCAGTTTTTTATATCTCTAAGACATTTTCTCGTGGTGAAAGGTTTTCTGTTGCCCCAAAATCCATCAGAAGGAGGCAGTGTAAAGTTACAACTTCTTCTTAGGCGCAAATGTAAGGGTACACAAGGGTACATCATGGTTCCAGGACCTTGAAATGGCACCCAAGCATGTAGGAGGAATTTTCAAGGAGCCAGAATGTTTTTGAAACTCTAAAGAACTAGTCCAAAGACTCTATGGTGCCATCTTGATACCATTGAGTCAACTTTCAAACTCAAACATATTGAAACAAGGTCTAGGAAGCTAGGCACCATCTCTTGCCAGTTCAACCTCTCAAATGCACCAACATTGGAAAGACTCTTAATGAGTGCCTAAGTTTGAATTGATCTTGTGATTGAAAGTTTGGTGATGTATTGGTGCAAGATGATCTTCAGTTGAAGCAATCTATGTTCCAGGAAGGGTTTAGAAGTTATCAACCTCTTTACTAAGTTAGGCACACTTTACAAGCTTTCTTACCCAAGAGTTGCACCTCATTAAGACAAGGCACATCTTGACCTCCAGGACTTTTCATTAAGACTCTAAGCAAGAAGGCGCATTTCCATGGAGTAGCATACTCTAGATAGTGCCTAATGCCATCAAGGCGCAATTCCACCCTCACTTTGGTGGCCTATCATCAAGAAGGGGCATTGGGCATTCCTTGAATAGTTTTGAATGTTTGAAGTTTCTGAAATCACCAAGGAATGTTGGGTGCCATGTGTATCCTCAACAAGCTTGAGTTTGCACCTAGATAAGTTCGCGCTTATTCATGTTTTAACTTCCCTCTTGAAGTGCCTAACTTGGGAAAAAGTTATCTTGTTGTTAGTCAAGTGTTTGATGTGTTTTGGAGACTCCAAAAGACTTCCTCTTGCTAGGTGCTCTTCTTGGCAACTATAATCTTCAACTGGCGCCTAGATCTTGAAGAAAAACACTTGCAAGTGTGGGCACACTTTCCTTATGATGGAGCATCAAACTGGCACCTAGAAATCATAATGCATGAAGTGAGCACCTAGGATCCTATTGGTCCAATAGGTGGTTTTGGGATCCGTGTCAAGTCATCAGAGATAGATATTTTGGCTTATTTGATGATGGTCTCAAGTCTCTCTACCATGGCGCATTTTGATGATGTTCTTATTTAAACTCTTATGAAGACTATCTCATCCTTAAGCGCTCATCCTCATGATTTTCATGCACTTAGACTTCAAGGTGCCAAAACTAGTAGGAAAATATTTAGGGGGAAACCAAGCTGATAAAAGTTGGGTAAATTTAACCTCCGAGTCTGATTAGGCTCCATATAACAACAATATTTATATCATGTCCCTTTGCTTTATGAAACAAGCAGTATGTGTCAAGTCATAGGGATAGCACTATGGTCCTTAGAAATTTCTCTGTGACTTTTGATAAGATTATCTACTATTATGTGGATGCTTGATAGTATTAAAATTATTGGGCATTAAGTTGAGGTGACCATTCTTGTTATGATCATCACTTTTCACAAGGGGTATGTCAGTTATCCCATATATCATTACATTATGATTATTTCTCAATATCCTGATGGTGGAAGGATTGTTTTCACTATTATCTCTAGCTGGGGAAGTCATCAACAATCCAACTCTTAACGTTGATACAAGGTTCTTTTGAAGGAAAAGGGCACCTAGGGTTATGGGGCTCAATTTGATGTATTTATTGAAAGCTCAAGGTGAATTGATGCTTATTGAAAATGCCACTTAGTCCTTCATTTGCATTCTAGGTGGCATTTCCTATTGACTTATATACTCCTCCTCATGCTAGGGTGCCATAATGAAGTGGTTTAGACAATAGGTGCGCTTCACTTACTAGTGGCTTGTTCTCCTTCCACCTTAGGTGCACTTTTATGGTGGAATAGGTGTCAATGGGTGCCTTGTCTTAAATGAATTCTCTCTCTAAGTTGGGTGCCCTTTTGAGGCTTTATGAGTTGCAAATTGCACCTTAACCCTTCATGCTTGTTGCTCAATGTTTGAATGTTTAAGAAAGTCTCCTTTAGGTGCTCATTTTAATGAGTTTTTCTCAAGGCGCAATCATCCTAATGACTTGGATATTCATCCTAGTGTTTTAGGATATCAGGCTACCAGACTTAGTCATTTTCAGGATCTCAAACATAAAGAATAACATGATGATTCATTTTTTTGTATTGCATATAGTTGACATTCTATGCTACTCATAAAGAATATTAATATTTTCTATTCAACATGATGATTCATTTTTTTGTATTGCATATAGTTGACATTCTATGCTACTCATAAAGAATATTAATATTTTCTGTTCAACATGATGATTCATTTTTTTTTAAATACAACTTTTATCTTTTAGTTCCAAAATGAGGTTTAGGTGATACTTGAATAACAATAGCTAGCTTATTGGATCAACAAACATCCTATGTAATACAATTGGACTTTAAATATTTGAAGTAGCCATCTACAAATATCCATTCAAACATGGATTTATAATGCAAGTATGGATGCCATCAATAAAAAAGATTTGTATTAACCAAATATCCATATAGGCATACATCAATATTTGTCGATATAAGTATAACATATATACAATTTATAGCCAGATATGCTTACAAGAATGCCATATAGGCATACAACAAAGGAACACAATAAAAAGTCATTCCCCTCTAGTTGGTGAAGAGAATAAATCATGGGTAGCCTTTGATCTTCTAAGGGATGGAGACACACATGTAGGTGGTCTACTACGAACCTAAGGGCTACTCCTCCTATTTAGTTCTTCCTACATCTTTAGCTATTACAATAAAAAGTATAGACATTAATATATAGAAATTACATGTTATAAGAAATGAAACATTTAACAAAATAATCACTTATCGCTAACATATAATATGTCTCCTCACTTGCCTCAGTAGCAGGAATAGGCCCTAGTGATGTCAAGTCCTATAGAAACCATCTAGATAGAAATTAAACTTCAAATCAATAATCTTTTGATTTTTCAAAAATAGACAACTATAACAATGAATGTAAATTAAAAATTACTAATCTACCTCATACCCCTATCAATGCCATGTAGCTATGAATTGTAGAGGCCACACCATGCTTCATTGCCCTCTGAACATGGGGAGGTGTCTCCACAGCCTGCATCATCTGCAAATAAAACAACATTATTCAATTACAAAAACTATAATAGTGATGCAAATCATGGCTCCTAACATACACACACGCCCATCTAAACATGGAAGTACACACAATAAAGCACACAAGTCACATACAAAAATCTAGTAAGTATAATTCATTCATTAAACTATTTATTTTATTACCTCTGTAAAACTTTGAAGGCCATCACTGCTGGTAGGTGATGCTGTGAAATCTACAATATTACCCTATTCAACATCCAAAATTAGATATTAGAATACCATTCATATAACAATGCTATTCACATGTAATATTTATAATTGTTTACTAGTTACATACCCCGCCAGTAGATGATCTAGTGTAAAATGCAGGTGGTGAACCACTGAAAACTGCATTGACACTATGACCCTAAAATTTCATTAAAATCATCAATTTAAATTAGTTAATCTTGAATTTAAAAAATAAAATTTAATAAACTTGCTAATATTTACTTGAGTATCAAGGCCGAAAGTCTCACTCAGGAGGGTATCTATCATCACCATCTGCTCAGCTGCAGATGTAGCCTATGCACCTGTGTCTTGACTATCCATGAGGTCATAACCACAGGCTGACCCACAAGTCTGACAAGCATGGGGTGGGACCCTACTCCTCGCACTATCTCCCAACCCACTCTGTGCTGCAAGATTGGCATGCGCTATGACGCTCTGGGTCAAGGCACTAATGGACTGAAGTGTATCAACCTCAACACTCTCCTTCACAATGGAAGGGATAGAAACATGCTCGTGGGCTGGTTTGCTGATTACTTGTCTCACTGGCTGCTATGGGTCAACACGTGCCCCTGGTCTATCTTGTGCTGACCCCCCACCTCTACCCTGGAAGTCCCGCATATCAAAATAGTTTGGCACTTTATTGAGGACAAACTCGTAGTAGAGTTTCCTCAAAAAGTATTGTGGGACCTCATTATTATTGCATGGAGGATGGTCAAAAACCATCCACCACCTCTACCCAAAATTGTCCCTTATCGCTTGGTTGTTGCACCAATGGATAGGGAACCTCTTGCATGTAATGGGTGGAGGTTGATTTGTTTGTGGGTTTGTGAAAATGGAACACAAGTTTAATTTTGTGATTTGTAATTTTTTCACATCTTGGTATGACAGCTTGTCTACATAATAATCTCTAAACTCTCTCCTCTTATCCATCCAACTAGTTATTTGCTTGCTAATTGAATCTACATTTGATAACATAGATTCAAGAGATTCAGTAAATGTGGACCTATGCAAGGTTGAAGTGGAAGGATCTTTCAACCTTGCAATTATATCTTCAATTTCTTTTTTGTTGTTTTCAATTTGCCCCATTATATTTTCTTGTGTTCCAGGGGCATGTTGAGGAATGGATGGAGGAGGTTGTTGTTCTGCAGGTATTTCCTCCTTAGGATTTTATGGATTTTGAGGAGGAGGAGGAGGAGGAGGTGCATTAACATTTCCTGACAATTAATGAAATATATATCAAAATCAACTAAAACCTACCTATTTAGAAACAAACTCAAACAAAAAAATAAATATAACTCACTCCTTTGGTCTGCTCGACATCATGGCGGTATTTTGGTGATGAATCGATAAGGTTTTTGTGTTGAATGGAGTTTTGCAAAATGCGAGCGCGCTTTCTAGGGTTTGCAGGCCGCGGGCATAGAGGAGAAGAAAAAAAGAAATGAAATGACATTAGAAACCTTTTTTTTTATTTATAGCAAGTCATAACGTGAGCGCGTTATAATGCGCTCGTGTTATGACTTAATTTTTTTTTAAATTAATTTGGCCACTTTTTGGCCCCCCATCTTTTTGCACTTACCCCCCTGTTTATTCCAATTCTTGGTAGAACATCCTTTTAGGAGAGCAAGTAGTTTACCTTTATGTTCCATGCTCTACCATATAGATCTATGTTCACAAACCAAGTTCTTTTTAAGATCAAATGGTTCTCTATTTAGAATGAATTTTTTATCTTGTTTTCAAGCTTTTCATATACTTAGAAAGATAGTAGATCCCAAAGGCTTGGCATGGAAGTCCCCAAATAGTATGCCATGAATGTGAAGGTTGCCCCAACCTGTATTATTTCTAGGAACAACATTGCTCAAATTATTCCTAACCAATATTTTCTAAGATTCTTCTCTATCCAAGGATTTAATAATCCATTTCGTTGCTAGAGAAACACCTTGTAATTTCAAATCTTTAAAACCCAAACCACCTTCACTTTTCTCTAAACAACACCATTCCCATCTGACACAGTGTTTCTTACTATTTCCTTTGCCATCTAACCAAAGGAAATATCTTATGACTTTTTAGATAATATCAAATTGACAGTTGGAGAATAACCACTTTGAAGAGTAGTAAATAGAGTATGTTGATAGCACTTTTTGACAAGCTTGAATTCTTCTTGCTAGTGATAGGTATTGTCTATTCCAACTATTCAATTTTATTTCAATCTTAGCAAATAACCATTCCCACATCTATTTCAAAGATGGGTTAATAGAAAAGGTGATACCCAGAAACCTAACTTGTTTCTGCTGGCCACCCCATTTCCACTTACCCTCATTTAACCAAATAGGGGCATCATCATCTCAACAGAGAATGACTGATTTAGAAGGGGAGATTTTTGCACCAGAAGTAAGGCAAAAGGTGTTTAATATGGTTTCTAGACTTCTAAATTCTTCTTTATCTAACTTGGGAAATTGAGTTGTGTCATCAGCAACTTGGACATTAAGTAACTTGTCTTCATTGGGTAGAGTGATACCTTTTACCTCTCCTTGAATAATCTCTATTCTCAGCAAATAGTAGAGGGCCTCAGATGCAATGACAAACAAGGTGGGGGAAAGGGGATATTCTTGCCTTATAGATCTACCTATAGAAAAGGGTTTAGAAAGGGAACCATTGACCTCCACTTGAGTTGAAGCATCTCTGAATAGCATGTTTACCATATTGCAGTAATGTTCAAGAAAGCCAATGGGTTTAAGCATCATTAGGACAAAAGACCATTCCACTCTATCATAGGCTTTTTCAAGGTCTAACAATAAAATCCATGCTTTTTGATTTGTTTCCTTGGCCCAGTATAAAGCTTCCCAACTAGTTATCAAGTTCTCCAAGATATATCTGCCCTTTATAAACCCTATTTGGGTGTTATTTATTATTTTTGGCAGAATATCCCTTAATCTTAAAGCCAATATTTTGGCAATCAGTGATCTTATAGGAAACATTCAATAATGTGAAGGCCTCCAATTTCTAATATTTGACTTATCCCCATCTTTTGGTAGAAGTTTTATAAAGCATCTATTGATTTCCTTCCCCAAGGTACCATTTTTAACAGCTTCTTGATATAGTTCAAACAAGTCATCAACTATCCAACTTAGATTAGTTTTGTAGAATTCCACAGGCAACCCATCAGCCCCAAGTGATTTACCATTTTCCATAGTTTTAAAGGTATCTTCTACTTTTTTTTGGATATATCTGCGTTAAGTGTTTTTTTCATTTCTGTATCCACCTTCTCTATACATACTTTCTTGTATATTTCTTGGGATTCCTTGCACCCTTCTAAATCATCTTCAGATTTGAACAACTTTTCATAAAAAGATCTAAGAATCTCTTTTATCTCCTCATCCTTATGATACCACTTTCCCTCTTCTAAAACATGCCCTATTTTTTCCTTAATATTTTTATACTTTAGAAGTTCAAAAAAGTATTTTGTTCCCTTATCCCCTTCTCTCAACTAGTTCATTTTAGCTCTTATCCTTGCACCTTGGGCCTTTCTTGTATTTTTCTTAATTTGTGCTTCATCTCTCCAACTTTTATTATCAAATCATCCTCATTGTGCTTCTCTTGTATCTTTTCTTCTAATTGTAGAATTTTTTTTTGCAACTGGCACTCCTCTCTCCTCCTATCAAGTGAGTATTTTTTACCAACTATTTGGAACACAACTTTACATGAGTTGATCATCTTGTTCCAGTACTGAGTAACACTAAGGTTTTTAGATCCATCCTTACATAAACCTATTAGTGTTATAATTCCATTCATGTAGTCTACATCCATTAGTAAAGCAAAGTTAAGTTTAAAGCTATAGTCTTTTTGAGATTTGAATTCTTTGACCTAGTTCTTAATTGTAATTATTATCTTGATAGGGTGATGGTCTGAAAGTGTGTTTGGGATAACCTGCACGAAGTTATTACTATTCTCATTCTAAAATTGAATATTTTCCTTGTTTTCCTAAAACCTATCCAAGCTAAAGTAGATTCTCTTATTTCCTTTTTGACTATTGCACCATGAGAACCATATTCCTTTACTACTCTTTTTCTTGCCTTCCAAGGGATCACAAAGCTTCAACATTTTCTTCAATCTCTCCCAAAAAATTTCTTATTCCCTTTCCATTCATGGGAAATACCTCCTTGCTTATCCTCCTTTTGCTCTATCAATATTGAAATCACCTCCTATAACCCATGGCACCTTTGGCAGTTCATTTACCATCCAATTCCACAATTCAACTCTATTTTTATACTCATTAGGGGCATTTATGGAATAGAATCCAATATTGGTCTCTCCTATCTCTAGGATTAACCAGACACACCTATTACAAGGAGTTTGTCCTGACTATTTAATAGACTTTTCCTGTATTCTATTAAGAAGAATGGCATTACCACCCTTTCCCCTATCATGTTTGGAGGAGAAGGCTACTGCCTCCCTCTAGATAAATCTCAAGCTATTTTCTAGCAAGAAGCCAACAACCTTCACTTCTTGAATAAACAAGATATCCATGTTCTTGATCTTATTACAAAAATCTTTGAACACATATTTTTTGTCAGGGGGTTCTAAATGCCTTACATTCTAGCTAAAACATTACAGGTCTTTCATCTATATGCTTCTTATGTAGAGTGTTGTTTATTCCCACTATATAATCTATTAAAGCACTTAGGAATTTGGTCATCTTTACCTTTCTTCCTAGATTTTGAGGTGTTGTTAGTTCTTCTTACAATTTTCCTTTTTTTATTTTTTTCTTCTTTCTTATTTGTCACATCAATGGGATGACCTCTCCTTGTTAAGTTTTTAGTTTTATCTTTCTCCTTTTCATTTCCTCCCCTTACATTCATCTCATTTATTTTAAGGGCATCCATTGCCAGTCTTTCAAGGTTTGATGCTTTCTTTCTTAGGAATTCCCATTTCAAAACATCTATCTTTTCTCTTTGGGCTGCTATTTCTCTAATTTTTTCTAGGGCTAACTCTTGAGCATTCTTTTTTCCCCAAAACTTCTGTGATCCTCATTAGAATCACAATCCTACATATGACCTATAGGTTTCTTCTCTAGGATACCATTGTAAACTGGAGGCATCCTACCATCTTCATATACCACTGGGGGATCTAGTTGAGAATCCTTAACTTGGGATTCAAAACATGGGTTCTAAAATATAATATTGTCTACTCCATTAAACCTCTCCTTAATGCCTTCAAGATTTCCCTCTTGTGTGTCATCTAAATCATACATATCGAAATCCTTAGAGATTTCACCATTATCTGCTAAATCCTCTATATTTGAGGAGATAATTTTGTCACTACTATTAGCAGACTTCTCCGAGATGATGGGTGGCCCTGATCCTTCATCATTTAGTCTACCATCAATATTATTACTTCCAGCAGTTTTTGCATTAATGTCTTCTCCCCTTGAGGGAACCAAATCAAGACTAGAATTAGAAGGTAGATTTGACTTAGCTACACCCCCAACACTAGAGGTACCTAGGCTAGGGCTATAATTTTCCTTATTGTTAACATTCAAAACCCTAGTTTTAAAGTTTAAATCTTCTCTATTTTTCCCCAAATTTAAAATAGGACAATCTTATTTTTGATGGCCATCCATTTTAGACAAAAAGTAGGAATTAAGGCCTCCAAGCCCAACAACATCACATACAACAGTTTTATTCTCCCATTGTTTTTCTAGTATCTCGAGGACTTGAATCCTTGTGTTTAAAGAAACCAATATTCTTGCATCCATGTGGGGCAGTGTAGCCCTTGTCTCATCAATTTTAATGATTTTTCCAAATGTTTTGACTACCTAAGGCAGAAAGCCCCACATTTGTACATGAAGATTTTTTTATTACTATCCATCTTGGTATCGAACAAAACTATATCTCTTGGTGCGTAGTTTCAGGGGCACAAGGAAAGGCCTTAGATAGGTCTTGGCCAATGTTCCAAAAATTATGTTCAACCACCCTTTTTGCATGTTGTGGTTTCTAAGAAATATAGTAAACAATCCATGTTGAACCATTCTATAAAATGAAAACTGAATTCCAAGCTTTCTACCCCAGATGGAAACCAACCAATTATCAAAGAACTTTCTTGAAGGCAGTTTATCTATGTTAATGCAAGTAAAAAAAACCACCACATTTTTCAAACTTTTCTCTTTATTTCTAATGGCTTTTTGCATATCATCATTTAGGCACAAAATAATTTTCCTAGGAAATGAGAGAGTCACCTTTTGACCATTTCTTCCCTTGCTTCTGATTTGCCCTTCAATGGAGATTCCACTATTAACTCTGAGTAGATTCTAGACCTCGAAACCAACATTTTGCTCTAAATTTGTACATTTTAAATAACTATTTTATTTTCCTTTCTCTAAAATATAAAAAATATTTGTTAGCTTTTTATCTTCCTATTATATTTCCTTATAAACTCAAGTTTACTTTTATTTTTATATTATTTCTTTTCTTAATTTATTTTTAAGTTATATTTTAAAAGATACACTTTCTAATTCCATGCTTTAAACTCAAGGTTTACTTAAAGTATGTACTAAAAAGTAGTTTAAGTTTTTTAAACGTATATAAAAAATAAAAATGAACATTTTAAATGACTTTTTTATTTTCCTTTCTCTAAAATATAAATAAATATTTGTCATCTTTTTATCTTCCTATTATATTTCCTTATAAAACTCAAGTTTACTTTTCTTTTTATGTTATTTCTTTTCTTATATTATTTTTTCTTTAAAAATCATTTATCTTTATATTTTTAAAAGCTACACTTTCTAAGAAATGATTTGTTGAAATATTTTTGAAATGCTTTTTATATTTTTTCTTAAAGAATGAAAGTATTTTTTTAAAAACACAATAATTTCTATAATAGAGCTTAAGAATATAAATCTAAAAAATAAATCAAATCTTTATTATTTAGAAAGATGATTGAGATAGAATAGGATATGTAGAGTTAAATTAACCATCATGAGTTAATTCATAGGATTTTAGAAAGTTTAATTTTATAAAATTAATAATCTTATATTTATTTAGGATGATGTCATCGTAACTATTGATATCATCTTTTAGTTGATTTTTGATAGCTCAATATTTTGATGATGTCATCCTTAGGAGGCCCATTTTTATGTAAATTTCCCCTGTTGTCTAGATCAATGTGTCCTAGGTCAGTAGCAATGGTATTGTTCCAATTGGAGGCAAATTTTGAAGCCAAGGAGACTCCCTTGAATTCATACTTCATGTTTGCAAGTTGAGAAGACATTTATCTTCCAAGAAACATCTTAATGAATAAAAAATGATAACTCATCTAATGATTATTCAGTATGTGTATATATAAATTTCAAATCCATAGAAATCACTTTGAAATTAGTCAAGTAGAATGCATTCATTAAATCTATGTAAACAATTTCATCAAAAAGATCAATTTTCCATAGCATCAACAATTGCAAGCCTTTATGCTCCTATAGGGTATACAGTCAAACCCAAATGCATAACTCCTAGATTACGCTCAACTAATATCATGTTCTTAAGCCAATTTAATGAGTAGTGAAGTTTTTACACCCATTTGGATATGCAATATCTTCATCAAAAGTGGGCATATGATTCTCAAAAGGATATAGGAACTGTTTCTTTGAAAAATAGATCCTAGAACACTAATAGGATATTTCTGTCTTTCGTGCCCTACCAGATTTGTAGCTACTAGGTGGTCAAGAGGATATGTAGGAAAATGAGGGCTTAGTGGATAAAATCCACATGCCATGAAAACTTCCACAAATCACCTACAAAAGAAATAATCCATCGGATGAGAGACTTTCGGTCTTCACGGGATAAGTGGGAGAATGGAGGTCTAGTGGATAAAATCCACATGAAGTAAAAACCTTTGCAAAAGGAGTCTTTTTTAATCCTAACTTTATTCAAATAGATTTTTATCCTTCAAAGGATGTGCGAGGAAATCTAGGGTGATAAGATCTCATCCTTTGTTGTGCTAAATACTTGCAACTGGGTTTCGAGTTGAAGTTGTCAAAAATTTAGATCCTTTCAAAGGGTGTAAAAGTGAATGACCTAGGTTTTGCTATCGTGAGTTTATAACCCTAGATAAAAAAATATCTTGGATTTGTCCTAGCACTATTTCAATTGCACAGTAGGTGATTTGAACACACAAGCTTAGACATAATTTAAAATAGATAAAATCCTAGTTTTTGAAGGATATGTAACATTATATACTCACTGGGTTTTATCACATCCATACCCAACATCTTATCAAACATGAAAGAAGACTTCTACTAGTATGAAAATCATAAACCTACAACCTCTAAACATAATTTGACACGTGCATATATATTTGAACATTTTGAATTTTGAAAGAGGTAAGGTGTACAAAGAAAGGCTGACCTGGATGTTTGGGAATCCACTACTAACTACTCAAAGCTGAAACCAAAATCTTTATGAAACCCTATGTTTGAGCACCAATCATTGAAAATGCTCAAGAGCTTCTAGAAATTGAGTGTAGTAGCTTGGAATTTAAAAAAAAATAAAAAAATTTTGGTTTAAATACCCCATGGAGCTCTACCATTAATGCTCAATACATTTTGATAGTGTGTTGAGGACTTTTCAAAAAGTGAAATGTGAAGCTTTCAATGTCAACTAGATAGGCATGGAATTAGGGGTCGAGTGGATAAAATCCACCATCTAGTGAAAGACCTGTAATATCCAGTAAGTAGTAAATTTGTTTTGCTTTGTGTCAAAGAACAACATCATGCCTAAGAAGGGATTTTGAATGTCATAGGATATATCTTATAGACAAAGGTTTTCCCACAATATCCACTTGGTGTTGAAACTTCTATTTTGAGAATATTTGATACACCTTACAAGTTTTTAAAGGAAAATACGTTTCAATGGCATTATCAGATATATCTGGTTGGGTTAGAAACTCCTGCAATGTGCAGTTAAGCCTGAAATCTATGCAAAAGACTAAGATATAGACTTTCTAAAGGTAATTACATATGGAAATGGAACCAAAGACTCTAAAAATTCATGGACCAAGATGGGAATGAAGATTTTTAAAGGTATAAAACCCTAAGGACCATTTGAAGCAAACTCACCAAATATCCAAAGTGTCAAAACTTAAACCTACTGGGTCTCTTCAAGGAAAAAAAAGCAAGAGATCAAGACTTTGACCAAAAGACAAACACAAAAGAGGGGGGTCCACATTTTGACAAAATGGGGCATGTGTGTAGGGAACAACAAATGGTGATTCTACTAGGGAAATGCTCTAGAGCATTTAAGGATAAATGATAGTTATGAACACAAAATCTTTGTGTATCCCACACATCTAGAAAGAATAGATATGAAATCAAGATCAAAGGATCAAAATTAGAAGTTTAACAGGACCATCAAAATTCTACATATCCAATTGTGTTCAAGTGTATTTATTCCCATCCATCATCTACTAAGATTATCCAAGTTCCTTCTAATTAAGCTACATGATTGATACATCACCTCATGAACTACCTAGACATTGTCTCTCTATCAATCAGGCATCTATAGCCCCAATGAGGTTGTCTCTATGATTCCTCTCAAAGGATAGATCTACTTCCAGCTAGATGTCCATAGCCTTGGTAGTGTTGAGTGTAAAATTTGGATTGCTTAATCTTTTAGTTGTTAGATGTTTGAATCCTCCTTTCACCCTATACATTTAAGGATCTAGGGTCCAGTGGCAATGCACTATCATAACCTAGGTCACTGTGAGATGTAGGGAAATTTGGATTAGAATGTTTAATTATCAATTTTCCTTCTCTTATGCTCAATTGACCATTAAACCCCTCATTTCACAAATATGACTGTAAATGGAAGAATAATGGAAAAAGCCCTTACAGAGGGAAGCAAAATATCAAATCACAGAATACCCATTTTCAAGGCTCTGAGGTGGAAAAGTCAGGGATACCGGAGTGGGTGTCCAAGTCCAAGGCCCTAGTTTTTATCAAGATCTGGAAACTCAGTCTTCAACACTTCCCTACTATTTCAAAGATTTTCCTATCATAGAAGTTGGAGGACTAATGAGTGGCCACCCAAGTCCAGGGTGCTATTTTTCTTTCTGTTTTGCAATTCTGACACTTCAAGATGCCTTCCTACAACTTCACTTTATCCAGCTCCTCAACCTATAACCTGCAACCATGAAAACTTTGGGAGGGGGTTGCGGTGTTTAGAGGTTTGCCTCAGTCAAGCCCTAGAGGACACTTAAGTCTATGAACACCATTTTCAGATAGAGAGTGCATGCCCTTGTGAGGCAGAGGCAAAAACCAAAGGAAATGATGATGAAAACACAATATAATGTCACCTTGTAGTGAAGATCTCATGGGAGGAAGATGCCTTTCATTCCATTATGAAATGGATGCTCAAATCTGCAAACACAAACACATAGACAATATAATTCTTCTCTTGGAACATGGTGGTGCTCACCTAGGGTTAGGGTTTTGAATTTGAGTTTGTAGATTTCTATTTTTATTCCTTCAAAGCTTAGTGCCTTATGTTTAATTGTTCCTTGGCCCACATGCATCATTTTACCCCCTTTTCCCATTGCATATGAGAAAAGTGCTAAGTCTTTGTACATGCAAATGTATGTTGGCGGGCTTGTGAAATATTAATCGGCCTTTGAAAATGGTGAAAAAATGAGTTATATACATTCTCAAATGCATATCAAGTTTGTATATACAAGGGGGAATCTATTAGAGATTCTTAGGAATATTCTGCAGTTGTATGCATTTCTGAATGCATATCGGGCTCAAATGTATATTGGTGTTGTATGTTTAGGCATACAACAATTGCATACAAGTAAAATGTACAAAGGTGGCAGACATGCACTCACTACAGTGTGATGTACAAATGGTTTTGTATATCGAGCAACATACAAAGGTGCCAACATACATTTGCTACAGTGTGGCCGATATGCAAGAGGTGGGACCCACAAGTATACAAAGGAGTTTGTATGTGTTTGACATACAAAGCGAAGTTTGTAGGGGGTAGATTCCAAATATTATCAGATTGGACCTAGTGCGCATGCATACAATGGCTAAGTTGAAAGGTCAAAGGTATTTCCTTTGTATGTTTGTGTTGAATGTATATCCAATATACAAGTGCACATACAAGTGAAAGATACAATGAGATAAGTACAATGCGAATTCCAAGGAATGTTCCAATCTAGCAAAGAAAGTGTTGAGTTCCAGTTTGCATGTATATGGTATTGTATATGTCGATATACAAACAAAAGGAGATACAAGGCCCAGATTTGAAAGTTTTTCAAATCTGATGGATGAAATGGCTAAGGTTTGTTGTATGTATATCGCATTTGTATGATGCAATATGCAGGGAAATATACAAGTAAAGAGATGCAAGCCGGACCTAATTTGTTTTTCAAGGTGCTTCATAGTCATTTGAGTTTTGCCTTGCATGTATGTTGTGTTTGTATATGCACATCTACAATGCGATAGGTGCAAGAATGTGTTGCAAGCTGGACCCAAATGGATTTTCAATTTGTTCTATGACAATTTGGGGTCTGCCTTGTATGATAAGCAGTTGTATGCATGTGCAAAGGCCGGCATGCAAGGAGATTTTTGGCAGGACTCGATACAATGACGAATACTCCCAGAGTCATTCCGATGGCCGATGGACATACATTTTCCTTCCGATGGAGGACAAATCAAGGGCTGCCACGTGTCTGAATATTGTTGTATGTATATGCTCTTGCATAAACAAAAGTTTTTAAAGGCAAAAAGTAGGCGGTTGTATATGTATTTGAACATGCATATACAAGGTGAAAAGGGGAAAATAGAGAAAGTGAAAAGTCAGTGATAGAGGCATCAAATGCCTATGTGGCATGCTTTCACAAATGGGTGACTTTTTTAGCATGTTTTGATGCCGTTGATCGCAGCAATAGGGGAATATAATCGACAGTCATGTTTCAAGCTTTCGGCGAAGGATTTTCTCATGCATATACAGTGGCATTCTTGGCTATAAAATTGTTTATGCATCCGTTGTTGCATCTCCACAGTGGATGCGAGTTGGTATGCCATTAATGGCAAGAATGCAAATAGGAAGGAGCCAAAGGGACATGTCAGCTACCACATCCAAGTGGAAAATCTTCAAGCAGCGGCATAGGGCTCGAGTTTAACTACTCCTTGCCATTGTCCTACTTCTTCCCATTTTGTCTCCTGCATTAATTAATTTTGGGTGCCATTTTCTGGTGCATTGTATCTGGTGAATTTTTGAGCAACTCATGTAATTAATTTGCAGGGTACAGGTTCTTTCTTTATAAGCAAGCTGTGTGACTCATTTTGGTTATTGAAAACTAGACAAATTTTGGTGCTGTAATAAGATACAACTTCATTGGTGGCCCTGTTCTGGATATCTAGTGAGTTATGAGTCTCATGTTGTATGTTTCATGCATAAATGTATTGGTTTCATGCTGTTTTATATGAGAAATGCTCTGCTGCATGTGTTTAATCATTTGTCTCCAAGTTGTGGGCATGTTTTCTTTTGAATCAAGATAGCTAAGGGTTGTTAAGATTCAGGAGTACAGTTTCCCTGTATTGAATGTTTAATCTATTACCTTTGTTCAAGGAACAAATTAAATGTTTTAGGTTAATCATTGAGAAGGTATGTTGCAGCAGGGATATCCCTAAGTATGAATGACTAAGCACCTAATTTTTGGGAAGTATCTGTAAGGCAGACACTATTAAAATCCCCTTGAAATCTAGTTTGTGGTATGTGTTCATGCTGACCATTCACATGTGTATGTCTACTGACTCCAGGCCCTGGATAGGCACCAATCTAGTCTTGTATTGAGGTTACACTCCAGGTCCTTATTTTGCATCCAAATACAAAATCAAACTTAAAACTTCAAAACCAAACCATTAGGACCTTAGAAGTAGTTTTAGGACCAAAATCCTCTGTCTCACAACTGAACATAGGCCCAAAGCTAGCCCCTTTGCACTTATCACACAGTTTTCGTCCACATAAAGGAGAATTTATCTACTTTGTGTCAACATCCCCCACTATATGAGCATATCTTATGGATGTTGAATAGGGAATACCCCCCTTGGTTCTGCAAAGCCTAAAGAAGAAGAGGAGATATCTATAGAGTCTATCTCCTATACTGTTGGCCGCTGGCCTAGAGATCCTGTTGATCGTTGATGGTTACCTTGTAGGGATAACTGGGAAGAAGCATCCAGTCGGATTGACAACCAACAGATTTGGCAACTCTAGTTGGGAATTTGTAAGGACCCTAATAAAATTGATTCCTACTTGTAGGTGGCGACTCCAAGTAATCTCCCAGCCGGTAAAAGTGAAATTTATATGCAGGGGAGAAAATCCCAGTGTAACCCTTTGCTTGAAGAATTACCTGGCAAAATGATGTATAGGAAAAAGGGGGCTATTCAGGCCGGTCAATAAGGTTCTCCCAGCCCCAGAAATCGTGATAATAATCAAAACAATCTAGGATCTTCAAAGCGGACAGAACCTTATTTTTCAAACATACAAGCTGAAATCCAAAATGTATATGAGAGACATCAGGGTGGTGTTTTGAGAATGAGGTCAGAAGTGTTTCAAGAACACCCTTTCTTAGATCCCAGTGATAGATTTGAAGAGGCTGAATCTCCAAGGGATGTGATGTTGATGACCAGAATGGAATGAGACCATCCTCTTCTATGCCCAAAGATGAACAGTTAGCTGAATAGTTCAAGAGCCTAAAGGCTAAATTTGAGTATCTGCAAGTTGTGAAAATTAGAGATGATATGAGACAAAAGGCACAAGCTCTGAGAACTACTCAACAAGATGCAGTCCCCACTCTTGATAATGTAAACACGCTGAGAGACCAGCAAAGAAATGAAAACCAATATCAGCAAAATAATCAGAGACAGAATGTAAACAATGTTAGGGTGCCATTAAATAATATGAGAAATTAGAATGCTAACAGGAATGCAAATGCAAATCAGTTGGGTAGACAGCCTATGCAGCTAGACATATTTAGGCAACTTGTTTTTGATGGTATTCCTAGCTACCCTAACCCCATTGATAAACATTTGAGGCCGCAAGTGCCAAAAATTTTAGGAAATAATGTCGTGTTAGGGGAAGATCATCTAAAAGCTTTCCAAAATGTTATGGACAACTTTGAGGTTGAACATGAAGATGTTTTTATGAAGTTGTTTATTCAATCCTTGATTGATGAAGCTAGAGAATGGTATAAAGGTCTGCCTTACCGAAGCATCTCATCATGGGATGATTTCAAAAGGATTTTTAAGGAGTAGTATGGTGACAAAACTGACCCAAGCTTTTTTGTAAATGAATTCACTAGTATCACTAAGGGGTCAAATGAGCAGGTTACAGATTTCAATGTTAGATTCACTAAAGTACTGAACAAATTGCCACATCACATGAGACCTAATGAGCCAATGTGCATTGTACTCTATATAAATGCTTTTGATGCTAAAACAACATATGGATTAAGAGATAAGGGTCCAAATAGCCTCAGGGATGCTTTCAGGATTGCAATGAATATTGAAAATAATAGGAAAGCATCAGGCAAGACAAACAAAAGGGATGATGTAAAGATTCTGCAAAACCCAAATAAGCCTCAAACTATTCAAGGTAATGCATCTGCCCTTGAGGACAAAATAGATAAATTGACAAATGTTGTTAAGGACCTAAGTTACAGACTTGCTAAAAATGATAAAGGGGTAGGCCCTGACAGGCCGGTTTACTAGAGACAGGAGAAAAGACCATCATTGCATGATATGCCGTATAACACTAATTGGCATAATGGCAAACCCATTCTCCCACATAATAGCAGCCCTAATCAAAGAGCTCAACATGTAAAGGAAACTCCTGATCCTTTGAAGAAAGCTGTTAATATTCTTGATGATACTCCATGGTGTATGATATGTCAGATGCCTCACTCACAATCTCAATGTATGATTGCTCAATCTCTGTATGCTAATGCTATTGCCTATGATGAGTGCAACGAGCCGCATTACATGTAGGATGATAATGTAAATATGATGTCCACAAACAGGGAGTGTTCTTCCTATGATGCATATGAAAGTATAAATAAAGAGACCCAGGTCTGCTAGCAGGCTACTTATGATGAGGATGATGAAGACAACTATGCATATGCTTAGGACTCACACATTTTTCTAAATAACCTGAAGAGACCCCCTAATGAAGAGATTAGAGCTCTCACAGCTGCAGCAGTAGCTCAGGTCAAGAGAAATTATAACCTCAGAGGTAAGGCTCAGGTTGGTAATCCACATCAACCAGAAGACACTTTTGTAAATCAGCTAGTGCATGATCATAGTGGGACTGAGCCACATAAGACACATTGGAACAGTAACAAGAAGAATTTTAAACAAAAAACAGGTCATGATTCTCAAAGACTAGAAAATAAAACTCCCCAAGGTGAAGACCAAAATAAAAATTCTCTGGTTATGGATGACAGTCAGAAGGCCACTAAAACCAAGGATGGATAGGCTCAAGATAAGAAAAAAAACACAGCTCAAGCTACAACTGTTATACTAAATTATTCTCCCTTTGACATAGCTCAGGTTTTGTCCTAGGTGAAGGTCTCTGTTCCATTGATGGAGTTGATGAAGGTGGATGAATTCAAAAATAAAACAATGTCCTTAATTTCAAGAATAGCTTGCCAAGCTGATTAGAATGTTGAAACCCAAAGTAAGAAACAAGCCTTGTGTATTGAAGAGGATGAAGTTCCTGAAGTATATCTATGGGTGACCATGACAAAGTGTCCTTCACAGGTTGAACCATTTTATGTTTCCCTTGTTATTAATGGAAAAACAATTAGAAATTATATGCTTGATTTAGGAGCATCAACAAATATCATGCCTTTGGCCATCATGTAGCAAGTTGGATTGAAGATAGATAAGGCATGTGGAAAGTGCTATGCTATGGATGCTAGAGAAGTACCAGTTATTGGAATCATGAAGGATGTGGATTTCACACTAGCAGCATATCCAGAAAAGACATACAAAATGAATATAACAGTTGTTGATATCAAGCCACAATATGGTATGCTGTTATCAAGAAGATGGGAAACATTGATTGGTGGAAGTATGCAATTAGATCTATCATATGCCATGATTCCAATGAATGGTAAGGATGTTAAGCTGGTTAGAGAGGAAAGATCACTTGAAATAGTTGAAGAACATGATTCAGAAGAGCATATCTGCTTTGTGGACACTTATTGTGAAAATTTTAGAGTTGTCTCAGATGATCAAGGAAACAAAGAGAGATGTTTACATTCAAGAACAGGACCAACAGGGTCTTTGGACACTGTACTTTGATGGAGCATGTACAAAGGAAGGCTCTGGCACTGGAGTTGTGTTTTTATCTCCATCTGGTAAGCTTTTGAAGTTCTCTTTCCTGTTAAGGTTTGCCTGCACCAATAATATTGCAGAATATGAGGCTCTGTTGCTAGGATTGAATGTTTCTCTGAATCATGAAATCAAGATGTTAAAAGTATTTGGAGATTCAGAGTTAATTGTTTCCCAGGTTAGAGATAAGTATGCTTTAAAAAATAAAAGGTTAAAACAATATAAGCATGCTGCGTGGGATACAATTGAGCTGTTTGATGCGTTTTCAATAAGCTGGATAGAAAGATCAAAAAATGTCATGGCAGATTTTCTAGCTAATGTAGCCATAAGGCTAGATGATATAACTCTGTCAAATATTACAAATATTGAAGTTAAACTTAGACCTGCAGTACCAGATAATATATGCAGTTGGCAAATGTTTATGATGATGAGGATTTGTTGAGATTCTTGCACTGCATTGATGAATATGAGAACCAGGAATTTGATTTCCAAAATTTTGTGGAAGTTGTGGAAGGACAAGAAACTCTCTTAGGGAAAGAAGTAATTCAGCTGAAGACAAATAAAATCCCTAGAGGGCTGGTTTCTTTAGAGAGAGCATTTGATAATAGGGACCAATTTGTTATAAAGGCATCTCCAAAAAACAAGAATGACTTGGAGGAGATAAACCTAGGGACACACCAGGCCCCCAAAAGGGTATATATTGGCAAACAACTCAAGCCACACATCAAAAATATACTGATAGCATTATTGAAAAAATATAAGCATGTTTTTGCATGGTCATATGAGGACCTGAAGGCTTATAGAGAAGATCTATTCTACCATGAGATCCCATTGAAGTCGGGAGCTAAGCCATTCAGGAAGAAACAAAGACCTATCAACCCAACTTTAGCTCCTAAAATGCAAGAAGAACTCAAAAAGCTTAGGGAGGCTGGAATAATTATGTCAATCAAGCACTCAACTTGGGTGTCTAACCTTGTCCCAGTCAGAAAGAAAAATGGTGACATTAGACTTTGTGTGCACTTTAGAAATTTGAATGTATCTTCCTTGAAGGATAATTATCCACTGCCCAACATGGAGGTTATGCTACAAAAGGTAATTGGTTGTGAGCTCTTATCCATGATGGATGGATTTTCAGGGTACAATCAGGTGAAGGTGAAAGAATCTGAACAATACAAGACAACCTTCACCACTCCATGGGGAACCTATGTTTATGTGATGATGCCATTTGGACTAACAAATGCAAGGGCTACATTTCAAAGGGCTATGGATGTTGCTTTTGCAGGATTGATTGACTCAATCTTGGCTGTATATCAAGATGACTTAACTGCTTATTCGAAGAAGGAGGAGCAACATTGCATGCACTTAGAACAAATTTTTATTAGAGCACCAGAATATGGCATTTCACTCAACCCAAAGAAATGTGCTTTTGGGGTAATAGAAGGAAAATTATTAGGGCACATTGTTTCCAAGGATGGGGTCAGGATTGATCCTGAAAAGGTGGCTGCAATTGATAAAATTTAGATCCCTAGAACAATGAAAGGTATTCTGTCCTTTTTTGGACAAATTAATTTTGTTAGAAGATTTGTTCCTAATTTTGCAGAGACCACAGAGGATATCTCTGAAATGTTGAAGAAAGGTGCAACTGTCAAATGGGAAGATGAAGCAACAAAATCTTTTCAGAACATCAAAGAGGCCATAAAGATGGATCCTATGTTAAAATCTCCTAATTTTTCTAAGCCATTTCAGTTATTCTCATTTGCTTATTTCCATACTATTGCTGCATGCTTACTATAGAAGAATGAGGAGGGTTTTGAACAACCTATAGCTTTCTTTAGTATGTCATTACAGGCTGCTAAATTAAAATATGATATCATGGAGAAGAAGACATATGCACTAGTTAGAGCAATCAAAAGCTTTAGGCCATATTTAGTAGGCTCTCAGGTAGTTGCATATGTGCCCCATGTAGCAGTTAAAGATATTTTCACTCAATAGGAGGTAACTGGAAGAAGATGTAGATGGATAAACAAATTACAAGAATTCAACATTGAGATACATATCACAAAGCTGGTAAGAGGGCAAGGTTTGGCAAAACTGATGACATAGTCAAATTTAGAGGCATGCCAAGTGAAAGTAGTACAGAATGAGGTTGTAAATATGTTAGAGTCTTAATGGTACAAAGACATTGTGTATTATTTGCAGAATTTAAATTGTCCTTCCCATTTCAGTGATAGTCAAAAGAGAACTTTAAAATTACATGCTATCAGATATATCATTATTTAAGGAGAGTTATATTGGAAGAATCCTGAAGGTGTCCTACTGAGATGTGTGGATGAAAATCAGGTTGCTGATATTTTGAGTGACATGTACAAAGGAGTTTGCGGTGGACATTACACTGCCAAGACAACAACCCATAAAATTATCAGAGTAGGTTACTGGTGGCCGACTCTTTTCTCAAATGCACAAAGAATGGTAAGAAAATGTGATCCTTGCCAAAGATTCTCAGGAAAGCTAAAATATGAAGGTGCATTACCCCTTAGAACTATAACTGTGGACACTCCATTTCAGCAATGGGGGATTGATTTTATAGGAGAAATCTCTAAAAAGTCCAGTGGAGGACATGGTTGGATTCTGGTTGCTACTAATTACTTCACAAAATGGATTGAGGCCATTCCAACTAAAAAAGCTACAAGAAAAGTGGTGATGGATTTTATTCTAGAAAATATTATTATCAGATTTTGCGGTACAATTATGGGATTAACTTGTTACATGCATCACCATATCATCCACATGGAAATGGTCAAGCTAAGTTAAGTAACAAAAGCCTCATGAAGATCGTCAAAAGGATGGTAGATAAAAACAAAAGGGCTTGGGACTCAAAATTAAAGATGGCATTATGGGCTGACAAAGTAACAATGAAGAAAGCAACTTGGAGGTTGCTTTTGAATTAGTTTATGGTGCAACAGCTAGATTGCCTGTGAATAACCTCCTACTAGTTTATAATTTCGTATAAGAAAATAATGAAGAGATTGAAAATTCAATGAATGAAAGAATAAATTAGCTGGTTGTACTAGTTGAAATTAGAAGGGAGGCACAACAAACAAACATCAAGAAACAACAGCAGGTGAATTATCTGTTTGATAAGAAAACTACAGAAAGAAAATTCCAAATACATGACTTGGTCCTTGTTTGGAATGTAAGAAACCAAGATAAGGGTAAACATGGTAAATTTGAGCCCTTATGGATGGGCCCATATCAAATTAGCAACACTCATGGAGAAGATTCCTATTTTCTCCAAGCCCTAAATGGTGAACTACTGGAGCTACCTGTGCACGATCAGTTCCTAAAACTTTACTTCTCATAAATGCTTATCTTGTGTGCACATTGTACATCAGGTGTAAATATTTTGTATATGCCCTATATAGTCGATCATGTTTTGAGTTTTGTGTTTTGTTTGGTCTGCGCCAGAGTAGTTTGGTCCTTGCTGTAGCCTTGCATCTGCACATCCCTAGTGGGAGCCACTGGTGGTGCTCACCTAGGGTTAGGGTTCTGAATTTGAGTTTACAGATTTCTATTTTTATTCCTTCAACCCTTAGTGCATTATGTTTAATTGTTCCTTGGCCCACATGCATTGTTTTGCAGCCTTTTCCCATCGCATATGAGAAAGGTGCTAAGTCTTTGTACATGCAAATGCAAATGTATGTTGGCGGGCTTGTGAAATCTCAATCGGCCTTTGAAAATGGTGAAAAAATGAGTTATATACATTCTCAAATGCATATTGAGTTTGTATATACAAGGGGAAATCTATCAAAGATTCTCAAGAATATTCTGCAGTTGTATGCATTTCTGAATGCATATCGGGCTCAAATGTATATTGGTGTTGTATGTTTAGGCATGTAATGGTTGCATACAAGTAAAATGTACAAAGGTGGTGGACATCCATTCGCTACAGTGCGATGTACAAATGGTTTTGTATATCGAGCAACATACAAAGGTGCCAACATACATTTGCTACAGTGCAACCGATATGCAAGAGGTGGGACCCACAGGTATACAAAGGAGTTTATATGTGTTCGACATACAAAGCGGAGTTTGTAGGGGGTGGATTCCAAATATTATCAGATTGGACCTGGTGCGCATGCATACAATGGCTAAGTTGAAAGGTCAAAGGTAGTTCCTTCGTATGTTTGTGTTGAATGTATATCCAATATACAAGTGCACATACAAGTGAAAGATACAATGAGATAAGTACAATGCAGATTCCAAGGAATGTTAAAATCTAGCAGAGAAAGTGTTGAGTTCTAGTTTGCATGTATATGGCATTGTATATGCCGATATACAAACAAAAGGAGATATAAGGCCCAGATTTGAAAGTTTTTCAAATCCGATGGATGAAATGGCTAGGGTCTGTTGTATGTATATCGCATTTGTATGACATGATATGCAGGGAAATATACAAGTAAAGAGATGCAAGCCAGACCTAATTTGTTTTTCAAGGCACTTCATAGTCATTGGAGTTCTGCCATGCATGTATGTTGTGTTTGTATATGCATATATACAAGGTGATAGGTGCAAGAAGGTATTTTTAATTTTTTCTATGATAATTTGGGGTCTGCCTTGTATGATAAGTAGTTGTATGCATGTACAAAGGCCGGCATGCAAGTAGATTTTTGGCAAGACTCAATACATCGGCAAATACTCCTAGAGTCATTCCGATGGCCGATGGACATACGTTTTCCTTCCGATGGAGGACAGATCAAGGGTTGCCACGTGTCTGAATATTGTTGTATGTATATGCTCTCACATATACAAAAGTTTTTTAAAGGCAAAAAGTAGGTGGTTGTATATGTATTTGAACATGCATATACAAGGTGAAAAGGGGAAAATAGAGAAAGTGAAAAGTCAGTGATAGAGGAATCAGATGCCTATGTGGCACATTTTCACAAGTGGGTGACTTTTTTAGAATGTTTTGATGCCATTGATCGCAGCAATAGGAGAATATAATCGACAGCCGTGTTTCAAGCTTTCGGCGAAGGATTTTCTCATGCATATATAGTGGTATTCTTGGTGGGAAAATCATTTATGTATCTGCTATTGCGTCTCCATGGTGGATACGAGTTGGTATGCCATTAATGGTAGGAATGCAAACAGGAAGGAGCTGAAAGGACATGTCAACTACCACATCCAAGTGGAAAATCTTCAAGCGGTGGCATAGGGCTCGAGTTCAACTACTCCTTGCCATTGTCCTGCTTCTTCCCATTTTGTCTCCTACATTAATTAATTTTGGGCACCATTTTCTGGTGCATTGTATCTGGCAAATTTTTGAGCAACTCATGTAATTAATTTGTGGGGTACAGGTTCTTGCTTTATAATCAAGCTATGTGACTCATTTTTGGTTGTTGAAAACTAGACAAATTTTAGTGTTGTAATAAGATACAACTTCATTGGTGGCCCTATTTTGGATATCTAGTGAGTTATGAGTCTCATGTTGTATCTTTCATGCATAAATGTACTAGTTTCATGTTGTTTTATATGAGAAATGCTCTATTGCATGTGTTTAATCATTTGTCTCCAAGTTGTGGGCATTTTTTCTTTTGAATCAAATAGCTAAGGGTTGTTAAGATTTAGGAGTACAGTTTCCCTATATTGAATTTTTAATCTCTTACCTTTATTCAAGGAACAAATTAAATGTTTTAGGTTAATCATTGAGAAGGTATGTTGCAGCAGGGATGTCCCTAAGTATGAATGACTGAGCACCTAATTTTTGGGAAGTATCTGTAAGACTGACACTATTAAAATCCCCTTGAAATCTAATTTGTGGTATGTGTTCATGCTAACCATTCACATGTGTATGTCTACTAACTTCGGGCCCTAGATAGGCACCAATCTAGTCTTGTATTGAGGTTACACTCCAAGTCCTTGTTTTGCATCCAAATACAAAATCAAACTTAAAACTTCAAAACCAAACCATTAGGACCTTAGAAGTAGTTTTAGGACCAAAATCCTTTGTCTCACAACTGAACATAGGCCCAAAGCTAGCCCCTTTGTACTTATCACATAGTTTTGGTCCACATAAAGGAGGATTTATCTGCTTTGTGTCAACATCCCCCACTCTATGAGCATATCTTATGGATGTTGAATAGGGAATACCCCCCTTGGTTCTGCAAAGCCTAAAGAAGAAGAGGAGATATCTATAGAGTCTATCTCCTATACTGTTGGTTGCTGGCCCAGAGATCCTGTTGATCATTGATGGCTACCTTGAAGGGATAACTAGGAAGAAGCATCCAGTCGGATTGACAACCAACACAACACAATGATAGCCTTGAATCACCTTGAGAGTGCACAAATATCACAATGATCATCTAATTAAAATCTAGTTTACAAATGAATGCCTAAACATGCTTTTATATCAACTACAAACAATCTCACCAAGATTTTGTAAATTTAAACTTACCGTGTCAGCATAGGACCCAAATAACGGTCACAAACTGACACTTAAAATTTGGGCCTGACCCAAAATAGGGCAGGATTAGGGCTTGGGTGCCTAAGTCCTCTCCCCTATTTTGGGTAGGGTTAAGCTCAAGGGGTCCTCCTAGGTCCCATTTTCCATGACACCTAGGGCTCATTCCATCGAGATGCCAAATTATGAAGTAAGATGTCCTAAATGCATGCAAAGGACTCGGGAGCTAAACCTTATGAGGGTAAAGCCCCCAAGGGGACATTTTTTGACATTACATTTAGCCCCCACTTTAATGTATGTATAAATGCAAAGCCAATACATGCATTAAAGTACGGTTACAAACACAACAAACATGCCAAGCACAAAGAAAACACACCAATCACATGGAAAATAGTAACAGGCACACAAAACACAGAGAAGATAGTTACAGTCACATAGAACATGGATAAGACAGTTAATGCATAGGAGACACATTAATGCATAGAAGATAGGCATGATTCTTTTCTTTTCTTTTTCTCATATATATGAAATGTAGATGCAAGTATTGGAAAGTAAATAAACCTCCCATAATCTAGGAAGCACTCATTGCACTGGTCTTTAAACTACATAAATGGGGCAACACACACACAAGACACACAAAACCTCCAAAATGAAGGAAGCACTCCTTGGTCTAGTCTTTAGAGTGCATATGGGGCAACAAATACACCACAGAAAACAAGCATGCCAGACACACACACTTGAAGACACGGAGAAAACACGACAGACAAGTGATGGAGTGTACCTATTTCTAGGTCCAACACCATCTCAGGCATATTAAAGGCACACACCAATGATTGGGCTTTTACCACAACAATTGTTGAAGACATGCTTAAGGGTTGAGTTAGTTACAGAACCTCTCCTCGCCTCCGCAGGGGACTTTTGAAAATGACAGGATGATGCAATATTCTCTGAGAAATACACCATCCCCGCCTCTGCAAAGGGTTTAAGATAAAAAAGGATATACGTGATATCCCACCTCCACAGAGGGCTTACATGATTGATTGATTGATTGCAAACAAACTCAGGATGCAAGATGCACTCTGTCGGCAAGAGACACTATATGGATTCATGGTTGTTGTCATTGATGGCAACAAAGGTCATCCCACATATCCGCAAGTCATGATGTATCTCTACCGGAAGTCAGAATAAAGAATGTTGTGGTCCGGTGAACAAGAACAGACCATGTGGCAAGGTCTGACAGATTGGTCCGGATCTCTCAGAGGAAGTGTCTTGGGGCAGTGCGGATTTGGGGAAGTCAAGAGGACTACCTTGAGTGGTATATTCCAAGGATTTAGCCTCCGGTGATGGACAAGGAAAAAGATATGAATAGTTGAGTACCGGATTCCTGAGAGACAGTGAAAACAGAGGAAGAACTGACTGACAGAGTATCAGACTACTTTCCGGATGTGTTACTATTGATGATAGAGGTTGTGAAGGCATGAATCATGTTTTGCCGACATGATTAATGATATCTACAAGTATATGCTTGATCCGCATTGCTTGGTGAGGAAGGATTCAGCCGACAGAACAAGAGTTTGTAAGAAACTAGACTGTTCCGGATGCCGACTAGAAAGGTGATGAAATTACTTGTGCGGATATATATAGAGGATGGATTTAGTTGTGAAGGGTGTGATGGTGTGAAGATATATGCGAATAAGTCCAGAACAGAGAAGAGGTAGCAAAAAGGATCCGGTATGTGAAAGATAGCAGAATAAAGAACAGAGGAAAGATGAAGTGCAGCAGATCAGTGTACTGAGCTTAACCGGAACTGAACTCCAGCATATGCAGATGCTTCCAATCAGTTCAAGACTGTGATTCTTATCACTTTGTAGATAGTGTGTCTTCTTGTAGGTAGTGGGCCTCTTGTGAGCAGTGTGCTCGGGCAGTGAGCCCTAATTGGCAAGTGCCATTTTTGTAATCTCCTATTCTTCTAACAGAGAATAATTTTGGGTTAATCACCCCGTGGTTTTCTCCCTTAACAGGGTTTCCACGTCAAAAATACTGTGTTATGTGTTTCTTATTTCATGTTAATGTTTTAGTGTTTGATTCAATGCTGCAACAATTAATAAGAAAGTTCAATAAGGGAAATAATTAGGATAACTGATTCACCCCCCCCTCTCAGTTATCAACAATTGGTATCAGAGCTAAGTTCCTCCTAATAGAGCCTAACAGCTTGAGGAAGATCTGGGAGTTCAAATGGATGCATATGGTTTAAGGGAGCAACTCAAGACTGCTCTTGAGGATCTTGAACAGTCAAATTCTGAAGTCAGTGAATTAAAGGAAAGACTCAAACAGGCTGATGAACTCATGAGAGAATTAAAAGACAAATTAAGTCTCTCTATGAAAAAGAGAAAGGAGCTGCTCCAACAGTTGGCAAGACAAAGTGAAGAAAGCAATACAAATGAAGAATTGACTGAGCAAACCAAGTTATGTGAAAAGTTATCAAAAGAAGTCATTATGTTAAGACATGAAATGGAATCAGGAACTATAAAGTTTACTCAAGAGATTGAAGAAAAAAGAAAGGCTGAAGATAATCTAAGACAATCTCTTAAAGAAAAATCAGAAGAATGCCACCAGATGGACAGGATTTTCAGACATCTTGAATCTGATCTTGAAGATGCCAAAGATAATGAAGAAAAACTTGAGGATCAAATTGCCTCTCTCAAAAGAGACCTTCAAACAGCAAATGAATATAAAGAGAAATTCAAGATAAGTTCTGCTCAACTTGAAGTTCTTCTTGGAAGTCAAAAGAGGACAGATGACAAGTATGGTTTGGGATATGAGAAAGGAGAAAGCTCCGGATCCGGTCAGAAGAATCTTGGATCAGAAAATCCAAGGAGCAGGCCTAGAAGACCTCCGGTAAGACAGCCAAATGCTCAAAGATATCCATCCTTCAATGGATACTGCCACAGCTGCAACCACTTTGGTCACAAAGCTAATCAGTGCAGAATGAGAATGAATCAGATTAATTCATCCTTCTCCGGATAGTGCTTCAACTGCAAAAGGTATGGACACAAATCCCATGAATGCAGAATTATGCAAGTAAACAAATCATTCAAAGGTAGATGCTTTACATGCAATAGAGTAGGTCATATGGCTAATCAATGCAGATCAAGAGGATATCAGTCAAATATACAAAGAAATGTTATTTGCCAAATCTGCAATAGGTCCGGTCATAATGCTAAAGTCTGCAGAAACAAGTATCAGGACAAAAGAGGTCCGGTGTATAATCAGAATCAAGACAAGGGTAAACAAAAGATGAATGCGGATGAAGTTAGGAATCAGATGAGCAAGATTTGGGTGAAGAAAAGTTTAGAGAATGTAGAGGTTGGATCCGCACCAGACTCTGGTGCTGATATTTCTTCCGAAAATTAAAAAGTGAGCTCAGGCTCAGGGGGAGACTCAAAGAAAATCCTGTTCCCCCAGCCAAACAAGTGGTGCCGGATGTGGCACAAGATGCGGATTAAAGGGTTTGTAGATATGAGTCTTGAGATGCTTCAGTCAAGATTTCAGAGGTCCGCATGGAGTTATGAAGAAGCTGTGATCGATCAAATAAGACATGTTCAGGGAGATGCTCCGGTATGATAAAGGATTACAAAAAGGTCCGGAGAGATCCGGAAGTGCACTATCTTGTTCTGCGGATTGGACAGAGTGTTTGGGATGTTCTTGTAATATGTTACCTCAATTTATTCATGATTGAAAGATCCAGATGATATCCACAGATCAGGACTAATCCGGGATACTCCAAGCTATCCAGACAAGGCAAACCAGAATGATGTAGGTGAAGCATTTATTGCAGACAGATATTAGGGTTCGCGGAGCAATTTAAGGGATTTCTCAAAAGTCATTTGCTCATTCTGCACTCAAGAAGAAGCGGAAAGTGGAGCTCTGCAACAAGGTTCATCAAGCACACCAAGGATCTCCTGCCGAAGTTATTGCATAAAGAAATCAATCCAACCACTCCGTGCAAACCGAAGGCGCATAAGGTATTCCCCGTTTTTCATTATCTCACTACAAATCTTTGAAGAATGGCTACTCCAAATATAGTTAAGATCTCTGATAGACCTCACCCCACATTCAAGAAACATCCTTACAAATCATTGGAGGTAGATCCACTAGGAGCCTTCTCTAGTGTTCCTCACGGAGTTTTACATACTGAAGACATTAGGGTTTACATACATGCAAGCATTGAGGAATTTGGGGAATTCAAATTAAGAGACCTCTATCACAAGCAACTGATAGACAATGCTTTTGAGCTTAAACCAGAATATAAGGATATCCAGAAGAAACAATTTGAGCAATTTATTCATTTCCCCTGCTTTGAAGAAGATGAATGGGTCCGGTATGTACTGAGCAGGATGCATGACAACTTTCTATGGCTGGATAGACCCTGCAAGATCACAAAAGAGGCAATTAGAGCAGTAACTGGTCTATACTCTTCCGGAGGGATACCTATCCTCAAATCTGTCAAGAACAACATTGTAACTGAGGCCACCGGATCAAAATTTGATAAGAGGGCAATGACCATTGAAGATATTTCGGATCCGGATATCAAATATGCATCCATGATAATAGGATACAAGATCTATCACTCCAGCAGGGAGAATTCTGTATCCGGAACTGCAGTATACACTGCCTATGAAATGCTAAGAAAGAATGCAGAATATGATCTCTGCGAACTACTGCTAAGCCAATTAATGGAAAATATACAGAAAATCAAGAAGGATAAGAAGAATTCCTTTAAGTATGGTACTCTTATTGTATGTCTATTCTTCTACTTCATGAATGAGCTACCCGGATCAAGTGGATGGGTATGGCAGAATGACAAACCTGTTGCAGTCCAGATAAGAGACTATTTGCATGGACTTGGGGATGCAAAAGCGAGAAATACAGCTCTATGGGGATACTTCAAAAACTTTCAGAGCATGATGCAAGCAAGAGAGAGAATTCCCCAGTCTCTTGTTGAAAAATACAAAGACTCAGTGTGCTTTATGGTTGACACTGATCAGTGCCTAATGGAGGCAGTGGGGCCAAGGACTGTCTGGATCATGCCCATGGGGTATGAAGTGGATGAACAGATAGTGGAGCTGCATGTTCAACACATGCTAAGTCAGCCCAAAGATCCTAAGGCAGAAAGGTTTGGAACCTTTGAGGAGCTGAGTGTAAAAATACATGTAGAACTCAGGGAACCTGAGATTAAAAGAAAGGTGAGAAAAGAAGTAGAGCACATTGCTCAAGGCCTAGGCATCTCAAAAGAGGCACTTGATGCCAGCCGGGAAAAGAGGAGGAAGGCTGAGGAAGTAGAGAAAAGTAAAGAAAGTGCTCCGGTTGAAGCTCCCACCCAGACCAGATCATCAAAGAGATCTGCACCTCCCTCAACCAAAAGTTCAAAACCGGAAGTCCAGGCATCCGGTAAGAGATCCAAGACAAAAGCCACAAGGGCTTATGGAAGCCAAAAGGATGAAGAGGAAACAAAGTCAGATGAGGGAGTAAAAGAAATAAAGAAACAGAAGAAGAAAGGATCCGGTAAACCCTCCACAGGCCAAGACAAGGATGAAATGGCGGAGGTATCTGTTGAAAAGCCCACTCTGTCTCTAGAGAATGTAATCAAGTCGGTCACGGTGGATGGAAACCTTCAACCAATGACTGAATCTTATGATGACTTCAGTGAGGCTGACCAAAAGACTCTTCAGGAAGCCACAGTCAAATATCTGAACATATACAATAAGGCTTTCATTGAGATCATATCTCTTATTCCTAAAAGCCTAGAAAAGGAATTAGAAGTAAGAAAGAACAATGCTCATGCCAAAGATCTTGAGATCCGGGAGCAGATAGCTATTCAGCTATATCCTCAAATTGATCCCAAGACAATGAACATAATCTTCAAGGACTGCAAAGATGAGTTCAGAAGTAAAGCCAGGATGAATCAACTCATGCTTGGTGAGACTGACAAAGTGGCCCAAGAGACAGAAGAGATCCTCCGGAAGGCCTTCAAAAGGTTCAATCTTCCTGTTGTAGAGGACTTAGGTGCAGAAACAGCTGCGGACTTGGAACCCTCTGTTCCGGAAGAAGTGGGCCCTGAACATACAAGCATCTCTCCTCTGGTTTCCCCTACAGTCTCCGGATCCAAAGAAGAAGAGCAATTACAGGAGAAGGAAGCAGTGGTGAAAGACAAAGAGGTTGACAGTTCCAAGACTGCAGAAGAAAAGAAACATTTGTCTCCGGCAAGAGACACTGCACAAACTGTTCAACAATTTTTGAGCAAAGAAACTTTAGAGATTGATGAACCGGAGCTTCTAAAAGGCCCATTCGACTTTGACTCTCTCTCTCCGGTACAAACAATGAAGATAGCTTCATTTGCAAATGCCAAGGCAAATGAAAAACTCCTGAAGTCTCATATGGAAGACTGTGAGTTGATAGAGGCTGCTTCCGGAGTACTTGTAAAGATTATGCCATCAATCCAGATAGATCCGACAGCCTCCTCTTCCGGTAATCTAAAAACCTTAGTCAGCAGTGTTGATACACATTTTGATTCTCTAGAAAAATCAGCTGAAGAAAAGGTCCGGAAGGAATTTTTGGATAAAAGATTTTCAGAAATATTAGAATTAATCTCTAAGGATAGGAAGATTGTGAGCATTGGAATAAAGAGCTTAGAGAATGCTCTTAAGGATGGCGGTGACATCTACAAATTTTGTATATCCTGGTCAAAGGCAACAGTAGCATTTGACAAGAAAATAAAAGAGGAACAGGATAAGCTACAAAGCTTATCTCAAAGTTTTGATCCTCTCTCTTCCTCCATAATAAATCAAGAATGTCAGACTATTGCAGTCTTGAATGAAATAAAGAATCTTGAGAAGGAAAGGAAGAATATCACTAACTGGATGGGAGAACTTAGAAGGATTATAATCCCTAAGTTGGAAACTATGCATGAGGCCATCAGTGATGCTCAGACCACCGCCCAAACAAAAGATCCGACAGATCTCAAGCGGGCAGAAGCTTTTGCATTTTTGTTGAGTGGTCACATTTCAATTTTGGATAGAATGAAGCAAAGTTGGGCTACAGAAATGATCCAATTACAGACATCCTTTGCAGACATTCTTCAGTATATGTGAGTATGTAAATATGCGACTATGTATAGAAAATTTTTGAAAATTTTGGTGTGCGGACCCTACCCTTTGCCATTGATGTCAAAGGGGGAGTGAGGAGCAGTGAAAAATGAGGAATCCAACTAAGGGGGAGTTCCGGAAATTGTATATAAAGACAGAGCATCAGCAAAGGGGGAGCATAGTGAAAACACTTAGTCATTTTTCACTAAGTGTTGCCATCAATGCCAAAGGGGGAGATTGTTGGCAAGAGACACTATATGGATTCATGGTTGTTGTCATTGATGGCAACAAAGGTCATCCCACATATCCGCAAGTCATGATGTATCTCTACCGGAAGTCAGAATAAAGAATGTTGTGGTCCGGTGAACAAGAACAGACCATGTGGCAAGGTCCGACAGATTGGTCCGGATCTCTCAGAGGAAGTGTCTTGGGGCAGTGCGGATTTGGGGAAGTCAAGAGGACTACCTTGAGTGGTATATTCCAAGGATTTAGCCTCCGGTGATGGACAAGGAAAAAGATATGAATAGTTGAGTACCGGATTCCTGAGAGACAGTGAAAACAGAGGAAGAACTGACTGACAGAGTATCAGACTACTTTCCGGATGTGTTACTATTGATGATAGAGGTTGTGAAGGCATGAATCATGTTTGGCCGACATGATTAATGATATCTACAAGTATATGCTTGATCCGCATTGCTTGGTGAGGAAGGATTCAGCCGACAGAACAAGAGTTTGTAAGAAACTAGACTGTTCTGGATGCCGACTAGAAAGGTGATGAAATTACTTGTGCGGATATATATAGAGGATGGATTTAGTTGTGAAGGGTGTGATGGTGTGAAGATATATGCGAATAAGTCTAGAACAGAGCAGAGGTAGCAAAAAGGATCCGGTATGTGAAAGATAGCAGAATAAAGAACAGAGGAAAGATGAAGTGCAGCAGATCAGTGTACTGAGCTTAACCAGAACTGAACTCCAGCATATGCAGATGCTTCCAATCAGTTCAAGACTGTGATTCTTATCACTTTGTAGACAGTGTGTCTTCTTGTAGGCAGTGGGCCTCTTGTGAGCAGTGTGCTCGGGCAGTGAGCCCTAATTGGCAAGTGCCATTTTTGTAATCTCCTATTCTTCTAACAGAGAATAATTTTGGGTTAATCACCCCGTGGTTTTCTCCCTTAACAGGGTTTCCACGTCGAAAATACTGTGTTATGTGTTTCTTATTTCATGTTAATGTTTTAGTGTTTGATTCAATGCTGCAACAATTAATAAGAAAGTTCAATAAGGGAAATAATTAGGATAACTGATTCACCCCCCCCCTCTCAGTTATCAACACACTCATCACGTAGCTCTTTAAATTGCACCTGAGGACAAATACATTGCTAACATCTACAATAGATAGCTTACCTTATATGCCCCCACCTTAAGGTGGTTGATATCATGCATCGATATCAAGCACATTAAGGTAGGGAAAAAACACACAAGGGAACATAGAATTTTGCAAAGCCCATGCCCCTCAGAGGTGACATGTACTTCACAATCACCAAATATTCCCACAAACACATCCCTGCAAGAAAAATGTTAGTGTCTACAAAATCATGATAAACAACAACAATGCATATGATTAACCACACAAAGGGCCAAGGTTATATATTGAATTTGGAGTTTGAGGATAACCGTAGGGCTATATCATGAATCTCTCTGAATCGAGTACCACCAAGGCTAGATTCAAAGACAAACAAAGGTACACGAAGCAACAATATTGTTAAGGTTTGTAAATGAGATAAAAACATCATAAAATTCACTACATAGAAAGCATGAGTGCTTCCACTAGCCAAGCGTTGGATAAAATATACAACCCCATCATCATATTAGGAACTAAGTCCATTTTTTGATTGCTCTCGAAAGGGACACTAGGTCCGCATCAGTATAAATGTTTGTCGTCATCCACCTGCTAGATAGAAACACTAGAGGAAGGGAAATAATAAATAAGAGAGGAGAAACAAGTGTCTTAGGGACAGTCATGTAGGAGGGTGCCCCCAAGTCACCAACTGCAATGCTATGTCCGCAAGACACAACACACAACAATGAAATTAGAGAGAGAGGCAATATAGAAGAATGATGATAAAAATAGAAGGTCACAATAGAGGTGGTCTCCTAGTATCCCGGACTGTACGAGAGAATCTAAGGTCATCCTAGGAGGCCTAAACAACACATCATGGGGGAAGCACATCATGAGAGAGAGAAAGGGTTAGAGATACTTACTTCTAGGGCCCCTGCTGGGCTAGTTGTTATCATGAATCTTGATATTTATCTTAATGGTTAAGGCATTATCACTTCGTCTCTCTTCCATATGTTCATTAGTTTGTGAGGGTAACTATGTAGGAAAGGTTTCTCTTAATGATGGTTAAGAGAGGATGTTGCCATTGTGTATGTCAGCTATAGGAGCATTTGAAATGCCATTTAAATGAGCTTGTGGAGGCATCTGAAAGATACCCATTTTAGTCCCTATATAGGTGGTTGGAATGGCTTGAGTTAGAGGGATAACTTGTTCTTCCACAACATGTAGGATTTCATTGCTTTCCAAAGTATGTGACAGTTCATGATCATTTTTCTTGTTTAAAATGTAATTGAGAAGTTCTTGAACATCAAGTGGAAAATTATCATTAGATTTAAGCAAATGGTCACAAAGGGAATCTGTGTCATCCAAAGCTTCATCCTGATTAGGGAGAGTGGGAAGGGATGGTAGATTAGTGTGGATAAATGTATCAATGATATCTTTTTCTTGTGCCAATATATCCTCACCAAGTGGGGTTATGTTGGGACAAGTCTCTTTCTTTGATAGATCACCCGTTGCTATTTCATTCTCATAGGTCTCAGAAAGGATTTGCATTATATCATCGTGAAACAAAGGGAGAGTGGGAGTAAAGTTGTCACCACTACTTTCCCCATGATTATTTTTAGCTATAAAACTTTTGAGATTCTCCATGATTGAGGGAAAAACATCTACAGTGTCAAGAAAGTTATCAAAATGGTCTATTGATAGAAGAATATCACATGTAGTACTATTGGTTATATCAATGCCATAGATGTATGCAATTTGATGCAAGACTTGAGGACATTTGTTGGTGAATTTGAAAAAATTATCATAGTTCACAATGTACTCATATAAGTCTTCTAAATATGTACCCTTAGGAGAATCCATGAATGCAAAGATATATGCAAAAATGCTTGATTTTTGTACTTTTTTCAATGCAAATGAATGGAACAAAGGTGTTGTAAGGATTTTGATTAGGGGAAGCAAGTTATATGTCTGATATTAGTCCAAAATAGAAATATGATCCTTCTCAACACACTCTTGATGCAAATCCAAGATAATTTCAAGTCAAACTATAGTGAAAATATGTCAAAATAGGCACCTTTTTCACCAAGACTCAATGCAAAGAGCATAACAAAGGGTGTTGTGAGGAAAGTGATGATGGAAAATGAAGTATATTAGTAATAACTGATACTTAATTCCAAAATACCCAACACAACATGATTTTAGTGCCACTTAAGGTACAACCCTAGTGAAAATATAGCAAAATAGGCTATTTTTCACGGTTTTCCAATTCCAAGACCTAGCAAAAGGGATGTCGTAATGAATTTTAGGAGGTGTAGAAAATAAAATCAATGATATTAGTCACCTCAATTCATAAAATTGATCACAACATGCTTGGAGTGCAAACTAAGTCCAACCCTAGGGCAAATATAGTCAAAATGTGTAGTTTTTCACCAAATTTTCAATACAAAAGCCCGCTAAAAAGGTGTTGTGAAGATTTTTAGGAGGGGTATAAAATTATTACCCTGATAAAAGCCAATTAATGCAAAAATACCTTTCACAACATGCATATGGTGCAATTTTAGAGAGCCGATAAGGCCAAATTTAGTTAAAATCGGTGTTTTTGAAGCCCTAGGTTTGAGATCTTGACACAAAATGCTATGTGAATGTTTTGAAGTCTGATTTATGATGAAAATGAATTAATTTTAGATCTTAAAATGGATTCCAAGTTCTAATATGCAAAATGCCAATGCAAATCTAATGAAAATGCATGAAAATTGCTAGTTTTTTGTTGAGATTTTCTATGCAAAAATGCAAATATTTGAATCTAAATGCGAATTTACACTAAAATGAAAGACTACAGCCAAATAAAAATTTGAATGAGCCTCTATAATCAGTATAAAAATCTGAAATAAGATTTTTGCCTACTAACCCTAGATTTTGGAATTACTAGGTTTAATGAAAATTGTCAAAATTTCTACAAAAGCCTAGCAAAATAATGATGAAAATGCAATGCAAATTATTGATATTTTGTGTTTTTCTATATTTTATATCAGATATGAGGAAAAAATCATGAATTAGGGAAATTTAGAAAGAATTGATGCAATTTAGTAATCTATATGAAAATGCAAGAGAGGGTTTTCAAGTTTTTTGCAATTTTTTTAGTTTTTTTGTAATTTTCTCAATGCAATAAGATGAAAGACTATATGAATAAATGAAATAAATCAAAATCTGAAGACACACACTCAACAAGTTGCAATTTAAGTCCAAAAACTTGGGTTCACCAAAATGTTGAGGGTAAAATTTGGATTGTTTAATCTTTTAGTTGTTAGATGTTTGAATCCTCCTTTCACCCTATACATTCAAAGATCTAGGGTCGAGTGGCAATACACTATCATACCCTAGGTCACTACAAGATGTAGGGAAACTTGTATTAGGATGCTTAATTATTAATTTTCCTTCTCTTATGCTCAATTGACTATAAAAACCTTAATTTCACAAATACAATTGTAAATGGAAGAATAACGGAAAAAGCCCTTGCAAAGGGAAGCAAAATATCAAATCACAGATTTACCTATTTTTGGGGCTCTGAGCTAGAAATATTGGGGACATAGGAGCGGGCACCCAAGTCCAAGGCCCTAGTTTTTGTCAAGATCTAGAAACTCAGTCTGCAACCCTTCCTTGTTGTTCCAGAGATTATCCCGTCATGGAAGTTGGAGGACTAATGAGTGGGCACCCAAGTCCAGGGTGCTATTTTTTCTTTTTTTCTACAATTCTGACACTTCAAGATGCCTTCTTACAACTTCACTTTATCTAGCTCCTCAACCTATAACCTGCAACCATGAAAACTTTGGGAGGGGGTTGTGGTGTTTAAAGGCTTGCCTCAGTCAAGCCTCAGAGGACACTTAAGTCTCTGAACACTATTGTTAGATAGAGAATGCATGCCCTTATGAGGTAGAGGCAAAAACCAAAGGAAATGATGATGAAAACACAATATAATGTCACCTTGTAGTGAGGATCTCATGGGAGGAAGATGCCCTTCATTCCATGATGAAATGAATGCTCAAATATGCAAACACAAACATATAGACAACACAATTCTACTCTTGCAACACAATGAAATCCTTGAATCACCTTGAGAGTGCACAAAAATCACAATGATCATCTAATTGAAATCTAGTTTACAAATGAATTCGTAAACATGCTTTTATATGCAACTACAAATACTCTCGCCAAGATTTCATAAATTCAAACTTACCGTGTCAGCATAGGACCCAAATAATGGTCACAAACTGACACTTAAAATTTGGGCTTGACCCAAAATAGGGTAGGACTAGGGCATGGGCGCCTAAGTCCTCCCCCCTATTTTGGGTAGGGTTAATCTCAAGGGGTCCTCCTAGGTCCCATTTGCTATGACACCTAGGGCTCATTCCATCGAGATGCCAAATTATGAAGTAAGATGTCCTAAATGCATGCAAAAGACCCAGGAGCTAAGCCTTATGAGCGAAAAGCCCCCAAGGGGACATTTTCTAACATTATAGGTAGAGATACTCAAATCCTCCAGCTAATTGAGTTATATGATGGGGAGTACTGGAAAGTACCGCCTTTTAATTTCTTTGACATATTTGATGATTCAATTAATTTAACTTTGATAGTACTAAGAAATACTACCTACCCTATAGCACATGCTTCTTCCACATGGGCTATGTACATTATTTCAATTTGCTAGACTAGGAATCATAGTGGTGGCAAAGGTGAGATCTTAGGATTTTGCAATTAACAAGAGATCACAATACTTACCCAAAAACATTCAAGATTATTAAGTTATAAAAGATATCAGATCCGAAAATACTTCAAGTTATCCTAAACAATAGATTCATCCTGCATGAGCAAGCATCACACCATTCAGTACCAAACTATGGTACCCATGAGAAATTTACAGTTCATAGATGAGGTTTCTCCAAGAAAGCTTAGGAAAAATTAATTAGGGAATACCACTAAGTTCATGTACAAAAAACCTCTTTATTCAAGAAATACATGACCCCAGACCAAAGCAAAGTAGAAAAATAGAAATGAAACTAAACTAACAACAAATAAACTCCTCTCCTTGTATGAGTCCTCTCGTACTTTCTCTACTGTCAAATCCACTCATTTTTCTCATAAGGCAAGCGGATGGCTGGATCATCATGGCTTGTGCTGGGTAATTATGGTTAAGCATGAGATTGGGGTTTGTAAGGCTTCCCATTATTATGAGTTTGTGTGCGATGTTATTATTAGCCTTGTTAATGTTAGTAACTCTCCTGTTAAGACAACTGAGGAGACTGAGGGTTTCTGTGGCATGCATTGTAATTCTGCCATGGGAGGAGACAGAATTCAAACTGAGCCTGTCTCGTGCTGTGAATTCAAAGACAATCCAGTTGCTTGGCATTACTGCAAAGAGGGCGGGATTAGCCCCTATCTGGAGAGGCTTAATGGGTACAATGAAGCTCTGTCTGAATAATTTGTGCAGTCTTGGCAGAACAGATGGGTTTCGGTGGGTGGAATCAGATTTGAAGTTTCTGAACATGTGATCACTTTGGCCACTGGTATGCCTACTCAGGGCTTGAAGCTGCAATGGAAAACTAAAATTATGGACCTCTCTAGTCAGCAGCTTTTCCTTGGGGTTGGAGAAGAATTAGTTCCTTACCAGGGTGGTTTTGACAGAGCCAAGTTACCGGAGCCGTGGGACGCTATGTGTTTCATCCTCATGAAGTATTTCACCCTCGAGGGGCATTTTACCAGGTTTTATAACTACCATCTCCCCCTGTTAAATCATTTCTACCGCAATGCTAAAATTAGTTTTCTATTTTATTCGCTTTCCTCCCTGGAACATTCCGTCCTTAGGGTTCAGGTGAAATTGGCTAAAAACACTTCTATGAAGCTTATCCCTCTTCACCAGGGCATCATTCTCTGTTTGTATAATCATCATCTTGCCCTCGAACCCTCCAAAACCCTTCCCACTAATAGTGGGGACGGGGAGCCCTCTTCAAACCCTAAGAATATTCCTGCTGTTGCTGAACCCGGGCCCTCCCCTGTTTCTATCAAAACTGTTGAAGTCTCCTCTTGCACTCCTGCGGATAATCCTGTTGATACCCCAGGCCCTACTGCCTCTAAGAAGGGTAAAAAGCGGAAGGTTACTAGTGATTTGAGCACTGAGAAGGTAGTGGTTGGGACCCCCAAAACCCTTAGTAGGACCCCAGTGGGACAGAGAACAGATTCATCGGTGAAGATTTGTAGGGAGGGGCTTTCCTCTGGTGTTCGGCGGTCAGGGCGTATTGCAGGCAAACCGGCTCCTTCAGCAAAGCTCATTGACTATTCTGAGAGCGGCTCGGATGAATCCACCCGGTGAGAGGACGACAGGGATGTGGAGGTTCAGGACATTTCTGGTGATGATGATGACAAGCATGAGATGCATGATACAGGGGCTACCACGGAGGATGCTGCTGACTCTACTGACACTACGGGTGCTATGTTTGTGGAAGAGGCTGAGGATGCTATGGAGACTGATGATGGTCTGGGGGCTGATCTTGCAGGTCTGCGCGATCGCATTGCGACGCTGGAGCAGAATTTCTCCATTGTGATTAGGACCTCTATACTCCTCAACCTCTCTGTGCTGAAGAATCTGGGGGTTACTGTTAATACTGACAGTGATGATCTGGCTACAAAATTGGATGAGATTATTAAATCTATGGTCTAGAAAGGAGATCTGTTGTCTCCTTAGTCTTTGTTGTTTTACTGCTAATACTCTGTTTCTCAGTATTTTGACTTTCATCTTAGCGACTAGTTTTGTTGGTTTTGCTGGTATTTTGTTATGTTTGTATATGTTGTTTCGAGATTAAGGCACTGTTGATACTTGCTACCTTCGGGCCTCTATGTTTGTTTGGGTAAGGCACTGTTGATGCTTGCTGCCTTCGGGCCTCTCTATTTTTTGTAAGGGTTCGACCCCTTGTTAGCCGCCTTATATTATCAAAAACAAATAAACTACAACAAACCAAGAACAACAACAGAAAGGGAAAATTATGTACACAAACAACATGCCTTTCATGGATACCTAAGCCTAGAAGTAAAGATTCAAGAACTGCCCATTGACAGGCAGTGGGACATCTTCACTAGTAAGTATTTTCAATCGATATGCATTATCTCCTAAAATTTCAGCTATCTGATAAGGACCTAATCAAAGCTTATCAAAATTTCCATGCTTTCCTTTTTGTTCATTAGCCTTATCCAAATACAAGACCAAGTCCGAGATATGAAAGGACTTGACCTTATCTCACCTATCAAACTAGATTTTAACAATGCCCTAATGTTTGGCAAAGTTTTGAATGACTATATTTCATTTCGCTTCTGAATGTAGTAATTGTGTAAGCCTGGCTGAAATTTTGTCATCGGTCTCCAAGTTATCATTTATGAACTACAAAATGGGTATCTTTAAGTGCACAGGAACTTAACAGGTTCTAAACCATAAATAAAGTGATAAGGTGAAGTTCCTAGTGCAACTTTATTTCTGATCTTTTCATCTCATAAAGCAAATCTAAGTTACATATGCCACTCCCTCGGATTTTTATCAAGCAATTTCTTGGTGACATCTAACAAGTTTTTGTTTGTGGACTTAACAACACCATTACCCTGTGGATAATAATTGGATGAAAATTTTAGAATAATCCCATAATCAACTGCCCATTTAGAAAACTTTAGTGATGAAAAAGCAGGGCCATTATCACAAACAAGAGAAAATAGGCAACCAAACCTAGTAATTATATGTTCTTCAATAAATTTAGTCATAACTTCAGTAGTGTATTTCTTACATGCTTGAGCTTCAGACCACCTAATGCAATAAATAGTTGTGGTTAGAATATACTTGTGGCTTGCAGAAGAAGGTGGGTTCATCATACTGTTAGGGTAAAATAGGATTAATCAATTTAACAATAATAAACCCAAACATCAATAGAATAATGAAACTAAGGAAGATTTAATGAAATGAAGCAATGAATAACATAGTGCAAACCTTCCTTGAATCAAAGCTTCTATTGTTTGCCTATTAAAACCATCTTTGATTGTAATGAAGTTGGGCCCTCAGTGAGTGCACTCCTTTTTGATGTGTTGTAGGATGTCGGTAGTAAACAACTGTGTTGATAGATATTGTTATGAAGAGGAGCTTCAAAGAAAATGGTGATCTCAAGTAGATTGTATTGGGGGTGCCAAAGGTACGCTGGTGAATTTCTGCAGAGTAACAGTACAAATAACTTGGATGAATAGAATGGGAGGATGAGGCTTCTTTTATAGACTCAGAAGAATGAGGATCAACGGTTGAGAGGAGATATGAAGATCAATGGCTGATAATGGTTGAGGAATGTGCAACCAATAGAAATATGACAAGTGTCCCACCTCCATCATGAAAGAGGGGATTTGACAAAATTGATTGGTTAGTTAACTCCTTTAACTGATCAGTTAACAAACTTGATTAGTCAGTTGGAAGAATGGATTGAGGGATTGACTGAATTGATTGATCAGTTACCCTAATAGATTGAGGAGCTGATAGAATTGATTGGTTAGTTAACAGTTTTGATTGATAAGTTAACTAATTTTGATTTAGAGAAGAAATAGGACATGTGGCTGAGGGAATATTAGGTAATTAAATATTTAGAATATTTAATTACATGTGCAACATGGTGAGGTAGAAAGGTGAGGTGGATTTATGAAATTATGACTTAGGATAGAGGAATTTATGAATAATTAAATAATGTAGGATTATTTAATTATGTGAGACATTAGAAGAATTTAGGGAATTTAATTAAATAAATTGATTTTATTTAATTATGGAATAGTGAATTGATTAAATAAATTTAGAATATTTATTTAATTGATAGAAGAAGAGAATAAATATTTAGAATATTTATTTAGTTGATAGAAGAAGAGAATAAATATTTAGAATATTTATTTAGTTGATAGAAGAAGAGAATAAATATTTAGAATGAATCGTGTCATTTTTAGGCATATACATTTTGGCCCTCTTTGATGCAATGCGGTTTACAACGTTGCTTCAAAGAAATCGATAGTCTGATAGTGATACATGCCCCAGTTTGCCTCTGGTACAAGTTTAATGACGATAGGATGCCCCCTCGGGAGATTGGACGGGAAAAAGGTAGAAGGCGTGAGACGAACAATCTCATGAAGATGAAGGGGTGTAGGGTAGTTTTGAAGAAAAAAGACGCATTTCAGAGAAACGAGAAGGAAACTAGAAGGAAAACGGGCGCGAGAAGTAGTCACAATCATCACCTAGCTAGAATTAGGGTTTGCAAGCTATAAATAGGAGCTGGGTCGAAAGATAATTCATTTGGACGCTTGGTTGATCTAGATTTGATTTGGAGAGCTTAGAGTAAAGTTGGAGCAGCATGGCAGCGAGAGCGGCAGACATTCCACACGAGGTGCATCGATTTGAGTAAGTCTGTTGATTCGAGCGGCCAGCAGAGGCAGGACCCCCGGTATGTGTTTCAAAAAATTTCCCCGAGGGTGGAATTAGGGTGTCATAAATGCTAGGGAAAAATAGTGCAAACAGATGCACCAAACTGCAGAATGGTGTATATGTTGCGCAAAATGGCGCATATGTGATTTTGCAGCACATACGTCAAATTTCGCAGCGCATATGTTAAAGCTACGCATGCATGAACTTTAGCAGCGCATATGTGATTCCGTGGCGCATACGTCAAATGTAGCGGCACATACACTGAAGCTACGCATATGTGGTTTGTAGCGGCGCATCCATGATTTGGTGGTGCTTTTGCCAAATGTAGCGGTGCATCTATTTTAGATAGCAGATTACTTAGCAAAATTGACTCGATTGGCATCTTGCTTGACACATCAATCGATGAGCTATCTCTGAGATTGCAGGAATCTAGGCAAGAGATGTAGTGTGCTGTTTTATCAATTTGAAATGCTAAGTTTAGTTGGTATAGTTCTATAGATATGTTGAGTATGGTACTTGCGGCTTTAGATTGACATCTTGCTTTGCGTGCTTATAGGAGGAGATACTAGAGACATTGCAGTCTAGGGAGACATTCCCCATGCCCCTATTGCAGAGATATATGCTCATAGAGATTGATAGAGAGGCGCTTGGTGCCATGGGACTGGACTATGTATGCTTCATGCTCGAGGTTCGGGTGAACCACAGACTATTGACTACTGCCGTGGAGAGATTCCACAGTGAGGATGGGACCTTCCACTTTCCTACTGGAGAGATGACTGTGACCTTGGAGGACGCTTATAGGATACTGCACTTGCTGATTCAGGGCGAGCTGGTGGAGTACGACGCATAGCAAGATGCGAGACTCGCTGAGTGTAGGTGAGTATTTGATGATCCTGAGCTAGTTGGACAGGTCATCCCCTGGCATGATATTTATGACTACTATGACTACTTCCCTGGGATTGTGGTAGGATTGATCGGAGGGACAGGAGATCGCACGAGTTCCCCATTGGATGGGACAGGATCATGGAGCGGATGGTGACAGAGAGCACCCGATATGCATGGGGTGTCTGTGTATTGGTGCATCTATATCATGACATGCATTAGGTAGTGTACCATTGCAACATGAGTCTATCAGCTGGGGTACTACTGTTACAGTTTTGGCTGTGGGAGCACATAGCGGTGACTAGGCCGATATGTGTGTTTGCGAGATAGCAAGGGGAGCCATACAGTTATGGCTACGTAGGGGTAATTTCCCAACATAGGCTAGGGAAGTTGGAGTACTGGAGACACACTCTGGATGGTGTAGATGTGGTCATCTGGCAACCATATCTGGATTGTGAGCCATGGGATGATGAGGGGGATGAGCTGCCTTATTGCTTTCAGACGAGGTGGCTGATAGGGCAGACGCGGCATATATTGGAGAGGCAGATGGTAGGCCAGGTACTGAAACAGTTTGGCAAGAGACAGGGCATGCCACAGGGGCAGGCACTATTTGCACGGACTCACCTAGAGTGGGTGAGATGGGGGCCGATGGCTTCCTATGAGGAGGCCCTGGCAGAGTTCTGACAAACTCCCTATGTTGCTTGGGATATGAGGACAGAGATAGCTAATGCCGGGATTACGCAGGATTATGAGGATTGGGTTATTGCACACCCTTTCCTGAGATATTCAGGGCTAGGTATGTTGGTGCCTCGCATTGACGAGGTAGATTTAGAGGAGGAGAGCTAGGTTGGTCAGGGGTGGAGGGGAGGTACAGAGAGAGGAGGACAGGGTCAAGGAGGACGGGGTGGTGGCGGAGATGGTGGAGATGATGGGGGAGGAGGGGGAGGAGGTGGAGATGGAGATGGAGAGAGGCTAAGATAGCAGAGGAGAGTAGGGGAGGGACCACCTCATGCCCAGCAGGTAGCACAGCAGCAGGTGCCACAGTAGGCACCACAAGCACAGATGCCACCACCTTAGTAGGTGGCACAGCAGCAGGTACCCCAGCCACAGGGGCCAGTGCAGGTAGATGCGTATGAGCGGGCCATAGCTAGCCTGAGGGGATAGGTGAGAGAGCTATGGGCATAGCTTAGGAGGGTAGATAGTCGATGAGAGATAGATGCAGCGGTGATCACAGGGCTGACCCGTGAGAGGGATATGGCAGATGCACGGGTACATGTTATCTGTGTAGAGCAGGATACTGCAGTGGTAGCTCTAGGCATAGATGTGGCCATCACCTTTTTGGTTGGGCAGGTGCAGCAGGCACAGGCATAGTTAGTCCAGTCATAGACGCAGCTAGCACAGGTGCAGACAGAGCTTGCTAGAGCATAGGCACAGGTTCAGTATTACCGGGGTCTATATCATGGGGCAGTGCCAGTGAGCCAGAGGGCTTCGAGCTTCAGGAGTCAATCTAGGGCTTCTCAGAGAGCAGGTCCATCATGGTCAGGGGCCTCTGTGATGGGCCCATGGCAGCCAGGGGTGAGTGGAGGAGATCCCAGTGGGAGCAGTGGTTCCCAGCAGCAAGGATAGACTTGTACCACACTTGTATATATGTTGAGACATGTATCACCATCCTTTGGGATGTACTTTTGTATATGACATTAACTCAGAGACAGATACAATGCTATTGTACTTTTGGACACGTTTTATGTATATGAGGATGCAACTATGCAACTTTGCTCTATATGTTATGAGTTTATGGTTCCTTTTGATTTGTATGATGTGATGCACATGCAGATTTAGATGTTTTATATGATGTTATATGAGATATTATCTGGATACAACTTTTGATATGATGCTATACGATGTCTATGTGATCTAAATGCATTTTTTGAAATGAGTTATCTAATTCATTTCTAATGTATGCCAATGTAAAATGATATTCATATGATGATGCACTTAGCTATGTTTTTGATTTCTCTACTGTTGATACTATGTGATGTTGATATATGGATGACCTAATGTCTGTTATTATGTATGTAACCAATTTAATCATGTTTATGACTATCTTGGATGTGATATGATATGCACCTATATGCTTTGTTCTTGTGATATCCAAATGTACTCTATCAACACTAGAATGACAGAATGATAGATAGAAGAATTGACTTGGAAGAATGACTTGATTCGAAAGACTTAGAAGTTGTATTTGATACTGTTACTCTGCATAGTTCAGGTATTATTGTATGGGATACGGATGAATGGAATTGTGTATGGAGATATGATGGATGTTTTTCTTTTGGAGTGCTTTATTTCATCATTGGGCGATATTTTTTTTTGTACTTTTCCTGATATGTTGTAAGTTAATACAATCATCTAGGTATAATTGAATCGAGATGACCTGAGTACCGCTTACATGGATTTTGATTTAGCAAGTTAATACAAGCATCGAGGTATAATTGAACTGAGATGACCTGAGTACTTCTTGTGTATCAACAAACAAGGATTGCCCCCGTTCATGTTAGACCTTTGATGTCCTCAATGATCTTTTTGCCGATCATGTCCTTAGACAAGGCTTCACATTACTACAGATTAATCCACAAACAACAAACAGAGAAAATAATCATGCTCCCATCATAGTGTCTCTAGCTTTTAGCATCCTTGAGTAGCATAGAAAGACATGATAACAAAAGTCAAGACTTTGTAACTTAACCATGATTCCAATCCACAAAACATTCTTGCATTTAGATGTGTTTTTCTTGCCATAATTTAGATAGAATCAGTTAGAAGGCCATGGGTACTTTGCTTTGCTTTTGGATAGATTAACCTATGTGGAGTCAAGATTCCTGCTTGAAGCGCGGGTTTTGCTTGCACCTGCTTGCTTGGTGAGAAGATTCCATAATCTTAATTGGTGAGATGGACCCTAAGGGACTAACCTAGTGCCTCGGGGGCGCATTGCTAAATGGCCTTGCCTACGTGACGACGCAGAGGCAACATAGTACGGGGTAAACCCTAACAGACCTAAGACCTAGGTGAGAGAAAGTGGAGATGGACGCAGCTGGATAGAAGGACGAGATATGGAATGGATGGGACAGTGGAAGCCTCGGGGGTGCATTTGAGAAATGGCCTTACCTACATGACAACGTAGAGGCAACGTAATTCACAGACCTGGACCATGGAAGACTGATGAGAGACACTATACTAGGCTCACACTGAGGAGACAGTATGGGATAGAACCTTGGTTGACAAGGCCACAAAGAGGGAGAGTATCAAGCCATGATAGGTAACTGTCACGTGTTTATTACAGGATAGATATGGGTCGAATGGAAAATGAGTGTAAGAGGAATGGACTCAAGGTGATTGGATTCCCAAAAATGGAGAAGGCAGTTTATCACAAGTAACACCTGTTTACCAGGTTTTCATCACTTGCTTTTATTTGTACGAGAAGCTAGAAAGTAAACATGATGCCTATTTGCCAGGTTTTCACCAAACGACAAATTTTTTGTACTTTTCTGATTTTCTAATTTTTTTGCTTACTTTTTTCTTTTTTTGATTTTTTTGTATTTTTGTGCCCCCCTCACAGTGGGGTTCTCCTAGGTGTAAAATTGGCAAAGATGCATGCTGTTGATTGGGTCATCGAATAGCTCACCCTTTGATGTTGCCAACTGATATGCCCTCGATCCATAAGCAACTACAATCACATAGGGCCCAAGCCAGTTAGGTTCAAACTTGCCTTTCTTTTCTCTATCTTGTTGATTGCAAGGATTCTCTTTGAGAATGAGGTCCCCAACCTTAAAGATTCTTGGGCAAACTTTGTGGTTATAGCTCCTTGACATCATCTGTTGATAAGCTTTGAGATGATCAAAGGCTTTCTGTCACCTTTCTTCTAGTAACTCTAGTTCTTGCAACCTAGAGACCCTCTTCATTTGATATGAGACCTTTTAGCGACACCCTGAGGGATGGTAATTTGACTTCAATAGGGAGGATGGCTTCTAAACCATAGACAAGGGTGTAGGGTGTAGCACCTGTGGGAGTGTGTATGCTGGTTCTATAGGCCCACAGAGCGGGATTGAGTTGGACATGCCAATCATGGCCAACATCGTTGACTGTCTTCTTGAGAAGTTTCAAGATGATCTTGTTAGATGCTTCAGCTTGACCGTTACCTTGGGGGTAGTATGGAGTGGAGAAACGATGTTAGATTTTGAAATGTTCACAGAGTTCTTGGACATCCTAATTTTTGAATGGTCTTCCATTATCCATTATAATGGATGAAGGAATACCATATCTGTAGATAATGTAATTCAGGATGAATGAGGAAATTTGCTTACTTGTGACGGTGGTGAGGGGAACGGCTTCAATCCACTTTGTGAAATACTCTGTGGTAGTTATGATGAATTTGTGGCCATTGTATGAGGGTGGGTGGATCTTTCACACAAGGTCAAGTCCCCACTGGCAGAAGGGCCAAGGTGTCGTTAAAGGTCTCAACTCTTGTGCTGGTGCATGTATCAGGTTCTCGTGTATTTGGCACTGTTAGCACTTTTTGACAAATTGATATGAATCCATCTCCATGTTTGGCTAGTAATAACCCAAATGCATGAGTTTCTTGGCTAAGGAAGGACCGCTGGAGTGTGTTCCACAGATCCCCTCGTGTACATTTTGCAAGGCAGTTATGGATTCTTCTCGTTCTAGACAATGGAGCAAAGTACCATCGAGACCACGTCGGTATAGGGTATCGTCTATGATGGTATAGTGAGAGGTTTGGCGTATGAAAGTTTGTCTTTGGTTAGGAGAGAGGGCAGGTGGGAGAATGTTGTCCTTGAGGTAAGTGTAAATCTTACCGTACCAAGGTGAATCAGATCCAACTAGAAGGCATATGGAATGGGTCTCAGGTAGATCATAAGCTAGTTACCAGATAGTTTCCACTAAGAACTCATACTGTGACTCATTTTCAGGTATTTCCAGAAGAGAGGCAATGGTTTCCATTGCATTCGCTACTTTGTTCTTGATCTTAGGTATCTGTTCAAAAGAGATGATCCCAAAGTGTTCTTTGAAGTCCTCGACCATCCGCTTGTATGGGATTAGCTTCTCATCTTTGGTTTGGTATTCATCGTTGACCTGATTGATTATGAGTTGAGAATCACCCTAGACATGTAGCTCTTGGATTTTCCATTCAGTTGCCAACTTGAGACCAATTACTAAGGCTTCATATTCCACTATGTTGTTGGTGCATGGAAATAACAAACGGTAAGATTTTGGAATTGTGTCACCTTGAGGAGTTACAAGCAGGATGCCTACCCCCGATCCATGGTTTGTGTAAGACATGTCAAAGTAGAGTTTCCAGGAAGATGTTGATACATTGAATAAGGACTCATCCTAAAATTCAAACTGCATTGGTGTAGTGTCTTGTAATGGTGCATCTGCTAGTTGATCAGCTATGATTTGTCCCTTGATGGGTTTTCTGTCTACATATTCAATGTCGTACTCACTTAGAAGCATTACCCATTTTGCTAGGCGACCTGTGAGAGCTGCTTTGCCGAGGAGATACTTCAGTGGGTCTATTTTTGCAATGAGTTTAACTGGATGTGCAATCATGTAATGTCAGAGTTTTTGTGAAGCAAAAACTACCGCAAGACATGATCTTTCTATCTGTTAGTATTGTAGCTCATAGCCCACTAAGGTTTGGTTGATGTAGTAGACGGCTCTTTCTGTGTTCTCATAATCTTGCTATGCCAGAAGAGCCCCAAGAGCAGTAGGTGTAGCAGATATGTAGAGAATTAGCGGTTTCCCTTAGATAGGAGGCATGAGAATGGGTGGATTCATAAGGTATTCTTTTAGTTTGTTGAATGCTTCTTCACACCACTCATCCCATCTAAATGGAATGTTCTTGTGCAGGAGATGACTGAATGGTTGGCATTTGTCTTCCAGCTATGATATGAATCTACGGATTGCTTGTAGCTTACCCTGTAGCGATCTTAGTTGAGTTAGAGTCTTGGGTGGTGGCATGTCCATTATAGATTTGACCTTGGCCGGGTCCACCTCTATTCCGTTTGCTGACACAATGAAGCCTAGCAGCTTACCTGAAGTGACTCCGAACACACATTTCTTTGGGTTCAGCTTGACTTGGAATTGGTCTAATCTTTGAAAAAAATTTCTAATATATCTAGGTGTGAGTCCCTTGTGAGTGACTTTGCTAGGATATCATCGACATAGTCCTCCATTGTTACATGCATCATATCATGGCATATAGTTGTCATAGCCCGTTGATATGTGGCACCTACGTTTTTCAACCCAAATGGCATGATGTTCTAGCAAAAAGTGCCCCATGGACAAGTAAAAGCTATCTTGTGTTGGTCCTCCAGTGCTATTTTGATTTGATTATACCCTAAGAATCCATCCATGAGAGATAGCATGGTATGTCCTGCAGTTAGGTTGACTATGATATCGATATTTGGCAATGGAAAATCATCCTTGCGGCATGCTTTGTTTAGGTCTTGAAAATCATTGCATAGTCAGACTCAGCCATCTGGTTTGGACATTGGTACAATGTTGGATATCCATTCCAGGTAATCTATAGCTTTGATGAACCCCACATCCAATAGTTTCTTGAGTTCTTTGACAAAAAGTGCTATGTAAGGATGCATCTTTCTAAGCTTCTGCTTTACTAGTTTTACTCCTGGATCCAATGGAAGGTGATGTAGAATTAAGTTTGGGTCTAGACTTGGCATGTCTTCATATGACCAAGCAAAGCTGCCTCTCTTTTTCTTAAAGAACAGTACAAGCCTAGTTTTCTCTGGTGGAGTAAGAGATTTAGCAAAGTGGATAACCTAAGGCTGTTTCTCTGTTCCAATATTAATAGGCTTTGTCAGTTCTACAACAATCTGTGACCTTTCCTAGTACATATCATTAGGGAGAGTGTCAAACCTTCCATCGTCAGGTGCCATAGTTGGGTTTTCACCTTCGGATGCATCCTTTCTTTTTACTGTTTTGGGATCTAACACTGCCGCGAGGTAGTTTTCACTGTCAGATCCAGTTTTGACCTTGATATTTTTGTGACTGGAAGGTTTGGCACACTCCCCGAAGTAAGCCATGGTATTCAGTTCAATAGCAAAACCAACTTTATGATCTCCCTTGGGTAAGTGGTCCCTAAGTTCCATATAATCAATGTAAGCATTGTCATTTTGGAACATATCTAGTTGGGGAGTTCCTCGCAAATCCCAGTCAATAAGCTCAGGGTGCACAAGGGGGAGGGAGTCGGATGATAGACCTGATTCATTGATGGTGTGAATGGAAATGTTAGGAGTATTGGTGGGGGTAGTGTTTGGAATGGTACTTTCCTCCAAGTTGTTTATTGCAATAGAATTTAAACTTTCCTCGAAAGCCATAATCTTAGGGATGGGCAAATCAGGTTCCAGTGGTCTGTTCTGTAGCGTTTATCCCTCATGGTAGGGGCTAAAAGTTTGAATGGTGTCGACCTCCTTGTCATCATAGGAATGCTCTGTTAGCTCCTCCCATTCATACTCATTGGAATCAGTGTCGCTATCTTCTTGGAGTGTTTGGATCATTTCTACAAGACAAGCATTTTCTTTAGCTTTACCTTTGTCTTCGTATCCTAGGCCACTTGTGTTTCTAGCCAATGAAGATGAAGAAGGTTGGATAGGTTCAATGATTCCTTCTTTTCTAAGGCCAATGGGGCCATGTCCTTCGTACCCCATTCTATGTAGAATAGTCTCACCTCGCTTGTAGAGTTCTGTAGGGAGTCTGGGCGGATTTTGGGGTGTGCTCTCTTCTTCAGTGTAAAGCCATTGTAGGATATCTCTCTCCTCTGTTTCATCAGATAAGGTCCCCTATTTTACAAAGGGAGTTGTGGGAGCTACAGGAGGAGTAGATGGCTTTGGAAAATGCTTGGGTTGGCCAAAAGATCTAGGAGACAAAGGCATCTTGGCAAGATTGAGGTTGTGCTCATTGGAGTATTCTCCCACTCCCATTTCTTTTATGGTAATTTTCTGTTCTTTAGGCCTTGATGAGGAGGCTTCAATGGTATGATCATACTACAGGATAGGGGATATATATGCTCTGTTATTTGGGATGATGCATTCAGGTTTTGTAAGGAAAGAGTTGCAACGCTGATAGGGGTTGGGGTCGCCTTGAATGGCGACTTGCTTTCCATTGTACGGGAACTTTATGTATTGGTGATAAGTAGAGGGAGCAGCCTTCATGGCATGAATCCATGGTCTCCCTAGAAGAATATTTAAAGTGAGCTCCCTATCCAGGACTTGACACACATCTTTTATTACCGGTCCCACTTGAATGGGTAGGACTACTGTTCCCTTTGTGGTTCTTTCTTCTCCGTCATATGCTTTGATGGTAATTTTCCTCTTTGGATCAACTGCCTATTCGGAGAACCCCAATGCAGAGACTAGCTTTAATGTGCAAATATTTAAACCGCCCCCCATCAATGAGAACCCTCTTGATGCGGTGTTTGTGGATGAAGGCGACGATATGTAGAGGGGTGTTATGGTGTTGAGATACAGAGAGGTCATCTTGCTCAGTAAATGATATGGTGTTGGAGGAAGTCAGATTGCATACCATGGTCTGGAACTTCTCTTGGGCTAAGTTAGTGGGGACAGTGCTTTCCACTAAGGCTTTCTCAAGGATCTCCTTATGGGAAGGAGATAGACGTAATAACTCCAAGATAGAAATGTGAGCCAGAGTTTTTTGTAATTGGTCAATGACATTGTACTGACGGAAGTTGGATGGAGAAGGTGACGACCTTGGAGGGGCAGTATTGAGCATGACTTTACCACTGCGGGTAATTATACTCCAACCAGTTCTATTAGGTCTTGATTGTTGGTTGGGTGTGATGACATTGATTTGCGGGACATGCTCAGAAATGTAATTTATGGTATAGTCAAATGGCACACTTGCATAGTTGGCATTACTAGTCCCTCTGTTCTGATTTGGCCTATTGCGATTGTTGTTGTTATTGTTATTGCCATTGTAGTTGTTGCCATTGTTGTTATTGTTGTTGTACGACCTATTGTGATTCAGAAGTGGATCCTTGTAGGCCACATGAGTTTCATTGAAGGTATGATGTTGGGTTCCTCCCTGGTTCTGATCTAGTACATCTTGTATGACATTTTTGAGGCAGATGCAATTGTCGGTTGTATGTCCTCTTCTTCGATGATATTCACAATAGTCCGTGTCCTTCCAGTAGGGAGGTTTGACTATAGGCTCGTAATCACTTGTTGGCGGTAGAGAGATTTCATTGTTAGCCAACAACTTTCTTAATGTGGACTCTTGAGACTCACCCAATGGTGTGAACTTTCTCCTTGGATTTGAACTAAACCATGGTTGTGGTTCCCGAGAGAATGGTTTGTTGGTCATACCATTGTTTGTTTCTCCTTTAAGAGTGAATATGGGTTGTTGCTTGGGAGTTGCCACCTTGGCATCCACTACCCCATCGTTGACCACATTCTTATTCTTTGTCCAAAACTTTGATTTATCCATTGTGTAATTGGATGTAGGTGTGTCCTTGTATATCTTGATTGTGCCTTTAGTGATCATAGCCTTTTCAATGAACAATCCCATTTCAATGAATTTTGAAAATGATGTAGGGCATTGTATCTGTATTTGATAGCTAAGATCAGTGTTGAGTTTATGGACAAACATCTCCAATAGCTGCTTCTCAAGCATATCGTAAGAACACTTACTAGCTAGTTGTCTCCATCGTTGTAAGAAGGTGGTGAATGACTCACCACTCTTTTGTTTGGTGTTGCATAGATCTAGCATAGATACCTCGTGTTCAATGTTGTAAGAGAAGTGTGTGATAAATTTGTTGACAAGTTCATCAAAAATTTTGATTCCTAGTGGGAGACGTGAGAACCACTCCATAGCTTGACCACCTAAAGATCTTGGGAATAGTCTCATCAAGTAGGTCTCGTTGTGAGCTACTTCTAAACATGCTGCATTGAATTCCCTAATATGATCTCTAGGGTTCCCCTTCCCTTTATACTTGTCAAACTTTGGAACTTCGAACTGATAGGGGAATGGTTTCATGACCAAATTTTTGTCAAAGGGGTATGGTGCTATATCTTCCAAGGAGTAGTTCTTGGTACTTGTACCCATCTTAAGGTCTGATATTTGTTGTGTGAGGCTCTCGAGTTGTTTTCTCATTTCTTCCATAGGAGCATTTTGATCTATGGGTCTCTTTCCTCTATCAATTGTATTTGGGTCTATAGTATTCCTTTCTCTTTCATTTGCATGTGGGTCTGTGTCATTCTTTCCCCTTTCATGATCATTGTCTATATTTTCCATGATTGAGCTTATATCAAAGTCTGCGGGGAGTTTAATTCCGAGACTAGCAAGATGATAGAAATACCTATGAGGGTCTACATGGAGCACCTTCTCTACTAAATGTTGGAATTTCTAATCTTGGATGCTCCCTTCATAATCTTCGTGAGAGATCTCTTCGTCACTATCATGAGGTGTGACGATACGATTGGATGAGCCGGCCATTTCAAGTTGCTTGTTGTATTGAGATCGAGTAAGAACCATGCAAGGTGATGTGGGATGAAGTGGACTAGGATTAGAAATTTTGGCAAGGTGCTGACTGAGACTGTTGTGAATAGGATACCTAGGACAAGACTTGGACAAAGGACTTTTTCACTCAATGACTTCAAGTAAGACGGTTGACACAAGATGGTAGCCACTAGTAAGGGCAGTCGATTCATGTCTTACTGTGTAGGGACTAGTCATGCAACAAGACTACTAGCAAAGTTCTGTGACCTACTAGGCTTACGTGAATTTCACAAAGGATACGAGAAAGGGACCTATATCGAACTAATATGGAACAATCTGACTTTGGGACAAGAAAGGTTTTGACAGAAGGTGAATGGGACGATCGATGAAAGAGAGATACTTGGGTGAAATGGGTGAAGATTGACTGCAAGGTTGAGCCTGATCTCTGAATGTGAAGCTAGGCTGAAAAGGGTACTCAAAACAGGTAAAATTTTTCTCTTGAAAATAGTGTAAATGCTCACTACTGTGGATGCGCCAAAACAGATGCACAGTAGAAATGCACAGATGCACAGGAAGTCGATGTAAATGTACTGTACTGGTAAAGTATGAGTGTGCATCAACAATCAATAAATGCACAGCAAGTCTAAACAGATGCACCACTAGTCGACACAAATGCGCAAGAACATAGAATGGATGCGCAGCTCTGGCTTTTTCTCAAAGTTTTTTTGCAAATTTTTGAAATTTTTTGTTGTTTTTGGTATTTTTGGCTAGAAAAAGGGTCTCCTTGATCTGATTTTATGAATTAACAACAATAAAACATAGCAAGCACAAAGAATATTTTATAGTTTTTTACTTTTTTAGTGGTTTTTCTGACTCTATTTTGGACTAATAGGAACAAAAGCAAGCACAAAGATCTTAGGCTAGAAATGGATTAAAAGGGTTTTTGGCTATTAGAACAAGAGGTGTTTAATGTGGGCAACCATTCAAGTGGTTACACATGCGGTGGCACTACTCTCCATTATGGAGTCTCCCAGCCTCAAAAGGTTGCACCTTAGAGGGTTTTGGGGGAGGTTGGCCGTCGGTGTAACATAGAAGCACTTGTTGCAGGAGGTTTTCACCTCAAGCACTAATATTTTAAGTGGATTGGTAGGGCTTGGATTCTAGCCTATTTCCACTTAGGGTCATTCCCACTTGGACAAGCGTGCATCCAAGGGCAGGCCCCCCTTAAAGGTTAAACAAATGGAATAACAAGTTTGGCACTCTGATCACCCAGTAAAGGGGAGAGCATAAGCCTATTGTCATTCGTCAAGCACAGAAGACATTGATTAATCCAACCTACTTAAAAGTAGAAAAACTAAATCGGCTAATCTACTTGGGCAAGCACAGAACTTTGAAGAGATTTAGCAAGATAGCATTGGTTCAATTTTTTTAACCTAGAAAATAATGATGAGTTTAGTTTTAATCCACATAGCACAGATAGTTAACTTTGAAATTTTGGTCAATCGAGATAGCAGTGGTTCAATTTTAACCCAGAAATCAATGATGAGTTTAGTTTTAATCCACGTAGCACGAATAGTTAACTTTGAAATTTTGGTCAATCGAGATAGCAGTAGTTCAATTTTAACTCAGAAAGCAATGATGAGTTTAGTTTTAATACCAGATAGAAATAACTTGGAAAAAATAGCAATGTTGCAATACAAGACAACAATGATCTAGTTACTTCTTTCCTAATTAAAGCTATATGAGGGTTTGAATGAATATCAATTTTACTATCCCTTTAGAAAGTGAAGTGTGAACTATCAAAATGCAACTATATGGAACTAAACCCGAACCTATCCTGCAAAACAACTCCAGAGAACACCTGCAAAGATGTTAGTGTTAGCAAACCTTCTTAGAAAAGCACTAAAATCATTGCCCACTATAGAAGTGTAGCTTCAGGGACTAAATGCACAGAAATAGTCAACAGAAGTGCTAGAAAAACAAATGCGCCGTAATAGTGCTCAAAAGTGCAGTACAAAAGAACAGAAGCATAGTAGAAACAAATGCACCGTACCAGTGTGTAAAAGCGTAGCTAGAAAGGACAGAACCGTAGGAAGAATATATGCGCCGCAAAAATTGGTATATGCACCGTAACAGTGTTTAAATGTGCCATAAGATTATAAGCACCAGAATAGAGGGTATAAGTGTTGGATTATCACAAAAGCACTATGGAAATGTTCAGATGCGCCGGATTAGCCTGTGCGATGCTTGTATGGAACTTGTCTTCAAAAAAGCTCAGATTTTGATGAGATAAAGGGGCAAGGCCCCACGGTGGGTGCCAAAAATGTTAGGGTAAAATAGGTTTAATCAATTTAACAATAATAAACCCAAACATCAATAGAATAATGAAACTAAGGAAGATAGAATGAAATGAAGCAATGAATAACACAGTGCATACATTCCTTGAATCGAAGCTTCTATTGTTTGCCTATTAAAACCGTCCTTGATTGTAAGGAAGTTGGGCCCTCAGTGAGTGCACTCCTTTTTGTTGTGTTGTAGGATGTCAGTAGTAAACGGCTGTGTTGATAGATATTGCTATGAAGAGGAGCTTCAAAGAAAATGGTGATCTCAAGTAGATTGTATTGGGGGTGCCAAAGGCACGCTGGTGAATTTCTGCAGAGTAACAATACAAATAACCTGGATGAATAGAATGGGAGGATGAGGCTTCTTTTATAGACTCAAAAGAATGAGGATCAACGGTTGAGAGGAGATATGAAGATCAATGGCTGATAATGGTTGAGGAATGTGCAACCAGTAGAAATATGACAAGTGTCCCACCTCCATCATGAAAGAGGGGATTTGACAAAATTGATTAGTTAGTTAACTCCTTTAACTGATCAGTTAATAAACTTGATTAGTCAGTTGGAAGAATGGATTGAGGGATTAACTGAATTGATTGATTAGTTACCCGAATAGATTGAGGAGCTAACAGAATTGATTGGTTAGTTAACAGTTTTGATTGAGAAGTTAACTAATTTTGATTTAGAGAAGAAATAGAACATGTGGGTGAGGGAATATTAGGTAATTAAATATTTAGAATATTTAATTACATGTACAACATGGTGAAGTGGAAAGGTGAGGTGGATTTATGAAATTAGGACTTAGGATAGAGGAATTTATGAATAATTAAATAATGTAGGATTATTTAATTATGTGAGACATTAGAAGAATTTAGGAAATTTAATTAAATAAATTGATTTTATTTAATTATGGAATAGTGAATTGATTAAATAAATTTAGAATATTTATTTAATTGATAGAAGAAGAGAATAAATATTTAGAATATTTATTTAGTTGATAGAAGAAGAGAATAAATATTTAGAATATTTATTTAGTTGATAGAAGAAGAGAATAAATATTTAGAATATTTATTTAGAATGAATTGTGTCATTTTTAGGCATATACACATACCAATGAAATTAAGACCCCAATGTGTGAAAGGACATAACTCGATCATAGGTTGGAAAGACAATGCAACATTCCTTTCCTTGGCAACAGAAGTCTGGAAAACATGAAAAACTTTGGCATGTGCATGGGCATCACAAAAAAGAGTGGGCCAATAATAACCTGTTCATAGAATCTAGTTGGCAATGGATAATCTTGAACCATGTCCAATTCCAAATTTCTCATGAAAGTTGACTTACGCATGAGATACTTCAAATTTGTTCAGGTAGCATAGGTAAATCCCTTCGTGGTTCTTCTTATACAAAACTAATCCTTTGATCATAAAAATGTTGCATTTCAACCAAAGCTCTTTGCTAGACAGAATTGAGATGGGGAGGACATCGTTGGTTGAGAAAATAAAATAGGATATCTCTATACCAATGATCATCTGTTATGTCTTCTAGTACATATTGCTAAGAGATAAGTCTAAAGCCTATTTCTACCATTGTCTGAGTAAGTGCTTGTCCTCTCACTAGCTTCATAGGTTGTATCTCTAGATCAAACTCTTGCAATATTGTTACCCACTTCCCTCTTTGTTCTCCTAACTCACTTTGCATCAATAGGGACTTTATGCAGCATCGGGGATCATAGAATTCACTTTACTCCTTAAAATATAATGTCTAAATTTCTTTACTACTTTAACCAAGGCATAATCTTGTTTCTTTACATTTGGGTATCGTGGTTCAACATCTTTCTATGGGGTACTCATAAATGCAATAGGGTGTTCATCACCAGGGCCTTTCTTTTGTGTTAACATTGCAGCACATGTATGCTTAGAAGCAAAAGAGTAGATGTAAAATGGTATATTATAATCAAAGCTGACTAGCACTAGAGCATCAACAATAGCCTATTTGATTTCTGTGAAGGGGGTATCCATTCAATTTTGGCATCTTGTTTTAACATAGCATTTAGTGGTCTAACGATCTCAACAAATCTTGTGATGAATTTTATCACAAAATTGATCTTTCCAAAGTAGGACTTAAGTTCTTTCTTACTGGTCGATTGTTGAATTTTAAGGATACCATGTACTCTTTCTAGATCAATAGATATACCTTTTTCTAAAATAACATGTCTCAATAGCTTACCCTTAGTTACTCCAAAGATACCCTTCTTAGGATTCAAAGAAATACCATAATCTCTACATCTTTGCAATATCTTTCTTAAATCAGCAATGTGATCTTCCCTCTTCTTTGAAAATATAGTTAGGTTATCCATGTAAATGATGATGCATTTTCCAACTAGCCCTTTAAATTCTATATCCAATGCTCACTAAAAATTTTCTCCAACATTGATCAGACCAAACAACATTCTCTGGTACGTGTATATATTCCCAATTTAAAGGTAAATGTTGTCTTTAACATGTCTACATATTCAACCATTACTTGGTTGTACCTTAAGTAACCATCTAAAAATGATATCATTTTAGAGCTATTAAAAATCTGTAACACTTCATCAAGAGATGATAGGGGATAATTGTCCTTTTCCAAAGCTTGATTTAGTTTCCTAAAATCCACATAGAGCCTGATCTATCCATTTTTCTTGCGTACAAGAACCAAGTTGGCCACCCATGTAAAGTGTCATACTAGGAATATAATTCTAGCTAAGAACAACTTCTTTACAAGTCTTGAAAAATTAGTGGTTCCAATAAAGCATTAACAAGCCTTTGCCTCTGACGAAAAGGTTTAACTCCTGGCTTCAATGGTATCATGTGAGTAATGATAGAAGTGTCATAGGTTTTGAGGCCTTCATAACTCCAATCTATAGCATAGTGGTAATCCATTAGGTCTTGGATGATTCCTACCCTCTCCTTAGGAGTACAAACCTTGTTGATAAAAACATTTTTGACATTATCAAGTCTACCCAAATTATGAGGATTGTATTTTCCTCTAGTAGATTCAACATACTTATTGCAAACCCCTAGCTGACCATAATTGAACAGCCTCTCCAATTCAACCATTCCTCTTGGGATAGTATTTGTTTTCAAATTCAAGATTCCTTCTAAATCCACTTTAGCTTCTTCTATCTCTTCTTCATCTATAATCTAAGCGACAAACAAATTAGAACATGTGATAAAGTCTAGGAAATGTCTATCATCTTCAAAAACTTGAAAATTGGCAATGTTATTTGATATAGAGGGTATTGACACTAGTTCTACAGTGAATTTATTTAGGTCTGACATAGCCAATGGCTCTAAAGTGTTGGCAACTTGCGTCAGGGCATTTGTAACATGATTCTTTCTTCTTGGTATCAACTGGATATTGAATCCATTAAAGCTCTCTATTAAATCCCAAGTTTTTTCAATAGTTTCCCAACCTTTTATCATGACAAGTGTAATTCTTTCTTACTTGCTTAATTACCAGCTCTGAGTCTCCAAAAGCTTGAACAATCTTGGCTTTCTTTCAGATAGCCAACAACAATCCATGCACTAATGATTTGTATTCAACAACATTGTTAGTTTAGGAGAATTACAACTTGTGAGCAGTGAGGAAAGATTTTCTAGTAGGACTGATAAGTTCAAATCCATCTCCAACGCCTTGTTTAGATTTAGATCCATCAAATCGTAAGGTCCAAACATGACATTCTACATCTTTCATTTTACTGAAACTATTTGGAGTTTGACACTCCTACATTTTTGTTTCTTCCTTATCATGTAAAACGGATTGACCTTTCATGGATTTGTCTTTTCAATTAACTTTAGGTGGCTTTGAACTTGTTCCATGGCCTCTTTGCAAAGAGAACACATGAATTTAGAATGTGATGCATCATGAATTCTACACCAATTTGGAAATAATAATTCCTCCATCTAGATTGTCTTCCCCATTCTTAGTTGATCACTCATGAACTTGGCTATAAACACTCTAAATCCTTTGAAGATCCCCCTTTCATCTTCATAAGAAGACTTAGTCTAATTCAACACATATTTCAGTACTATCTGACTGTTTGATAGGTTGAGGTTCAAGAGTATTATCAAAGTGAGACAATAGTATCTCATCAACTTGGTTTATTTGGGGTAGATAAATTCCTAAGTCAACCTCAGAATATAGGATCTCATTGTTTTGATTATATCCAATTATCATATGCTTCATCTTTGGCTCTCTTTCAATTCAGATCTAATTAGCAATAACTCTCCATGGAGGCCACATATGGGAGAAGTCTATAGCCATATAGCCATCTAGGGTTTTAGACCAATCTCTGCTTAAAAACATACCAGAAGCATCTAGGATTTCAATTACTTGTATGACAATGTACTACTACACTCTAGGGTCTGAAGCTAACTACATATGGATATGATTTAATTCTCCTACTACGTTAACTTTAGTTTTATCCAATTATGTAACCTTCCTAGAGGGCTTGGTAGGAGTGAGTCCTAGAGCTTTGCATATGGATAGAGGCATTACATTGGTTGATGCTCTAGAATCTACTAAATATTCATGAAGGTTTTTCCCAAATATCCGAAGAGTCAACAAGAAGGGGGGAGATTCTCTCTTTTCCTTATACAGAGCTACTTGTTGTTCTAGTTTAGAAACATGAACTTTGTCTTTTCTTTTCATCTGAACATATTTTGGGGGAACATCTCTAGCTATTGGTTCTGAGTTAGTTGGCTCCTCCAAGGTTTGAAAGAAGATTGTCCTTACTTTTGGGATCTTCATTAATTCAAAAATTGAAAGGATAACCTTCATTTTCTTGAGTTCATTTGCTACATACTAACCCATTCTAATGACTTCTGAGTTATTTGAAGATTCTTTAGCCACAGGCTGTGTCATTCGCTATGCTATGGCTTTAGGAGGTTTAGGATTATTAATAGCTTTATGGTCTTAGGGAACCTAATAATTGTTTAGAGGGCTAGATGTAGTGAAAGGTCCCTTTATCTTATTGCACCTAAGATTATAGGGGGTCCTATTGTATTGTTGATAGGATTTTACTAAATCAACTTCTTCCTCAGGTTCATTATTGTTTTGAAAAGGAAAAGAATAACTCTCTAGTACTATGGTAGTGTCATACTTGGGATCAGGTACCAGCTCGTACCCAGTGGGTGGAGGAGCCTCTTGTGCTTCAACATTTTGAGCCTCTCTTTGGAAAATACTAGAGGCAACCTAGAAATCATGACAATCTAGTTTAGAATGAGCATTAGTATTGTGGATTCTGCACCAGCTAGATAAGGCTTCCTTAGTTAGCATTACTCTCTCTGGAGGATGATTCTCTATTGCATTATGAGATTCTAGGGGTGATGGCACACCCCCATTATTAGGCCAAGTATTCTAGGTTCTCTTGGGCATCTAGTAACTTTGATGGTTTTCACTCATTTGAGAATTTTGCAAATAGGTATTTTGATTCCTGAGGTATGTCACTTCTGTAGTAATCTTTTTCATCTATTCTGCCAACTCTCTAATATCATCTCTGTCTTCTCTAGTTTTGGTAACCACAACATTGGAGGATTGGAGGAATGGAAGTTGAGTTGGTGGTACCTTTAAAATGGGAACCCCAGGATGAATGACTAGGGCTTGTGTTATAACAGGTACTAGAATAGGATTAAATACTAGGGTATGGTTGGCCAAAGCTTGGTTGATTTGTTGGATTTGATTTGGCATGCTAGGAGTGCCTATATGATTTACAGGACCAACCCTAGATTGTCCCAGCTTTGAATTTACCTTGACTACTTCAGTATAAGCTTCTTCTAGGCTCGTTATCTAAGGATTTCTTCTCTCCTTTAACAAACATTGAAGTTAGTCTATCCAATGTAGTGTAATAGATGGGAAGTGTTGCATCTTCAACAATGTTATAAGGTTCTTGGAGGCAACAATATGCCTTGTGAAACTTGTCATTAAAAGAGCTTATCAATTCATTATCTTATCTTTTGATATCCATGAAGGACTGGTATAGATCTACAAGTGTAACTAGTATCCTAAATTTGTCTAAGAATGCATCCTTAAGCTACTGCTAGGAGGTAATAGACCCAGTGGGTAAGTTGGCAAACTAGTAATATGCTTCATCTTGAAGAGATTACAGGAACAATATGCAAGCAACATATTCATATCCGAATCATAGCATATACATGTTACTCTCAAAGATCTTTATGTGTTCATCTATAGTTCACTCTGGATCATTAGTATGAAACTTGGAATAGAATTTATCAAGGCTTTTAGGCATGTCATGATAATCATCAAACCACACTGGAGAAGGGTTTGCAAATAACCAAGCTATTCTCAAAAAATTTACTTGAATTATAGCAAGATTTCTAGGTATGGATCATGATCTAGAAGTTCCAGAATCCCCTTGGTCTCTTCTTGTCTTCATGAACTGAGATAAGGATAAAAGAACTTCACCAATAGAGTTGGATCTTATGAGCCTCTGCCTAGTTCCCAGTTTGCCTTCCTTGAACTGTATGCAAATTTGTCAAGCCCTCTTCTAGCGCCAATTTGTTGATGGGTGTTTTAGCACACAACAACTTAGATGAAATACGAGGTATCTTAGCCCTCTTGAAAGGAATCTAATCCTAGAAAACCTAGAAAAAGACTACCCCAAGGTTTATAATGTTAGGTCTTGACTTGTAGGATAATTCGGTCGGATATGTATTCTTCTATTCCAATCAATGGGTCTTACACGTGTTCTAAGATTACTCTAGGTTTTGAAACAAAGTCTTATATTAATCTACAGAAAACCTAAATTGTTCCAAATTTGAAATCTAAAAACTTCATCTAATTTATCAATGGAATGATGCTTTTGACCTAATCTAATAATTTTCAAAAGAAATTTCAAAAGAGAAAGGCCTAAGAGATCCCAAGGATGAATCACAATGAGATGTCATGTTTGAGATAGGCAGATTCCCAATGAAATCAATTTCTATTTAACTAGGTCACCCATAATACCATAGAAATAGTGCAATCTTAAGAGGTAGTGAAAGATCTTCAAATTATATGAATTCATTAAACACCCAATATCTAGCGTAGTTTAACAAATCTATACAATCAAACTTAGCTCAAATAAATGTCTAGACTAACCATGCAAAGTAGCTTACAATTAGCAAGATACAAATGGTGTGAATAGGAAATCCATCAAATATCTAAAACATCCATTGAACTATAACTGAACTTTATATAACTCATGTGGAAATGAACCATGAAATCCAAAATTCAATCACATACAACACAAATTTGTAGAAACACCTAGAAATATGTATTTGTATTAATTAAAATGTTGGTAGAGTCTCAACAATTCATTGCTCTAACACTTACAAAATGAAGAAAGTGATTACCTTTATATAGGAGAGGCCAGTTCGTTGAGTTTACAATGGAGGGTAAGGATTAAACCATCACCAAGGGCTCAGAATCATCCATCATTTCATTCTTGTGGTAGGTTGTTACAAACTTAGTTTTAGTTTTGTCCTCCAAGAGATTAAATAAACAACTGAACAAAAACATCTTCTTCACTTACCCCCAAAACTCTGCATGCAACTGTGAATGCCAGAATGTGATTTTTAGCATCTTGATGATTCTCTCCACTAAACTTTGGGAAGTGCTTTCTTGATCCTTCAGGCAGTGGTGAGAACTGAGACAAAAAGAGAGGTCCAAAGTGATTTCCCCATGGCTAAGGAGAAACCAATGCCATAATGCAAATTTGGAAAATAAATCAGAGAAGAGTCTTTGCTGGGATAAATTGCTTCTGAGTACATTTCACCAAAAGAGCCGCCAGCCTCCATCCTTGGGAAGGCACCTTCAAATTTCTAGGAAAACAAATAGCACTGGTCTTGAATTTTGAATCCCCAGTAGAGTTGCCAAAATTTGTTGGTTAACAGATTTGTCACTTCAAATTTATGCTCTCTTACCCACACAAATGACAATCTAGCCAACAGTTCAGTCACTTGCAATGATAGTTGCAAGTGCTTTCTACTTATTTTACAAGGTGTAGCTACCTTCGAATGATTTGCAATGAATTGAACTACTGGGTATGCTTTTGACCAGAAAGTAGAAAAGGTAAACTACCATCTACCCATAGCCATGAATAATATGTGAAAGATTAAACAGAATGGAGTGAATGTAGACAAATAACTCAAAGTTTACTCATCTCACACTCACAAATGATATCCAGAAAAAGAAAGAACAACAGATGCCTTTCAACAAATAGGTTACCTTGAATTCAAAGCTCCATGATTAAACACATATGCAATCCATTACAACAAAAAAGATATTGAAGAGTAATTACAAAGAAACACAGTTTATTGTAATCAAAAGATAGCATTAACAAATTCAAAGACTTAGAAATATTCTCCTTATTCCTCCAATGCCAATATGTGAGCTTATAGACCCAACATCCCTGTACTACAAGACTGTGTTGAAAGAAAATAACTCTACTCCCTATTCTCCTGAATAGCTAAAAAAGATCCTTAGACAACAGCCTTCGATGAGTATTTAAAGGCCCCCTTTGTAAGTGCCTCTTGGAAAAATTCATTACAACCAAAACTCCCTCCTTCTCACTATGATTTTTGGAAAAAGGCAAAGTGAAAAGAAAAAGCTTTCCCTCTCCCATAACATCTTCTTTTAAAATGGCTTTTGATTCCCCCTCCACCCCTTAAAAAGGGGCCCAAAAAATAGTTTTTAGTTAAATTACAAATGTTTTTGGAATATATCCATAATTTGCCACCTGTTTGAGTAAAATATTGCCCCAAAATTAGATTATAAAGCCTTATTAGAAGGGATACAACTAAAAACTATCCAAACCCTTTGGACTTCCCACAGCTAAGTTTGTCCTTGATTGGTTTTGCAGACTTAAGTCTTCAAAACAATACTATCTGGTCTAGTAGCATAAAAAAGCTTTACATGATTCCATTCTTAGTCACCATTGACTTCTATGCTTTTCTTAGGGACACGAGTCTCAGCCACATTGAATGCTTATAATTTCTTCATTTTTGTCACCCTTTGTGTGGAGGAGGAGAAAACTTCTCTCGAGTTTGTTGTTTCTTAGAGAAACCATCAACAATGTTTGAAGATCTCTTCAGATGAGCCTAAACAAAGATAAGGCATGAACTAAGCAATATGTTTAAGAACAGATACATCTATTCCCACAATGACAGTTTTCCAAGGAGGAGAGCAACTAACATTGCTTCTACATCTACAATATATGGTTGTTTAGATACAACATCAACATGCTTTCCTTTTTTTAACATCAATGCATACTATTTTGGCACATTTGCTGTCCCAGACTTCCTCTATCTGCAAAAGAATTTTAGTGTCCTTCGTGATGTTGTATGCATTTTTCCACAAATCCATTTGATATTGATCTCTAAGAATCTTCTGATGACTCCAAAGACCTATAGCAATTGGAACCTGAAAGCACGCTCCTTGTGATGCTCACAAAGCTTTCTCATTAAATGGATCACAACAATAGGGCAATAGGAAGACTCTGTCTAGGTAAAACATCTATGATATTAGTTGAGAATCCATAATGTCTATGGTTGGCAAACTATATTTGACTTTGTAGGGCTTTGTTAGTTGTCCTTTGCAAAATAGCTCAAGCCTTTGTAAAAGAAGTATCACTAACTCTTTAAGTGTATCTTTCACATTTTCCAGAGCTCTAATATATCAAAAGTTCACTCCAAATTATTATGGCAAAGGACATTGGCAATTGCGCTTGCTTGAAAGTTTCCATTTCGTGGATACACTGGGATTGTTGCAAACCATGAGACTGGACATCTTACGATCATTGGAGGCAGTGAGAGCACCTTTCTTTGAGCATTTTATCCATGCTTTTCTAAGCTTCCAAACACACCTATCAGGGCATTTTGAAGTAAATAATCCACTTAAATACAACATCGCAATAACCAAAAATAAAAGAAGTAAATAATCCATTTAAATACAACTTTCAAAGGTAAAAGATGTAATTAATCTGCTTAATCACAATATCTCAAATAAAAGATAATCTTACATATTCACTTGCTCAATCCAGGTAACAAGCACTTATAAATAATATACATAAATCCTTTGGCAACATGCCATAATACATCCCAATAGGTACAATAATCAAGTACATCAATAATAAATAAATTAATACACTCTCCAGCTGCACAAACCAAGTGGTCAACCACCTGCAATCCGAGAGACAGGAACATGGATTAGGTGCTTTTCCACCCAACAATGAAGTATTTACACTTCCCTGGATCCCTTCCTGAAATGAAGGAAACCCAGCCCTGCATGAAATGTCTAGCTACCTGGTAACAACTGCAGGAGGGAACACCCAATGCAACCTTGATATCTAAATATGCAATTCTAAGTAATGAAAAGTAAATTGTCTCCCAACATGATGTGGCGGAGATATCAATAAATAATTTTTCTAGACAATAAACATCTATTTCAATGTCATTCTGATTAGATCTAATCATTTCAAGTAAATTGGTCAATTCTTGAAAAGAGAAAAATCCATCTCTGATATATCCACATTCGGCATCGCCATCCCAAAAGTAACCCAATAACATTCCTAGATGAAATCTACTTCTTTCCCAAGAAGAAAGAAATGAAATAAAATAAGAATCACAAATTCAAGATTTACAATAAGTCAAATCAATCCCTTTTACCAAATAATCAAGTAAGGAAAAATACACTTCAAGCAATAAACCGTCTTTTGTTCATACAATCAAAATCATAATGTCATCAATTTAATATAGTTTCTAATCTTGAAATTCAGTCACCATATTATCAATAACAGTCATTCTAAAACATTAATTACCTTACTGTCATTTCTGTGACAGGAGGTTCCAAAAATAGTCTATAAGTTTGTTTAATTTACATAAACCTCAAATCCATATTTCAATCATGTTACCTAATAAATATTCAAACAAATTGCTTTCAGCGATTAGAAACAAGGACTGTTTCAATTCATTTATCTAATTTTAAATAAAAGGTTCACAATTCACCCAAAGGAACTTACTGTCAAAACTGTGACAGGAAGCCTAAACATAGTCAAACAATCTTCCTGTCGCATCTGCAACATGAACTGTTGCAGTTTAAAAACAAGGAAAAGAACATAGATACTATTTTAATATAGTTAAATACACTATAAAAATCTCATTCTTAGGTTTTCCTAAATTATTATCATTCTAGTGCCAAGAAACTAGTCTATTTAAGCATGCAGTTTTAAGCACATATATCTTTCTAAAACCTTCTTGTCGGTGTGGCAATAGGAACTGTGGCAGAATTACATAAAGCCAAAAACAAAGGTTTTCAATCTTCTAAAAGTTATTCACTAATAAAGTTTTAGCACTATTTTGCAATAGAAATTCATAACAACAAAATATAGTTTAAACTACTTGCTGTGAGCTTGATTTTCAACATAGATAGGTCAATTTTCTACATAATTCATTTCAGCCAGCATATAAAAAGAATATTACAATCAAAATATTGTCTAACCTGAATTGATTTAGTAGCCATCTAGAGAATTTGGCAAGGGTTTTAATAGTTTTTAATTAGTCATATATTTTTGAGGATAATACTAAGTTTTGGGTAGTTTTAAACAATGAAGAAAAATATGTTTATCTGTCACATTTTAGCCATGATACAGATATGCAATAGAAAACTGGATTGGGTCAATTTTATTCAACATAGGATCGACTAGGGAGATTTTAAATTCCCACCAAAGGCTCAATGGCCAGCATGAAGGCATCGTCCAACAAAAGACTCAGGCAGCTAAGAAAATGCAGTCGACGACACATAAAAGGGGCCACATCCATAAGGAGAATGGACGGCCAGACAAATAAAGGAAACTGTGGCCTATGTAGAATCGGCCAAACAAAAAAGAGAGGTGGCTAGTCAAACAAGGGTCGACTAAACAAAAATAGTCGCCCAACCAAAAGTGTTGATAAACCATTTCTAAGATAGAAAAAACAATGAAATTACAATGTAAGCAAAAACCATATGAAGAACCTAGAAATTTGATGGTTGATGAAGAGTATGCAGCTACTGTCACTGCCTCCTTATCTTCCTACTATCGCTAAACTTTCTTCTTGCCTATGTCTCTCCAAAAATTAGTTTTCTTCTCTATAATTTATGGTAGTTTCTTCCTACCTAGATCACCTATTTTATCATAACCCCATGCCTCTTATTTTTGGCAATCTTGTTTAGGTTGTAAATTGAAGTTATATTTCAATTTGCATGATATTTCCACTAATAGAATTCGAGGAATTAAATTGCTATTTAAAATAGTATAATAATAATATCTTCTTTTGCTCTTATTGTCGCATGGGTGACAAAAACATATTTTATTTCTTTTATCTGCACTCTAAATATAATAATGCTAATTTTAATATTATTTAACTATTTTAATTAAAACAAAATCATTTAAATAATCAAAAGAGAATGCAATGCATATTTTTTATATATATAATTTAATATATTTATTTATTTATAAGAATCATATTGTCTTCCAAACATCTTAGAAATAATAGTTTATTATTTATTTAAATAACACACAATACATCATTTGAATATATTTTGAAAAGATATTAAGTCAAAGTAATCATATCATGCATTTCAAAATAATTAAATTTTACGCATTAAGCAATCTAAGCCAATCAATGATGCATATACAACTACGTGATGTGTGTGATTGCATCAGGGTAATACATCCATCAGTTCTTGCCAAGTGGCTAGAGCATCTCTACCTCATCCATGCTCTCGTCTTTGACAAGTACCTGCATCCATTTGCACTCAACTTGACGTCACTAGGTTAGTGTCTCCCAAACATAGCCAAAGCAGATCATTGCATCAATATTCAATATTTAAAACAATTTCTAAGTTTCATCAATTAACTCATAATAATTATCTCCACGTATGCAAAATTACTTAAACTAAAATCAGTAACAATACTTGTTCACTAAACTAGAATGATCATATTGTTCATAAAAATGAGACATGACACCTTGGTACAGACTTAGAGGATGCCAACAATTATAGTGGAGTCTAATTTTACAATAGTTGCATTTGGTTTGAAAGTTTCTAAAGCCTTTACAACAGATTGTCTATGCTTCCAGAATATTCTCTTTATGGAGCGGGCTAGGGAAGTGTTGGCAAAATACATTTACTTCAAATTTTTAAGAGTTCTTTCAACATATCCACCTCAATGCATATTCTGTAATCGTTGCAATTCACGTGCTTTGTATATGCTTGCATCAACTCCTTATCACCATGGATATCTCTTTTGGAGAACTATCATCAGCTACCCCATTTGAAAGATCTTACAATGACTCAGGCAGGAGGATGCTGAAATGCTTGTGGAGATGTTAACACTTACATTAGGCAAAAGTATCTAAAGCCTTTTCAATAGATCCACTGCTGTGCATATCCTGCGATTACTAGAATTCATCAGACCATGTTTCCTTTGAGCATTTTATTTAACAATTCACATGCTTTGCTAAGCTTCCACATTGCACATCATGTTCGCCAGGGCGCTTTTGTGTAACCGCTTTCAATTATGTGCACTCAAGATTCAAGTTTGTCAACAATCCTTGAAAAGAACTAAGTTATTTCCACTAAACATTGAACATATGCCACAAGACCCGTATGACATTACTTTTCCCTATTGGACTTGGTGCATCGATCCTCAGAGCCTCTTCACAAGGATGTCCTTATAATAACAGATATCAATAGTTGGGTAATGTCGTTGCAGATAGGAGAGTGAAAAAGGTGCATCACAGATCGAGAAATTCCATCTTTTCCTCTAGCAAGCACCATCCTGTATCAAAAGTTTCAACATCCCCAGCTTGCCAAGATAGGAAGCATATGACTGGATTTCTCATATATCACCTCTACACCAGTAGTGAAACTCTGTGTAAACTTCATTCGCATATATAGAGGAAAGATCCTGCAGACGCTGACTATCAGAGGTTGTCATAAATATCAGTATCCGGCTCCAAACTCTTTCTTTGTGCATTGGCTGGGAGGGACCTAGCAAAGGGTCGAGGAACATGACTTTGCAGCACCTTCACTTTAAAGCTTGAAAACCTTGTCAATAAATCTATTTTGCATTTATCCTACAATCTTTGCATTCTGGGAAGGCATTCACCAAGCAATTCACGTGCCCTGTCTATGGTCCCACATCTGCCAGAGCAATAGTCGGGGAGTTTGAGAAAATATGAACTTCAGAACCCTGAAGTTGGCATTTCCAAGGTTCAATAACTTTCAAAAGTCCCGACAAAGGGAAAGTCGAGCAGTTGGGTATTTCATGAACTTCAGAACCTTGACATTGGCAATGTGAAGTTCAAAAACTATCAAAACCTCTAACAACAAGAGGGCTGGCATATTTTATAAACTTCAAAAACTAATGGTCCACCCACCCTCCACATAAAGGCTTGGAGAAACATATGACTTTAACAAAGTCATTTTACTCTTTAAGCTATGGGATTATAATGATAACACATTAACTTCAAACTTTGAAAATATAATTTGCTCTTTCATAGATATTATCCTGTGAATAGACTCGAGACCTCCATACGGAAAACCTCATAACTTCCACAAAGTAATTTAGTTTTGTACAAAATTTGGACAACATACTGATTTGACCTCTCAGAACAAAACTCAGAAATGATTTTTGCTCCAGAAACATAGCCATCTAAATTTGACCTCATTTTCAAATCATAGATAGGAAAATGTGGAGTTTAAAATTTCATAAATGGTGAAATATTTTGGACACAGAAACTAGCCAAACTGAGAAAAATGGAAATGAGATTGAGCATACAAGAGGATTTTTCTCTAGCTTTGACAAGTTTTCAAATTTAATTATTTTTGTGACTTGGCAGTTTCAGGGGACTTGAGTACTTTGAAAATTTGAAAATTTTCAAGTCCAAATTTTGGGGTAACAATCCCATAACCAACCTAACAACCTAACAAGGACTCAAATACATGAACATGGTGTTAAATGACCTTATTACATCAAAATGATTTAACAACATCAAATAATAGCACTTGACCAGTTTTTGCATGAAGGCTTAGGTGCCCTACACCATATTGTTTCAACTGGAGGTGACTTTTGAATATGAGGAGACTCCTTTGAATTCATACTTCATGTTTGCAAGTTAGGAATACATTTACCCTACAAGAGACATCTTAATGAATAACAAGTGATAACTCATCTAATGATTGTTTAGTATGTCCATATGCCTTTGTCCAGTGATTGTAGTAGAGTCTAGATCTTCAATCAAAGGGGATACCAATGTAACTAGACTATGATATCTTAACCAAGATAGCAACAAAAACCATATTTAAATGTCTAATGCATAAGCTAGGCTCCACACATATAACAAGTAGATATGAAAAATTGCGGAGCATCAACTTAATCATTCCTTAATAATCCATAAACAATGCATAGACTTCTTGTATTGTCATGAAAATATACTTCACAAAAGAATTGTAAGGCATTTTATAATATTTGGTAATCAACTAATCAAGAACAATACTCATATCAACAAATGTGATTAGGGTAAGTTGTCAAAATGCTAAAAGTTTACAGAACGCTCATGGAGAGAATTGAAAAGATGCTAAATATGCACTTTAAATTCATTCTTTGAATATTACAATGCCCTCTCATAACCCTTTAGAGAAAACCCAAAATAAATTACAATGAAAATGTTCTTTTTCTCGCCACTAAAATAAATGCTAGATATTTAAGCTTGTCTACTTCTATTTTTACTTTGCAACCATAATTTCTCCCCCTTGAAAAATGAATACTCAATGCATTATATACCCCATTCAATGTCAACAAGCCACCATGGAAGAGGGTACTCGATCATTTGCAAGTGAAAAATGGTAGCCCATGCCTTCCCATGTCATTTTCACATGAGCCCAACCTTAAATCATGCACGTTTTGATCTTTTGCCCATGTCATTCCATCCTTGAGAGGGTCCACTGGTACTAGGAAAAATGTGGGAGACTTCAACTTCTTGGTCATGCCCATCTAAGGCTATTAATGGCATCCTAGATCATGCAAGAGGTAGATGAGGCATTTGAATGTAGAGATGCCCAATTTGTTTTAACATAGAGCTCACAAAAAATATTTTAAAACTTATTTAACATCATCTCCTTTTTCTTGGTAGCACATCATTCCAGCATTTTAGGCTCTTTATGAACTATGTTGGAGGTTTAGGAGGTTGCTAGAACCTCAGAACCCTTTGACACCTACCTCATGTATACCTGTTGGCTATTCGGGCCCTCATTAGAACTTTGTTAGCATTTTGGTGGGTTCTAAGATCTCACAAACTTGTTGATATCCATTTCATTATCTCTTTTGTTGGAAGTTTGGTGACACTTCAAACCATGATGTCAGAGGTTCAGGAGGTTCTAGGAACCACTTGAACCACCAACATCATTTTCTTCTACCATTTTTTAATCTTTTACTTCTTCATTCCTTTGTCTTTCATTGTCCACACTTTGAACCAACCTTGAACCATGTTATAAGTTTAAGAGGTTGCTAGAACCACTTGAACCATTGACATTCAATTTAATTGAAAATCACTATGTCATACAGGGTGAGTGCAAGAAGTTGGGTCCACTTTTTGACCAAAAAGAAGTCTTTTTCTTGAAAATCAAATTTTGTCATAGTTGGAGTAAAAATTTGAAGCACTTACACATAGAATATTAATATGATGTAAAAATATGAAATGTAGGATTTTGTTTTTAGTTTTTAAATATGTAATTTATTCTAATACCTAGATGATAAAAGTTGGTTTTGTATAGGATGTACAAAAAATAGCTTTTTAAAAGTCATCTATTTTGGGCCAAAACATGCACATGTACAATTAGCATAATTTGACCTAAATGAAAGTATTTTTCTAATTCCTTTTGTGGAAATATGCATATGATGCTAAAGTTTGGTTAGGATATATTTTTTTAATGTTTTGATAAATAAATTTTTAATCAATTTTAATTGGCCCTAATTTGTATTTTTAAAACCCCTCGTGTACGACCAACATAATTTGAGCTAAATTAATCATAACAAGAATTTTTTCATCATGTAAAAAATGATGTCTAAATTGGTCAGATATATTTTTTTCAAAAAAATTTCAAAATCAAATATTATTAAGAGATAGTAATGTATGTCATTTCAAGTTTATGAGTCTCTTTATTTAAAAAATAGTTAATAAATAGAAAAATTGTCCAATAGTAAAAACAATTACATATTTCAAAACTAGACATTGTGATTTGTAATGGGTTTTAATTTGGTCCAAATTTTTTTTTTAAAATTCGTCAGCCATATTGGTAAAGTTAGTTTTTTCTCTTACTATTATCATGGCCTTGTACTTCTAGGTCTAAGGTTAAGGTTTGGGTTTCCAATCCTTTTCCAAGCCTAAAACCAAAGAAAATCCATGGGTTTCAAAATTCAAATATTGTGGAATGCATACCTGCTTTGAAACACATATGCATTCCTAAAATTAAATAGGTACATGGTCTAAAATTAAATGGGTACCCATTATATATACATACACATTCTAAAAATGAACGGGTGCCATTTCTACATAGGTACCCATTTCTAAGATATATGTTATCCTTCTATTTTTAGTAAAATGTACTATGACAAAATATTTGCAACTTTTCTTTTTATATGTATGACTTGGTAGTGACTAAATTTCTACAATTTTTTATGTAGATGTGAAAACAAAGGTCTATCTAAGGATATAGGTTACAGAAGAATAAGAAAGAAAGGCTCAAACCCTAATATGAGTACATAAATGGCACCAAAAATATGTAAAATCATATTTATATTAGAATATCATATCTAAAAAATCTATAAAATTTGAACTTTAAAATTAATCTAAGGGTGAGAAGTATTAGTGATAAATAGGAAGAGTAAAAATGAACACCAAACCCCAAGAGAAAGATAGATCAATGAAACATAAGGACATAAAAGGAAGATGAGATCTGACAATGATGCGAACTTAGAAAAAGAACATGTTTGAAAACCCTAATGTAGTTTAGAAACCCTAGAGAAAAGATAAGTTGTGTACGATTGATCAAGTTCACCAAAAATATGAAGGATACTAAAAATTCCTTAAGTTTACTCTAGGCTAATTGAATGAAATGCATGCATCTAAGAACAATTAACTTAGACTAAAAATCATGGTTTTAGAGAGTTAAGAATTAGAAATATTGATCTATTGAAATGTATGAAAATGTGAATAGAAAATAAATGTAAGTTTAGTTGAATAATTGATGGATGCCAAATGGATAAGGTTCTGAAATTTGTGTTGCTGTCAAAACATAGAATATATTGCCTCTCTATATATGTAATCACCTAGAGTTTTATGTTAGATCTTAGCCTTGTTCTAGGATAGATTCACTACGAATCTATATTTGTTCTCTAGATCCATGCTAATAATCTATAAGACTATGTCTTGCAACTTTGCCTGATACTCTATCTTCTATTTTGCACTTTTAAAAATTTTGAGGATTGGTGGTTATTGATAAATGCTTTGTTAGGTTGTCATACAACCAAGAAAAAAGTTCATTGCACCTTTATCAATCCCTTGTAATTGAAAAATATCAAATCAAAATGTGCCACTATTAGTTGCACTCAAGAATGACTAAACTTGATTTATGGATTAGGAGAGATGGTTCCTATATATTATTAGAATGAATGCATTGAATGTCTTCAAGTATTTGAGGACATAGTGACATATCACACAAATTTATGTTTAGTTGAACCTAGGTAAGAAGAGTAAAGGTGGGAAGTTGATCAAATTTGAATTTAAACTTTTTAAATTAGAACAAGACGAGTTCATGATTGTAAAAACAACCTCACAACTTTGAACTAGTCCCAAGATAGAATGGGGTTACGTCACTCATGATGTTTACATGGGAATAAGTGTGAGGGTGGAACTAATAAATGGGTGAATAGGGTGAATGCATGAGGCTATGTGAACATAGTAAAGAAAACAAGTAGTAGGTGTAGAGAAAAAGGTATAAATGGTAGGTGGATAACATAGAGCAAGAGCTGATCTAACTTCATACAAAAGTATAACATTTATTAATATGTCTATTTATCAAAAACACTTCTTTTAAAATAAACAAAAAAATAAATAAATAATACAAATTTCATCATTACACTTTTCACTTTAAACTTTAACAATTAGTTTTAACAATTAGATTCTTAAGCTCTTTCTATCCTACATAACATAATTCACGCTTTGCATGCCTTTAATTAATATTATGGTGAATGTGTTCACCCACATAAAGATTGTTTTGGTGAAACCAAATTGTCAAGCTCATAGTTTGAGACTTACCCTTAATAATATGACATGTCTCTATGAACTCTAAACTGCTTCTACTCAAACGTGACTTAGAGCCTTCTTAGGTGGAGGCTCAGGGAGATGACCAATCTCACAATTTAGTCGAAACTTCTGAAAAGATTGAATGCTCTTCATGGGAACATCGTATCTGATCAGAGTTTCAATTAATAACTGCCATTTGTCCGTAAACTCATCTGGATTTTCCTCAGTGTAACGATCAACTATACTTTTTAATGAGGGGTCCTCATCATTCACAGAGTTACCATCTAACACAAGCTTCTTCCAATTCTGCAAGACACGTTAGGTATATAAGGAGATCTCTAGAACTAAAAATCCATAAAACTCAAACAAGATTAAAAAAACATAAAACTCAAACGAGATTAAAAAAAAATACAGCAAAATAAACTACCTTTATAATAAGGTTGATATTGTCCTTCCATTGCCAGCAACAAAATATCCATACAAGTAGTTGCACCTGCCAGCCGCCTGGCAAGTTTTTCACTGGCTCCATTTGAAAAAGAATGTTCCATGCTAAACGATAGTATGTGACGAATCTTTTCCATTCACGAGGAAACTGTGGGCCATCCGTTGCTTGTCTGCTCAGGAAATTTATTGCTTCCCTCTCCTCCCTAGAGTAGTTTGGAAGTATCAAATGACTATTTATTGGCATACTTTGCAGTCTCGAGGGTATTATATCCGGACCTAATGAAATGTCAAAACCCCTCTAATGATCATTTAATCACATTGGATATATACATATAGTTAACTATATAAAGTGAAGCTCCTGGAGAAAGTATTTCTAATGGCAATACCTGAATAGCATCCGCAAATCCAACTCCTCAATGCTGGGAAACAGCTGTGTAATTGAGAAATTATTGGCCAGCACTCTAGGCCGCTTTGTGGAGAGTTTTGTGGAATGGTCGGAGGAGGGTTTTGTGGAAGGTCTGGGGAAGGGTTTTCTATATCAATGAATTTACCTGTATCAATTAGAAAATGTTTTCTTTTGTAAGAATTTAAAAATTGAAATGAAGTGGTTTTGTCATCTAAGAAATGGATTGTAAATTTTTTGAACCTGGTAAAGGTATTGACGATCTTTCTGAACCAATTTGTGTAGAGCTTCCTATATCGTTGGTTTGAGCTCCTGAGTCAATCAGATCAATCAGAAAATGTTTTCCTTTTATAAATTAAAGCAATTGAAATAAAATGGTATTGTCATCTAAGGAATGGATTGTAATTTGTTGGAACCTGATTGCAAGTCCCCCTGTGTGTGAGCTTGTTTGGGATCACTTGAATTGGTGGTGTTGTCGCCTTTGTCTTCGAACCCCTCTCCAAGCTGCTGCTCTAGAAAGTGCATTGTTTCACCATGACCAGAATCTGGTAAGGCCAAGGGCAGCTGAACTATTTTGCTTAAATATTTCTCTGCCAAATCTGCTGTATCTACGGTATTTAAATTATTATTGTCTTGGTATTTATGTGCTATTGCTCTTGCGATCATTTTCTTGTCCATTCCAAGAATCACGTTGATTTCACAAACCGCCAAGACCAAATTAACTGCAGAGAGTACCTGATTATGCGATTTAGCAAAAGGCACATAATTTTAGTAGACTAGGACCATCGTATATTTAACACCAAAAGGAATAAGAGTGATTCAAATGAGAAATACCTGTAAAATAACGGTGTCTTGGCACCTATCCAAGTCGTCAACAAAGACAACTATGCGAACATCATCTTTGGAAGGCGGAGGTGACTTTGGTATGGACGTACCTTCAATGGTTTCACACATTTTCTCTACCCATTCGAAGGCAATAAATTTCCATAAACAAGAGGGGTTTTCACGAATTTGTTTCTTCAAAAAGTTGATGTCAGATATCACTTGATGCTGATAACCCAGATTTGTGCTATGGTCTGTTAGGTGGACATATCCCATAATTTGAACACTAACAGGCTTAAAAACAGAATGCAATTGTCTCATTACAGTCCAAAAAACTACCACTACAGTTACAGGTATGGATCCGTATTTTAAGTCTCGCAGTTCATTGTGCTCTGATCTGCTTAACAACATCCAGAACGCCCAAGTAACCCAACCTGAAAGAAATAAAGCAAGGAGGCACGGCAAAAGAAATTTGAAACATATTTTGTCTCCTTGTTCCTTCCATGCATATCTCCAGCGACACCTAATTCTCTGAGACCTGGTCATCGTTTCCTCGATCGCCTCCATTATTTTAACAGCCAAACCTGCCCACGCTTCCAATTCATTTCGGTAATGCCATGCATTATAACGAACCATCAGAATAGTGGGAACCAGGTTGCTGCTTGAATCTGATGTTTTATCCTCCAAACGAAACTGGGACATACGAAACAATCAGGCCGGAAATTAATAGAGTAATTAGAAAATCTACAAAGCTACACTATTTAATGAGGCGGGGAAAAACTTACCATCTCACCGCGGTCCATGAGCGCTAATGATTTATACACATGAGGGTGCTTGTCTTGATAGTCGTCGGGAAAATACACCAGGGGATCATCAATCTGATGGCAGGTGCAGAAGCTTTAGGGGATTCATGATGGATAAAGCTCAATTATCGCACTTTCACTACAGTCGATTTAATGTATTGCTTAATAACATGTACTCACATTATCTGTTACAGTGGCTGGCAATAAATCTTTCACTCCACTCTTAACTTTGTTGTATTTTTCTCGACCTCTTTGCGTTAGCTCTAACCGTGTGAGTCCAGAAAATCCTCAAACGGTAGAATGTTTGGAAACGCTAGCTGAGCTCCGGCTTGCAGCAAAATCATTTCCGTCTGTCATTGTGTAAATTGTCAATGATTCAGGATTTTCGTCAACATTGCATCGAGAAAATATATGTAAAATCACTTTGAAGAGAGGATTTAAAAGGTACCTGCAACATTAAGCTGGACTTGCCCATTCCCCAGTCACCAGAGATGCCCACTGTCACAGGTGATTTAACATATGGGTTTAAAAATAGTGCAGCCAGACCTTCTGCAAAAGCCCTTCTTCCTGGCCCATTGCAAGTCACATGAAACGACATGGTATGTAAGTTTAAAAGAGATACTTTTACGTTACTATGGCCTTAAAATAACAGGGAAGCTGAAGATGTGTTCTTTGTGCAATGCTCCATGGATGCATTTAATATATAAGAGAAAAGCATTGTTACATACCAAGGCTATCGTGGATGGTTGGTTGATCTCGGCTTTCCTCCGGCATTTTCTTTACTCGCTGAAGAACTGTCACGTTTCAAAGTAGGCCATAAGATTGAATTCATTGTAGTACCAAATGAGGTAGCTTGCAGTTAAAGAGATAAGATCAGATTTAGGAAGTTTTGTTTCGTTCCAGTCTTAGAGTCTAAAGGAAAACCTGATGGGTTTTACCAAGTCAAATACATTTAACTAGTTTCATAGTATTCTATCCATTTTAATGGTTAAACAGTCAATAAGAATTTTATACTTCATTCATATTAAAAAGTGGTAAATATTTGTCCTATTTTTATTGGTTAAAATTGACTTTTAACTGTTAAAATGGATGATGTTTAAAAATAACTATTTTAACAGCAGTCAAAATTTTCCTAACCAGAAACAGAGTTGCCTAAAGCAACTCAAAATTCTGTCATTTTTTTTGGTACCAGATAGTATAAATGCATGTTGGAATAATTAATCCCAATCACCGTTACTATTTTGTCCTGTTTTTTCTGCAGCTCATTATACCTAGCATTGCCTCACAGCTCCATTTAATAGATATGACTTGTTTTTTACTCTTTTTCCTCTCCCCTTCCTTCATCCTGTTTTCCATTATTCTTATGGAGGGATTATTGTCTTGAAGGTATGGCCCAGCTTCTCTAGCGCATGGCTCAAGGCAGGATTTGCCTGAAATCTAAATGCCAGTCAATTCAATTTTGGACAGTGATATTTATATTTTACTGGCAGAAACTGTTATTATGATTAAGAAGCTTGGATTGGTTTTCAGTGTGTTGTTTTTCTTGTGTGCAGATAGCAAAAAGGAAGGAGGAATGCTATGTTTTTCTATGTTTTGTATGAAAGACAACTCTGTTTAAATAAAAATATGTATTTTACAAAGACATACTCTTATTTATGATAGTAGCTTTAATGTTTTCAAAATATATGTATTCATTTTTCTGAGTTTGCATTGTTCAAAACGTTTTTCTGTGTATGATAAAGAGATGAAGCTCTATTTTCAGTGAAGAAGAGATTAATATTCTTTGTTTTTCCTTCATCTAGTATGAGAGCCAAGTAATGGCATCTTCTTCTAGCACAAGTCTTACAAATCCCCACATTCCTTATTTTATTGGAAAGAATTATGAGTATTGGTCAATCACAATGAAGGCTCTGTTCAATTGTCAAGATATATGGGAGGTTGTAGAGAATGGGTTTGTTGAACCTATAGATGCAACATCATACAATGCTCTATCTCAAGTAGAGAAGGACTTACTAATGGATAATAGAAATAATGACTCTGAAGCTCTCTTCTACATCTTTCAAGCAATGCATGAGAGTATTTTTTCAATGGTTGCAGCGACATCAAAGTCAAAACAAGCATAGGATATCCTCCAAATAACTATCAAGGAATGGCCAAGGTAAAAACTGATAGGTTGCAAATGTTAAGAAGAGATTTTGAAACCATGTATATAAAGGACTCTAAATGAGTAGATTTATTTTTCACTCAAGTTATTGGATTAGTTAATCAAATTAGATCTCATGGCATTGAGACCCTTGAAGATGGGAGAATAGTTGAAAAGATTCTAATGAGTTTACCCACAAGGTTTGAATCCATTGTTTTAGCCATAGAAGAGACAAAAAATCTCTCACAATTTTTTGTGGATGAACTTTGTGCATCTCTCATTTCTCATGAGCATAGGCTAAGCTAGTCATCAAGCTCATCCTTGGAGTATGCCTTCAAATCACAAGTTTCAATTAGTCATGGTAGAGGTAGAGGAAGAAATTCATATAGAGGTGGAAGAATCAGCCCAACAGATTCAACTGGAAGAGGCAAGGGCCAAAAACCAAGTCAAAATCAATCTCAAGGCCAAAGGTATGACAAATCTCATGTTCAATGTCATTATTACAAAAAGCATGGCCATTATTCAAATGAATTAGAAAAAATATTTTAACTTCAGCAAACAAAATGCAAACTTTACCAAAGAAAACTAAAACCAGAGTAGTATGTTTTTAGCATGCAATGTTGCACAAAATCAACAGGATGTATGGTTTTTAGATTCAAGATGTAGTAACCACATGATAGGAAATCAAGAAATATTTTCCTAGTTTGGATAAGCCAGTAAAATCATATGTTACTTTGGGGAATGATAATAAAGTGTCAATCATCAGAAAAGGAAATATCAATATTCTAACTAAGTAGGGGGAGAAAAGGTTTATTTTAAATGTTTACTTTGTTCATGGTTTAAAACATAAATTGACCAACATTAGGCAGCTTGTTTAGAAGGGGTATAGAGTCTTTTTTAATAACAAGGAATGTGTACTTTTGGACCAATTTCCAAGAAAACATCTTATTGCAAAAGTTCAAATGATCAACAATAGAATGTTTCCTTTGAGGTTGAAACCAGATTTGAAGGTGAAATTTACTCAAGCTCACCCCTCAGTGAGTCCACAAGTGGGTCAAGATAAAACTTGATTTTTTAGTGAGTGAACCTCTTTCAAAGATACTTTCAGAAGTCCCACATTCAGACCAACAAGATATCACTCAAATATCTTTCTAGTATGAAATAAAAAATGAGAACTAGCTTTGGCATTTACAATTTGGACATTATATCAAAGTTTTGAGAACAGATAGAGGTGGAGAGTATATCTCAAATGCTTTCCTAAATTTTTACAAGGATCATGGAATTCAAACTCGTAATTTACTACTAGGTACACACCTCAGTAGAATGGTGTGGTAGAGAGAAAGTGTAAGGTATATCTAAAAATTTATTTATTAGTTATGATATTCAATTAGTTATGTTGTTTCTAATAATTATTTGCATTCGTTGCCACTTGCAAGAGATGGCAGTTACAAAGTTTTAGTGGGATATTTGGTGAGTAATATTTCTTTTCAGTTTTTAATTAATAGATGGAATTTTAGAAAAGATGAGGGAATGGTTGTTTCCATATTGGCACATGAAGGGTCATGTTCTTTAGTTTTAAAAGATCAAGAATTGGGAGAAAGAAAGAGGTATATTATGTTTCTTTTACTTTTTTTTTTGGCAGAAAGTGTCTCGGAAAAGAAATTTCAGGGAAAGAAGCTACAGGAAGTGAGAGCATTGTGAATTTGGAGAAATTGGAGTCACCTATAGAGGGTTATTTTCCAATCAATTCAATTATTGGAATATCAAATCCTGTAAGTTCTACATACATTAGGCAAAGTAATATTCGATTTTTAAATGATTGCAGAACGTACTTTGTTTCTTTAAATCAAATTTTATTATTCCTCTTGAATGACATTAGATCTTTCTAATAAAGTTGTATCTGTAAACGGAGGAATGGTTTTTACTCTGCAATATGGATTTGTTTTGGATATCTTAACTCTGCTGATCATATCACTATCTAGCCAGACCTTGAATTTATGCAAGTTCAATATATTATATCGGGTATATCAATTTGTATGGGGTTTATGAATTTATATGGGAACTCTAACATTTCTTTCTTTGAAAATCTGTATAGATACACACATACATATAGCCACTCCATCTCAATCCCAGATCATACAATTTTAAGATTACTGTGTGTCTATTACTGCCAGTCACATCATATCAAGAAAGAGCATTTTGGATCATTAAGGAGTCTAATCCATTTAGATATAAATTTGTTGTAGATACCATTGCACCATAAAAGGGGTAGCCTCTCCATACTAAATCGCGCCCAAAATCATATAAGTAGTCTACAGTTATTTTAAGGGAGTTGAGACCATTAATTAATGGAGCATCTTCATTGTTTGCAACGTTAGTCATGAATGTGGATTCTCCTCCCCAAAATAGAACGCATATCTTAAACATTTCTGCTCTGCTTCATCTATACTAGCCGCCCATAATCTTGAAGGGCGCTTGCAATTACAATGTCACATTTTTCCTTTATCTGTCCGTGCTTGCCTTCAGATCACCTCTAAACTTGCAATTTGATATGATCACCAGAGTTATATCAGCTGGTAACATTCACGAATATAGCTTTGCATCTGCCAATTGTCTTGCTTGAAAATTTCTAAAACTTGCATATAAAAAAATGTCTTAATCCTGCGATCTTTGCATCTTATGAGACTATATCTCATTGAGGCATTGTATCAACTAAATATCACAGCTTTCCAAATATCATTTCTGTCAATAGTTCACTTCCCATTTTGCTTGATGGTGATCCATATCCTGATCTAAAACTCTATTTTGACACATGCAGAGAAGTTGTCGACAATGGATGCGAAATCTAGTGTTATGCCTACTAAATGTAAATATAATAAAGTTTCTTATCTTTCAAGGTTAAATTTTCTAAGATTGTTGGTGGCTTCTATCTATCTTCTATGTTCAAGATTAGATCAATGGCTTTGGAATTTTGTTTATTTCGTCTACATCCTTCTAATAAGGAGCACTAAAGGTAGGTTTCACCGTATCAAAAGCACTAATCCTTGTAAAGTAGTTAGAATCGATCTACTCATGGCCAATGACTATTACTTTCAAACTATCTTTTGTGCACCTATGGCTGTCTAGCTTTACAACCTTTTACGAGCTCCGATCTTAATTAGGCTTCTTTGTGAAAGCATAATTTGTTTACAAATTAAAAACTTCAATTAAAGCACTCTCTTGGGGCTTGTAGAATGTGAAGAAATATCTTCCCATCTTAACTAATGCATCATCTAGATCGGCCACCTTGTGATCAATTGTGATATGTTTATGGCCCTTTGTTTTGGTCGCATATAGTTTGCTGTTTTGAGTGGGAAGTGAGTGGAAGTGATTAGATATTCCTTGTTCTTGTAGGCTGGGCTTAAACAACACACTAAGCTTTGACTTGTTTAGGTGGTTGGTGGGCCCCTTCTCTTATTAACACATTAATAAAATAGAGTAAGAGAAAGGGCCCACCAACCACCTAAGCAAGTCAAAGATTAGTGTGTGCTATTTAACCCCTTCTTGTAAAGTAGGCACTTCCTTAGTGTTTTTATGAGCTATTCTTTAGTCTTAGACTTCTAGTTAGAAATCAAAATAGAAGGATTCCTTTTCTTTTCGGGTGGATAAGGATTTAGAAAGGTATTTGGATAATAATTGAGACTGATTTCTTTTTAATGATTCCTCATTATTGTGTTGGCAGCTATCGATTTCATTGTAGTATTTGACGTTACTTTCTTTATCAATGGTTTTAGTAGAGTTGACTGAATTGACAATATATATTGTTTCTATATCAACGGTTAATTTTAGTAAGGAATAGAAAGTAGTCAGATATTTGCAGATGTCTTTTTATATGCCAAAAGGATAATTGCATTAGAATGAATAAGCTTCAGAAGGTAAAAGTAAATAAATGTATCTCGTGTGAACTATCAATTTAGATATATGAAATATGTTATGTATTGAATCCTTTATTGTAGTAAATACATTTGATCTAATCTCAATAAAGAAGTATTCTTTTCTTAAGCTAAATAAAGTCTCGATTAGGGTATCAATCATCGGATAGAGAGATAATACTATTAATAGAAGAAATCTTGTTTTAAGTGATCAGGTTCTAGTTACTTCATGAAGAATTATATTGTTATTTATAGGTCTATATTGTCTACATTATGTGTTCTATTAGTTTCTTCAGGAATTATTGTATCATTATTATATGTAATCTGACGTAGGGAAAACTATGATACTTCGTTTCAAGTTGGAATGGATAGGACAAAACTTATTGTGAAGCTAAACATATTGATATAACATTTCTTTGGAATTATGTCTAAGATAACATTGTATTTGGGAATAAGACTTTGTTTTGAGAATGTTTTGGTATATTTAACATGTGTGTTATGCTTGTGTTGAGTTACACATGTAAGACTAGTGTTTTGATTAGTCTTTATGAAGAACTAAGTATTTAATTGGATCGTCGGATAGGACCAATTTAGTAGTCGAGTTTAGGAGATTCATCTAAGTATTATAAAGTAATCCATAGGAATCTAAGCTTCTTTCTTTTCTACTCTTGTGAAAAAATGAGAATATGATAATATTGTTTTTGAATACCTTTGTGAAATCAATTAACTCTATGGATAGTGAGAAAATATTATGCTTTTAGAATCTGGATCAAATGTGTGATTGAGGGAAACTTGTGAGATTTTTTGTGTGGAAGTTTTGGATTGATTTAAACTTAATGTTTGTTAAGATGTGTTTCCAAAAGGATGTATTTACTATTATAACTTGTGTTGAATAAAATCCTATTATCAGCATGTTTTGGTTATGTGTTTGCATAGTTGGATGTGTTATATTTGGGATTATAAAGCATGTATTGTTTATGTTTAACCACGTTATATATGTTATAAAACCATTGTTGAGGATTTCAAGTTCAAGTTCTGAACTACAAAGTCTTTGTGCTACGTGTACGTAGGCAAGGCCATCATGGATGAGCCACTGAGACATTAGGTCGGCCCTTAGGGCCTTAGGATAGTAATTTGCTATCTGATATGTTTTATGATGAACATTGTGGAACTAATGTCTATATTCAATTGTGTAGTTATAGGTCTATGGATTAAGAAAGATAATAGAGAAAAGGAAGAGCAATCCATCTTGTGAAAAGATGATCTTATGAATTTCTTTGTGAATGAGAAGAATTGTGTAATAGATTTTATATCTTAAATTTACAGTTACAAGGATTTGAATAAAACTACTTTTTAAATTTGAAGTTTAAAAGTTAAAATTTTGTAAATTTCTCTCCTGTTTATTATTATATTTCCATTAATTTAATATTAATTGTTAATTTCTTGAGTAGGCATTACATAGAGAATGAACAATCATGGATGTGGCCAAGATTATGTTGAAGGATAAACACTTTCCAAATGAGTATTGAGCAGATGATGTAGCATGCGTAGTCTACATAATGAATAGATGCCCAACAAAGTGTGTCAAGAACATAATTCTAGAGGAAGCATGGAGTGGAAGAAAGTTCAATGTTTCTCATATGAGGGTGTTTGGATGTGTGGTATATGTACATGTCCCAAATGAGTTGAGAAAGAAATTAGATAACAAGGGAGAAAAATGTATCTTTGTAGGATATAGTGAGGACACCAAAGCTTACAAATTGTATAATCTTATAACTAGAAAAGTGATAAACAATAGAGATGTGCAATTCATAGAAGAAGAAGCATGGGATGAAAGTTTGGAGCAAATAATAAGTAATTTGAAGCAAGTTTACCTCAAGATGATAGAGAAGTATTAACTTCAATAGGGTATTCCCTCTATGGTGTCTCCTTCCACAACCACTCAAGCTCAACAAAGTGGTCCACAAATGACACCTTCATTAAGTAGAAGGACATCCTCACCCATAAAATGAACAATAACAAATATCACAAGGTACACTTAAAGTGACACCTCTTACAATAGGTGTAGGACCATCAAGTCCAAATAATTCAAGATCTACTTCAAGTGATATTTCAAATCCAACATTGGCAAGTCTAAGGAGACAAAAAATAAGAAGTTTAAGGGATATCTATGATCAAAATGAAGGTGAACACAATGCTGGTTTGCTTTCTCTTTTTGTATTATTTTCACAAATAGATGATTCAATTCATTTTGAAGGTGCAATTAAAGATAAAAATTGGGCACAAGCCATGGATGAAGAATTTGATGCTATAGAGGAAAATCATACATGGGATTTAGTAAATCATCTAGAAGGAAAAGATGTGATGGGAGTAAAGTGGGTCTATGAGACCAAGTTAAGTGCAAAGGGAGATGTGGAAAAGTATAAGGAAAGACTAGTAGCAAAGGGTTATTCACAATAACTTGGGGTTTACTACAATGAAACATTTGCTCTAATAGCTCGTTTAGACATAGTGAGAATAGTATTAGAAATGGCAACTCAAAACAAGTGGTTAGTATATCAAATGGTTGTAATATCTACATTTTTGAATGGTTTCTTAGAAGAAGTGTATATGGAGCAACCACCAGAATATGAGATCTTAGGCCACAAAGACAAGGTCTACAAACTCAAGAAAGTGCTCTTTGGAGTTAAGCAAGCTTGTAGAGCATGGTATAGTACAATTGATTCTTACCTCTTACAAAATGGCTTCAGTAGGTGCAATAGTGAGCCTACATTGTACACAAATATGAATGAGCAAAGTCAAATCTTAATTGTATATTTGCATGTTGATGAATTGATATTCACAACTGATTTATGGATTGACTTGTTCAAAGGAGCCATGAAGAAGGAATTTGAAATGACTGATTTGGGTCTCATGAAGTATTTTCTTGGAATTGAGGTGAATTAGAAGGTATATTCATTTCACAGGTAAAATATGCCAATGATAATTTGAAAAGGTTCAATATGGTAAACTATAAGGAAGCACCAACCCTAGTTGTGACAGATTTGAAGTTAAGCAAGGATGACAAGGGATCCAATGTTTATCCAACATTGTACAAAAGACTCATTGGTAGTCTCATGTACTTGACATCAATGAGGCCAAACATAATGTATGGTGTGAGCCTTATTTTAAGGTTTATGGAGTCTCTAAAAGACTCTCATTGGCAATAAGGAAAGATAATTTTGACATATGTTAGTGGAACTAGAAATCATGGAATTTAGTAGTCAAGGTCGGATGAGTTCAAACTCATAGGATATAAAGATAGTGATTGTGTAGGGAACATTGATGACAAAAAGATTACATTTGGTTATGTTTTCTATTTTGGAATAGGTGCAATATTATGGGAGAAGGAACAACCTATTGTCACTCTTTTATCAACAGAAGTAGAGTATGTAGTAGCAACATGAGAAACATGCCAGGAAATTTAGATGAGAAGAGTGTTAACAAATTTTAGGCACAAACAAGAACCAACAAAGATTTTCTATGCCAACAATTCAACAATTACACTATCCAACAATCCTATATTTCACAAAAGGAGTAAAGCATATAGACACTAGATACCATTTCATCAAACAATTAATTACCAATGGAGAGAAGTATTTGGAACACTGTAAGTCTCAAGACCAGTGTGCAAACATCTTCACCAAGCCATTAGGAAAAGAAAGATTTGAGTATGTAAGAGATCTTTTGGGCATCCTAGATGGTGGTAGTTGTGATTAAGGGTGAGTGTTGGAATAATTAATCCCAACTACCATTACTATTTTTGTCCTTTTTTTTTTGTAGCTCTTTATACCCCATCATGGCCTAGCTTCTCTAGTGCATGGCTCAAGGTAGGATTTATCTAAAATCTAAATCCTAGTCAAGTCAATTTTGGATAGTTATATTTATATTTTATTGACAGAAATTATTATTAGCTATTTTTTCTTGTGTGCAGAGCATAGCAAAAAGGAAGGAGGAATGCTATGTTTTTTCTGTGTTTTGAATGAAAGAACAGCTTTGTTTAAACAAAAATAGGTATTTTTTTCTATGTAAAGACCCGCTCTTATATATGATAGCAACTTTAATGTCCATTTTTTTTCTTTGTGTATAGTGTTGAAGCTCTATTTTTAGTGAAGAAGGAAGTATTATTTCTTTCTTTTCCTTCAATGCACTCTAATCACTCTTGACTCCTTGGAATGAAGATTATACTTTACAAATGCATTAGAAATCAGATGAGTAGAGCAGGTTCAACCACTACTAAACAGATCATAGATATGATACAAGCAAGGTTTGTAGGATTTAAGAGCTCTAAAATGAATCCAAAATACAATGATTCTTTTTTTGACTCATTTATTTAATCTTTCTTAGTATAAAAACCTCTTAAATAGGTCATCTTATGGATAATTCTTTAGGTAATCTTATTTAAGAAAATTGATTTTAAAGCACTAATGGAGACAAGTGACAAAGGCTTAAATTTGACAAGCAAATTTTTTATAACAATTATCTTTTAAAAGTTGTTCTTCAAATATTAAGATTTATTTTAAAACAAATATCTAAAAAAAATTATATAAAATATGATAATTAATTAAAATTTTCTCTTTTTACATGATATAATCTTCTTAAAAATTTAATAATATTTAAAAAACAATTAACTAAACCTTACGACCATAGGATTTTGAGTGGCAACCTATCAACATGTGCCTTAAAAAGTGAAGCAAAAGTTTTGTTTTCTACATTTTAAATCATTTAAATAAACTATAAAAAATAAAAATATCAATTAGATATTAAAAACTTCCCCAACAATTTTTTTTCATGCCACTTCAAGTGGAAATGGTGTAGGAGCAGCGAGGAAGAAATTTTGAACTAGAGGTGAGATGGATGAATCAAAGGAACCAAAGATGGAGGCAACCAGATTCTTGGACAAGATCATTTCGGGGAGAAAGATGGGGATGGGAGGATCAAAGGAAGGAGGCGTGGATGGAGAAACCCCAGTTGATACAATAGAAAGGAGAACTGTCCTAGACATATCGAATCAACAGTAGGAAGATTGGTGGAAGAAGAGCTCGAGATCTAGAAATAATAAAAGTGAGGTTGAAAGGAAGTCGGCATGGGAGGAGCAATGCCTGGCAACCTGAGCAAATAAGGCACCCTATTTCCCTAAGCTTGATAATAGATGTTGTGTCATTTCTTTAAGAGGTAGGGCAGTTGCAAAAAAAATAGAAGAGCTCAAAGAGAGAGATTTCTTCATGAAATGAAGTGGGGAATGGCCTGCCCTAGCTAGGATTAGAAAATGGTGTGACCTAAACTAGGGGCCAAAAATTTCTCTAAAACCCATGCCCAATGGCTTTTATCTGGTTGAATGCCCATCGGAGAGGACTAAATTTCAGATAATGAATGAGGCCCATACATGATGGGAAAGTAGGGTCTCTTTATCAAAGATTGGGTGGGAAATTTTAACCATGTAAAGGAGGAGATTCAAGAAATACAAGTGTGGCCAAGGTTATACAATTTTCCCTCAGAGTATTGGTCTGAGGAAACCCTCAAGGAAATTGGAGATAAACTAGGGTCCTTCATGGATGCAAATGAACACATTGAGGAAAGAGACTATAGTATGTATGCCAGGATTTGTGTGAAGGTCAAACCTAACCCTGTTCTTCCAAAGGAGATAAAGATTTTGTCAGAGACAGGTGTTTGGCATCAAAAAGTGGAGATTGATGAAGAGCAAGAGAGCAGTAGAACCTGTATAAATAAAGACCACACAAGCAAAGATGATGAGCCTCATAATGAAACAGAGGAGGTGGAGACCAGATTCCCAACAATTGGGGAAGGATCTCATAGGAAGATCGCTGATGAGGTTGAGACAGAAAAGGCAGAAAGGAGAGAAGTGGAAACACCCTGTTGTGAGGTAGCCAGTAATAGGGTTTCACAACAAAGGGGGGGAGAGGTCAATGCAGGTGAAGCTAGACCCAAATGGGGAGGTGAATCCTTAGTGGAAGATGGTGGATTGCTAGGCCAGATATCCCATGGACTGTTGAGGTAGGAGGAAGATAATTCAAATGGAGATGAGGTAAATTCAACAACAGTTCTGGAAGAATTTGGAGATCTAATCAGAGGAGAAGCTCTTCCAAGTATGTAGAAAGGAAGGTAGCTGATGGATGGACTTGCAAACAATGAGGACAAAGAAAATATCCCCCAAAAGGGATTGAGGAAGGCTTGTCAAATTAGTTGGATGAAGGGGAGGATAGTGATTCTGGAGAAGACTCAGAAGGAATCATGGAAAATCAAACTATAATTCAAAGTGTCTCTCAGAAACATAAACCAACTTTGGGAGAGAAGAAATCCAAGGGGATAAAATCAAGGAAGGTTATGCTAGAACTAGCAGGGAATGCAAAAGGGCAGATGAAACTAAGATCAAGGAAGGGAGTATCCCTTCCGCATTTGCCATGAGAGCCTTAACTTGGAATGTTAGGGGCGCTAATGCCCCTAACAAGAGGTCCCTGATCAAATGTCAAGTTGATCAGGCCAAAGTGGACATTGTGTTCTTTCGAGAAATTAAGCTGAGTTAGGACAACATCAAAAGTATGATGGGAAAATGGAAACAGTGGTAGGGGATTATTCAGGAACCCAAAGGGAGCTTCAGGGGGTCTTGAAATTTTATGGAATCCGAATAGGATCAAGGTGGAAGAACAGTTGAGCAACAAGAATTGGCAACTTGCTAAAGCCCACTCCATCTTAAGAAGTTTCATAGTTTTTGTGATAAATGTGTATGGCCCAATGGAGATAGCTTCTAAGAAGATTGTTTGGGATCAAATTGTGGCTACCCTGGAACTAATTAATGAAGAAAAAGTGGTGGTAGGGGGGATTTCGATGCTACCTTGGATGGGTCAGAGAAGAAGGGAGGAATTAAGTGACTGACATAGTCTCAAATAGATTTTAAGGCCTTTGTTAGTGAGAGCCATTTGATGGAAATAAGATTAAGAAATGGAAAATTCACATGGACCAACAAGAGAACAGGTTTTACAAGCATAGCTGAAAAGCTAGACAAATTTTTCTTGGCTGGTGATTAGGAAAATGTGTAATACACCTTCGAGGCATCAATTATGCCACTCACTAGATCTGATCATTTCCTTGTTTTGTTGTTTTTGAATCAAGACTCTCTTCGGAATGATGTCCATTCAAATTCGAGATTATGTGGTTGCAAGATGAAAAGATTAAAGAAAGGATGAAGGAGTGGTGGGGAGCTGCACCCAAGGCAGGGGGCTTTCATATGTTTAACTTACATTGTAAGCTAATTTATATCAAAGGCTAGCTAAAGGAATGGAATCACTAACTTTGGAAATATCTTTGAAGAGAAGAGCAAGTTAGAGAAGGAATTAATAGAGTTGAATGAGATTGTGATTAGATCCAGAATGGATGCTAGCCTCTATGACAAGGAGAGATTGCTAAGGGCAAGTTATGAGGAGACTCTCGCAAGAGAGGAGACCTTCTGGAGGCAAAAATCATGGGAGTGTTGGTTAGAAGGAGGTAGAAATACAAAATTCTTCCACATGACCACCAGAATAAAAGGAAGTAGGAATAGAATTTTTGAGCTGATTTCAGAGGATGGAAGATGTAGCAAGGAGTCAAAAGATCTAGAGGAGGTCATAGTGTCCTTTTACAAAAGCCTCCTCACAAAAGATGATACCCCAGCGGATCCGAGTAGACAAGAGATCCTTAACAACATCCAAAGCAAGATAAATGATAGAGAAAATAAGTTACTGTGTGACTGGATTATAGTAGAAGAAGTTCAGATCACTATTTTCCCAATGAGCTTGAACAAGGCTCTAGGTCCTTATGGCTTTCCGACAAGATTTTTTCAGGCCTTTTGGGACATAGTGTGCAGAGACATAGTGAAGGTTGTAGAAGAGTCAAGAAAGAGACAGGTGATGCTAGGGGACTTTCATAGCACCTTTCTAGTGTTGATTCTAAAGAAGGAGAGGGTAGAAAAGATAGAGGACTATAGGCCCATTTCTTTGTGCAATTTAGTGTACAAGATTATAACCAAGGTGATGGCAAATAGACTCAAGAAGGTTCTACTAGTAATAATCTCAGAGGAGCAAAACAGGTTTGTCCTGGGAAGAGCAATTATGGAAGGAATTATTTTGGCACATGAGGCCATTCACACAATTTGACAGGCTAAATTGGAAAGTATGATAATGAAACTAGATATCAGGAAAGCCTATGACCAGGTGGATAGATATTTCTTGATAACAGTGTTGGAGAAGTTTGGTTTTGATCAGAAATAGATTAGGTGGGTTAAAAGTTGCATTGAAGGTTCGAGATTCTTGGTGTTAGTAAATGGTTCTCCAAAAGGTTTTTTCAAATCAACAAGAGGGTTAAGACAGGGAAACCTAATCCCCCCTTTCATGTTCATTATAATGGTAGAAACTTTAGGTAGAAGCATTGAAGCAGAGAGACTAAGGGGGAGATGGAGGGGTATCAAAATTGTGCCAAACATGGAGGCAGTGACTCACACACAATTTGCTAATGACACGATGTTATTTGGAGTCTCAAGCAGAGTGGAGGCAAGGAACATAAGAAACCTACTCGATAAATATAGTAGAGCCTCAGGACAGAAGGTAAATTGGAGCAAATATGAAGCCTTCTTTTTCAACACAGAGCTGAGAAAACAGATCGAAATTGCTAGAATCTTGGGAATCAGAAGAGGTTTACTTCCAGGGAAATTCATTGGATTGCCTTTGCATGGAGGGGCAAGTAAACTGCATTTGTGGGAAAGCATCATGGCAAAATGTAACAAGAAGTTGGAGGCTTGGAAAGGGAAATGGCTTACAGCAGTAGGGAGAATAATAATGCTCAAATCTTTCATATTAGCAATTCCCATTTATGCCATGTCATACATGAAACTACCATAGAAACTTTTTGAACAAATTGAAAGGTGGATGGGGAATTTTTTTTGGAATAGTAGCTCGGATCAAAATAGCATCCCACTTGTGGCATGGGAAAAATATGCAGACCGAAGGAAGCAAGGAGGTAGGCCTTCAAAATTGGCCCATAATGAAAAAGGCCCTAGGGGCCAAGATGATATAGAACATGTATCAGAAGGCTGACTAGAAATGGATAAGAGTCTTACAACATAGATACCTAGACTCTGACTATCCTAGGAGAATCTTCACTATTCAAAACCCCCCAAAAGGCTCGACAATGTGGAACTTCTTTGTCTCTTGTAGAAGTATAATCATGGAGCACCTGACTTGGGAAGTAAGAGGAGGGAGACAGGTCAAATTCTAGATGGACTCCTAGGGGGTCATAAAAAACTTATAGAATTAGAGGGGATGGAAGAAGCCAGAAGGAGTCTTGAGGAAGAATGGGGCACTAAAGTGAGAGGTTATGCATAACTAGAAGACAGGGATAGGTACCTAAGATGGAAATGGAAATCTCTATGGCTGGTTAGAATCTTAGATGCTACAAAGGAGAGGTTGAAGGACATTCTTAACCAACACAATATACATATCAGAGAGGGGGAAGACAGGGTTCAGTGGTGTGTAGAAAAATTAGGCAACTGTAATATAAGACTAGGGTAGAGGGTGGTTGAAGTAGAGACTAAACTTGAAGATTGGTCGTTAGATCTTATGTGGGGAAAGCATGGCCTCCCCAAAGCCAGGGTCTTAGCTTGGATGGCCCTCCAAAAAAATACTTACAGGAGATAAACTATAGAGGATTGGGATAGTTGGACCTCAGAGATGTAGCCTTTGCAAGATGGAGGAAGAATCGGCAAGTCATTTGCTACTAAATTATCAAGTGGCAAGCAAGTGTTGGGATGGGATAATGAGCAAGTTAGAGTGGCAAGCTCCTCGACCCTCTTCCTTGGTGGACATGTTCATTGGATGGCTAAATCTACGCAAGAAGGTGGTCTTCTCAAGTATTTGGAAGGTGGCTCTGTCTATTGTGATTTGGAAGATATGGAAAGAAAGAAACAAAAGGATTTTTTAGGAGAAAGAGAAACCGGTCGCAACCCTAATCAGTAAAATTGAATCAACAATCAATGAAGTAGTGAACAACGCAGCTAGAAATAAGAGGGTAGATAAGAGTGAATTCACTTTGTGGGATGAAAATTTGATGAAAAGATGGCCAGAACTGATAGTCCCCCCCATTTATGGAAACCCTAGGATTGAACCTTAGGTAGTTGCAAGGAAGGATGTGAAGTGGAAGCCACCGGATGAAGGATGCGTGAAAGTTAATTTTGACGGGGTCTCAAGAGGGAACTTGAGACCCATCAGGGGTGGGATGCATTTTGTGGGATCACTTGGGAAATGCTTTGGTAGTGAAGGCTAAATTGCTTTCGTCTAGAATGAATAACAAGGTAGAGGCTCAGGCAGCTTGGCTGGGAGTTAAGTTATGTAGGAGATTAGGCCATAGCAGATTGCACTTAGAGGGAGACTCCCTGATTATTGTCAATGTGATCCGAAAGAAAGAAACCCCTAATTGGAAGATTCAAAGGGGTCATAAGGCAGATATGGGAAACCATTATCTTCCTAGAGGATTTCAAAGTATCCCATGTGTATAGGGAGGGAAATATGGAGGCTGATAGCCTCTCAAAGCAAGCCATCAACGTAAGTTTGGTTTCTCCATCAATAGGATAGGTACCCACCGTAAACAGCTGGTGAGTTGTAACTCACTGACTGTACAGTGAGCCAGTCAACGAGAACAATCGACAAAACTTAATAAAGGACTGCATTCAGTTTTTCAACCTCGACCCGTATTCACCCTGTCGTACATCAATTTTAGATGGGAACAGCCTATCGTACCACATGTCGACCAGCCAGTTGCTTACAACGCACTGGCTGGTTAAGCTCTTCCTAGGATAGGTGGATTGGCAAGATCTCTTGCACGCTCGTAAGATAGAAGAATTAAGTTTTGACAAGGCCACAGAGTTTAATAGTTGGTAGTGGCATCATTACGGATAGGGATGGCGGTGAGGTGCCTTTAAAGACAAGCATGCTTGAACCTGCCAAGCAATTGAAGGAGATGGAGGCTACTTTTTCTCTGGAAGCTAAGGAGAGGCAGATGGCCTTTAGAGGCAAGGTGTCGGATCTGAGGCTCAAGTTGATTTTCAACATCAGTGATGATGAAGCCATGGAGGTGGTGAAAGGATTGTTACGGCCCATGTTCTTATCTTCCTGCAACAAGTTTCATGTTAATAGCGATGTTGTGGCGATGGCATTGGCTTGGTTGTTGTAGGTTAGAGAGGAGCGGTGGGTGGTGAAATGGCTAATGCAACGGATGGTTAAGGTATGTTGGAGAGTGGGGATGGAGACAATTCTAGAATGGGCAGTGCCTGGGATGGGACTACATCTGTCGAGGGAGTGTGGCCAGCCTTGACAACATGGTATAATAGCCCGTGGATCCCCTTTATCATTTGGAGTGTTGGTGAAGATTGTTAGTGGTTAATTCCAACTCCAGTTTCTCTCTATTAATGATAGTAGTTTGGATCAGTTAAACTTTTGTGTGATCTACAGATAACTAACTGAGGATTGCATGTTTGATGTTAAGTTAACAGTAGTTTGATTACCATTCTCCCCCTGTTTCCTCATGGGATTCTTCTCTACGGAGGCTATATACATGTAAATTTGCATTATGAACACCGAACTCAGTTAATGCAAATTGGTTTTTATATTCTTGATTTTCATCTTTGCTGATCTTAGGAATTTCACATGGTATCAGAGCAGGAGGAGATGATATCAAGTCTGTAAGTTTATTTTTGCATTGAAATCATCTGTGTTTCTATTTGCCCTATCTGTGTCTTTTTTTTTTCTTGGTACACTCCATTTGTTTAGCAGCTTGGGAAGGTGTAGTTCGCAACAAATGGAGACAAATTAGTGAAGACAAAGGCAAATTTGAAAGGCCACATCTTTTTGAGAGAAGCACGTGCCTGAAATGTGGACTGGTCAAACATTGGCACAATAGAAGTTTATTTTATGCTCACAGTTTTTGCAGCACACGTCGACCTCTCTTGTTTCGCGTGATTCTGGAACTCTTGAAGTGGAACTTGCAGAGGAAGTTGTTGGGTAGGCAGATGCTGGTTAATAGTCATTTCGGGTATGTTGATTTCCTACTGGAGATTGGCTTTCAGAAGCCCGATCTCTTGACTTGGGCCTAAATTCAAATTCTGGCTATCCTTTTCTGTTTGATCGGATGGAACTAGATTTGTTCGAATTTGGGTGCGCCCAAACTCAATCCTTGTAGAGACAGAGATGGCGTCGGAGTTGAATGAATTTGGGCATACCATCTAATCACCAGTTTATATGCCTAAACGAGGTTGTTAAAGTTGAAGCTTGCATACTCTGTATGTTGCTCCGTGAGGAAGGCAAATGAGTCCAGGAGAATGGTACTGAAGATCTACATGATTCTTAGTTTCAACTGCTTTGCCAGCATAGCCTCACATAAACCCCTATTTTTGCATTGTGATGGCCACCATTTCCCCTATTTTTTGTTGAGCATTTTGCCCTAAATTTGCCCATGCCCTAATTAGAGCTCTATATTTTTGGGGCCTCCATATTATTTTTGTATTTCTTTATTTTTGCTAAGGCTTTTTCAAAGATAGGTAAAAATAAAACTTAAAAAAGGGGGTAATTAAATCTGGGGTGGGGCAAAATTGTTTGGAAGAAATTTAAGGTTCTTTTACAATATTAGTGTTATAATAGACCTTTTAATTGTCTACAAAGCACTAAAAAGAGCCATAAATTGGGGAGAATCCTACAAAAGGGGTAGACAAGCACTCAACTTATAAAGTGCCATCTCATAGGTTATCATGTCTTTTAAATATCAGTTTCATCATTCTATTGTTAGGCTAGATTCAGAGAATTTCTTGTCTTGGAAACAAGGGATAAAGAATCACTGCCTTGAGCAGGATCTACCACCCTATCTCCTCGGACTCATTCCTGAGCCAAGTTACTATGATGAAAAGAATGCATGGTTTAATAATAAAGACATGATCTATGGACTAATATCTCTTACTATTTCTGAGGACACTGTACATCACATAGAGCACACTGAGTGCCCTTCTACTACTTGGATCATCATCCAACAATTGTATGGAGACATTGAATCTCCATATGAAAGTGATGTTTTCTTGGAAAACCAGGCTATTGATGATATTGAGACTTATGCTACCTCATCTACTGTGGACACATCTTGTATGGATGCTCAATTCAGTGATTCCCCATCAACAACACTTGTTGCAAATCTAGATTCCAAAAATGCTTCTTCGAGAGCCTCCAATGATTCTTTGCAGCAAGATTATTTATGTCTTTTGGATTCAGTACATTGGGACTTCATTCTACCAGACATTTCTTTTTTATTTGTAGAGTCCCTCATTTTGGATCTAGATGACACTATTGAGGAAATATGTCTTCTCTTTGAGGACCACTCTTTTGTCGTTGCATCTGTTGCTATTTCTGAGCTCTGTATTACTTCCTCAAAAGCTTCCAATGGCTTCTTGCAGCAGGGCATCCATAGTCTTCCTAATTTAACTTTCTGGGATGATCTCTTGACAGGAGTTTCAAACTTGTTTATGGAGACTTACATTTCAAATTTGGAGGACACATTTGAAGAGTTATCTCTCCTATTTGTTGATAGTTACATCAATGCTATTGGCCCACCATCTTCATTGCCTTTGCAGCTTGCTCTATATAAGTCTTCACAGGATCTTGGATCACCATCATCACTTTCTGACATGTGGACATGTGAGCAGTTTTCAGATGCACACACCATCTAGATTTGGATTTCGGTATCACCCATCTTTTTGGATTGGCTTCTCTAATCACCAGTGGATCCTTTTCTTCCTAAGGGGAGAAATATTGTTTGTAGGCAGTGGATCATATTCTGTCTCCAAGCATTCATCATTGGCACGGGAGCTCTTTCATTATGGGGGGATTCATATCTTCTTTTCTTATATTCTCTCTATATTTGTGGGGGGATTTTATATGTACATGGGTACCTAAAATGGCCTTGATGCCAGGACCCATCCTTGTTGGCTATATTGGCTTTCGTCTCTTTAGTCAGATATTGAGGGGGGGTTTTGTTCCCAGTGGGTTTTCTCTCTTTCCTCATTCTTTTCATTAGGCTTTTCTTTTCTCCTTAGTTAGAATTAAGGGGGGGTGTTAGTGGTTAATTCCAACTCTAGTTTCTCTATGATGGCAGTTTGGATCGGTTAAACTTCTACGTGATCTACAGATAACTAACTGAGGATTGCATGTTTGATGTTAAGTTAACAGCAGTTTGCTTACCATTCTCCCCCTATTTCCTCCTGGGATTCTTCTCTACGGAAGCTATATACATGTAAATTTGCATTATGAACAATGAATTCAGCTAATACAAATTGGTTTTTATGTGCTTGTTTTTATCTCTTATGCTCAGCCATTATATACATGTAAATTTGCATTTGATAATAAAAGAAATCAATTCAATCCTTCATACGCAGGTCCTCTGTTTCGCTCTGTTTTTTCATTTTTATCTGTGCTTGAATTTTATCTCTAAAGATCTGGAAAATAAAATTCAGCTAATACAGAGATGCAGCTACAGGAGGTCAATGGATATGTGACATTGCTTAAAGAGCTCTCGGGCTTCAATAGGAGGATGGCGGGACCAGCAACCTTGGCTTTGCTAGCAGCGCCACAAGCGGTAGGAGCCGAGGTAAAAGCAAGCAGGATTGACGAGCTAGAGCTCGAAGCGCGGGAACATTGAAGCGGGTTTAAGCGGCCACAGACTGGCTTTAAGCCAATTTTTGTGTTTTGTAATATGACTCTTTGTATTTCGGCTGGTTTATCCTGGTTTCGGGTATGGTCCCCCAGGTCCATTTTGATGTATCCCAAAAAAAAAAAAACATTCCCCAACTAAAATAATAAAGCATATTACCGGAATCATTAAATCTAATCTACTGAATAGAAATCAATGCACGGAACGAGACGAAAGGGGTGTGAAGAAAGCATACAATTCTTGACGCGTTGCTGATTTTCTGGTGACAGTCCACTCGTGGAGATGATGTCTAGGGGATGAGTATTTGCACCTCTCTTGATAAGTTCCCATGCCAGTGCGTCATACCCAAGTGTAATTGTGCTATGTAACAGGTCACTTGAGCTTCCACCAGTGAGTTTTCTTTGGTGCTTCAGATAGGTTTGAACTAGAGATGAGGGTTTTGCACTTTCTTCTGCTGTACCAATACCAGCAGCCAACGTCCACAGCAGAAGCAATCTCTCTTCGTCAGATATGCAATGTTGCAGCAATATCTCAGCCATCTCTTTTGCCGTTTGGTCGTCTGGGAATTGCACAGCAAAATGCAGAGCAGTTTTGCCATCAGAGTTGCGTTCGAGAGGCCTCGATCCCCATTGCAAAAGGCACTCAACGGCTTCTTTGTGGCCTCCCCTTGCCGCTTCGTGAAGAGCTGTTTGCCCGAACAAATCGGCCTGACGAATATATTCTTGCACGCTTCCTTTGTTCATGCTTTGCAGGAGAAGGTAAATAATTTCCATGTTACCGTTAGCAGCTGCTTTATGCAACGGTGTCTTACCCTTGGCGTCCTGCGAAGCAACCAGACTGCTCACCACACTCGATTCCGTTAATTTAACTACTATGCCTTCTTTATTGCTGTTTACAGCAAAATGCAGTAGATTTTCTCCGTTTCGATCCTTTTCATCAGCTTTCAAACCGCATACCTCCATTAGTAAATTGCAGAGTTCGGCGTGGCCACGCAGAGCTGCAAAATGGAGAGCAGTCCTCCCATATTCATCAGCAGCTTTTATCAACTCTTTTCCATATAAATTTTTTTCTAGAACCAATTTTGCAACGTACTCTGCATGTCCGTTGCGGGGTTGATTGGCTGCGTAGTGCAATACCGTTCTACGGTGACTGAAAGTCTCCTCCAGCCTTTTGGTCAAGCAATCTAACTCTGCTTGATGCGTTTCAGCCATCTCAAAACTCTCTACGATACTCTTTAGAACGAAGCACATGACTTCAGTAAGTTCATCCTCATAGGAGAACAATAGAGCGGCTTCTCTTCCTTCACTGTTCAAATCCACTCCAGAATACTTTTCTTCGGCGAATCGACCACCTGCACAACGTCAATTCTGACAATTAGCCTTCTTCAATTCTTTAAGCTAAAATCGAAAAGACATGTGACCGTGTGTGTAGCGTAAACAACTTACGCAAGCATTTTTTAACCGGCATTTTAACTAGCAGCACATGCCCTATTCCACTCCTGAACTCAATTCTAGTATTATATCGATACCCGGGGCCATCCATCCAAAAGGCGAACAATATCCCACGAATGGAGGATTCCCTCTTTTCTAATTTGTTTCATATTATCTCTCACTTCCTTCACAGAAGCCAAGCGCCACCCACCTGATAATAATCCTTTCCCATCTCTTTCGTGCCTTTTGAATTCCATGGAAATGGGTTTGGAAATATATTGCAACGAAATCTCAAACAAACGCACAACTCAAAGAAGTTGGTATGGCTTGTCATTGTTTTTCAGAGAATTTATAGAAATTAATGAAGTTGATTGCAGGCCAGCCTTTACAAACTCAAACCACCGATACCTCGATTGTGATATGAATTATTTTAACACTTATTTATTTTTAATCCCTCTCCTAGAGGGAATTTATAGTGATCAATCAAATTATACATTTATTTCAATGCTGGATAACTTTCAAAAATAATATCTTTTAACTTGAAATTGGAATAAATATATATATAATAAGATTTTTTTCAAAATCTCTTTTTTAATGTGATAGAGTCTTTCTAAATTTTTGTTTAATTATTTTTTTAGAATGGCTAAATAAAATCATACGTCCATCAAATTTAGACTCTTCTTGTCATACATTGTTTTTTGGGATGGAGTAGATGATGAAAATTATTTCAATGGTACAATTTGACAACTAAAGTCAAGCTATTCTAAAATTATTTCATTCTACTTTTGCGCCCATCCCACTTTTCTAATAATTTAGATCACAAGCTTTCGACATAATTAATTACTTTCAAATCTTGAATATAGAGGTAGATATGCAATGCTAGCAGGTAAAGGTAAACAATGGGTAACATATTCCATTTTCAACAAATAACTATTACAAAAATTTCACAATACAATGGAAAATGAAGGGCACTTGTGTACTTTCTCGTTGCCAATTAAGATTGAAAATGAAGCCCACTATTAGCCATGTGAATAGACCTTCCTAACAATTTGAATGCTTACGTAAAAATTATATGAAAGCATTATATCATATCTATAATATTAGTGTGTTAAACTTCGAAATATAATTATGTTAAGATTTTTTAAATTTATGGTAGTCAAATCTTGGGACCTCCCATTTATTTTTGTGGTGCTTTACAATTAAGCCATCAACCCTTTTGGTGACTAGGCCATCTTTGGTTTGGGTGTGACTCATTTTCCAACAAAATTACCAAGAAATGAGATTTTAAATTTTCTTAAACTTGTAGAACCTGTGTGGTGGATCTCTTTCCTATTTTGTTCTGGACTATATGATATTTTTCTTTGTATATATAGATTAGAGGCTTAGTTTCAATACTTTAAGAAACCCCCCTAAAAAGAGATATTAAATCCTAGTGAATTCTATTGCCTTGTTTTCTTTGTATATAGATCAGAGGCTTAGTTTCAATACTTTAAGAAACCCCCCTAAAAAGAGATATTAAATCCTAGTGAATTCTAGCCCAAGGCAATAATGTTTGTGGTGAATGTATGCCTATTTTGAATAAAATTATGGCATTTTTTTTCAAATATGTTCATATTGTTAGTTTTTGTTGGTGAATTATAGATTTTTTTTTTTAAAAAAAATTATTAGTGAATTATAGATATAATCAAAAAAATTAAGTCAGGTGGAAAATTATAGATATATTAAAAAAAATTAATTACTTGGTGAATTTACCAATAATTAAAAAATTACATAATGTGGCAAGTGAAAATATTATGTGCTAAATGATAATAATTTAGTTATTTTACAATTTTTAGCCTTATAAAGATTGAAATATTTGATAAATTTTACATCGTTTGATGAATGTAGATCAACAACTTAAGTCCTATTCTAAGCCAAATTTCTAATAGACCCAATTTTGATCTTAAAGTTCTTGTAATAGGTGCAGAGCTTCCAACTAGCAAATCACATTGAATCCCAATCTTGATTGTTGAAGAGACATATGAGGTGATATCATTTATGAGGACAATGGAGATTGGAATATAAGGTGGGTAGGGAAGGAATATTTTATAGCTTTGGTAGTGGTACATTAACCTTTTAAAAGATACTAGGAATAAAAACCTCTAAAATCAAATAATGGCTATTAAATATTTTACTTTAGAATTTAGTGGTGTCAGCAAAGTAAATTTAATTAAGTTTCATGGAATCAAGTGTAATATGTATACTTGACACTTGTCTTAGTCTTTAAAAACATAGAAAAACAAGAAACTTGCTATTATGTGGAAAAGAGTGATCTAGCCTTAGGAGTTAAACTAAGTCAAACTCTCTTCTATAAACATTGAGACACAAACCAAGCTTGGCTTCTAGCCTTGAGGGAGAGCCAAACTATAGGGGAGAGCCAAACTATAGGGGTTCTCACTTCCTGCATAGAAGCCAAGCGCCACCCAGCTGATAATAATCCCTTGCCATCTCTTTCGCACCTTTTGAATTCCATGGGAACGGTTTTAGAAATATATTGCAACGAAATCTCAAACAAAGGCACAACACAAAGAAGTTAGTATGGCTTGCCATTGTTTTTCAGAGAATTTATAGAAATTAAGGGAGAGGGGCAGTTGCCGCCCACACCCCAATAACCCCTATGTTTTTAATCACTTGACCGCCCAATTAAATTTTTAAAAATAACCAATACATGTAAAATACCAACCAAATAAATTAACACAAATGCACCAATACATGTTCACAACATTTGTACATGTTCACAAATGCACCGACACATTTGTAAATTAACCAATGAAATTAAGACAAGTGTACAAATGTGATAGCGAGCGGTTACCGGCACATGGTGCGGATGTATGGGGTGACATGTTGAAATGACCATTTTTCGACCCATGTGCACATAACGCTATAGGTAAATGTATAAGTGCCTAGAAGCCGAAAGGATAGCTTTAAGCTCTTCGATCGCATAGGGAAAAATTCAAAAAAAATTGTAGAAATTCAATACATCTAACTATGTGCTTGATGTGTGTGAAGTCAGGGTGGGTGGCTATTGGCCCCTTTCCCTTAGTGAAGTTGATTGCAGGCCAGTCTTTACAAAGTCAAACCTCCAATACCTCGATTGTTAAATTAATAATTTAATATTTATGTATTTTCAATCCCTGTCCTACAGGGTTATCTCAAATGTTATTGCTTCAGATAGCCTTTGCATTATTCTATATATATTTTTTATTTATTTAAATATAAATTTAAGTCACGAGATATTTTTTCTCATAATTTATTTGTATAATTTGAAATATTCACACAAATAGAATGTTCAAATTTTATCACAAAATTATCCGCTCTAGTATTAATAAAATATTTCAGCTACATGCTTTTCGTGCAATCTTTTAATTATTGTTCTGTTTCTCTAACCTTTGACCCCTGAATGCCGCTGATTTGAAATAATTTTATGATTTTTTTTTTATTGTTAGACTACATTTTTTAAAGGATTTGAATCCTTTCAAAAATTCATCTATATTCTTTTAAAAAAACTATTTACAAATTAATTATCTTAGTATTATCTATTTTTTTCTTCAAAGGTTCTAGGATACATATATTGGAAATATAACATTGGGGACAAACTCTTTTACTTCTGGTATACTATCCTCAATAGGGGAAAGAAAACTTGCAAGCATCCCAAGGTGCAAATAAAAGATATTTTGAGAACAAAATTAGAGTTGGTAGGGAAAGAGTTGTAATTTTACATCTCATTCACAATAAATAAAAAATTGTAAATATTTGTCCATTTTTTATTGGTCAAAATGAGAAAGAATACTGCCTCGAACATCCATTGAAAATGAAAGGCACCTGTCTCTTTCCCGTTGCCAGGTAAGCTGGAAAATGAACCACACCATTTGATCATTCATTTCACGGAAGTTAACGTACACGCAAGTGATGAACAACTTGGTGGTCCTCACAAGGAATGGTTAGAATCATCCATTGCGACCATATCTCTTAAGAATCCTTCCGTCGTCTCTGACAGGAGCAGAGAGTTTGGCCTAGAGTATGTTCACGGCTTTCATCTGATGGATACGAGCATTCATTGATACCGTGCACGAAGGAGGAGGTCTTTGTTCTGTGGTTAAGAGGCTTCTTGGGGTTTCTTGGCTGCACTCTGATCTTTAGATTATCAATTTAGTTCACTGTCTTTTGCTGAAGCCAGTGGTCAGCATACTTTGTACAGTTTGTTCAGTTGGCTCTGTTCAGCGTCTAGTTTCTAAATTTTTATGTAGTTAGGATTTCTTCAATTAAAAAAAATAATGTACGTAGTTCTTTTTTTTAAAATCATTGCGTTGAATCGTTCTAAGCTCACTGCTTTACTATCATATCCTTTAAGAAGTGCATGTGCCTGTCTGGTTTTTTTCTGACCCGTCAAGTTAGGAACTGAAAAAGTGTGAAGCAGAAGCATCGAGGAACCCACGTCTAACATGTCCATTTTCTTTCTTCTTTGTAGGGGAGAGGAGCCAGAACGTGTGCACCCAATTTTCAGGGGTCCACGTGAAGTGCCACATGGACCGGTTAAAAAAAATTGCGACTTATTTCGATAAATAAATTAATAATAAACCATAAAAATATAAATATATATATATATTTAATATTGACACGTGGGAGGATAGGATTGGTCCGTTGGGTTAAAAAAATGGAATATTGGTCATACGACCAAAACGTAGGCAGTTGGAGTGCCAGTTGGTGCATGGCACAGTGTCCAAAATGGAAAGCCCTGCCATGTCGCCACATACCACTCCACCACCTTAACTCTCCATTGTGTTGCATTAATTCCTTGCCGCCCCTTGCATTCCAGTCCTTCACTCCACATTTACTTCACGTCCCCTCTTCGTGCTTTCACAGCATCCCGCGTAATTTTCGATAGGACCTCTATTCAATGCTCTCAGTGCCTCACACAACTCGCCAAGTTTAGAGCCTTTGAATCTACCATCTTCTCGAAATTTCCTAACTTCTCCGCTAGAAGGTGCTTGGCTCAGTTCTCTCCAACTTTCATCCCGCCACCACAACATGCTACGCTCGAACTCCTTTGCTTGTGATGAAAAGCGCCAATTGTCGAACGAAAAATGTAGCTCCAGCTTCGCAATGCCTCCTTTCAAGTTCGCCAGTGCTATGCAGGTGAAGGACTATTGCATATGCTTACTTCCTTTTCATTAACTGCCTTTCTGGTCTGTGCTAACCCTTTTAAATGCAGATGAGGAAGCGTGAAGGCCATGGCATGCTCGTCAACATTCGAGGGGCAATCCTTTCAACCCAGGTGAGCATGCTCACTAAGGCCTCACCATTATTCAATTTCCGCTTGTTTACTCTATCTAATAGTTTGATTTTTTTTAGTTTTATCTATTGCATATTTCCTTGTTATGAAGATTTCATGTTTTTGAACACTATGGATTCTGTGTTCATCAACACACTAATTATATGGAAATTATTCTTCTGTTCAAGCATTGGTACATCTTTAAATTTTAGGTTTTTTTTTTAATTTCATCACAGAGAAAAAAAAAATGTTGGTTGTTTCGGTGTCATAGATAAATTTGAGGTTGTTTTTATTTTCATTACAGTAACAAATAATATTGTTGGTTGTTTCTGTGTCATAGAAAAATCTAGTGTTGTTTTTATTTTCGTTGCAGTAACAAATAATATTGTTGCTTGTTTTGGTGCCATAGATAAATCTGGGGTTGTTTTTATTTTCATTATAGTAACAATTAATATTGTTGGTTGTTTCTATGTCATAGAAAAATTTAGGGTTGTTTTTATTTTCGTTGCAGTAACAAATAATATTGTTGCTTGTTTTGGTGCCATAGATAAATTTGGGGTTGTTTTTATTTTCATTACAATAACAATTAAAATTGTTGGTTGTTTCTATGTCATAGAAAAATCTAGGGTTGTTTTTATTTTTGTTGCAGTAACAAATAATATTGTTGCTTGTTTTAGTGCTAGATAAATCTGGGGTTGTTTTTTTTTTCATTACAATAACAATTAATATTGTTGGTTGGTTCTGTGTCATAGAAAAATCTAGGGTTGTTTTTATTTTCATTGTAGTAACAAATAATATTGTTGTTTGTTTCCGTGCCATAGATAAATTTGGGGTTGTTTATTATTTCGTTGGGTTTTCTCTTTTAATTAGGTTTTTCTTTCATATTTTTCAAAGGTTATTTCATAGGTTATCACTGTTAATTCATCATAAATCTTTTTCTTTGTCTATATCTCATAAACAATATATTGCAAATATTACAGCCATAGGTTAGCATTTGTGTTTCCCTAGGATTTATATTACAAATATTACAGTCATAGTTTAGCATTTTTGTTTTCCTAAGGTTTATATTGCAAATATTATAGTGATAGTTTAGCATTTGTGTTTCCTTTGGATTTATATCAGAAATATTATAGTCATATTTTAGCATTTATGTTTTCCTAGGGTTTATATTGTAAATATTATAGTCATAGTTTAACATTTGTGTTTCCCTAGGGTTTATATTGCAAATATTACATTCATATTTTAGCACTTGTGTTTTAATGTTCTGCATTATCATTCAAACATAGATAAATCTAGGGTTGTTTTAATTTTCATTACAGTAATAATTAATATTGTTGCTTGTTTCGGTGCCATCAATAAATCTTGGGTTGTTTATTACAGTCATAGGTTAGCATTTCTATTTCCCTAGGGTTTATATTGCAAATAGTATAGTCATATTTTAGCATTTGTGTTTCATAGGTTCGGCATTATCATTCACTCTAGTTATCTTATTCTCATAGGTTCTACATTATCATTCACTATCATTTTCTTTGATGCCAATCATAAATTTGGGGGTTTTTGTTTCATTTATTTAACAGTTATTTCATAGGTTATCACTGTTTATTTGTCATTAATGTGGTTCTCTATGGTTTATATAGCAAATATTACAGTCATAGGTTTGCATTTGTTTTTCCCTAGGGTTTATACTGCAAATATTATAGTAATAGTTTACCATTTGTGTTTCCCTTGGCTTTAAATTGTAGATATTACAGTCATAGTTTAGTATTCATGTTTCCCTAGGGTTTTTATTTGTTGTTAGTTTTAAATTTATCATAACTACATATGCAGCATTACTGTTTTGATTTGTAATATTTTTAGATAAGATTACAATTTGTGTTGTATTTATGCTTCTTGTTTCCACCCATGTTCAATTGAGAGTTTCTCATTTTCAGTTATTATTTTATATTGAATTTGCAAACATTCACTCTGGTTATTGTATTCTCATAGGTTCTACATTATCAAATAGTTAGGTTTTGTATGTGAGATATGTTAAACTCTTACTATTTTCCATTCATAAGCTTTATAATGTTCTTCATTAAGGCATTAGAGTCATAGGTTAGTAGTTGTGTTTCCCTACGGTTTATATTGCTTTCTTATGTGCAATAATTGCAAACATTCAGTAATGCAAGATATTTTTTTAGGTGCCTTAGATAAATTTGGGGGTGTCTCCCACTTTTCTTAGGTTTTGCTTCATTAATACAGTCATGCAACTATTGTATCATTTTTTGGTGGCTTACATAAATTTTCCATTGGTGCCATGGATTAATTTGGGGGTGTTCTCCTTAGCATAGGTTGTGCTTCATCAATTTAGTCCTCAAACTAATCTACCTTTCTGAGGTGCTATTGAATCATTTGCCACAGTGGTACGCTAGTCCTCCACATGTTAGGGAAAAACTCTTCCATAAAAAAGTACTATGAGATCAAACACAAATTAGATATTAAATGTAGGATTAGTCGGATATATTTGTCAAGAAAACAAGCTAAGGCTGGCAGGTAAACAAGTGTAAGTGTTTTCAAATTGTATCTGACATAGGGGAGAGAAGTCAAAACATGTACACCCAATTTTTGACGGCCCATGTTCAATGCCATGTAGACCAGTAAAAAAAATTGCAACTTATTCAGATAAACAAATTAATAATAAACAATATAAAATCCTACTTGGAAATGAAACATGCATGTCATAAAAGTTTGCACCCTTCCCCATAAACATTCAAACCCAATTGTTGCACCAACTTAGCCTTCACTTATAGATTATTCACAACTACACAACAAAATAGAGGTGCCACATCAACACAATTCTAACCCATGTGTCCGATCTTTGACCGAAATGCTAACCCATTACAACCATGTTACCACCATAGCATAACCTAAACAATTCACACATGCATCTGCCTGTCTCATCAAACATGAGACCCACAACACATATCAGTAGGAGTCTCTCCCATCTCACCAAGTAGGGTGTGCACGTTACTGGCTCCTTCTTCTAAAAACCCACCTGCATCTAAAAATACAAGCTGCAAGGCTGCCATTATTCATATAAAAATTTATGGAAATAAATCCAAACAATACACCAAACCAATCAACTCAAGAATTAATGGCCCAAATGAATCAAAACTACAATTCATATCACCTAGAATTCAAATTCCAAATAGGATAGGTATTTAATTCACCACACCAAACAAGCATCAATCAGATTGAAATAATTCCCAATTCAATAGCCCTTGAGGTGTTTTCTTCACATTGATGCCAGAATGTGTTGGCTTAAGGTCTCTACAACTTCAATCCCATCACCACTACATGTTACAATCGGACTCTAGTGTCCCTTCCAGCTTTTTTATATATATGTATATGGGATATCATGGAACTAGTATATGTATATGTATATGAATATACATATGTATATGTATTTCTCTATGTATGTGTCTATACATATGCATATACATATGTATTTCTCTATGTATGTGTCTATACATATGCATATACATATGTATTTGTCTATGTATAAACACATACATAGACAAATACATATGTATATGCATATGTATAGACACATACATAGAGAAATACATATACATATGTATATTCATATACATATACATATACTAGTTCCATGACATCCCGTGTAAACTTCGAGCCAACCTGCATTCAATGCTCCGAGTGCCTCACACATCTTGCCAACTTTAGAGCATTTTAATCTACATCAATTCATTCATGGAAACTTTAGAGCCTTTCAATCTACCATCTTCTTGAACTTTCTTCACATTGATGCTACAATGTGTTTGGGGATTTTCTCTTATGCATAGGTTCTACTTCATCAATTCAATCCTTCAACTATTGTATTGTTTTTAGGTGCCATTGATTAAATTGGGGGTGTTAGCTTTTTTATAGGTTCTGCGACATCAATTCAATCATGCCATTGATTAATTTGGGGCTGTTCTCTTTTGTACATGTTCATTATCCTCAATCAAGTCCTGCAACTATTATATGCTTTTTAGGTGGCATTGATTGATTTGGTAGTGTTATCTTATTTTATAGGTTTTGCAACATCAATTCAGCCATTTAACTATTCTAGATTTCTTAGGTGCCATTGATTAATTTTGGAGTGTTGTCTTTTGCATAGGTTTATTATCATTAATCAAGTCTTGCATCTATTGTATGCTTTTTAGGTGCCATTGATTGATTTGGGGGTGTTATCAATTCATTATAGGTTCTGCTACATAAATTCACTCATGCAACTATTGTAGCTTTCATAGGTACCATTGATTAATTCGAGGGTGTTCCCTTTCTCATACCTTAGCCTTCTTCAATTCAATCTCTAACTATTGTATCTTTTTTAGGTGGCATCGATTAATTTGGGGATTTTCTCTTTTTAGAGGTTCCTACATCAATTAAGCCATGCAACTATTCTATCTTTCTTAGGTGCCATTGGTTCCTGCTTTCTTTTTTATATGTTCTGCTTCATCAATTCATTCTTGTAAGTATTGTTTGTTCGTCAAAAAATAATAGACCTTGAAAGATGTATATGTTAATGGGAAAATCAGATTGATCAATAATGATAAATAATAACCCAATACATCAATGAAATATGCAGATAACAAGAATAAATAAATGAAATACAAACTTACAAAACCTGTTTACCCTGCGGCTTCCATTGTTCACCTATCTGTTCCCAACCTTGATGATGAAGAAGATTGGCCCTCAGAGAGCTTGCTTCCTTGCTTGTTGACGGTGACAAGAACGGAACGGCTGTGATACTTGTTGTGTTGAAAATGAACTTCGAATACAGGGATAATTAAAGGATATGGGATGGATAGATTCACTGCATTCAACTGATATGGATAGGCTAGAATGAATTTGGCATTACGATGGTATGAAGAGAAGAATAGAGAAGAAATTGGGCATTAAGAGGATGCTAGAAGAAGATTTCATAGAGGAAATTGGGCATAATAAGGATGCTAGAAGAAGTCCCCTAATTGCTTAGAGAATGGTCTCATTTATAGATTTTCTGAAAAGGCAATAAAGGGTGAGGATCAAAAGATGAGATCAATGGCTCTCATTTTTTTGTGAATCTTTAATTCATAATGGATGAATTAAAAATTCTTTTTTTGAGAAGAGTGGGTTATGACAATTGAATTAAGAATTCAATAGTGGAGGATAGTGGGTTATGACAATTGAATTTTCAATTCAATAGTGGAGGACAATTGAATTTTCAATCCAATAGTGGAGGATCATTGAATTGAAGATTCATTTTTGGGATAATGGAGGATATTAGCTAATTAAATATTAAGAATATTTAATTAATATGTGCAACATGGTGAGGTGGAAGTGATGAGGTGGATTGATGAGGTAGATTGATGAGGTGGATTTTGTGAGGTGGATTTTATATAATTTTACATAATTATTACTTGTGAATGGTTGTTGGCAGATGGATAGGATCAAGTGGCTCATGGATAGATTCATCATTATGGCTATCATCTTGATCATGGAAAAGATACATATTATGGATGGGTTGCATAAAAGTGATTTGATCTTGAGTTGGACTAGGGCTTAATGTTTCCACATGCTTAGGATTAAACCTTTGACATACCTCTTGGGTTGCTTGAATGGAAGTGGAAGGCGCTTGGATGGGCTCGTGGTCAACAACATGAGGGTGTGATAGACCTTGACTCTGGTGCATGGTAGAAGGCTCTTTGAGAAGCTCAAGGGGTTGCGGATGACATGAAGGGGTTGTAGGATTTGACACGGTATTAGAAGAATCTTTGGTAAGGTCAAGGACCAGGCTTTGGGGACATGGTTGACTTTCTACTAGTAGTCCTTGGATCACATCTGTCGTAGGTGTATGGGTAGATGGATGAAGGGAGGGATGAGTGGATTTGGAGTTCTCCCTAGCTTTGCGTTTGTTGTATAAATGTGGAAGACATTTTTCCCACCACTCATCTGACTCTTTTTTGGTGAGCCATTTAAAATTTGAGGAACTAGATGGCAGTGCTAGTGTAGAACCTGTATGCTTTAAAATGTGTCTTAGAAGGTAGCAAAAGAGGACTAGTAGCCAAAGTGGTATACGATTTCCCTCTTAAGGTGGCTGTTGCCTTGTCATGAGTATGGGAAAAAGACATAGGAGTTTGGGGTGAGGCATAGCTAGTACTGGAACGTTCAGCTTCCAAGCTTGTCAATTCTTGTTTTAAGACTTGGATTTGTTGACAAATTGCTATACAGTCTTGGGGTGAGGGATCTAAGTTGATTTGCAATCGTAGATATTGGAGTTTTTGAGCAAGATATTCTAATTTGTTTGCCATTGACACAAGACTGAAAAAAGTTACTAGGTTGGATACGTAGTAGTAAATGTGCCGTAATAGGATGCAAATGTGTCACAAGTCAAGATAAGTGTGCCAATTCTAGTTTTTGATTGGTTTAGCAATGTTCAATGATCACACATGTACAATCATGAGTCACTCACACAAGGCACAAGAAGTAATTTTGAATTTTGAACTTGAAGAATATGTTGATTAGTAAACAAGTACATGTGGAAGACACATCAACATGCCCTAATGTCTAGTTTGATGGGGTATGGCCAATTAGGTTTGGGCAATGTTTACACGAGGTTGACTAGGGATTAAAAGTGAAATCTTGTCACACAGCTGGGAGAAGGGGGTAACCCACCCTTCATCTTCACTTCCCAAAGGTAGAAAATTCTTTGGGGCTTAGCCAAGAGTGACAAGATTCTAATTTAAATGAGGGTGTCTTTCGATTCAACCTCGGATGAGGTCGTCCCTAGGGGTGATGAAATCCCCTAGTAGGCCTCCTAGGAAAGGGTAAACAAAAGCAAATCAAGTGAGGTGTTTTTGATCTCCAAGGTCACCTTGCAGTGCGAGGACAGAGCATACACACATACTCTTGATTCACACTCGCACTTGTAAATTATCCCTTAAGAAATTGAAATGTGAGGAAGGCACTTCAAACACAGGTTCTTTTTAAGACCCAAATCAAGATGTGAATGGAAGACACTGGTTGATTTTATGCCTAATTTTGATATGTGATGAAAACAAATGTTCGTTTTAGAAGACCAAATCGAAGTGTGTATGCAAACAATGATTCGTTTTATATCCCAAATTGAAGTGTGTTTGCAAACAAGATTATGAAGAAATGAGAGATAGAATGAATGCACCTAATTATTATTGCTGTCCAAATTGATGTAGATGATTGATATTGCTGCTGTTAAAGCTCCTTATGATCACCATCAACATCAAAAAATGATATTATAATGTAGGCATAAAAAATAAGCTCATCAGGCAAGGAAAATTGTAATTTTAGATACATAGCCGAATTAGATTTGATTATTTTGAGAAATTTTTTAGTTGAAAATTAAAAAATCAAAGAAGAGACCCCTATTAATTTTCAGAGAGCTTTCCAAAAATGTAACAAAATTAGAAAAATTCCCTATTTTGCGCTTAGAAATACAGATTTATGGAAACGCTACAGTCAGTAAAGATCTGATTTGTATGCACTATAAATGACCTCAAAATCAAATCTGTAAAACACAAACCCCCATTAGAATTTTGAGAGCTATCCAGAAATGTAAATTTTTTTGAAAAATTCACTGATTTGTGCCTAGAATTGTGATTTTAATTAAAAAACATAAAAATATGATAACTCCCACAAAAATCATGATAAACCCCAAAAAAAATTTGTAGCATCCTTATATCATGGACAAACTTCTGCAAAAATCTTGTAGAGTAGCCATTTAGAAGATATGATGAAATCTTTAAAACCTAAGGTTTTGTCCAAAAAACAACAAATCTACAACAAAGAGTTAATTAAACCTGCAAAAACTTGACAATGGGGGTTATATGAATGCAAATTTTTACTACAAAAACCTACAAAAATTGATGATTATATCCGACACGGTGGGTGCCAAAATGTTAATGGGAAAATCAGATTGATTAATAATGATAAATAATAACCCAATACATCAATGAAATATGTAGATAACAAGAATAAATAAATGAAATACAAAATTACAAAACCTGTTTACCTTGTGGCTTCCATTGTTCGCCTATCTGTTCCCAACCTTGATGATGAAGAAGATTGGCCCTCAGAGAGCTTGCTTCCTTGCTTGTTGACGGTGACAAAAATGGAACGGCTGTGATACTTGTTGTGTTGAAGATGAACTTCGAACACAAGGATAATTAAAGGATATGGGATGGATAGATTCACTGCATTCAACTGATATGGATAGGCTAGAATGAATTTGGCTTTATGATGGTATGAAGAGAAGAATAGAGAAGAAATTGGGCATTAAGAGGATGCCAGAAGAAGATTTCATAGAGGAAATTGGGCATAATAAGGATGCTAGAAGAAGTCCCCTAATTGCTTAGAGAATGGTCTCATTTATAGATTTTCTGAAAAGGCAATGGAGGGTGAGGATCAAAAGATGAGATCAATGGCTCTCATTTTTGTGAATCTTTAATTCATAATGGATGAATTAAAAATTCTTTTTTTGAGAAGAGTGGATTATGACAATTGAATTAAGAATTCAATAGTGGAGGATAGTGGGTTATGACAATTGAATTAAGAATTCAATAGTGGAGGACAATTGAATTTTCAATTCAATAGTGGAGAACAATTAAATTTTCAATTCAATAGTGGAGGACAATTGAATTTTCAATTCACTAGTGGAGGACAATTGAATTTTCAATTCAATAGTGGAGGATCATTGAATTAAAGATTCATTTTTGGGATAATGAAGGATATTAGCTAATTAAATATTAAGAATATTTAATTAATATGTGCAACATGGTGAGGTGGAAGAGATGAGGTGGATTGATGAGGTAGATTGATGAGGTGGATTTTGTGAGGTGGATTTTAGGACTTGAAACATTAGAAGAATTTAGGGAATTTAATTAAATAAAATAATTTTATTTAATTGTAGGATAATGAACCAATCAAATAAACTTATAATATTTATTTAATTGACAGAAGAAAATATGAATTAAGATAAATATTAGAATATTTACTTAATTCAACCTGAGCCAATTTTAGGTGTCTACAGTATATATGTTCAAGATATACGTGATATACCATGGGTGTTTTGATCCATGGACATCATGTATATTCTGAAAAAATAATACTTCTATTCATGTGTTCATCATTGCACATTGATTTTAATATTTGTATGGTTGGAAGTTAAAAGAGTTTTTCGATGGAGTATAAGTTGGCCACCCCTTCACTCCAGTGCCTCACATTAATCTCTCACCACCCCTACCAAATCTTTTGTATAGTCATCTTTAATTACTGAATTGAACAATTACTAAAATCTAGTCATCCATGTTACAACCCTAGATTTATCTGTGACATGCATACATTGGTTAGTTGCATTGTTATGCTTACATTGGACAAACAAACACTATTTATATGTCTGAATAAATATTAACAACAAAATAAATATGTATAAACATGTGTGTGTGTGTGTGTGTGTGTGTGTGTGTGTGTGTGTGTGTGTGTGTGTGTGTGTGTGTGCATATTTACATGACTGAATAGATGAATTAGAACCTATGAAAAAGAGAACACCCCCAAATTATTGAATGGCTCCTAAAAAGGATACAATAGTTGCAGGACATAATTGAAGAACAACAAGAAAATAGATATATGTACATATATGTATATGTATACTTATATGTGTATACATATACATATATGTATATGTGTATGTCTATGTGTATGTATATTCACAATAATATACATATACTTACATATGTATAAGTCTATATATATGAATATGTATATACATATACATATACTTACATATGTATAAGTCTATTTATATGAATATGTATATACCACATGCATAAATATATACATACATGTATATGTAACAATAAAAAGAAGCTGGAAGGGACACTAGAGTCTGAGTGTAGCATGTTGTGGTAATGGGATGAAAGTTGCAGAGAGCTGAACTGAGCACCTTCTAGTGGACAAGTTAGGAAATTTTGAGAAGTTGGTAGATTGAAACACTCTAAACTTGGCTAGTTGTACGAGGCACTACGATCATTGAATGGAGGTCCTATCAAAAATTACACGGGATGTTGTGGAAGCATGAAGAGGGGACATGAAGTAAATGTGGAGTGAACAACTACAATAGAAGGGGCAACGAGGAATTAATGAGGCGTAGCGGAGTGTTATGATGGCAGAGTGATTTGTGGTGATGTGGCAGGGCTTTCCACTTTGCACACCATGTCATGCACCAACTGGCACTCCAACCACCTATGTTTCAGTCACATGACCAAAATTCTATTTTTTAACCCGAAGGACCAATCTCGTCCTCCCACGTGTCAATATTGAACCAAAAAATATAAGCTGAAAACAAGAAACTGTCAATTAAACATAGGTGGAAACAAGAAGCATAACTACAGCATACATTGTAATCTGATTAGAAAACATTGCAAATCAAAACAATAATGTTGCATCTGTAGTTATCATAAATTTAAAATTGTGACAATAATATTTGTAAAATAAACAGTAGGGAAACACAAATGCTAACCTATGACTATAATACATAAGTTTTTCCTCCTATATATAAAAGGTAACTCCAATGAGCCCAGTTGAGTGAACTGAAGTCAACTCAACTCAAAAATATCTCCATGAATCTCTCTCATGAGAAAAGATGAAAAACCTCAAAAAAAGGGGTCAAAACTGATGTAATTTGAGCTAAAATAGCCTCAAACTCATTGTCATAATCAATTTGCCTGAAATTGTCCCTAAAATCACTCCATCAACTGAAAATGAGACTCAAGAAACTCTTACTAAACTCCACTTCTAGCTCTTGCATGATTTGAGGACTTCGAAGGTATCTCAGTTATCTCCACCTCCTAATTTTGCATGATTTTGGGATGAAGGTAATTAATTTAAACAAATAATAAAGTAATCAATGATAGATCACATTATTAAGTGTTATGGATTTTCTCATTTCTTGCATTTCATGACAAATAATAAAGTAATTTATAAATTACTACTTTATTATTTGTTTACATTATACGTTGATTTCAAAACCATGCAAGATTATAAGGGAAATAATGTGTTGGAGTTTGATTTTACAATTTAACATTTGCATACATCTGCAAAAGCTATAAGGAAAACTCTAATACACATGGGTATCAGTTTGCACGGTTTTTTTTAAAACAAAAATGAAAAAACACCCTCAAAAGGGTCAGTCAAACATATGAGGGTAAAAGAAAACCCTAAAGTCAAAACTTGTGACATTTCTTCACTTCATTTTCATTTGCAATCTTTTCACTCTGTTGGGTGCCACCATACCTAGGGTTTGAAGGCTCTGCAAGAGCTCCTATAGGCCATTATGGTGGTTGTTGAAGCCTCTGGTCATGGTTTTCGAGATATCTGCCCCTTCACTCACTTTTGTAAGTAATGGCTTCTCATTTTCTGAGTTCTTTTGAAAAAAAATGGCATAAAAAGCCTCTGTATTTTCACTACTTCTGTATGATGCTTCTCTTTTTTTGTCAGCTATTCTTTGCTGTGAGGAAACAAAAGAAAACAATAGTTTATTTCACACCTCATTGTGCCTTTTGTAGAAAAAATGAAAAACTCTCTAGATTCACTGCTTCTCCTCCTAAAAGTTTTTCCCTCTTGTGAGAAGAGAAGCTAAAAAAAATAGTTTCATTTCTATTTTCCTATTGTAGCTTTCGTTGTTTGTTGGAAAGGCATAGTCATGGTGTGCTCTAGCTGTGGAAGTTCTATCAATCTTTATGCCATTCTTGTCATTTTGAAACCCTCCTTTGTAGTTCATATTGAAGTTTATTTTGAAAGGTAATGGAGGAAGCCTTGCCAGTCCTCATGTTGTTCTTAAATTGCAAAAAATATATCATTTTACTCCTTCTCTCGGTGACAATTAAACTAATTTTGTTCTACCTCCTATGAGTGCCTCCTTTGGTCACCTTTACTCATGATTGTATCATTATAACTCCACCTTCAAACCATTTATTGACACATTTTACCCTCTACAAAAGCTATGGCTGCCCTGAGTGACTACACATATGGGTCTTCATTGTATGTATTCGTTGCACTGATGGTATATATGCTTAACCTTGGCTAGGGTTTCTATTCTATCCATCCTGTATAATGAAGACATAAGAAATTGCAGGTGGTTGACTTGTGCTTATACTCTCAAGCTTTTGCTTAGTCTTATGGATGAAACCCTGAACATATTCATTGCTTTGACTGTTCAACAATCCCCTTGTTGACAAAAATTAAGGAATACAACCCAATTTTATGACTATATCTTCCATTTTTTGTACTTGGCTTTCTTATGTCTCTGCATATGATAGTTTATATGCCAGTCATAAGGACACTGAAACTATACCTTTCAACTATTGATTGCTCTTCTTGAAGGGATGTTGTTGCTCATTTAGTTCACTATCAATGCATCAAATGAACCCTCAAGTTGTATATGTCTCTGAACAATGTACTCTTGCTTAAATGCTTCTATTTATGGCTCTTTTGTTCATCTTTGAAGGCTCTATACATGTCTTGATACTTCTGACAGTCTCTCTAAATGGGTACTATCTTGAAAGATAAAAAAAATGAAGGCTATATAAAATAAAATGCTACTATCTTTTATCATTTTTACTACACCTTCATTGTGCCTTGTAACTATAGCACATTGGGGTTTCATGCTTTACAGGAAACTGTATTATTTGCTTCATTGACTGCTCTGTACCATCCTTATGGCTCTTATTTGTTGTGATGTGAACATTTTTGGATAGCACCCCCTAGGTTCATACATTTATTCATGACTATCCCACGAGGTTTTGGATTGCTATTACACCTTTTATAGTCATTCACAGCTGCTCTTTTCTTATGCATACTTGCTCACTCTTAATAGCTCATTGAGCTTGTGGCAATAGTGTAGTATATATTGTTATTCATTGCATTGCATAGTGTTGGCTATTTAGTAACTTACTTGTATGCTATGTGATGATTGTGTTTTGAAGACCCCACTGGTCCTTGAGTTTTGGAAAAATGGTTGTATTTGTTATCCTGAGGTCGACAAGTTGATGAAACCTTGGGCTTCCAAAACAAGCCTCTGCAACACCAAACATTATCACTCCTTTGGAAGGGTATATTGAAGCATTTTGACTGTGTATTTGTCAGTTTTGGTGTAGCAGACCTCAATCATGTATATGACCTTAAAGCTATACAAATGAACATCACAATATACTTTCCTTGCCCTCATGATTATGATCCCCTATTGCATCTAGATATACTTGTCACTTATGATTAAGAACAATCACTATACCTGTACATTATGGACATTTGCACATGCTACTTCTACAGCTGACTGATGCTTTATAGGTGGCAACATATATTATGATATCATTGTTTGCAACCTTATATATTCAATACATGTTTGGAGATAAAAAGCTTCATATGATTGTATCCTTTCATGCATACATTCATGAATTAATTGTAACCTTCATAACATTATTGTTGTCTATGACTGTGTTTTTGTGTTTTTTGGTGTGATTATAATGCATCATTCTGAGCATCATCTCATGGCACTAGTTACTCTCTATAAGGTATCTCATGACTGCCTTCAATATAAACAATAATTGTTTATTCCATGGCTATGCTTGTAATGTCAATGTATCATTTTGACATTAGACAGTTACCAAAGCTTGGAAATTAGTCATTTATCATAACACTGTCTACTACTTTGAAATTTGACTTCTGTATTGGCTGCTCCAGGATTTGATGAACTTCTTCTAGGCTCTAGTAACTGTCTAATATCAATATTTGCATTCTTTTGATAGCATTCCATGTTAATAGTGACTGCAAAACATTTAATATTGTACCCTTTATCAATGAGCTGTCCTGGTACAGTTGTTGTTGTACTTTGCACCTAGAAGCTATCCTATAGTTATTAATTACTGTCTTACTCTTTGTATTGCATTCCCTAGTGCATCTTCAGTTGGTACAGTCATTGATGACTGTCCTATCCTTCTTTAGCACAGTCATGAATGACTGTACTAGCTCCCTGTCAACAAACATAAGGGAGTAGTACGCTGGGCTCAACCCTTGTGGGAGCCACATTTCCTCCACATACTATTTCAATGATTGATCTTGATATAGTTCACCTATACCTGAACAATGAAAAAACAAGTTAGATAAAACAATGAAGCTTGATGCTCTTCCTGGTGATTTGACTTTCATTTGATGATTTGATATTGGCTCTCCTGCATACTTCTCATAATTGCTCAACTAATCAAATGCATCATAGATATAGGCTATATTTATGTTGATAGGACATATGATGAGATTTATATATGGAGCTCTAACCCAATCCTTTCATTATCATGTAGGTTCATCTGAAGATCAACAACAAGGAGGAGTTGGCAACAAAGAAGATCAACACAAGACTGTGCCACAGGCAATGATGGATATACTCTCTCCTCATGTGTTTTTCTACTTTTATCATTAGTTATATACTCTACCTTTATGTTGCATTAGTTCAACTACCCCCACATTTTGTGTGGGACATTTAAACATTCTTTTGATCTCAATGTATAAAACAACAACATTTATACAATCTTGTATACATTTTCATTACAAAATGAATGAAAGACAACAATATCATGCAATTTATATAATTTCCTTCTGTTGTAAAATATTGCATAATAAAAACTGAATTCCACTTGAAAACATTCATATGCAAAATGGTTAAGCCTTAGCAGAAATTTGTTGGAGTACCTTTCACCTTTGATGTAATCAACTGTTTTAGCTATACCAAATTGAGCTATATGTGAAATTTTGGTAACATTTCTAGCAATTTATGTTGAATGTTTGCCTTCTAAGCATATTGGATCAGTAGCCTAAGTAATCCATTGGGCATAGAAGACAATTCTCTGTCCTTGAACCTTGAAAACTTTGGTAACTTAGTTGTTTGGAACATGAACAATAGAAAAATAAAACTAAAAAAACTATCACGGCTCTGTTTAAGACAGGCCAGCAAACATATGTGTTAGCACTTCTTGAAAAACAAAATAGAACTAAAATAAATTTGCCATACGTACTTATTAACTGAAAACCTCTACTCTACTATAGTACATCTGCAAAGTTGTTCTTCAGTAACACTGTTTGAGGTGAATCCTGTGGACAGGGATAGGCAACACCTCTCCATCCATCCTTAAGAGATTAGATGCATTATGCTATTTGCATTCTGTGATAACATATGGGCCATCCCACATGGCATCAAACTTGGTGTATTTACTAGGTCTTCTCTTAAGTTCATCCCATTTAAACACCAAATCTCCTTCCTTAAAATCTCTTGGGATTGCTTTCTTATCAAATGTTCTTTTCATATGAGATTGGTGAATTTCCAAATTTCATAATGCCTCTTTTCTTATTTCCTCTAATTCTATTAGCTGTGCAAGCCTAATTTCCATAGGCTCCTCTTCAAGCAAATCCAGTTCCTTGATCATGCTCAAGGTTGGCAATTCAACTGAGATAGGAATTTTGGCCTCTTTGCCATATGTAAGAATGTAAGGTGAATTTCTTATAGATCTCTTAGGTGTTATCCTATCAGCCCAAAGGGCTAACTTCAGTTTATCATGCTAGGTCCTCTAGTTTTCTTGAATTGTCTTCTTGATGATCTTGATTAAGTTTTTATTTGTGGACTCTGCCTATCCATTACCCTGAGGGTAATAGTTTGAAGAAGAATTCAAATATATATTATTCTTTACTAACCAATCTAAAACTTTTAAACCTATGAATGCTAATGCATTATGAGATATAATTGAATCAGGAGTACCAAACCTAGAAACTAAATCATGGTAGAAATTCAAAACAGAAGTCTCATTTGCCTCCTTCAATGCAACAACTTCTATCCACTTCCTAAAGTACTCTGTTGTTGTTAATATCCATTTATGTCCTGCACTTGAAGGAAGGTTAATAGGTCCAATAAAATCAAGCCCCCACTTGGCAAAGGGCTGCTCCACCTAAATTTGATGTAGAGGCAGGGCTGCAAGATTCTGCTTTCCTACAAATACTGAACATTTATTTCATTTTCTGACCCAAACATGTGCATCCTTAAATAAATCCTGCCAATCATATCTAGCTCTCATGAATTTTAGGGCTATGGTTCTTAGTGCAAAATGGCCTCCAAAAGGCCCATCATGAAATTCTTCTAGAATCTTTTTAATCTATTCTGGTTCAACACATCTGAGTAAAACACCAAGAAAATCTTTTATATAAAATTCCATCAATCATAACATAAGGGATGGCTTGTAGCCTATAATACCTTCTTTTTGACTTGTCCAAACCTTCAGGACAGTCACCAGTATGTAAATAATGGATCATTTGTTGGAACTAATTTGCTGATGAAACTAGAATAGCAACTTGTTCCTCAATATTGAGCACTATTGCAGCTTGCTCCTCAATTATCTTGCTATTTTCTTTATTTCCTACATGTTGTTCACATAAACCTTTGCCTCTAACAAGATTAGTAACCTTAATATCAATGGCATACTCCATTACCTTTGTAATCCAGTCTACTCTTTTATCATTGATGTCTTTGCTAAGCACAAAATCTTTAACTACTGTATGAGCAACCAGCAACTGAATCTTGTTATTTCAGAGCATATGCCTAAATTTCTTAAAGATTCTCACTACAGCTAGCACGTGCTTTTCTACAAATAAATATTTCACTTCATAATCATGGAGGACTTGGCTATAGAAATCCACATGCTGCTCTAGTCCCTCTTCATTCGATTGATAAAGCATAGCTAAAATTGTGTCAACACTCCCAAAGGCATATAATATAAAATATTTATGAATGTTCAGGTTAATAAGTGTTGGGACTGCTGCAAGGGCCTCCTTCATTTCTTTGAAGCTTCTCTTACCTTCCTTGGTCCAACTAAAAGGAATGTTCTTTTTCAGCATGGATGTAAGGGGCTGCAATAATGCTACAATGTTAGGTATGAACCTCCTTATGAATTTGATCCTTCCTAGAAATCTTTGTAAGACTTTCTTATGGGCTGGCAGGGGTAATGCTAGAATGGCTGTAGTTCATTATGGATTAATAGATATTCTATCCTTGGAAACTATATGTCCAAGGAGCTTTCCCTCATGGATAGAAAGAATGCACTTTTTTGGGTTAAGTGAAACCCCATATTCTCTACATCTCTTGAAGATCTGTTTTAAGTGGACAATATGATCATCATCATTTTTTGAAAAAAATGTAATATCATCCAAATAAACCATTACAAACTTGTTCATCAAACCATGGAAAGCCATGTCTATAGCTCTTTGAAAAGTGGCTCCTGCATTTGATAATCAAAATGGCATCTTCCTATATGCCATAGTTCCCCACTTTGTTGTAAATGCAGTTTTGAACTGATCCTCCTCTTTCACCAAGACCTGGTTATAACCTGAAAAACTGTCTAAAAGTGAGAATCTATCAAATCCAGATACCACCTACAAAATTTGTTCCATAGGTGGTAGTGGGTAATGATCTTTGAGAGAGACTTTGTTAAGGTCTCTAAAATTGACATAAAGTATGATTTCTCCATTCTTCTTCCTCATGGGGACAAGATTAGGTATGCTTAATTGGAAAGATGGTATTACTTTCAATGAGTTTACTTAATTCAGCCTTCATAAGATGTTCTAACTTTGGATTCAGAGGTCTTTATTTCTATCTTACCAGTTTTGCCTTGGGCTCTAGCTCTATAGTATGCTGAGCTAATTCAGGATCAAAACCCTTCAAAGCATTCTATTCCCAAGCAAACACATCAGCAAATTCTTGACAAAGTAAAACAAATGCATGTTTTTCTTCTAAGGTACATACATTGCCAAGCTTTAATAGCTTGCCTTTAAAGATCTCAATCTCCTCATAATGATCCTATTTGATGGATAAACCAGCTTTCTCTTTTCTGACCTGATCATCTGAGTTGAAGATTGACTCAAGGGTTACCAAGCCTTTTGGCAACTTGTTGGTTTTAAGTTGAAGAATCTGATCTTCATACTGCTGAGATAATTTTTGCTGATTAGAAGCTAATAATTTAGCTTCTTCAATCATGAAACTGATAATCTATTCGTCACTATCAAATACATGCCAATAAATGTTATTATCTGGCACAACATGTCTAACAATAACTTTCACATAATTCTAGATAGAAACATTTTTTATTTTAGTTGGAATATCAAACTCAGCTCCCATGGCAACGAGTTTATCGGTTTGTTTATTTTGAGCTCTTGGTATTGACAGCAAATTAAATGTATCAAGTTTCCAATAATGTCCCATACTCTATGTTTATATAGTTTTGACAAGTCACTTTTAATGGCATGAATATTCCTTACTTGATTGACCACTAATTCGCTATCTCCAAACACCTGAAGACACTTAATATTTTTCTTTCTAGCCCACTCCAAGCTATGAACAAGGGCCTCATACTCAACAACATTATTTAAACAACTAAAAGAAAAGCAAAAAGCTGAAAAATACCTTTCACCACTTGGAGAAACTAGCACAACACCTCCTCCAACACCAATTTTGCTTCGTGAACCATCAAAATATAGCTGCCATAGCTCATTTTCTGACTGCTCCTTTTGTTGTTGCTGTTGATTTTCACCTTTCATGAGGTTAGGAATAGGCTGATCCTATTCACGGATCATGTAGATGCCTAAATTCACTTGTTCTATATGTTTAGCTATATTAACTTCATGATTTTTGACTGCCCATTCATCTAAAAATAGGTCTACAATACCTTCAACAAGGGTGTTAGGATCTTGGACAACAAGCTGGTCTTGTTGATCCTACTCATAAAATGAAAGATTTGCATTAACAATACTGGGGTTATAAGGCTCAATGTGATCTTTTGCCAGCAACTCATATTTTATTGTAACCTTGGTACCGTATCTAGTTCTAAAGAACAAATGTGACCAATTAGAGGATAAATACCCCCCTAACTTGGCTGTAAAATCTCTTGCAAGACATAATACAAAATAAACAGGAAGATCTATGATATATACCTCTTGTGGAATTGCAAAGTTAGGACAAGCATGTAATGTAAGATTTAGATTTCTGATCACTCCTACTATATTAACAGTAGTACCATCTAATTGAATAGCTCCTTTTGAGAGTGGTTCATATTTTAAACCCAGCTAATCAACAATTTTCTTAGGCATAACTGATCTGCTAGAAATCATACAATTGTGGACAAGATGGTTTCCAATGATCAAAGTGACATAGAAGAGTGGTGGCTTTACCTTCCAATATCTGACTCACAGTAAGTAGAGTTCCATTATACAATAGCAATATACAGTTAGATTAATTGAATGGACTTCTCTACTCAAATTCTCCAAAAAAAACAGTAAGTAAAACTTGACAGATAATGAGAAACAAGTAAAGCATAACACAGAACTTTCGAAGAAAAAAACATATTGTCTTTAATTTTCACCTCTCATTGAAATAAGCTAAATAGAATATACATTTTCATACAATAAGCTGTCATCATTATAGGAAAACGTTCTTCTCCCTAATGACAAAATACAATTATTGTAAGAAACACAATCTTGAACAAACAGTTAAACCGAAGTCAAACTATAACTAATTTGCTTATCTTCCTCTTACAAAGGCGACTCTTACGATTTTCTTGAGGAAACCGGTTCCTCTGGCTAAATCTAACTATTGCCACAACAGGGAGACCCCTCACCGCTAATGTTAACAACAAAGAGGACAGGATATGGACATCCATCACAGCATAATGGGATGGGAATTTTTTTCTTTTTTTTTTTTTTTACCCGATGATGGTATTACAAGTGAACTAGCAGACATGTACGCACAATGTGGAAGCATAGAAAAGGGCATGAACTGTACAACAGAACGTCCAAGAAATGTGGACTCAAGACAACAATGATTTTTAGGAATGCACCAAATGAATCGGCTAAAAAGGCTCAAGAACTTTTAATCTAATGCAACTGGCGGCTCTAAAGCCAGACACCACGACCCGTGCCACATCCTCACTGTCTGTGCCAAGACAGAAACACAGAGAGGCACACAAACTAATCTACAAAAAAAAAGCGTAAAATAAATGTGGTCTCATTACACACCATGATTGCGGGAGATGCACAAAATGGAATATGTTAAAAGGGCTTAAGATACTACAACCAATGCAACTAGTAGATGTATAGCCACATCCCACATCCGTGGCTAGCCTCCTCACTGTCTGAGCCAAAATGGGGCATTGGAATAGGGGATGGACATCCATCAACTATATAATGGAAAGGGGGATTTTATCAGAGGTTGTATTTGCCATCTCCTTGGTAGAGGTGTAAGCTGAAGTGAAGGCGTAGATCAAGGATGTCGACTGGTTAATAGAAGGCCCCTTGGAGGTGTTATCTCATGGGAAGCGATGGCTGCAGGAACCAATAACAAGAGGGTTTATTGAAAAGGCCTCAGGAAGTCAATACCAAGAGTTGACATTGGTAGGTGAAAGGCCATTTTTCCTGAACCATTGCCCTCAATCAATTAATCTCACACAATTAACCGAATGTTTACCTGTTTGCAAGCATGGCAATCTTTAAACAACAAAAATATAGAACATGATGACAGAAAAACTAAATAACAACATGAAAATTTTAAATCCCACAAGGAAATCATGACAGTGTTCTTTTTTCATGAGTGGAAAACCCCAAAAAGGGGTGAAAAACCACTCAGTAGAATGCCTTCCTGGCTTAATAAATTGATTCATTGTTTACAAAGGCTCACTGGTAAGTATATCTTATGGACAAATGTATATGCCTCTTTAAGGATTGAAAGTGCCTCACTGGCACAAACTATATCACCGTCAGAAACAAGGATACAAAGCTAAACCTCTTATCATTAGCTAAATGTCTCATTCATTTGAGTTTCAGAACTTACATGTGCATGCAGGGTATGTATAGCACTGTGATGTGCTTTCACAAATTAATGTATGAGGATTATACTAAATATTTCCTAGACTCAATAGTGTCTCATGACTCAAAAGATTCAACCGTAAAACCAAAACCCTTTTCATACCAAAACTCTTTTCCAGACAAACTTTGATAGCAGATGCATTTTCTTAATATAATACAAACAAAACCTTTTTCAAGGCCTTCACAGGAATACTGTAGTTCTAGCGAAATTCCAAACTGTATAATAATAGAGAATAAACTAAATTCACCTGGAGAGGTATCTGCCACAGTCCCACATCTTGCTACCATCTCCCCCCAAGCACCATCTTCCCCCGAGCTGTGCAACTACCTCAGCCCCACAAAATAACCCTCTGAAACTGCTGCTCCAAAAGAACTACCCGTACCCTAGTATATCTCCGCTAGGGTTTTTTTTTTTTCTTTTTTTTTCAGCCGCCTCCATCATACTCTTCTGCTTCCACTCCCAAAAACTCTCCCAAACAATACCATGATAAACCTTTTTATCCAAAATATTTTTTTGTGCCCTGATCATCAAGTCTCATCAATAATGCCTTTTATCCATATAGTGCAACATGACACCCAAAATAAAGTGCCAACAATAGTAATGCCCTTTCAAACTCATTACTCGTGTTATGATCTTTGCTCAAAGTAAAATAGACAATTTTATTACCTTATCATGCCATAATGTCACTTGTGTATACCACGGTCACAAATAATATTCCAAGTATGTACCCAAACTATTTTCTTATATGATGCCAGATCAAAATAACATGTCTTTTGCCAAGATCACAGTCTTATGTCAATTCTTTTGAAATCAGGTCATTGATCGATTAACCATCCTTGTGTAACATAAGTTATTGATAACTTATCAACCTTATGAATGACGCTCTATGATATACAATATATCAAACATGTATGCAACCATATGACAAATGAAATATGACAACCATCCTGTATACCTGTCACTGAATATGCCATGATCTAAATGTATCCTGCACACTAAATTTGAAACATCAGATCCAACATGCAACCATAGTCAAAGCAATATCAATAGTCAAATGAGGATGCATAACCTAGTTAGGTACACACCTATCATGAAATTATGTCATCTGATAACCAACTCATTTATCATTTAATCTAGAACTATAGGATAAATCGGTACGTATGAGTGAGACAAGGGTAGGCTTTACATACTACCCCCCTAGGAAATGACTTACTCCAGGAAGTCATCAAGAGGAGGATAGAAGCATTCTCCTAAACTTCTTTGTACTAGATGAGGTAAGTACAGAAGATAACATACACAATAAAGAACTCCTCACAAGAAAATAAAGCATGGTAACTGAATGCCATAAAGGCATAATTCTTTCCACAAAACACATTCTATAGATTGAAACTCAACACAATGAATCTCATGATCATTAATCATTTTTCACACAAGAATAGAGTAATTCACACATCGTACAACATGTTATATAAAAAACATCAACTGATATGCAGATACATCAAATATAGATCTTACATTTAACACATATTTTTCATTCATCCACATTATAGGTATAACTTCACAAGGTTCACATATAGGTTTAGAGGGATGTCATAGTCTCATCATAGAACCAAGTAACCAATACCCAGTGACAAGTAACCAAAAATCCAAGAACCAGGTGGAATGATGGTCTTAAGGCCACGCGCCTGGGGGCCTCTCCATACATTTCCACAATGACCTACCTCCTATTTGTATAAGGGGATTAGCCTCCAAGAGGTAGTCATCATAAGAACAAAGATCACTAGGAAGGTAAGTGGATAATGACCAGCCCATACTAGTCCGCACCTACCCCCATCCTCATAAGTTTCCCGCGTCTACTTCCTTATATACACTCTACCAGAGGTCGCTCCATCGACATGGCAAGAAGAACATCAACACATGACCAACACTTGCAAACAAAAATAATCTAGCTTAGCCACCACAAATAACAAATATACCAAAAGAAAGGAGTTTCAAAATCCAACAATAGAATAAATAAATGTGCGCAATTCCAACAATAAATCAAACATAACCACAAGGGTTACACGAAAAATGGAGAAATCAAAGATTTGTGGCTAAGCTACTTTTAGACAAGATTAAATAACATGGTTGGTCCACATAGGCAAGATACAAAAAGGTCATCAAACAACCAAAAGAAATGATCGCAATCCATGAAAGTGCACATTACATCACTATGTGACTAACATTAAGTCACCAATAAGGAAGGAGGGAAACACGGTCGCTACACGTGCTATGCAAACACAACCAATGCAATAACATCATGTAGGTAAGTATTATCAATGCGCCTTCACGTACTCTTACGTGGAATCGTGCCCTTCTCAAAGGTAACACGTTGGCAGTATAGTACATCGTGCCCTTCTCAAAGGTACACATCATCATCATAATGTAAATGTCTCTAGGATGCTATGCATCCACTCAAATAAGATACCAAGGATAAGATTAAACCTGCACCAAGTAGTATGGCCTCGAGCAAATCACATGCCCATACCAAACCATAACCAAGATCCCAAGTAAAATGTCAATAGTACCATCAAGGAAACAGAGCATGATCATGATAGGATAGCACGATGGGCCTCGCAAAGGTCCATATACTAAGGAGAAGTAGGGGGTACTCTGGCATAGGAAGGTATGGTTGGTTGGGTAATCCCAAACCAATGCCACAACATGTCGCCATAGATTCCTAAGTTCTTCCTCTCCACTACTTAACTCCACACATGGAAGGTCTCCAACTCCAAGGTTGGACCTTACAAGGTACACAAACAAGCAAACCACACAAGCATGATTTCACCATACTTGTAGTTATACACTCAACCCATGGATGGATACCTAGTATCGCAAACTCATGAGTACACAAAGCATGTACAGGTGATCACAACTCATAGCAAGCACACTCTTAATAGATATTCACATCCACAAGGTAACACATAACACAAGTTATCCTCTATCATCCATTACCTAGTGAAGAACAACTTTCATTCACAAGGTCACATAAGAGTTACCATAAAAGTTTCTAAGAAGTCTACCAAACATCAATTAGAATTACCATTTCTAAGGCATAAATGGAGTCTAACCATAACTTCACATTGAGTGGCAATGCAATACACCTCAAATGAGTATACCAACATACTAGCATTTGCATACAAGGTCATAATTAAATCAAAATAACATTACTTCAACTCGCAAAATGGATAACACATCATGGAGTTCTCTATAGCCCTTAACATAATACATATGAATTACGAACAATACATATACCTATCTAACAACAAAGCTCATAAAATAGAGGTATATCATAAAAAGGAATTTTAATTGCAAGCTCAAGTCTCTAATTTACTATTCTACCATATAATGCCAAGCATTCTTTTGCACAAGGTATACATAACATGATATCCAATTCACACAAGAACAAGGTTATAAAACACAATTTTCACACTATGGAAGTACTTTACAAAAATAACCACAAGCACACCATTCACCCTTGTACCATTGTGAAACATAAAATTATTTCTAAACAATTACCATGCATAAGACTTATTTTCCCTTCTTTCTTTCTTAATAATTTTACAAGGTAATCTAATGCAATCACACACGTCACAACTTGCACTCATAAAATTCAAGCAAGATACACTTTATGCAATCTTTTCAAGTTATCAATCCAAAGGAGACAATGCCAATTTCCAATGATATCAAGGGTTAGGAATTCAAGAAAGTATGCCATTCAATCTCATGATAAACACACACCAAGTTCACAAGGCAAAAATAAATCAAACAAGCATTAAGACATCACTACACTCCACAAAATACACAAGGGCGAGGAAGAGCCCAACACAACCCTCACAATCTAGACCAACCGACTCGAGAGGACAATTGGCAAGGGGGAACACAACCACCACACAAACTCAAGCAGAAGACTTTGATATTCGTGTGACAAGGACAGTGCCACAATGAAAAACTAAGAGGGTGGATATTCCTCCAAGGTGAAGGCTAGCGGACAAACCACAACCTTGCTCTCTCGCAACTACACGGAGTAGGATGAGGGACAAACCACCCTCAATCCACTCCATGTCGGCCCAAACAACATGCAAACCCCAAAGCTCCCAATGTTGAAACTTGGGCTCTGATACCAAATGTCATGAGCCCAATACCAAATGTCATGCCCACTTTTACCGTGTGGCCATGACACAAAAGACAACATGTCATGTCCACATTTACCATGTGGTCATGACATGAACAACCAAAAACTTTTCCACCCATCCCTAAAACCCCGTTGTACAAAGATGAGGAAGGAAAACATGGTGTGGGCTACAATGACCACGACTGTTCACGATACCCTACAATTTGTTTTCCAAATCTAGGGCATAGCTCTCAAGGTTTGAAATACAATAAAGAATTTAACATGGTTAAATGTAAGAGTTCAGACATGGGTCCTAAGGGCTTGACCTAGGCCTTGGGACTCATCCAAGATGGTCTTGCCTATGAAATGCGTAGGGGCTTCGTAGTTCAACACTCGCACTTACAACCTCAAGATGCCTACCCGATGAAAAAGAAACTTTTGGATCTCCAAGATTTATGAATAAAACTACATAACAACATCCAATGATACGTCCCCAAAACCAAGACATACTGAAGTGATAAATTATATGTTCTATCATTGATGCAAGCCTTAATAGAAAGTACTTCACCTCGGGATACAAGTCTTAACAAACAAAATGGTAGCTATCGATCTTCATTAACTATATTCATAGCGATAATATACAAATTGATAACATTCTAAACAAAGATTCGCAATTACACTCAATCTATAAGGGATAGATAACCACATTAATTCAAAATACCCTAATATATATACTTATTAAAACTTAAACACGATCTCACGATAAGTTAGTTAACTACTCTTCCAATTTGTTCCTTACATGACAACTATCCTTGCTCTAATTCTCATCATCATTCTCAATGCAAGAAAGAAGTTCAATCATAACATTAGTAAGGTAAAGTAATTAATACACCTTACTTCTTCTCCAGGAAACAATCATGTAATTGACGGGATAGGAGCTACAAGTAGTTGATAATGTACCCATGCAAATGGTTTTGTATGAACAATATACACAGAACATTTAGGGTCGTAAGAAGGAGAAATTATACTATTAAACTATTATTTTAAGCTTAGTTCTATAATAAATACTTCTTGTCTATCACCTTCGATGGAAGACGTAATACCAATAACTAATTTTTTTTCCTTTACACAACTAGCTATATTTCCATATCTAAGGTCATAATCCTACATTGATATAATGGCTTATGTAAATGTTAACTACATTATTTCCCAACAGATGTTACTTTCCCTATAATGTCTTAAAAGTTATGGTCCAAGGATATATTCATTCCGTTATACTAAGTAAGTTGAAAATACCATTAATACATCTCTATTCAAAAGAAAGTAAAAATTTGTCGCATTACTTAAACATTTTACAAAACCAATGATCTTATATGAAATATAATCCTTCGAGGTTATATTTCTAATTTAAAAAAAATAAAAATAAAAATAAAATAAAATTTATTTTTAATATAAACAAGATAAATTCATATTCATAAATGAATATTCCTTCTATATTGTTCTATGGATACAAGGATAATTTTCTTGCTATATTTAGAAAACAATTCACATCTTCCATTAAATAGCAAGGTTATTTATTGAAGAAGATACAGTTCTAAAAGAAAAAAAAGGATTTAGTTCCAAAAAAAAAACATTCTAAACAAATCTAAAATAAATAAAAGAAGAGATCCATTTAGAAAGAATGCAAAATTTATCAGATTAGTTATCATAACAAGCCAAGAAATAATAAATATACTTAGGATTATTAACTATAAGGGGTCAAACATAGATCAAAAAAATAAAATTAGAATTTTCATTTACAGTAAAGTAGCTTAGCTTATCTGAGAAAAGTAAAGTCTCTACCTTAAATGCAAAGTTAGAAATAGAATTATCTAAATAAAGATAAGATTAAATAAATTACTGCAGGAAGATTCCTTCAAATGAAGAACTTTTGCTAAAAGTTTAAAAATATATAACTTTAAAGGGAATCATAAGATATTGGGTATATAAGAACCCATTTAGATTTATAAAAAGAAGTAAGGTGGATATTTAACTAAGAAAATCTTAAGATGATATGATGATAAATCTAAGGAAGTAGATAGGTAATACTTCCACGGCATAACATGAAGACATATTAATGCCCGTCTTTTTATTGAAGGAAGATCATTCTATTTCAGCAAGATCATTCTATTTTGAGTGCCTAATGTTAACATAATCAAAGGGAGATTTTGTTTTTTACGAAACGAAGTAGTTTAAAGCAAACACAAGGAGATATACAGTGAATAATAAATATAATAAATCTCAGCTGTGTGCATAGAAATGAGATCTTACTAACTTGTATATACATATATAATAGGTATTTTCCTGGTGAAAAGGAATCATAATTGGATTTCCAGGTCCATCCTTAAGTTCTCTTCTGTAGGGAATATGTATTCAGACTTGCACATAGAGGTTCTATAAACAAAAATAAAGAGAAATTGACTATGCTCGCATACAAATTCACTAAAGAACTGTTGCAGTATTGATTAAATATCCAATATCTGACTCACAGTAAGTAGAGTTCCATTATACAATAGCAATATACAGTTAGATTAATTGAATGGACTTCTCTGCTCAAGTTCTCCAAAAAAAATAGTAAGTAAAACTTGACAGATAATGAGAAACAAGTAAAGCATAACATAGAACTTTCGAAGAAACAAAACATATTGTCTTTAATTTTCACCTCTCGTTGAAATAAGCTAAATAGAATATAATTTTCATACAATAAGCTGTCATCATTATAGGAAAAACGTTCTTCTCCCTAATGACAAAATACAATTATTGTAAGAAACACAATCTTGAACACACAGATAAACCAAAGTCAAACTATAACTAATTTGCTTATCTTCCTCTTACAAAAGGCGACTCTTACGATTTTCTTGAGGAAACCGATTCCTCTGGCTAAATCTAACTATTGCCACAACAGGGAGACCCCTCACCGCTAATGTTAACAACAAAGAGGACAGGATATGGACATCCATCACAGCATAATGGGATGGGAATTTTTTTCTTTTTTTTTTTGCCCGATGATGGTATTGCAAGTGAACTTGCAGACATGTACGCACAATGTGGAAGCATAGAAAAGGGCATGAACTGTACAACAGAACGTCCAAGAAATGTGGACTCAAGACAACAATGATTTTTAGGAATGCACCAAATGAATCGGCTAAAAAGGCTCAAGAACTTTTAATCTAATGCAACTGACAGCTCTAAAGCCAGACACCACGACCCGTGCCACATCCTCACTGTCTGTGCCAAGACAGAAACACAGAGAGGCACACAAACTAATCTACAAAAAAAAAGCCTAAAATAAATGTGGTCTCATTACACACCATGATTGTGGGAGATGCACAAAATGGAATATGTTAAAAGGGCTTAAGATACTACAACCAATGCAACTAGTAGATGTATAGCCACATCCCACATCCGTGGCTAGCCTCCTCACTGTCCGAGCCAAAATGGGTCATTAGAACAGGGGATGGACATCCATCAACTATATAATGGAAAGGGGGATTTTATCAGAGGTTGTATTTGCCATCTCCTTGGTAGAGGTGTAAGCTGAAGTGAAGGCGTAGATCAAGGATGTCGACTGGTTAATAGAAGGCCCCTTGGAGGTGTTATCTCATGGGAAGCGATGGCTGCAGGAACCAATAACAAGAGGGTTTATTGAAAAGGCCTCAGGAAGTCAATACCAAGAGTCGACATTGGCAGGTGAAAGGCCATTTTTCCTGAACCATTGCCCTCAATCAATTAATCTCACACAATTAACCGAATGTTTACCTGTTTGCAAGCATGGCAATCTTTAAACAACAAAAATATAGAACATGATAACAGAAAAACTAAATAACAACATGAAAATTTTAAATCCCACAAGGAAATCATGACAGTGTTCTTTTTTCATGAGTGGAAAACCCCAAAAAGGGGTGAAAAACCACTCGGTAGAATGCCTTCCTGGCTTAATAAATTGATTCATTGTTTACAAAGGCTCACTGGTAAGTATATCTTATGGACAAATGTATATGCCTCTTTAAGGAGCGAAAGTGCCTCACTGGCACAAACTATATCACCGTTAGAAACAAGGATACAAAGCTAAACCTCTTATCATTAGCTAAATGTCTCATTCATTTGAGTTTCAGAACTTACATGTGCATGCAGGGTATGTATAGCACTGTGATGTGCTTTCACAAATTAATGTATGAGGATTATACTAAATATTTCCTAGACTCAATAGTGTCTCAAGACTCAAAAGATTCAACTGTAAAACCAAAACCCTTTTCATACCAAAACTCTTTTCCAGACAAACTTTGACAGCGGATGCATTTTCTTAATATAATACAGACAAAACCTTTTTCAAGGCCTTCACAGGAATACTGTAATTCTAGCGAAATTCCAAACTGTATAATAATAGAGAATAAACTAAATTCACCTGGAGAGGTATCCGCCACAGTCCCACGTCTTGCTACCATCTCCCCCCAAGCACCATCTTCCCCCGAGCTGTGCAACTGCCTCAGCCCCACAAAATACCCCTCCAAAACTGCTACTTCAAAAGAACTGCCCGTACCCTAGTATATCTCCGCTAGGGTTTTTTTTTTTCTTTTTTTTTCAGCCGCCTCCATCATACTCTTCTGCTTCCACTCCCAAAAACTCTCCCAAACAATACCATGATAAACCTTTTTATCCAAAATATTTTTTTGTGCCCTGATCATCAAGTCTCATCAATAATGCCTTTTATCCATATAGCGCAACATGACACCCAAAATAAAGTGCCAACAATAGTAATGCCCTTTCAAACTCATTACTCATGTTAAGAATCTTTGCTCAAAGTAAAATAGACAATTTTATTACCTTATCATGCCATAATGTCACTTGTGTATACCATGGTCACAAATAATATTCCAAGTATGTACCCAAACTATTTTCTCATATGATGCCGGATCAAAATACCATCTCTTTTGCCAAGATCACAGTCTTATGTCAATTCTTTTGAAATCAGGTCATTGATCGATTAACCATCCTTGTGTAACATAAGTTATTGATAACTTATCAACCTTATGAATGATGCTCTATGATATACAATATATCAAACATGTATGCAACCATATGACAAATGAAATATGACAACCATCCTGTATACCTGTCAATGAATATGCAATGATCTAAATGTATCCTGCACACTAAATTTGAAACATCAAATCCAACATGCAACCATAGTCAAAGCAATATCAATAGTCAAATGAGGATGCATAACCTAGTTAGGTACACACCTATCATGAAATTATGTCATTTGATAACCAACTCATTTATCATTTAATCTAGAACTATAGGATAAATCGGTACGTACGAGTGAGACAAGGGTAGGCTTTACACAATGAATGGCAATTTTATCATATAAATGATTCTAACGAATTCCTATTTATCTGTCTCTTGGAAGGAAAAACTAAGTTTTCAAAACCTAAAAGGCAACCTAACTTTTTGCATAGCCTAAGACCTATGATAATACATTGTTTCTATGTGTTTGCAGTAATCAATGAGACAAGATTCAAAGGTTTTGATGTCTTATAAAACAGAATCAAATTTCATCCAAATCATTCATTAAACCATATGCACAGATATGAGAAAGTAAAATTCAGATTATTTAAGAAAATAAAAGGAAAATCGTGCAAAATCAGGAGGTGGAGATAACTAAGATACCTTTCAAGTCCTCAAATCATGCAAGAGTTAGAAGTGGAGTTTAATAGGAGTTTCTTGAGTCTCATTTTCAGTTGATGGAGTGTTTTTTTGGACAATTTCAGTCAAACTGATTATGACATTGAGTTTGGGGCTATTTTAAGTCACATTACATCAGTTTTGACCCCTCTTTTTGAGGGTTTTCATCTTTGCTCGTGAGAGAGATTCATGGAGATATTTTTGAGTTGAGTTGACTTTAGTTCACTCAACTTGGCTCATTGGAGTTATTTTTTGTATATAGGAGGAAAAACTTATGTTTTTCTCAATTCTTGTCCTTTGCCCTCTTATGCATTGCAGAGAGCGAAGGTTTTGTAACTCATATTTTTACAGATTTATAGCAGCAACAGGTTTCTTGATAGGTTATATCCTTGTCATTTTGCAGCATTTTCCTTTTATTTTCTTAAATAATCTGCATTTTACCTTCTCATATCTATGCATATGCTTTAATGAATGATTTGGATGAAATTTGATTGTGTTTTACAAAACATCAAAACATTTGAATCTTGTCTCATTCTGTTACATCCCCAATTTTTGTCTTCCTATACTTTTACTTTTTACTTGGACATAAGTAAATTAGTTGTGATGTTTAGAATAATGACAAGGAAAAACATGGATTTTATTGAATGTCATTTATTGAAATCATAGAAATGATTATGTTATTATCGATTTAATATTTCTATTACTAGATTTGATTTAATATTAGTTGAAATAATTAAATAATGATGCATTGATCACGTATTGTTTAATGACAAGTGAAATAGGATTTCAAGTTATCAGATGACTCTCGGAGAAAAGATAGAGAGCTCGTATCTTTCCAGGAGAGAGATATGGACCTCAGGTTATGAGTGACTTATTTGCCAAACCGAGTTATAAGTGTATAACGATAATGTGAATCAATGTGTTGTAAGAGGTAAGCTTTGTCTTGCCAGTTTACTTTTGAATCCAATCAATAAGTAGTCGATGTTGTTTTCAAAACTTGCTAAGTCATATTAAGTCGTATTAGTCGTTAATAATGTTAATGACATCATTTGAGTTTGATTTATAACTATTTACGTTTAACGTAAATATTACATTACTGTCATAAAATAATTGTCTTATTATTATTATTGTTAAGATATTTGACATATTACAAATGATTCTTAACATTAAGATGATATAGTCAAGTTAGGAATACATGAATTATGTCAACGGATTATGATGGGGAGACAAGCTCAACCCAATCACAATATCTATAACCCATGATTTAATATCTTTTTATTGAATAAACTATATCTATCTAATGTAATAGGTGATGTTGTGAGAATTATAATTGATGTAATCAATATAAATAGATGCCTTAGTATCGAATGAGGATAATACTGCATATTGAGTCAATGGTAAAATGTTTAAGTAAGCCAAAGGCTTATTTGTAGGAGAGTCTTCAATTGTGTTGGTGGTAATTTGAACCACTTATTGTGTAGTATTTAAAGATTAGTTGTGTATAAATGATGTGTTGGCCACGTCTAAGAAGGAGGACTGTGGTTTTAACCTCCACAACGGACGAGTCTTGGAGTGATAATCTCCCATCGACATGTGGGATTTACACTTAAATATTGGTCTTCAGTTTCGATTTAACCATGATAGACTGTTAATCTTTGATTAAGTCAGTAACCGAATGTAGAGGAGGCAGGGAATGAGGTGACTCTATAGGAGTCATGCTTCCCTTTTTATGACTAACAATTCAAATGAGTTGTGGTGGTTTTATATTAAGGAGGTTTAGAGCTTGTAGAACACATGGGAGGAAACAGAAGGAGATACAAAATAGAAGATAGTAGTTGTGACAGTAGGGGGATACATAGTCTAGTGGCGTTGACTTTGTGATTATTTGCACATCTCAACTAGCTTAAGATAGTATACTACTAGGTATTTCTCAGTTGCATGTATAATTTAACCATGAGGAAATTGATTAGTAATCTAAAACTGTACATGGTTATATTATAGAACGATTATATGAGTTTGTCAGTAAGAATTTACCTTCTAAATTTATGATGTGATAGTTGTTAACTATTATGTATCAACTTAGAAGTATAGTTAACATTTTAAGTAAGCTATTTTGAGTTATTTTCTTGTAGTTGTTAAAGACAACGAATGCTACTTATATGGTTGATATTTGGTCATGCCAGTAAGGTTACTGTTATAATAGACTGAGTCAACCTTTTACTTAGTGTTTTTAAACTGTCGATCATACCCAATCAAGGAATAAAAGATAAATGAATATCTTAGCAGGATAAAGTCATAAGTTGTTATGAGCTTAAATATATAGTCTTCTTATTGAATTTGAAGCAAGTTAATATAGACTTTGAGAGTAACCATATGATAGACTCTTGAATGGATGAACCAAGTTTCCTTACTTTCAATTTGAGTTGTATAGTAATGAGGTTATAATGATTTAACATTTTGTCTTGTATAGGTTATATACTTAGATGCATAGCAGATAATTTTATTTAACCAAGAGTTCTAGATTCATAAAAACTGTTAGTAAACCTTGTATCATATCAATGGTAGAAACTTATAGATATAGGGAAGATGGAATAAGGTTATTATGAGTATTCCATTTAAGACTAATTGTCCTTATTATTCATGAAAATATCTAATTCAATGGAGTAGGTAAAATATTCCTGAGAATGACCTTGTAGGGATATTTATACTTAGGATATGTTTTGTTTATAAACATTATCAAAGTTATTTTATGTTCCTTTGTATAGGAGACATTATTTATTCAAGAACTATAGTATTCTTTACTTGGTTAAGTTAATCAAGGGTTATTTGTGGATCTAGAACTCCTAGATATAAGATAAGGTTATATTGTTATATTGTATTAATAAGGGATATTAGGGTAACCCTAGAGTCAACTACCAACCAATTGAATGGTTATGTTATATAGATTTACTCAAGTCAAGAGTATTATTATTGTGACTCATAGATTAAACTATTGCATGAATAGGGTTGGTAAGAGATTTAAACTATGAGAATATGACAGTATCCAAGTTGAGTAGTGGTGGGTGAACACAACAACTATGTTCATTATGAACGATATTGATATTAAAAACTTTGTCTGAAGTACTGTATTTGTTTTTCTGCATGCATTGTTGGTTCACTGTATTTAAATTGCTCATCCTATCAGAAATCATACTTAGCTAAAGGGTATCTAGGGTTGTATGGTTGATAGAGTTGAGTAGAATATAATACTATGTACTCGGAAAGGCAAATTACCACTGGTCACCTAAGGTCTATATTCCTCATGAAGGGTAGGGCCACTTCCTATGTGGAAGATGTGTGGGAGACCGCTGGTCTATGGTTGGATGTAAATCACTAGAAAGATGCTCTCTCTCCAAGTAGGAAACATGCCAGGACTTGTGATAAAGAAGTCAACTATTCAGATGCAGTATTCATTCTGAGTTTGTATATGTAATGGTTTTACATTTGTAAACACTATAAATGAAAAGACAACATGGGTATATTGTTATTTGTAAAAAAAGAAAATCTTGTAAATGTAGTAGTTGATTATTTGTTGAATAAAAGGAAAAAAAATCTTAGATGTGCCTTTTTGCTGACTTTTTGACCTTTTTGTCCAACGTGGCCATGTGGCATCATTTAGTAGTAGCGCAATAGAAAATAGATCACCTCATTTTGGCTCCACAGGTGTGCTCTAAGGCTTCCACATGGACATCTATTATGCAAGCCTTATTTTTCCTTCTAAGAGTTAGCCATGTGTCAACATCTCATAATAGCGTGGAGAATCTTCCCTGCAGACAAGATTCTCCTACGAGGGTGTGCTACTGTCAGCTCCAATATTTACGGGCCCACTACTTCAATCGATCCTTTGACACCTAGCACCATATCCTTCATTCAACTAATTCATCGATTTTATGGCCCTAGGCCACAATGTCCTTGACACTTGTCTTCACCTCGCAGCCCTGCAGTACAAACATGATGTCACCTTCAACATTGTGTAGGCTTGTGATAACCTACCAAGTGGCACTTTTGGACCCTTACAAGGATATAAGACAAAGGATTTGCAATGCATATGACTTGATGGGCTAGAATAGGTAACTCAAGACTTGGGGTTGGTCAACTCATGACATAAAAGACATAAGGTTATAACTTAGCTAACCGAGAACCTAGGCTAGATGGTCAACAACAAAATAGAACATAAAGTAAACTCTCGACCATAAGACTTAGGGTTTTAAGGAAAATACCCACCAAATCTTTTAGCCCCTGGTCATATGGGATGGTCACACCCTTATTTTTTAATTTTTATAGTGTGAATCTAGGCAAAAAAAGGCAAATTAAGAAATCAATATAACTTTTCATTGGTAACTCGAAATTGAGTGCCAATTTTTTTGAAAGTGATTATTTTTCAAGCTCGATCCATTGGAAATAATTTCACACTATTTTTATAAAGTGTTATTTTTCATTCCAATTAGATCACACTTATGCACTAAAATTATAAAGTGCCACAAATTTAAGGGGGATAAAAATATTGAGTTACACGGGGCGTGTATTGTGTCATGTCAAGAACACTTCCATTGTGTTGTATCAAGAACACTTCCATTGTATCATGTCAAGAATACTTCTATTATGTCGTGTCAAGAGCACTTTTGTTGTGTCATGTCAAGAGCACTTCCATTGTGTTGTGTCAAGAGCACTTCCATTGTGTTGTGTCAAGTGCACTTTCATTGAGTTGTGTCTAGAAAAATTTCATATTTCCTTCAACATTTTCAACATTTTCCTTTAGCATAATCATTTTGATATTTCCTCATAATTAGATCATGCCTAAAAATTGGAAAATCAAATATCAATATTGTGGGAGTAATCATCATAGGGATGAAAGGTGTCCTCACTTTTCACATCATCTCTTTCAGATCCTTGCTACGACAAGCCTAACATCTCCTCCACCATCACCTAATGCTACATCTAAATCCAGAGTTGCTTCCTTGAGAACGTCCAGAGATTCCTTGCAACATGATATTGATATCAGTCCTCTTGATTAATGAGATATCATCTTATCATAAATCCATGATTTATTTGTATAATATTTAATTTCAAATCTTGATGACAGTATTGAAGACATATGTCTTCTCTTTGATGACAATTCTTTTGCTTGTATAGAGTTTAGAGAGGCTTGACAAAGCACTTCTAGAGATTCTTTATAGTAGGACTTCAGATGGGATTTGGGTTGTAACCGCATGGTCCATGCATTGACATTCCACACATCACTTCTTTGGATCTTGGTCTTCATCAATTTTCACATGAATTTGAGAGGTCACATGCTTCAGTTAGATTTCATTTGGTAGTGAGACATTTCAACATCAACATTGGGAAACATGAGTAACTTCCAGAACCATACATCCTGACTCCTTCATACATTCCACTTGAGTAGGAATTCAATATTTTGAAAGCTTAGGGTTTCTATTATCTGAAAGGAAGAGGCGTCATTTCCTATAGAGGGATCTACTACAACATTCTCCATGTGATATTTGTGTTGAATTTCTTCCTCTTCTTTGTGGAGGCACACATGGGCCCTATCTTGCAGGGATTTCAAGGCCATTATTTGTGGGGTGGCATTTCTAGTCTTCTTCCACATTTTTCTCTCTTTTGGAGGAAAGTTTTCCCACTATGTTTTCTTTCTTTCTCTTCTTTATGAGAGATTACATTGTACTTGGGTACCTCATCAAGCCCAGTTGTCACAACCCATCTTTCTTTGTACCCACCTAAGCTATGCTTAAGGGGGTGTTAGTGTAGAAGACTATTGTTATTACTTATTATTTAATAAGTAATTATGTATGTACTTTTACACTTGGCGTTAAGCCATCTTAGATAGTTATGTGGCAACTTGGAGAGTTGGTCAAACTTGTCCAAGGTATGTGGTGCAACTACTTGCTATACATGGTGGAGCAAACTCGCCACCACTATTGGTGTGTATAAGTCAACTTCTATTTTGACGCAACTACGTCTTACTATATGTACAAACCATTGTTTATAATATTATTCAGCTCATTTATTCTTAGGCTTGCAAATGCTATGTTTATTTAAACTTTGTAGCACGTGTGTTTGTTAAGATCTCATGGCCAACCTGTACCATCATTTTGTCTACTTGATGTTGAGTTCTCCAACAAAATCGACTTACATACAAGTTTGGCTATTTAAAATTTTATTTTGAAAGGCATGTATTTTTTGTCCCACTAAATATTTTAAATATTTTGGTGGTACTTATATTTGAGGTGTTGAGTTTCTCAAGAGTCTTTGGGAACTTCTAGAGTTCACGTTTAGTATGATTCTATGAAGATATATAGATGTCATGACAAGTTGTTACTAAGTAGTTATAGACTATTATTAGTTGGTAGTTATGGAGTGGGAAATAGAAACATTAAATAATATTTTATTTCCTTTCAAAAGGGGGCATCATGATTTTTGGTGCCCAATTTGATCTTGTAGCATATATTTAATGTTTGACAATTCCTCATTTCATTATCCATATTTTATCATATTAAAGCTATGTCAAATTTGTATTGAGCATTTGTGTTCTTACGACATCTTTTGTGGACAAAAACCCATTGGATATTGAGATTAGTGGAAAAAAACCATTGGTTTTTTTGATGAAATGATTAAAAGTATTTGGTTTAGTATGAAAATATCACTCAGAAGTTGTGAATATGCTTCCATATTTTTAGATCTCAGCTAATTTTAGTTGTGTGTTTGCAAGTTTTATGTGATTGTTTGAAACAAAAACAATCGAACCAACATCTAGTATAATATATTAACCTTCAGAAAGAAACTGCATAGTAAATTATTTGTTTATTATTTCTGATGTTTCTCTCTACTGTATACATCACAAGGGAAATGATCCAAGGGATTGGCTCCTATTCTATGTCTTTGATCTTTTCCTCATGATGGATTGGCTTTGATATTTTTCCCTTTGATAAGTCTAGTAGAAAGACCTGAAAAGCCTTGACTCGGAATCTAATCAAAACTACATAGTTGATTCTAGAAGAACATTGCAATTTAACTTTCTTTGATCTTCATTAGACATTTCTTACCTTTAAAAAACTAAGGAGACTCACTGAGAATGGAAAAACAAACAGAAATAGAGAATAGAGAAAAGAGAGATGAATCATTAAAATTTCACATTCCATAATTATTGGCATATAGAAGAACAATTATATAACTATGAATAAAAAATTATCAAATCATTTAAGAAGACAACAATTGCAATATTTTTTAAATCTTTGTAATTAATTTGAACTTGCATATAAAATATCTACTTTTTGCAAGAAGAGTGCCAACAACTGCAGCAAAATGTAAAATGCGGATTAATGAAATAGCCGACTATGGTAAATTTGTCCCCTTGTAGTTTTTGAAGTCTGCATTCTATTTAAAATTATATGCTTCATATTTTACATTTACAGTTCATTGATGGTAGACACCCGGCTGTACTAATTGGCAAGGTAAACTTTAGAAAATAGCTAAGGCATTGCATGGAGTTAAGGTTTAGAATGTAAGTCCATATTTAACAAATTAGTCAACAAGAGATGCCTACAAGTCAGTGTGACATACCTTTTAGAATAACACAGAGGCAACCGTTGGAAAACAAAAGAAGATTGGAAAAAATGTATAATAATGAAGATAGATAAAATCACCTACGCAATGACACATTTAGATTGTAGAGTCATAAGGACTGCTTTGTCAAGTCCTCTCCATGTGAATAAAGAATTTTCCAACAAATGGAAGTCGTAATTCATATCGCCAAAGTGTCGACTGTTCCAATTTTATGAAATGTTCCCTATACATATCAAATTGATTTATCAATATTTAATGGCTTCTTTTACATTGATTTAATTCTGAGAATGGACAAAATTCATTGTTTTTTTATCATTTCTGATTATTCGATGGCTTACAGGGCAATGAGACTCTTTGATTTTATTTTTAGAGTGGACCATATTTATTGTGCTTTGTAACGTTTGTATCCGTGAAAGGTACAAGATAAATTGGATAACCAATCAATTTTTTTTATGAACAAGACAAATTATAAATTTTTTTATGAACATGATAAATTGGATAACCAATCAACATGAGTCAACAATTGCAATAAATATTACTTCACTCGTAAGACATTGATTTTATTTTAGGTATGGGGCATTTTGAAAAATTAACCTACACATGAAGATGACTCACGGATTACAATAAATATTACTTTATTTTGGGTTGGAAGCACAAATGCATGGCATTTCACACCATGATATTTTCAAACAAATCATTGCTTAATGTTTGTAAACTATATCCTATTACAATGTCTCTTGAATGCATTCACATGTGTCATTCTTACTACAATACATATACAGACCCAAGCAAAACATAGACACTCGTTCACTTAAAAAGTTACTTTATTAGTCTATTTTTACTTTCACGTCGTGAATACAGAAATAAAGATTCAATGCTGGCAGGTAAACGGTGGGTAACATATTCCATTTTCAATAAAGAAGTGTTCGCTACAAAAGTTTCAGAGCACAGTACGGATAACTCGAACGCCAATTGAAAATGAAAGGCACTTGTGTACTTTCTCGTTGTGAGGTAGGATTGAAAACGAAGCGCACTGTTTGCCGTGTGAAATGTCCTTCCTGTGTTAAAAGAAATGAAGCATTCCAAACAAAATACGGAATATGCAGGCTATACAACTGTTGTCCACCGTTCATAATGCTTATCAAACATCATCGGTACCGTCTGATCAGCCATCGTTCATTACATTAAGGTGTAGTTGCAGGTACAGAGGTATGGCACCATCTTATGGCACCGTCTGATCAGTCATGTGCGTCCCTTCAATCTTTCGACTGACCGATGAACTTTTACTGACGTCTTTCCAATAGAATCCTAGAAAAAAACAAAAATTTTACCTTTTATTACAACTTTCACTGATACGTGTAATAATGAAATTTAGCCTCTTGTTTCACTCTTAAGATTTAAGAATCTTTTTACATGGTCAATCAATTTTTACTGACATCTTTCTAATAAAATCTTAAATCTTAGTAAAACATGCAGTTTTAAGATTCTTTTGAGGTGTAAAAGCCGTGAGTGATTGTCAAATTACTTTATTTATTGTTTTCTTTTCTTCTTTTTCCAAAGAAGAATCATGATAAAAGGGTCACGATTATATTTTAAATTAAAAAATTACAAATTTTAAATGACAATAGTTAATATATTGTAATTTAATACTAGTATATTTTTTTTTAAAAAAATATATCTACAGATTATGCTGTGAGACTTTTTATATTCTTCGAAAGTAATAAAGATTTCACTCCATAACTGCCTAAGTTTTTTATTTTTCTATCATTTGGCTTCCACAAATTTATTTATTTACACATTTTATGAAGTTTGTTTACTTGGGAATCTGAATCTTAATTGTTTACGGGAATATGAATTTTGTTTACTTGGGAATCTGAATCTTTCAGCCGTTGTGTGAGTGTAGAACACCTCTCGCCGTAATAAAAAGAAAATTAATTATATAAATAAGTGCTCTACGTTTTCTGAAATATTGTAATAGTAATATTTGTTTTATAATGAAGAAATCAATGGAAATGAGTCTAAAATAATATAACAATTATGTTAAGTTGTAGTTCATTTAAAAATTTTAAATGTATATTTAAATTTTTTAAGGAAATATGGATAAATGAGCTATGACAAAGTGATTCTAAAAGGGTTAATTGGATCCATTCAATGTTTGAAATGACACATAATAGAGAAGTGTCACCATAACAACAGTTTAAAATCTAAGACATAAACCTTGTATTATTAAAAAAGATTGTCATTACAAAAACTTTATAATGAACATAAAAGAATTTAAACACACTAAATTAAAATTTGTTATGAAAGTAAAAAAATTCCAACTATATAAATTTAACTTCTCCTAAATCAACCCATATAAATTACTGATTCAAATTTTACCACTATAATTTTATATAAATGATATATTTGCCCTTAAACTATGATAGAGTTGTTATTACTTAGGATTAACTATTATAGAATGGGATGGATCAGACTAACTATTGAACACTTTAGTTTGACCACTACCACTAGATATTCATTCATGTGGCATGTTTTCATTGGTAAGTGCACAAAATAAAGGCTGACAACCAATTTAAACATCTTGCACTTTATTTTGGTGGCCATTGCGTTCACCCTTCGATAAGGCCTCCATAGTTACCATGGTACCAAACCTTTAGTTGTGTTTACAAATGGTGGGCATGTTTGGAACTTGGCCAATACTAAGAAGTGTTGGCAAATGCCAAGAAATAATATGAGCTAATTTGTTTCATGTAGCTTTGCTTGATCAAGCATAAATCTTCAAGTTTAATTTTGTATATATGTGTGGCATTAAACAATTTCATTGAAATAAAATTAAATTGCATGAAAGTGACATTGCACCATTCCGTTGAAATTTACTTAAATACTTGAATCTACATGATTTTCATAAAATATTTAGTACACTAAGTTGCACAATTTTTTTTCTTAATGTCTTGAACACTATGAAGGTTGCAATATGCAATAATTATATGTATATCTTACAAAAAAAAATATAAACTCTAGGTATGAAAATTATAAAATGCAATTGGTTAGTAGTTAAACACATATTGATAACCAAACTAGATATCTTAAATACATCTATTTAAAATTCTTATTTTATTTTATTTATATTGTTCATTTTATATGAAGGACTATTTTGTCCAAGGGGTTGAGCTTAACAGGTTAAAATGTTGGGTTCTCATTGTGGGGACCCAAGTTCAAATTGTTAGGATTAAGGTGCGATCAACCTTGTAAATCCTTTATATTTAATTACTCCTAATATTGTTTGTAAATGATTCATAAGTGATGAATTATTTACCAAGTAGCGATCTTGTTTTAGCCACACTTTGGATCCATGTACCCGAAGGGGAGTGTGGGGGGGCTTGCCCCCCACTACTATTGTCGGGGAGTCTAGTAGTCAATATTGTAATTTTGTAGTCAATCTGGACCATTCATCATTAGATTGCAGATCTAACGGTAGATGTTATGTTAGGGTTTTTTTCATAGAAGGCAACACTCTTTTAAAGAGGGCATCAAGGATTATGGCTATGTATGAGTATTATAGGCACTGCTAGATTGAAGACATGAGAGGATATTGATAGTGTTGTATTGTAAACTCTATTGAAGTTAATACAGACTAGTACATCTCTTTTTGTGTGGAGTTTTTTTTTCTAGAAGGGTTTATCCACATAAACATTGTGTTATGTGTTTGATCTCATGTTCTATTATTTATTTATGTTGATTTCATACTATCTCCATTTTGGTTATGCGCTGAATTAATAGTTACAATTGTAATTAGATTTCCATTCTATAGTTGTTCACCTTCATTTCTAACACAAATCTCCATAGGGACATCTAATGTGGAATTCTAAACATTATGACTGTTGGTCTTCCATTGTTGGCTTCTAATGTGGATATGGTTTCTTAATAAAAAGTGGATTTCTAAGTAGTGACTCTTGGTCATGCATAGGTGATTTCTAATGTGGTTCCTCATAAAGAGCTTGTATTAGGTGATTTCTAATGTGTTTTCTCGTAAGGAGCTTGTATTGGTCTCATGTTGCTCGTAATTACAAATTATTCATAAATGATATGCACTAAAAATGAACTATTTTCATTTATTTAATAGCTATTTTTTTTATTCGTAAGATTTTTTAAATCATCATAAAAAATAAGGAACAATAGGCCAAACAGGCTAAGAATAATGAAGAATGGAGAACCAAAAGAGTCTCAGGAGAAAAGAAGAGAAGCCTAAAAAGAACTAAGGAGAGAAAGAACTACACAAACCCTTGAAAGCATCAAAAGAAAACCATATACATAACACACAAGGCATTAAGCCTAAACTCAGAAGAACCTAGGCTTCTTTTCCATATCGTGCAAGGACAATCTCTGTAGTCCACTGAGAACCATCTCCCACAGCATCCATTCCTTTGATACAGAGTTTCTCGGCATCAGTTTTCCTCCCTTTCTTCTTTGAAGTTCTGCAATCTAGTTTAATTTTGTTGCTATCCTTTTGAGCAATTCCAAGTTTCTGTGGAGGGACCAAGACAAAATCAGGTTTGAAAAGCTCAAAATTAAATTCCAAATCCTCTAGTTCCATTGGAATCTGAGCCATCATCCTCTAAGATAGGTATGTGATCTTTAGCAATGTTGTTAATTAGTGCCTCATGTTGAGAAATAGTGCCTCAAAATTACTGGCAAGAAGGCTACAGGTTTCGGCTTGTCAGATTGATAGATCAATGTCAGAGGGAGTTCATGACTAGTCCCTTCAACATTCTGATGAACTATCTGAAGCTTCATCGAAGGGACATGTCAATATCGACGGGAGTCTCTAGATAGTGTCCTCGATATATCGACGAGCTAGTTAACATGCTGTATTGGGTGGACAGGTTGATATCAAAGGGACTTAGAATCTTATCTCTCTGATATCCTAATGGACTCTTCATTGATAAGACATTATGTGTTCGGTGGGACTTAGTGAACAATGCCCTTAATGGTTTGATTACTCTTTGTGAGTTTGAAGTTATGTGCTTTATCAAAACGATAGTGCTCTGTCACCTGGACATACAATGCAGTCTCCTCAATGAGCCGATGAGTTGTACATTGGTACCGACATGGATGTCATTTGATGGGTGGTAACTATCGACTCAATGGGTATGGCTAAAGGACAGAAAAGCAAATGTTGAGTTGGCAATGCATATCACAAATATTGGTTGAATGGTGTATGATGTTGGTTGTATGACTTGGCATGTAATATGCTTGTCGAGGTGACTTTAAAAGTTTGGGGAGAGTTTGGATATTATCTCTTCAACATTTAGGAAACTGAATTGAATGTCATTTTTAACTATCTAGTCTATTGTGGAAGTTGAAGCAGTTGTTCTTCCTGGTAATGAGAGTTGAATGTGAATGCACATTGTAATGTTGTAATGTTGAATGCATTGAAACAAGGGAAGAGAGAGACCAAGTTAGAGAGGGGTTATGCTGTCGAACTTTCTCCAGATGGAACAAGATGTAAATCTCCATGTAGAGGCTTAGAGCATGCATTGTATTGTAACTATTTATGTTGTTGCTGAATAATACAATGAATCTACGTTTTTGGAGTGTGGGGTTTTTTGCTCGAAAGGGTTTTCCCCACATATATCTTTGTGTTCATGTCTTCTGTTCCATCTTTCACGTTTAATGGTTTTGTTTGTTAAATATGTTTTCTGCATGTTGTCAAAACTGGTTAAAACTTGCATGAACTTTTCTCAGTAGGATTAATGGTGGGAAATGAACTATGTTTGATTTCACTTTGTCGCATAGTTGTGAGTGTTTTTGAGGCAATCTAAAGAAATATAAAGCTACCAAAGACACTGTTGTTCTTAGATGTTTGTTCTAAGATGAAATTTTTTCCTTACAAGTGATATTAGAGCCTTCTGCTAGGATTTGATTGTTCCTAGTGTTTCTAGTTCTAGGTATTCCTTCTATGAAGATTTCTTAGTTTGGCAAGCTTGAGGAAATCAGAAGGAATCAGCTGATGATTGATCCTATGGTGAGTGGAAGGTTATTACTCATTTCTTTTAGTTTCATGAGATAACAAGAACCTTGAAGGATGGTTAAGATGGAGAAACTAGAGCTGGTCATATTGAAATGATGTGGTCTGAGGCTTCTAGTTGACAACAAAATAATCCTGATGCATGGGGTGTGATTCTTGGCTTTGTGGTTGTGTTGCAGCAAAGCTTTCATATTGGGTGTCTGTGTGAGAGGTTCCCTGGTGATATGGAGAAGCTTGTGTTGTTGTTCAGCCATGGAGTAATGTGCTTATGTTGGGTGTTTAATCTTGGTATTGGAAGGTATTTTTTTTGTTACCCCGATTGCATATAGGCTACAGTGTAAGGCCCCTTAGCCACTCCTTAAAACACCTCTCCAATCTGTAATCCATTCCTTGTGGCTCTAGGTATAATGATGTATTAGCATAGAACTAGTGGTGTTAATTGTTTCTCTCTCTCGATGAAGGTTGAGAATTTTGGCTCCTGATAAATTATTTTATGATGTACTTTCTTCATATGCATATATTATCCATTTGTGTTGGTTAAGATGTGTGATTACATACTGAGCTTTTCCCTAACCTATTATTGTGTTTACAACATAGTGATGTTATATTGGTGAATGCAATTTGGAGGAACCTTGGTTGATAAATATAAACAAAGGCTAATTATATACATAAGGTCCTTTAATGACTTGGAATGTGTAATCATAAGTTACATTGATATTGTTTCTGGACTATAACCAAACTAGCTTGTTTACATGTGATTTATGCAAACAAATTCAATTATTGAGTCAAGGAAGGTGATGTATATGGTGAGATTGTGATGATAAAATAAGTTTTTTTTTTAATTCCATTCGAAAATGATATTTTAAATATGATGGCTATGATTACTAACAAGTGAAAATGATGATTGTAATCTACTACAAGTTAAATTATTATGAGCTTTCATGGTGTAATATTGTGCATTGTGAAACATAGAGTTATTATAATTGATTGGTGTTAATTATTGTTCGCTTCGGCTATTACATTGTGGCGATAACTAACATTTGAAATGAGTGTACAGGTACTCACTATTTAGTGGAAAATGGGGGAAAATACATGGAGACCCTATTGTGAAAATACATAGACCCTATTGTGAGCAACTAGTGGAGCCAACCGAGTCTACTTGGAGAGACTTGAGTCCTTTTGTGTTACAGTACGTGTTGTGATATCTTGTGTTTGTGCTACATTACATAGTGTCGAGTGTGTGTTGTATCTTGTGTCGTATGTGTGGTTTATCTTGTGTCATATATTGTCTCTTGCAACATGTATTGTGTGTGATGAGTGAGTTAAATTGATTTATTTCCTTTTTAGCCTCTTATTAAGGGTGCAAGATAATACAAAAAAAAATACTTTTTCTATAATAATAATTTCTTAATATCTTAGAATATAGTTTAGGTGCATTTTGAAAGGGAAAAAAACTATAAAAAAATTAATTTTTAGAAATCCTTATTTTTACCTCAAAAAGGGTGACGAAAATTAAGAATTTCTTTGAGTCATCAAATAGGGTCATGTGTTGTAAGGAGCTGGGAAGAGAGAGATGGAAACTATAGGTAAAAGTGACATGTGTCTTGGTCTAGAGGACAAGTGTTCCTCTTAGCAGGAGAGGTGTCAAAGGGAGTATTGGGCTGTATATGACTACTAATTGTCGTAACTGATTTCTTCGGGGGAATGGAGGACTAAAATTTTTGGGGTATGACTTGCTGTAATTTTATTTTCTTCTGGACTGTGGTATTGAGAAAAAAAAAAAGAGGGAAGGATGAAGGGATATGGGAGGATTTAAATTTCATCATCTTCAAGTGCTGCACAAGTGAGGTAGGCTCCAAACAATATTACATTTCAAGACACCATTAAAACAGAACATATATATATATATATATATATATATATGAGAAGTAGAGGCTATGCTGTAGGCTATGGTGCTGGTAAATAAATTGTTTTGGTTTGGTTAATGCTGTAAAATTAATTTATTTCTATTAGATATTGTATGTTTGGCACTGTAGTGTGGTGTTTTGTTGCACTGTGTAAATGTGTTGTGATATTCTAGTCTTTTTGAGAAATTCCTCATGGTAAAAAGTGCAAAGTGTGGTGACCAGTGAAAACTAGTGTGATCTGAGTATTGTACAAGTTGTGTTGCTGTGTGTGAATAAGTGAAATATGTAAATGTGTTGTGAACTCCTAGTCTCCTTGTGTTTTCCCCTAGCTCGGGGGTGGACAGTTTCTGTCCTAGGTTGGGAGGTGAGCTTCCACTGGCTATACAAAGGGTTTTAGTTTATGATGCAGGAGACTTAAGGTTGTGGAAGAAAAAAAAAAGAGAGGACATTTTTATTACAATGCTAGATCATATAGCCTTGGAGGGATGTGTGGGAAGAAAAATAAAACAAAGAGTTTATTTTATGGGGTTGTCTGAGGATCTGTGCCAAACTTATTAAATCTCTGTTATTCTTAAGAGAATGTATATATCAAAACAAAAAAAAAATAGGAAGACTTATCTGTGGAATTTTATGTGTGTTAAAATAGAGAAGAAATCATTTCTGTGTGGAGCCATTGTAATGAGTTTCAGTTAGAATTAGGTAGAGAAAAGAAAGCATTTTATTCTGGTATGCTAAATTCACTGATAAACAGTAATACTCCTTGTATAGTTAATGTAAGAGTAACATTATTTATTTTTACCTTAAATTTGAGGAGAAATAGTATTACCATACATTGGAAATATATATTTATATATTCTGCCTTGTTTCATTAATGTTCATGCTAAAATTAAAGGAAAAGAATTCATGGGATGTTGTTCCTCCTTGAAACAGGTTAACTATATTATTCTTATTCTGTCAACTATATTATTCTTATTCTGTCAACTATATTATTCTTACTCTGTCACCATTCTGTACATTAGTAGTGCATCTATTTTCAAGGCTTCCCAAACACCCATTATTCAAAACATTGTGTCCATAGTTGGAAACAAATCTGGAAAGATAAGTGCATTGAGTAAATATATTAGAACAAGCATCTCAGGCTATACAAAGGATTTTACAACCGTAGTCGTTACCAATAGAAAAAAAGCTGGGATTAAAGACTCAGGGTATCTTCAATTAGTATGAGCATCCGTGTAGAAGAAGCTATGATGTATAGACTGTATTCAAAATATATATGTATAAAGTGACTTGTGAAACCCTAGAGAATACATACACATGAATTAATCTATCTCCTTAGCACATATGTCCTACAGACTATGCTTTGATGTAATAGGCAGTCAGTACAATGAAAAAAAAAAAGGGCAAACAGGCCCTGGTAACTTGAGGGTCTCAAACTCTAGGATCTTGAGTACTCCAAGCTTGAGAGGAAACAAGACCTACAGTATTCATTCGGGAAGGAAGAACATTAGTACTTCTGCAAAACCCTCTTAACACAAAAAAAAAAAAAAAGGAAGGAAGCTAACTAAAAGCAAGGAGTAACAAACACTCACCGCCGCTCTTCTTTGTAAACCAGGAGAACATGTAGCTCAACTTCTTATTTAGTCATCAACCCTTGTCAAGATGTCCATTTCCCAGTGGCACTGATGGGCTCAAAATCTTCAAACAATTCTCACCAAAAAAATGCATTAGGTTAGTTATTGTCAAGGCCACCAACACTTGCTGTAGAGAAAAAAGGAAAAGAGTGGCAGAAATGAATGTTGAGTGCTGCAGTCAACAAAAGACAGGGTATGGGAGCATGCCCTAATTACGGTATCGACTCCCATCCCATCCTTTAGGGGAAACTTTCCATAGGAATGCCTTTCTCTAGCATGTAAGACTTTATTTACGTTCCTTAAAATCCTTATTTCCTTGACAACTATAATTCTTTCACCCAACATTGAATTCAATAATAATTTAATTTTTTTCTTCATGCTGTAAGATTATATTTCTGCTTATAATTTTTTTTTACTAATTGAATATCATAAGTAATTGTCAAATGGCAATAGTTAAGTAGCAGCGTACCCTCTGCTGCATTTTCAAATACAATTACGTCCTCCTAAAATATTTTTGGTGAGAATTGAGCATATGCAAATGTTAACATTAGTTGTTTAAATATTTTGATGTTGCCTTGCCTAGACCATTGATCTGATGAAAATTCTATGCTGCACCTCTTATTATTAATAAATTACTTTTATTTGATGCGTTTAGCGGTGTTTTGGATGTAAGAAATACTTCATGACCTTATTCGTTGGCCTTATGTGACGGCATAAAGAAAAGCAAATTAAATTTTCCTTTCTGATATATGATCAGCTTGCTTTCTGATAGAGGAAGAACATTTCTAACTTAGTTCATTGGGTCTTAGGTTAGATCGTAATAAGCATATTGCTTTTACTATATGTGTTCGTTTATCTAATTATTCTGATATTATTTTGATGTGCTCTTCAAAATATAATTATTGCTTCAATTATTAATAAGTTTAAGATTATAGTAAAAAGACAATACAGCAAAATGTTTTGTTAGCTAAAAGTTATTTATTTACTTAATAGAATTTCACTTTACTTACAAATGATTTATTTAATAATAAGTTTAGGATTATAGTTAAAAGGCAATGGAGCAAAATGTTTTATTTTTATTAGCTAACAATTATTTATTTACTTAGGAGAATTTCATTTTACTTAGGGATTATTTCATTTACTTGAGAGTTATTTTAGAATGATTTCATTTTACTTACAAATGATTTTATTTACATAAGAAGGATTATTTCATTTACCCAAAATCATTTAGGTAAGAGTTATTTCATTTATTTACTTAGGGATTATTTCATTTACTTAAGAGTTATTTTAGAATGATCCCATTTTACTTACAAATGATTTTATTTACGTAAGAAGGATTATTTCATTTACCCAAAATCATTTAAGTAAGAGTTATTTTAGAGTGAGTTCATTTTACTTAATGATTTTATGTAACCTAAGAGTTATTTATTTACTTAAGAGTTATTTCAGAATGATTTCATTTTACTTACAAATGAAATTATTTTATTTATCTAGGAGTTATTTTAGAGTGAGTTTATTTTACTTACAAATGATTTTATTTACTTATCATTTTACTTACAAATGATTTTATTTACTTAAGAGTTTAGGGTTTTTGTGTGGTTGTGTTTTGTTGAGATGAGCACATTAACTTAGTTTGTTTTTATTCTTAAACAAATGTTATGGCTCCTTGTCTTAGACTGTTTAGTTATAATTAAACATTAGATGCTATTGTAGACTAACCAAACCCTTTAAATGCTTGACACCGTAGCTAAATGTCACTTTATTCATGGCCTGTCACCCCTAAGATGTAATACCTCCCCCCTCATTCTCATCCTTGATGAAGAAAAAAAAATTGGTTATTAGATTAAACTAATCTTGCTTTAAACAAGATAGAAATTTTGGGACACAACATTCAAAAAAAAAAAAAAAAACTAAAAGTAATTGGTGTTTTTGGGCTTGCTGTCATGTCATTCTACTTAGTGTTTAGTAGTTGGGCATTACATTCTTAGAGTTTATGTCAATTTCCTCATGTTGTCTCTAGTGGGTGTTACATACAGAGTTGATCATTGGATGATCTGAAAGCTTCTGTAATAGCATGTCTCCCTGGAATGCATGTGCATGTTGGTGGTTGTGGAGTTGGCCTACAAGTGGGCCTAAAGTTCCTGAACTGTTGTTTCCTTTTAAGGATGCTTTGTGCTTGCATGTCTCAAATTCATGTTCTTTAGATTTGAGGGGTTTTATAGTTTTTTCCTAAAATCTATGGTTATGCATATTCATGATATCCCATTGTTCTGGTTTAACTATCATGGTTGTTTCAAACTTTTGAGTCATCCAAATGTGAAGTGGGTATGGATGTGCATGGGTGCTTTTTAAGACACAGTCCTTTTGTAGGTTTTACATCGTCAAGAGAAAAACTTGTGGTCTTGTGGAGCTACAGTTAAACTATTGTCTAGACCCTAGTTTTTTGGGGTGTTGCTAGATGAGATAGTTGTAGTTTTACATGTATGCTTCATGCATGGGAGTGCTGGTATATGATAAGTCACTCAGCATTTTTGTGGTAATGCATATGGATTCCTAGACTACGGTGCTTGAGTTGTGGACATATTTGGTGAATTAGAGTTGTAAGTAATCTGGTGTTTGAGTCATGTTATCTACATAGTTTTTTCTCTTTGAGATCTCAGTTTTGCAGTTTCCAGTGTGATAGTGGCTTTGCATGTTATATTGATTGGATCTATGAGTTATGCAATTTGTGCATTAGCTACCCATGGGCTGCAATGGGATGACTCGGAAGTGGACTATCTATATCCACGAGGTTTGATTTTGTGATGATGCAGACTTGTTAGCTGGCCTTGTCTATGGTCACTTGTGCATTGGTGTGGTTGCTTTGAGATGAGAGGATGGATGATGTTGAGTACCTGAATAGTTGGTTATGGGGACCTATAGCATGTGTATCACAATGTCATGAATAGCTTAGATACACAGTTTTGTGTAAGATTTTGATAGTGATGGTGTATTTCCTTGGTTTGGAGATCTTGGTGCCACTTGGTTTTATTGTCACATGGACATGTGAATGTGTGGACTTGGAGGTTTTTTAGATTAGGAGATGTGTTGGTCATGATTCTTGGAAAGCTTGGTTGTCACGGTTTAGTGGGAGCTTTAGCAATGACTATGAATTCATCACTTGGTGATGGATGATCTTCTTTAGTGTTACATATCTTATGAGGAGGAGCTCTTAGATCATGTTGCTGCAGAAGGGTTCTTTCGCATCTATATGGACATTATTTGGAGATGAGTCATCTTCATGATATTAAGGATGTGTAACATCTGGGAGACATGGAGGATTCTTGGAGTCTCTAGTTGAGGTGTCAATGGTGCTTGATAGGTAATGTTGGTTTATAGTTTATTTGTTTTGTGTCATTGTATACTCTTGTTTATGCATTAGAGTTTTGGCATGATACATTGCTCTTGAAACCATACTATGTTCACTTGAAGCATTGAATCTCCTAAAGGGGGTGATAAGATCGTGATGTCATGATAAGTTCATGTTTCATACGATTAGAGCTTTGACAGTGGTCTAGTGATTCTCTGTGTTTTAGGTGCATTGGTCATATGCTTGAGAACTTCATGATGGTGCAGTGATGCTTTGGATTTCAGCATGAGGTGATTATTTGTAGGTGCTCATGGATACATGGAGAATAAGGTGAGGCTATATTTCTCTTAAGATGAGAGAAGTGTTGTTGATATGGTTACTCTTGATGAGATTTCAACAAGAAGTCCGAAGAGCCTTCACCTTGGTTGAATGTGAGTTCAACAGAGACCTATGAGGAGACTGTTTCTTGGAGGAGCATTCTCATTCCCCACTCTTGATCTATTTGGAACTTTATTATTTGAAAGGTATTTGTTCATTATATCTTTCAAATATGTTATGTTTCATGCTTTGGTTCTCATAGGATTGAGTTGATTCATGGTCATTGATTATGGAGACTCATTTGAGGATGGTTTAGCATGAGTCTATTTGCTTTATCTTTCATAGATATGGATCTTGAGCTATGTAATTAGTTCTAGAGGATTCATTTGATGGATGTCTGCAATGGCTATCTCCTTGTACCTTAAGTTTAGGATATCATTCATGAATGAGGACTGTTAAGAGATGCTTTATGGGCTAATTTCCTGAGACAGGAAGTGGATTAGTTTGATCTTCTTTGGTTTGAGAAGCTTACATCCATGTTGGTTACACAATGCATATGTTGTGTTTGATCTCTTGAGATTGAACATTTTTGGGTGTTGTTATGATGTTCTCTTTGGGGTTGTATGGAGGAGATCATACTTGACATAGTTGACATTTAGAGGTGTATGTAGAAGGAGTTTTTACAGGTATATGATGTGCAGTGATTCTCTGTTTTGTCTTGGTTATCTTCCTAGATGGTTTGTTTCACATTACATTGGTTTGAATTCTAATTGGAGCTATAGTGATGACTAGTTTGTGGTCATGTGTTTTCACTTATGTTCTTGGGTGATGACATGGAGGTCAAGTGTTATATCTTTGCTTTGTTGGGTGTGGAGAACTTGGGAGAATTCTAGACTGGTGATGAGAATTGTTCTTGCAAGTTAATTGTTTATAGGTTTTGCATATCATTGTGGATGATTCCTTGGTGCTACATGATATTGTTTACACTTTCTAAATGATGCTATTGGTAGACTTGGTATGCCTTGATCTTTTTCAGATCTACATTACCTGTGTAGTGGGAGTTCCTGGATGTGTTTGGTCTTCTTTAACTAGTTGACACACTGAGCTTGTATTTGTAGTTGATGGGTTGGCTTTGTAGGTGGCATGAGTTTACTAATAAGGATACCTTCAAGGTATGGTGATTGAATGGATTAGCACTTGTTGTGTGTGCTATTTTTAATCGCTTGGGTTGGTCAGTTAGAGGGAGTAGTCAGTTTCCTCGCTATTGTTCTAGCTAATGTTCTATCCTATTTTCTGGATGATGACTTCATGGTTGTGTTCAGGTTGAAGCTTTGCAGTTGATGTTGTTGATGCTTCTGTCCAGCTTGTGAGTACAGTGGAGTGGTGGTAGTATTTTGTAGTCTTTGATATCTAGGATGTTGTTGCAGGTGTCTTGGCTAATACAATGGCTTTGAGTATTTTTTGGGAGCCTCTAAGTTCTTCGTCAAGTGGGAGAATGTTGAGAAATAGTGCTTCAAACTTACTAGCAAGAAGGCTATAGGTATTGGCTTGTTGGACTAACAGATCAATGTCAAACAGAGTTCATGAATGGTCCCTTCAACATTCCAATGGACTATCTGAAGCTTCATTGAAGGGACATGTTGATATCGGCAGGAGTCTCTAGGTAGTGTCCTCACTATATCGATGAGCTAGTTAACATGTTGTATTAGGTGGATAGGTTGATATCAGAGGGACTTAGAATCCTGTCTCTCAAATATCCTGATGGACTCTTCATCAGTTAGACATTATGCATTTGGTGGGACTTAGTGATCAGTCCCCTCAATGGTCTAATTGCTCTTTGTGAGTTTGACGTTATGTGTTTTATCAAAGGGATGGTGCTCTGTCACTGGGACATGGAGTGCAGTCTTCTCGATGAGTTGATGAGTTGTACATTGGTACCGATGTGGCTATCACTCGATGGGTGGTAACTGTCGACTTAGTGGATGTGGCTGAAGGATAGAAAAGTAAATGTTGAGTTAGAAATACATATCACAAATATTGGTTGAATGGTGTATGATGTTGGCTGTATGACTTGGCATGTAATATGCTTGTCGAGGTGACTTTAAAAGTTCAGGGAGAGTTTGGATATTGTCTCTTCGACATTCAAGAAACTAAATCAAATGTCATTTGTAACTGTCTAATCTATTGTGGAAGTTGAAGCAATTGTTCTTCCTAGTAATGAGAGTCAAATGTGAATGCACATTGTAATGTTGTAATGTTGAATGCATTGAAACAAGGGAAGAGAGAGACCAAGTTAGAGAGGGGTTATGCTGTCAGACAATCTCCAGATGGAATAGGATGTAAATCTCTGTGTAGAGGCTTAGAGCCTGCATTATATTGTAACTGTTTACGTTGTTGCTGAATAATACAGTGAATCTACATTTTTGGACTGTGGGGTTTTTTACTCAAAAGGGTTTTTCCCACATAAATCTTTGTGTTCATGTCTTATGTTCCATCTTTCACATCTAATGGTTCTATTTTTTAAATCTATTTTCTACACGTCAAAACTGGTTAAAACTTGCATGAACTTTTCTCAGTAGGATTAATGGTGGGAAATGAACTATGTCTGATTCCACTTTGTGGCATAGTTGTGAGTGTTTTTTAGGAATATAAAGCTACCAAAGACACTGCTATTCTTAGATGTTCAATCTAAGATGAAATTTTTTCCTTACACTCAAGAGGAGAAGAAATGGGCACCATAAGAGGCTTAGGATCAACCTTAGGATTTGAGTGAGTGAGAGGAAAAGAACTTTCCATGATTTTGCCAAATAAAATTAGCATCAAGGCCTCCATACTTTTTAATCCATTTTTTGAGACTGATATATCTCATGCCAGTTAATCACTGAGCAGTACAGGACTCAACTTTATGTCCCAATTTATTGTAGTGGAAACATTTAAAGGGAAGCCCTTTGAAATTCAAAACTTCATTCAAGTGCCTTTATAAGAATGTTTTCACATGGAATGGGGAAGAGGTTTGGAAATATCCATCAAAGCATGGACCTTGAAAAACTTGCAAGAAGAAGCAGCCTCTTCCAAATCAATCTTAACAAAAAAACCAACTTGATTAATCAGATTTTTGATGAGATCTGAAGACTACATGACAAGAGGAAAATTGTAAAACCTAATCCACATGGGAATGTCAGTGACCATGGCTGAGGTAGGGTCAAAAAAGGGTGTCCATGGGGAAAGAAAAATGCCAGAATTCCTAAAAACCATGGACCATTTTGTACCACAAAATTGCAGTCATTAGTCGAAGTGAAAGAAAATAGAAAAACACCAAATCTAGTGATTCTACCACAGGAGTAGAAAGATTATTCTAGGTATTTTTAGCCCACTCTAAAACAAAGTCAATGGCTAAAGAATGAGCATCAATGTCCGCAGAGACCTCACTGATGCAATCATCTAAGATGAGGAGGTCCATAGGATTGTCAGTAAAGATAACCTCTAAATCACAAACAAAAAAAAGCACCATCAGAGCACTACACATGTTTCACATTGGAAGTAGTAGCAAGAATCGATGACAGATTGGAAGGAGACAGGATAGGGTTAGCCCACCATAACTGATCCATGCAGAACACATCGCATTCATGGAACAGATTGGCCCTATTTTTGCATTTTCCTTTGAGTCCAAAGCCAAATCCAGGGATGCCATCGCTATTGTCTTGTCCATTGCATCCAACCTGGCACCAAGGGGATCAAAACCCTGAGCGGGAGGCAAGGAGGGTGGCATACCCACTGATTTCTTCCATTCTCCATCTAGAAATCTTATCCTCTAGAAGCTCTCATCTACAACTCTCCTCTTTCTGGAAGCCTCCATCTTATCTAGACTCCTTTAGAAACTTTCTATTTTCCTCTTTTGTCTTTTTTCCTTTTTGTCTTTTTCTCTTTTAATTAATTAAAGTTTTGTTTGTTATTGGTGGTAATCCCTTCACCATATTTTTCTTCTGTAACAAACTTAAACCTCCAAAATGTAAATGTCCATACCTTAAATGCTATAGCCATGATTGATCTAAATACATGGTTTTGAAATGGGCTGCCTCTTCTCCTTGGATGCACTGAATTCAAAGGGGGAACATCCGATTCTTGGTCATCTCCACTCTTGCTATCAACTTGTCATTTGGAAATCTGTCTAGTATTGTGTAAACATTATCTATGAAAGATACACTGTAACCTTTTTGTACTAACTATCCAACACTCATAAGATTATGCTTTAGTCCAGGTACAAAATAAACATCATCAGGAATAAATCTTCTTTCACTATTTTTTGCAAAAACATTTATTACTAGTTTACCCATTACATCCACTTTATTATCATTTCCTAATTTTACTTCTGATTTTAGGGAATCATCAAGACTAGGAAACAATTCTTTATTCTTGAATTAGAATTAGATTCATTTGAGTAATTAGCATTCTGCTTGTCCACATCTCCTTGTTTCTTTCTACATTCATTTGCATAATGTCCATATTTTTTGCAATAATAACAGACCTCTGTGGATTTTGCTAGAAGTGATTGTTGCCATGTCCTCTATTGTTGTAGTTTTGATTATTGTTTTCACCTTGATCATCTTTGCATCTGCCTCTTCCTCTGAAGTTTGACCTGAGAGTTGAAAGCATTCTCAAAAGAAGTATTGTTATTCCTACTCATTCTGGATTCATGTGTTATCAAAGATCCCATTAATTTGTCTACTTATAACTTTGTCAAATCCTTGGATTCTTCAATAGCTACAACTATTGCATCAAATTTACTGGGTTAACTCTTGAGAATTTATTCTATGATCTTCAAATCCTTGGATTCTTCAATAGCTACAACTATTGCATCAAATTTACTGGGTAAACTCTTGAGAATTTATTCTATGATCTTCTGATCTGTTATTGCTTCTCCATTAGATCTAATTTGGTTCACAATGTTCAGTACTTTACTCATAAACTAGTCTATAGACTTTGAATCATTCATGTGCAAATTTTCAAAATTTCTCCTAAGAGATTGCAGTTTAGCTACTTTCACCTTTGTATTACCTTGATAGATAGTCTCCAAAATTTTCCATGCTGTCTTGGATCTCATTTCTGCTACAACTCTAGGAAAGATGGGCTCATCCATTGCCTGTTGGATTAGGAATAGAGTTTTTGCATCTTTTTTCTTATTTTCTTTAAGCTCTTCCTTTTGTGCTCGAGTTAATGCCTGATGGGCAGCCTCATCCTGTGGTTCTACAAAACCATTTTCTACCAAATCCGAAGTATCTTGTGAACAAAACAAAGTTCTCATTTTAATAGACCAAAAATTGTAATTCTTACCATTGAAAATAGGGACCTGAGGCTGTGAGATTGCTGCTTGATGCCATGATTATAATCACCTACATCAATCCAAAACTTTCACTCCTAGGCAGCTTCAATGCCTTTTATCTTCTCATTCATGAACACTTCAGATCTGCACCATATGGCTCTGATAATCTAATGCCTTTATCTTTTTCTGTGCTCTGATACCACTTTATTACCGCAGAGACAGAAAAAACAAAAAATAGAGAGCAGGCACGCACAACAGAAAAGAAACAATTGCTACATCAAGCATAAATATTTTATTGAATCTACTTTTTCATTCTCCTTCTAAATACGATTACAATCTACCTCTATTAATAATCTACCTCTATTAATAGAGGATTCTTTAGAAATGCAAAAATTGATCACTAAACTTAAACTGCTGAAAATGAGAAACTAAATTTAAATGCTCAAATCATGCGGTCTAACTGGAGATTATTATTCATGCAAAAACTAAAAGACGAGAGTTTTATTTAGAATTGTTCTCATGCGGTGATTCATGCAAAAATTTGGGAGAAATTAGACTGCAGTTCTAACAGTAATTGCACCTGCCAGCCGAGCAAGTTTTTCACTTGCCCAATTTGAAAAAGAATGTTCCAAACTAAACAATAGTATGTCAAGAATCTTTTCCATTCACGAGGAAGCTGTGGGCCATCCATTGCTTGTTTACTCAAAAAATTTATAGCCTCCCTTTCCTGATTAGTGTAGTTTGGAAGTATTAATTGACTATTTATTGGCGTGCTTTGCAGTCTTGAAGTTATTATTATGTTCGATTCTAATGAAATGCAAAAAACCCTTCAATGATGAGTATGATAAATTTATATTTATGATGTGAAGCTCTTGGAGAAGAGTTTTCAATGGCAATTCCTGAATCGCAACATCCGTGTAAGTGATTCCACAATGCCGTAAAAGGTTCACATACATGGGAAGTTATTGACCAGCATTCTTGACCGCTTTGTGGAGGGTTTTCTGGATGGCTGGTTTCAAGATCTGCATCAATAGGAATATGTTTCTCTTTTATAGAGCAAAGCAATTGAAATGAAATGGTATAATCATCTAAAGGGTGGGTTTCAATTTTTCACAACCTGGTAAAGGTATTGACAGTCTTTCTGAACCACTTTGTGGAGGGTTTCCTGTATTGTTGGTTTGAGCTCCTGCATCAATGAGATCAATCAGAAAATGTTTTCCTTTTATAAAGTTAAGCAATAGAAAGGAAATGGTATTGTCATCTAAGGGATGGACTGTAAGTTTTTGGAACCTGAATGCAAGTCTTCAATTGTGCGAGCTTGTTCGAGATCATTTGAATTTGTGTCGTTGCCGCCTTTTTCTTTGAACCTCTTTCCTAGCTGCTGCTCTAGAAAGTTCATTGTTTCATTATGGCTAGAATCTGGTAAGGCCAAGGGGAGCTGAACTATTTTGCTTAAATATTTCTCTACCAAATCTACTGGATCTACTATATTTAAATTATTATTGTCTTGGTATCTGTGTGCTATTGCTCTCGCGATTATTTTCTTGTCCATTCCAAGAATCACGTTGATTTCACAAACCGCCAAGATCAAATTAACTATAGAGAGTACCTGATTATGTGATTTAGCAAAAGGCCCATAATTTTTGTGCCGTGTAACATCGTATCCTTAACACCTTATAGAATAAAAATGATTCAAATGACAAATACTTGTAAAATAATGGTGTCTTGGCACCTATCCAAGTCGTCAACAAAGACAGTTATGCGAATATCATCTTTGGAAGGTGGAGGTGACTTTGGAATGGACGTACCTTCAACGGTGTCACACATTTTCTCTACCCATTCGAAGGTAATAAATTTCCATAAACAGGAGGGTTTTTCACAAATTTGTTTCTTCAAGAAGTTGATGTCAGATATCACTTGATGATGATAACCCAGATATGTGCTATGGTCTGGTAGGCGAACATATCCCATAATTTGAACACTAACAGGTTTAAAAACCAAATGCAATTGTATCATTACAGTTAAAAAACTACCACTAGAGTTACAGGTATGGATCTGTATTTTAAGTCTTGTAGTTCATTGTTCTTTGTTCTTCTTAACACAATCCATACCACCCAAGTAACCCAACCTAAAAGAAATAATGCAAGGAAGCAAGGCAAAAGAAATTTGAAACATATTTTGTCTCATTGTTCCCTCCATACGTATCTCCAGCGAGACCTAATTCTCTGGGACCTCGTCATTGTTTCTTCCACTGCCTTCGTTATTTTAATAGCCAAACCTACCCACGCTCCCAACTCATTTTGGTAATGCCATGCGTTATAGCGAACCATCAGAACAGTAGGAATCTTGCCCAGGTTGCTACTTGAATCTGATGTTTCATCCTTCAAATGAAACTGAGACATACAAAACAATGAGGCCAGAAATTAGTAGAGTACTTTTACAATCCACAAAGCTACACTATTTAGGGGGAAGAAAGAAGAAAAACTAACCATCTCACCGCGGTCCATGAGCGCTAATGATTTATACACTTGATAATATTTGTCTCGATAGTTGTCAAGAAAATACACGAGTGGATCAAGAATCTGATGGGCAGGTGCAGAAACTTTAGGGGATTCAAAATAGTTAAAGTTCTATTATCGCACTTTCACCAAAGTTGATTTTATGTATTGCTTAACAATATGTACTTACATTATCTATTCTAGTGGTTGGCAATAAATCTTTCACTCCATTCTTAACTTTAGAGTATTTTTCTCTACCCTCTTGCATTAGCTCGAACTGTGTGGATCCAGGAAAATCTTCAAATGACAGAATATTTGGAAACGCTAGCTTAGCTCCCGCTTGTAGCAAAATCGTTTCCGTTTGTCATTGTGTAAATTGTCAATGATTTAAGATTTTCATTAACATTACATTGAGAAATTAAATGTCAAATTACTTTAAAGAGAACATTTAAAAGGTACCTGCAACATTAAGCTGGATTTGCCCATTCCCCAGTCATCTGAGATGCCCACTGTCACAGGTGATTTAACATATGGGTTTTCAAAATAGTGCAGCTAGGTCTTCTGCAAAAGCCCTTCTTCCTGGCATGTTGCAAATCACTATAAGTTTTAAGGAGATATTTTTACGCTACTTTGGCATTAAGAAAACCATTCTATAATCTATAGTAGGCCAAGTGTATCTCTTAAATAACAGGGTAGCTAAAGATGTGGTTCTTGTGCAATGCTGCATCGATGCATATGATATATAAACGAAAAGCACTGTTACATACCAAGGCTATCGTGGATGGTTGGTTGATCTTGGCCTTCTTCCGGTATTTTCTCTTCTCGCCGACGAACTGTCACATTTCAAAGTAGGTCATAAGTTTAAATTCATTGTAGTGCCAAATATGCCAGTTTCTTTTAACGGTTAAAGAGATGAGATCAAATTTAGAAATTTTTGTTGTGTTCCAGTTTTAGAGTAAACATCGTACTAATTTGTTGCTAGAATAAATGGTTAATTTCTTCCACGGTCAGTTTTTAATTAAAAGGTAGTAGTTACCTTTTTCCACAGTCAGTTTTTTATTAAAAAGGTAGTAGTCAGTTTTATGAAGACCTTTAGCTACTAGAAAAGATGCAAAAAAATCCTATTTTAAATTTAACAAGCAATGGATGAGTCTATTATTCTTAGGGTTGTAGTTAAAAAGGCAAATATTACATTTTAGAAATTGTTTATTAGGGAACAATTAAGATGAAAGTAGTTAAATTATAGAATCTTTGAGAAGTTTTGAGAATTTGTATAGGAAGGATTTGAAGTTCATAGATCAATTTTTCATCAAGTTATAAATACATTTAATCAAATTAGATCACATGGAGAGGAGATTACTAAAGAAAAGGTTCTCTAGAGCCTACCCAATAAATCTGATGCTATTATAGTTGCTATAGAAGAGTCCAAAGATCTAATGCAGTTAGCGATAGATGAGCTAATGGGATCTCTATTATCCCATGAATCTAGAATGAATAGAAACAATAATTCCTCTTTAGAGAATGAATTTAAATCTCAGATTTCATTTAGCAAAGGTAGAGGAAGGTCAAGCTCCAGAGACAGGGGAAGAAATAATAACCACAAAGGTGGAAGGAGTAGTCTAGATCAAGGTGAAAGGAGAAATAAGAATTTCAATTCTTATAGCTCTAGAGGGCACAATAGCAACCAAAACTAATAGTAACTTTAGATGTATGATCAGAACCAACAACACTCTTAAAGGCATGATAAATCAAATGTTCAATGTTATTATACAATAAATTTGGTCATTATGCATATGATTGTAGAAAAAATAAGCAAATGTCAATAAATAGAATGTAATTTTTTCAAATGTCTCTAAAAGTAATTCTAGGTCATTACTCAATACATGTCATGTTTCTCAAGAGAGTGCTAGTGTGTTTGGTTTTTAGATAGTGGGTGTAGTAATCACATGATTAGAAATAGAGATCTATTTGCAAGTTTAGACAGTTCTATGAAGTTAAAAGTAAAGTTGGATAATGATAATAAACTGTCAATTATGGATAAAGGTGTAATTAATTTTCTTACAAATTATGGAGGAAGAAAGCATCTAGATCTTTATTTTGTGCTTAGATTGAACCATAATCTCATGAGTATTTGTCAACTTATGTAAAAGTGTTATACAATATTTTTTTAAGATAATATTTGTGTTGTACTAAATAGACTTCCTAGTGACAGGTTGATTTCAAAGGTTGTGATGAATAAGAACTAAATGTTCCCCACTCCATAGTAAGATTGAAAGTCAAAAGATAGCCAAAGGAGAGGCTACTCAAGAGGAAGCAAATTTCAACGTAGAATATTTAAACCAAACTTGGCTTTGCCATCTAAGATATGGTCACCTTCATTTTGGAGGTTTGAGTTTATTATAGAAGAAGTAGATGGTGAGAGGATTGTATCACCAATTGTGCAATTAACTAGTTCATGTGAGAGTTATATCGTGGTAAAACAACATAGGGAAAGTTCTCAAATAGGGGTGTCTTTTAGAGGAAGGGCACCATTAGAGCTTGTTCACACTTATTTATGTGGACCAATGTAGACTCCTTCATTAGGAGGAAGGTGTTATTTTCTTTTACTAATGATTTCATTAGGGAAACATGGATTTATTTTGTCAAGTATAAAGTTTTTGTGATATTCAAGGATTTAAAATTAATGGTTAAAAAATAAAGTGTCTAGTACATCAAGGTACTCATGTCAAATAGAGGTGGAGAATACAAGCCAAATGAGTTTTTATATCATGGAATTAAGGTACACACCACAGTAAAATGATGTTGTGGAGAGGAAAAATAGAACAATAATGGAGATGGAAAGGATCATGTTAAAGGTCAAGCACTTACCTAATGAATAGTGGTTAGAAGCAGTAGTGTGTGCAGTGTATATTCTAAATAGATATCCTATAATGAGTGTCAAGGATAGAATTCCATAGGAAGCATGGAATGGTAAGAATCATAATGTAGATCTCATTTAATTTTTTTTGGATGTGTGGTATATGCACATGTTCTAGAAGAAACAAGAAGAAAATTGGATGGTAGAGGTAAAAAATGTATTTTGATTGGTTACAGTGAGTAGTCGAAATGTTACAAGTTGTACAATGTCATTACCAATAAGGTAATCATGAATAGAGATGTTGAACTAAAGGAATAAAAAGCATGGGATGGAAGTCTTGATAGATCAATTACAATTGCAACAACGATACCTCAAAATGAAGAAGAATCAGAAGAATAAAGTGTGCAAGGTGGTCAACCAAGATGACAAGTAGTAACAAGTACTCCAACAAGAAATTTTCAAAGAGATAATTCATGAGAGTTGAGAACACTAAGAAATTGTATACAAGGTGAAAAATCAAGCCATGTAGGTCATCCTACTCCTAACTCACAAGAAAGTGATGAATCTAATCCTACACTAGCCTCACTAAGACCTCGATATAAAGGTAAGAAAAAAGGAAGTTTGAATGATATTTATGATGAGGGTGAAGAAAATTTAGATTTGCAGTCAAAATTTTCTCTACTTCCTCATGACCCTATATATTCTAAAGAAGACACCAAGGAAGAAAATTGGATCAAGACTATGCATGAAGTGATGGATTCCATTAAAATGAATGAAACATGGGAGCTAGTATATCTGCCTGAAGGTAAAGATTGTATAGGAATCAAATGGGTCTATAAGACCAAGTTAAATGTAGAAGGAGAAGAACTGAAAAAGTATAAAGAAGATGAGTACCAAAAGGTTTTTAACAACAATATAGAATTATTTAGAATGAGACATTTGCACCATTTGCAAGGCTTGATATAGTTAGAGTTATCTTAGCCATAGTAACACACAATAATTGGTAAGTTTTCTATATGGATGTCAAATTAACATTTCTGAATGATTCTTTAGAATAAGTGTGTGCAACAACCACTAGGTTATGAAGTGTATAGGCATGAAGAGAAAGTATGTAGATTGAAAAAAGTTGTTTATGGTCTCAAGAAAGCACCAAGAGGGTAGTATAGTTGAATTTACTCATACCTGATTAGCAATGAATTCAATAGTAGTAGTGAGCCCACACTATATACAAAGGTGAATGATAAAGGTCTAATTTTGATTGTGTCTTTATATGTTGATGACTTAATTTTTACTAGAAATTTATCTATAGACATGTTAAAAATAATCATGAAGAGAGAATTTGAAATAAAAAATTTAGGATTGATGAGATATTTTCTAGGCATTAAAGTTGTTCAGTTAGATAATGACATTTTCATTTGTCAATCTATGTATGCCAAGAATGTGTTAAGGGGACTCAAGATGATGAATTACAAACCAACACCAACTCTAGTTGCAATAGGAACTAAGCTCAACAAAGAAGACAAGGAATCCAATACTGATCCAACAATGCTCAAAAGACTCATTGGAAGTTTGATGTAGCTCATAGCCACAAGACTAGATATAATGTATGGTGTTAGTCTAATTTCAAGATTTATGTAGTCTCAAAAATACTCAAAATGGTACAAGTTGGGAAGAAAATATTGAGATATATAGTAGAAACAACAAGACATAGAATATTATATTCCACAACTAATGATTTTAATTTGATTGGCTATATTGATAGTGATTTTCCAAGTAGCATAGATGATAGGAAGAGTACTTCTAAATATATTTTTCACTTTGGATTAGGTGTAGTCTCATGTGCATCAAAAAAGTAGCCTATTATGACAATTTCATTAGTTTAAGAAAATTATGTGGCAACAACATCAACATGTCAAGCAATTTGGATGTGTTGATTATTGTCAAATTTAATGCATGATTAGAAGGATCCAACATCAATATTTTGTGATAACAAGTCAGTAATTACATTATCAAAAAATCATGTTTTCACAAGATGAGAAAACACATTGATACTAGATATCATTTCATCTGAGAACTAGTGAACAATGGATACATCTACTTAGAATTTTATAGATGGTAAATATATTCACAAAGATATTAGAAAAAGAGAATTTTGAACAGCTAAGATAGAATTTGTACATTATGGATGTTAAGTAGCTAATTATAATAGAAATTAAGGGGGAGTGTTGGAATAAATGGTTAATTTCTTCCACCATTAGTTTTTATTAAAAGGTAGTAGTTAGTTTTTCTTATCTAGTGTTTTTTATCTAATGTAGTTTTATTGGCCAAGTTACCAACTATATTTAGTTAGTTTTTCTTATCTAGTTTGTTCTTATCTAGTGTTCTATTTCTTAGTAAGATCCTAGGATAAGCATCCAAGCATCTAAGACATTTCTAATAATAGGTAATTTGCTTTACAAGAAAAATCATATCAAGACCTATGTATAGGAGGCATATGTAATGTTTTTAAGATGATGAATAGAAGTTGAAGTGTTTTCTTTAAGGACACTATAGAATCCAAATTCTGGCCTCTATCCTCCTTCATTTGGCAATAGTCAAAATTGTCCCCATTAGAAACCGGATGAGTAGAGCCCACTATTAAACATAGTGTAGATATCATACAAGTGTTATGAAAAACAAGATTGTTTAGATTATTTCATAAAGTAGTCCCCATTAGAAACCGGATGAGTAGAGCCCACTATTAAACATAGTGTAGATATCATACAAGTGTTATGAAAAACAAGATTGTTTAGATTATTTCATAAAGTAGTCCAAAAAAAAAAACTTTCTAGGATAGAACAATCCAAAAATTAAAATATTCCAAACTAAGTAAATCATTTAGAAATTAAGAGTTTCTAGATTGTATCTTGTAAGGTAAAACTTAAAATATGCAATTGTGCATAGCAGTACATGGCATTGAATTGAATTCAATGAAATATAGATTAATATAATATTTTTTTTCAGCCGTTTAACTCTATTTTATTCTCTCTTTTTCTCTATTTATAGCTATCCATATGCCTTTTATTATTGTTTTAGGCCTATTTTCACAATAAGTAGCGTTTGTAGGGGCTAAGAGCTCTAAAACACCTCCAAAATATAATGAATTTTCTTGTCAACTCATTCATAACTCTTCTTATTAAAAAAGCCTCTTAAACAAACAGGGCATTGTATGGGCATTGTATGGATAATTCCTTAATGTTATTTAAAAAATTAGTTGTAAAATAGGATACGAACAAGTTATGAGTATTGAGTCTTAAGGAGTGCAACATAAGTTTTAATTTTGTAAAGTACACTCTTAAATCGAGAATTTGAATTAACATAGTTATCCATCACAAATAAAAAACATATTTTTAAAAATAAGTATACATGATTAAAATCTTAAAATTATTCTACATAATTTTTAAAACCACAAACAATCATAATGGACAAATAGGCAAATATTTTAAACTACTTGTAGTTGGACCCTACTACAAGGATATAAATTAATAGTTTGGCAATAGGAAAATATTTGTCATTCATATTTTGCTGCAACAGTTTGAAACATCTTAGAAATAGTAAATATAATAAAAAGAAATTGTTGTAAATGAATATTGTAAAATGTTAAAAAATTTGACACCCCCCAAAAGTGCAAAAGGTCAAAGTTATTAAAATGTATTATTGGATGTTAAAACTTTTGTAAAATTGAAATATATTAACTATTGGAAAAATTTAATTTAATTTACTAAAATCATATTATAATTAAAAAAACATTAAATAAAAACAAAAATATTTGGAAATCCTTTTGTTATAATCTATTTTAGACTCTCTTAACATATTTATCCTTTTTACCTTAAAAAAATAAATTACAACAAATTGATCATAGAGTGTGATCTAAAATATCCATTAAAAAAATTCACCACAATTTCTAGAAAACTATTCTGATTCATTTAATGATCTGTAAAAATGTCATATATTTAAGTATTAGATATTAAAACCTTCCCCATCAAAAATAATAAAACATATTAATTACTCGAACCATTAAATGTAATCTACTAAAAATAAATCGATGCACAATTCTAGAGGAAATGTGTAACGACCCTCCATTCATTCATGACAAGTTTATTTTTAATGAATGTCAGCATGAGTGAAGTCATGGCTCTTAAGAGTGGTTGGTAAATTATAACTGCGGGAAGAAAATATCTACAAGTTAGGTGAGTGAACGATTGGTTGGAGAGAGATAAGATGGAAGAGGGCATAGGAGTTAAGTGGGAGTCAACGCATTAGTATTAAGGGGGGCTGAAGAGCAAGACGAGAGAGTTATTGCGGAAGAGAAATATCTGGGGAGGAGGAGGTGAAGTCATTAAAGGCTAGAAGAAAATATTAGGGAGTGTGGTGAAAAATAGTCAGGGAGGGAAGAAAGTGAGGAAGGCAGTACGTACACTAGGAGATCCCTAAGTTTTTGGGCGGGACTCGTGATGTTCATTGATTTTTTTCCCTCTACAATCGAAGGTCTGGGAGGAGAACATATGGCTATGCCAAAGCTTATTCTGGAGCGAATGGGAGTAAATGGGCTGTGTGTTTCCCACGTTAAAAGTTAATGGCTTATGGATGAAGACTCTCAGTTTTAGAGGAGAGAGAGAGTAGAAGATAGGGGACTCTCTATTCAGAAGGAGAGAAGAGAGCAGCTATGAGCAACCTCCATCCTCTGCAACTCCAAAATCTTCATGTAAGTTTCTAAAGCCTTTCTAAATAACCCAAATCATGCTTATCCTTTAATCATGGTATTACATGAGATCACTTTTCTTTTGGTAGATTGTGAAACAGATTATGTGATCTGTCTATGCTTTCCACATTATGTATACATGCCTACCAGCGCACATGTAACTACAACCTCTGGTAAAAATCCCTCTTCTATTTTTCTCTGATGGGCATCCCTACCCTTTTTGAAAACCTCCATTTAGGCACAGGCAGGAAGGCCACATGTAAAGGTTGTGGAATTTGCTTCACAATAGCTTTTGTTTGATAGTTTCTTTAGCCTTTTCAACAAATCCATTATGTGCATATCCTGCTACCATTACATTCCCTGAGATTACATCTCTTTGAGACATTATGTCAAATAGTTCACTGGCCATGTCTATGCTTCACTTTTTGCATATATGTCTACTGTAGCATTTGCAACTACAACATCTCACAAAAATTGCCCTTGCATGATGCTTTGATGGATGGCCATACCCTATTCCATAACTCCCTTTTTGGGAAGGCAGCATGGATGCTGGAAAAGGTTGTGTTGTCTAGATTTACACCTCCCAATAGCATTTGCTTGATGGTTTCTAAGATCTTTGCAACAAACCATTTTGTGTGTACCCTATGACTATTGTAGTCCACGATACCCCATTTCTTCCAGGCATTTTACCATATAGTTAGTGTGCCTTCCCTGTACTTCCATTTTGGCACAGGCAGTGAGGATGCGGTAAGGTTGTGGAGTCTGGATTTACATCTGCTAGTTTCATTTGCTTAAAAGTTTCTAAGGACTCTCTAAACAAATCCATTTTTGTGCTTATCCTACACTCGCTATAGTCAATGAGTTAACATCTCCTCTAAGCATTCTGTCAAACAGTTTGTGTGCCCTACCTATGCTTCCATTTTTGCATACATGTCTACCAGGGTGTTTGCAACTACTATAACATCTGACAAAATTCCTCTTCTGTTATACTTTGATGGATGTCACTTCATCATTACTAGAGATCTGACGTAGCATATTATTAGAGTGTAAGCCTAATTCCTCAGTTTTACTTCATTTAGCATCACCAATAATTTGCACAAGAAAATTGTCCTTGTTTTAATGATGGAGATGATTCACATATCTAACGTCAATTTCTCTTGCAACAATCTCCAAAATAAGTTTCATTGCAGTGTGGAAATCGGCACACACTCAAACATTTTTAACAACTCTAATAGTTGCTCTACGGGGCATGTTTAAGAAATCAAATTCAATTGCCAACTTTTCACTATGAAGGAAGAGAAATAATTCCCTTTCCTTCTCTTCCACAACATTAAGTAAATGTATTGAATCTATAGTTAAACCTATTAGGAACCACTGCAGATCTAGTGATTGTAGCAACATGGGAATTAGTATCAATGGCTACTTTTAAATTCCATTTTAAAGAGGACGTTATGGTTTTCCCTCAAGATTCTTTTATTGACTCTTGGGGACCTAATTACATGTACTTCCATTAAATTATTCATAGAAATGGTGGCCTATTTGTAAGATTACTTTTAATGTATGCTTTGTCTCGATGGTGGTATTGGTGTTATGATTGTCTTTGTTCACTTATCCTTAAGCGAAATTCGGTAGAGACAAACCTATTAGTTCTTTTTTTTAAGACAATTCCACTACTCACAAATGTTATACCCTTCTTATTGATGTAGTAACATTTTATGTGATATGCCCTCAAGTGTGGGTCCTCATTTGTTTGCTTTATTCTTATGAATGCAAGTTGAGCTTTTCAGTCATGGTGTAGATGATATGGTGGGCTAGGAATGTGGATCTTAATGTGGCATTGAGCAAGAGTGCTCACTAGTTCGACCCATTAGAGGTTATAAGAATCATGTGTTCTATGAATCGTATGAGTTTGTGAGACGAGTATACATTGTTTAGTCACTTCTTTATTGCTGCCCCCCCCATCTTGTCACCCCTTCTCCTTGTGTTGTACTTTATTGGCATGATTCCATGTGCCTAATTTATCCTCTCCATGAAGCACGTGCTTATGATGTGTTCATCTGATCATCTATGTCATATCTGTAGTGTGGATAGTGATTCCTAGTGCGTTGTGCTTGAGAGCTTGATTGTCCTGTTGCATCGTGTCTTGCGTGTGTGTAAGCCTTTATCCCCTTATGTGAATAGTGTTTTGATGGCCTTGTGACTATCTCCAAGCATGCTGGGGTGGTCTTTTTGAGTCCACATGGTTGGGAGGCATTTCCACCGCCATTGGGGGCCAGTGAACAAATTATTGGAGTACCAGTTGGAGATATTCATTCTCTCCATTATTTTATCAATTGATATACTCTTTCAATTATTGTATCATATCCATGGCTATACCATTTTACTTATGTATATTCCTTCATGTAATTTTTGTACTCTCTTGCTAGAGATGTGTAAAGTATTATAATGAGAAAAAATGTGATGTTGTTTCATATTTGACTTACGGATTCTGGTGTGGGTATCGGATCCACTTGTACTATGATGTTTATGGATTCATGTTTACATCTAGGATGGGTTATAGGAACATTTGGATTGGTGTTTAAAATGAATGTAGTTTTATAATGTTTTCATCTAAGGGTGAATTAGTCCCGTCCTTTGGGTTGTACATTCGACCATACTTGGCGATGAATGTTGTCGATCTATTGAATCAACAACCATATCCTATGTTTGTTCTCACTTTATGTTAAAAAAAATTATCTTGTCCTTTTTTGGCTCTTAACCTTCTGGGTCGCGGGGTAGGATGTTACATCTGGTATCAGAGTGCATGTTCACACACTGGGAGCTTTGGCATACTTGAGCATTCTATGTTTCGCTGTGTGTGGCATGAGCTTGTTATATTGTTTATTATAGTCTTGATTGCTTTCATGCCTTAGCATGGCTTTAGTGGGTTAAGTTACAACCCCATTCTTAGAAATCGTGGAGGAAGTAGCCTCCTTGGCCTTACCTTACTCAATGCAACTAGAGTGTTGACCTTGGTTGAGAGTCTCCCATGGTTAAGGGTAGATGCAAGAAGTTGTGTCCACTTAAGGTGGAAGTTTCGGAGTTAGAAAAAAATCCGAAATCGGGGAACGAAAAACGGGATCCCATTTATATAAAACGGGATCCCGTTTATATAAAACGTGATCCCGTTTTGCCTCGGGATCCCGAGCCTAGAACCAAAAATGCGATCCCGTTTTTTCCAGGATCCCGAACCTAGAGGCCATAAACACGATCCCGTTATATAAAACGGGATCCCGTTTTATAAAATGGGATCCTGTTTGTGAAAAGTATTAAATTTTTTAAAAAACAGCAGAGACCCCATTTTCAATAGCGACAGGCGACAGAGGAAAACGAGATCCCAAGTTTATTAAACGGGATCCCGTTTTATTCACGACCGATGGAGTAGTAAACGGGATCCCGTTATTCAAAATTTGAATTTTAGGCTCAGGTTTTGCTTTGTAACTCGCTTCGGAAAATACTTTGGGGACCCGACCCTGACCTCTGGTCCTAGTTTGACCTGCACCTTGAAGGCCTTGTCAATGTTACAACAAAATAGTGACTTTGGGCATATATTTAAAGGTCTATTTTGTAGAATATTTTGACGAAATTAAAACCCATTATAGAGGAGACAATGTAGATTCTAAATATATAATTTTTTTTACAATTAATTTTTTTTTTATTTTTTAATCAATTTATGATGAAATAGGTTCATAACCTTGAATTATCAGGGTTTTTTAATATTTTAATAACTTTTTATTAAAATATTTTTTTGTAAAAAAAATTGTATGAAAACGTACTTTAGACAATTCTTTTCAATTTAAAAAAAAAATTTCAAAAAATGTTAAGTTTAGGTCATCTTATGCGTGACGTACACGATGATTTTTTAAAAGACAAAAAATGACCAATAAAAAATTAATAAAAAAAAAATTATTCAATAAAAAATTACAAATAAATATGGAAAACGTGGTTCAGTGAGTTACAAAGCTTTTCCCAAAAGGATTTTGAAAAATATGATTATTTAGGTCAAAATATGGATGACGTACACGTACATGGTATAGTAAAAAAAAAAGTGACTTTTAAACAGTGGTTTTTAGAAACGCCTATTCAAAATCAATTTCTATCATCTGGGTATTGAAAAAAATTACATATTTGGAAACTAGACTCCGAGTACTACATTTCATATTTAGTGACTTTTTCCAAGATTCCACCTTTAAGTGCTTCAAATTTTTAGGTCAAATGTGACAAATTCTGAAAATCAGGAAAAACACTTCCACTTTTTGGCCAAAAAGTGGACACAACTTCTTGCACACACCCTTAAGAATGATTACTCTCCCATGTTTTATGACGAAGTTAGGAATGTTCTGCCTTGTGTGTTGCAGGTTAAAGGTAACTTAGATTGACTATAGACCCTTGTTTGGACTGCTCTTGTAAGCTTTGTGCTATAGATGTAAAGGATGGTAGGATGTAGTTGTTTGTGTGTGGTGTGAACTTGTTATATTGTTTATTATAGTCTTGATTGCTTTCATGCCTTAGCATGGCATTAGTGGGTTAAGTTACAACCCCATTCTTAGAAATCGTGGTGGAAGTAGCCTCCTTGGCCTTACCTTACTCAATGGGACTAGAGTATTGACCTTTGTTGAGAGTCTCCCATGGTTAAGAATGATTACTCTCCCATGTTTTAAGACGAGGGTAGGAATGTTCTACCTTGTGTGTTGCAGGTTAAAGGTAACTTAGATTGCCTAGATACCCTTGTTTGGACTACTCTTGTAAGCTTTGTGCTATAGACGTAAAGGATGGTAGGATGTAGTTTTTTGTGGACGTGGACAAATTAGTTTGATTGCTCCATGCTCTCTTATACGTGTTGGATGATTGCTGATTTTTCTTATAACCTCTTAATGTGCTTGAGTTGCTACCATTTACCATCCTTGATAACATATTGAAGTCATTGGAATACTAATGGTGCCTTAAACTTTCCCTTAGTAGAATTTGCACATTTGTATAATGAATATTGAATGGCATGTAATGTCTTGACTTGAGATGAAATCTTTCTCTCCCCTTCATAGTTGTCAATAGTTGACAGGATGTTAGACTGATGGCTTATGAATTTAATTAGTATGTTAAATTTGCAATAAGTAAAAGAATTAGTGAAAGAGACCTCATATTTGTTATGGTTATGCATTGAAAGTGATCACATGTTTATTGGTTCCTTCGTATTTAATGAGTTTACATGAGAATAGTAATTGCTTAATGGATATATTTTGTTGATGAAAATTGATCTCCTCAATTGCATTGTGAATTTCAATAAGACTTTATAGTTGAATGTTTGTATTGTAATGCAACTAAAAATACTTAATGTAGGGTAATAGGAATGTTGCATAGCTTGCTTGATGAGCAATTGCATGCCATTGACACAACCATGGTTACTTAATCTAACATGTATGAATGTGAATGTTGAGAAATGGCTAGGATTCCTAAACCAAACTCATTTAATTGTGTTGATAGTTTCCCATTTTCTTGCGAATGAATGATATTACTATGACTTCTGACATGACAACACATTATGTGTAATTATGAGATGTATATCATTATGTGATTATAGAAGTGACTGTAATAATGATTGTGAAAAATGTTACTTATGATCATGCACCATTGCATTATATTGAAAGCATTGCATGTGAACATCCAGTGATGTATTCCTGTTGAGTGTTGTGATTAACCAGTACTTGAGATGTGTGCCCATGGGATGGTGATACTGCATACCCATCCATGTAAACCATACCATCTATGTGTTTTCTTGTTGTCACCTTATTGACTACCAACTCAAGGGTTGTTGATAAGTCAATATGTGGAGGGTAGTAGAAGCAACAAAGTTCCTTGGGAGGAAATTGCATGGCGTATGTATAATGGTGGTGCAAAATGACGGCGATCGTTTCAACCTCCCAGAAAAGTACTCACTACTTCCCCTTATTAATGGACCAAATACTTGGTTCATATAGTGTTAGCCTAATCCCCTCAATTCCTGAGGATGCTATTAGTTTGTGGTATGAGCACCTATGATAGCTATGATCTTACCCTGATGTGATTGTTTTAGATATGATGCCACCCACCCACTGGTGTTCTGACATAGTGCTGGTGAGGATGCTATGTTGCTAAGCAATCCAAGCTCAAGGACACGATGCCACATACCTAGATGCGTGAAAGTGTAGTATATATGTTGTTTCCCTACTTGTGCAGAGAGGAGTGGTTGCTCGCACAGAGTAGAGGGTTCGTTCAAGAGGGCCTCGATTCTGATCGGTTGGCATGTGAGTAGAGCCTAGCCATGTGCACCTCTGGCTCAGTGTGTTGTTGCACATGCTTTCTCCATGGGTACACACTATGAGGGATGTTCCTCTGAGTAGGACATTGCCATGCGGTATACGGCCATTGTGTGCTTTCTCTGCTTGGCATATACCATGCACAGTTGCGCCGCATGAGGTATGTGACTTGGGTGGCCAGCACAATACCTTTCCATGTGAGGTTGCGTGAGTAGGCCGCACCCACATGAAGGACTATTGAGACAGTCACACTTGTTTTCATCCTTCCTCATGTGGTGACTAGTGATAGTCATGTAGTGTTGTGATGTGTATATTTCAAAGATTGTGAATCTTCTTTTCTGTTATTGGTGACTTTTACCTTGCTTGTGTGGACCAGCACTTTCATTTATCTTGCTTGTTTGGTTTAGACATAGATGATTTCCTTGACATGTAACTCTTGCAGTTACAATTGATTTACTATTGAAATTATGCACATTTTTCTTATTTTACTATTGGAATTGAGATTTATTCTTCGTTATTTATATCCTTGGTGGCTAAACTAATTGACTTTTTTTTTTCTGAATGCTGGTCTTGTGTTGTGATGTGATTCCTCATCAGGTATGGTGAGATCCACCTGTTTGAGTGTATACGAGGAAGTAGATGCAGGGAAACCCTTCAGGATGGGGGTATGTGTGAGTTGTTCTAAGCTATAATTCACTACCTTCCTATTGTTTGACTATCTCTTGGAGGCTAAAACCCTTATACAAACAAGAGATATGTCATTGTGGGTTGTATGGAAGGGCTCACTAGGTGGGTCAATGCCATCAAGACACATGGATATAGATTTTGGACATGGTTATTGGTTATGGACTCATGGTTACTCTGGATTTGGATGGTACTACGACATCCACATGAACCCCTAGTGTAGCCTTGTCATGTGAATGAGTTTATATGTATATGTAGGTGGTACAATTGTCATGTATGAAGTTGCATATTAAAATATAGAAGAGAACAAAATTGCATCATTATGCCTTGAAAAGTGACAAACTATTGCATTATATAAAAGAGATGCCATACATGCTATGAAATCATAGGGTGAAATTATTTATATGTGTGTATGTGTGCTCCATTTTATAGATAGCTGCATCTGAAAAGTTAGAGAATTGAAAATTTTGTCTTGAAAGTGCATTTTGCTACAATTTATGAGGAAATTGTGTGGTTTAAGCTAGTATATATGTGCAAATTGATGGTTGTTGATTTTCCTTGATAGATTCTGATATTATTTTAATGTTGACATGATTGGTTATCATGCTACATTACATGCTTACTATTGGTTCGACTATGATGTATGCACATGTGCTTTGACATGTGATCGGAGTGATGTAAGTATTGGGTATCGACTCTACCTAGACTCATAGGCCTGAGTGTACTCCTATTATCCCTGATGGTGGTTACTAGAGATAGTCACAGGTCATTTTCCCTACCCTAGCCATTGTACCCTGCTAATGCAGTGTTCCCGTGTTGTTGTCTTATCATCCGGTTACCTAACGATAATGTCCGGATTGCCCTTATGGTCACGTGTAGTTTGCCAATGCAGTAATTGAAGCTTTTCTCTTTGGTTTCTATTGATTATTTGATGTGGTTTGCTTAGCATCATTCTTTATTTTGATTGGAGAAATTTGTTTTATGGTAATGTATATTTTGTATGAATAAGTGCCTTGCCTATTTCTTACCCATGTTTTGGGACTGATTGCATATAATTATGCATGTGATAACCTATTTTTAATAATTGTATCAAGTTTCTTGGACTAGTGTGTGCTTTGGCTGCATCTTACTATTTGCAGGCTTCTAGGAGTAAGCCTAGTCCTAGGGGGTAGGATGTAATGACCCTCCATTCATTCGTGACAAGTTTATTTTTAATGAATGTTAGCATGAGTGAAGTCGTGGTTCTTAAGAGAGGTTGGTAAATGATAACTATAAGAAGAAAATATCTACAAGTTAGGTGAGTGAATGGCTAGTTGGAGAGAGATAAGATGGAAGAGAGCATAGGAGTTAAGTGTGAGTCAACGCATTATTATTAAGGGGGGCTGAAGAACAAGACAAGCTCAAGTTATTATGGAAGAGAAATATTTGGGGAGGAGGAGGTGAAGTCATTAAAGGCTGGAAGAAAATATCATGGAGTGGGGTGAAAAATAGTCAGGGAGGGAAGAAAGTGAGGAAGGCAATATGTACACTGGGAGATCCCTGAGTTTTTATGTGGGACTCGTGATGTTCATTATTTTTTTCCCTCTACAATCGAAGGTCTGGGAGGGTAACATAAGGCTATGCCAAAGCTTATTCTGGAGTGAATGGGAGTAAATGGGATGTTTGTTTCCCACATTGAAAGTCAATGGCTTGTGGAGGAAGACTCTCAGTTTTAGAGGAGAGAGAGAGTAGAAGATAGGGGACTCTCTGTTCGGAAGGGAAGGACCAATGATTTAGGAAGGAGAGCAGAGAGAAGCTATGAGTAGCCTCCATCCTCTGCAACTCCAAAATCTTCATGTAAGTTTCTAAAGCCTTTCGAAATAACCCAAATCATGCTTATCCTGCAATCATGGTATTACATGAGATCACTTTTCTATTGGTAGATTGTGAAACAAATTATGTGATTTGTCTATGCTTTCCACATTATGCATACATGCCTACTAGTGCACATGTAACTACAACATCTGGTAAAAATCCCTCTTCTATTTTGCTTTGATGGGCGTCCCTACCCTTTTTGAAAACCTCCATTTAGGCCCAGGTAGGAAGGCCACGTGTAAAGGTTGTGGAATTTGCTTTACAAAAGCTTTTCTTTGATAGTTTCTTTAGCCTTTTCAACAAATCCATTATGTGCATATCCTGCTACCATTACATTCCACAAGATTACATCTCTTTGAGACGTTATGTCAAACAGTTCACTGGCCGTGTCTATGCTTCACTTTTTGCATATATGTCTACTGTAGCATTTTCGGCTAAAACATCTCACAAAAATTCCCCTCACATGATGCTTTGATGGATGGCCATACCCTGTTCCATAGCTCCCATTTTGGGAAGGTAGCATGGATGCTGGCAAAGGTTGTGTTGTCTAGATTTACACCTCCCAATAGCATTTGCTTGATGGTTTCTAAGACCTTTACAACAAACCATTTTGTGCATACCCTGTGACTATTGCAGTCCACGACACCCCATTTCTTCTAGGCATTTTCCCATATAGTTAGTGTGCCTTCCCTATAATTCCATTTTGGCACAGGCAGTGAGGATGCGGTAAGGTTGTGGAGTCTGGATTTACATCCGCCAGTTACATTTGCTTAAAAGTTTCCAAATACTCTCTAGACAAATACATTTTTGTGCTTATCCTACATTCATTGTAGTCAATGAGTTAACATCTCCTTCAAACATTCTATCAAATAGTTTGTGTACCCTACCTATGCTTCCATTTTTGCATACATCTATACTAGGGCGCTTACAGCTACTATAACATCTGATAAAATTCCTCTTCCATTATGCTTTGATGGATGTCGCTTCATCATTACTAGAGATCTGATGCAGCATATTATTATAGTGTAAGCCTAATTCCTTAGTGCTTCATTTACAATCACCAATAATTTCCACAAGAAAATTGTCCTTGTTTTAATGATGGAGATGATTCACATCTCTCACATCAATTTCTCTTGCAACAATCTCCAAAATAAGTTTCATTATAGTGTGGCAATCAGCACACACTCAAAGGTTCTTAACAACTCTAATAGTTGCTCTACGGGGCATGTTTAAGAAATCAAATGTGATTGCCAACTTTTCACTATGAAGGCAGAGAAATAATTCCTTTTCCTTCTCTTCCACAACATTAAGTAAATGTATTGAATCTATAGTTAAATCTGTTAGGAACCACTGCAGATCTAGTGATTGTAGTAGCATGGGAATTAGTATCAATGGCTGCTTTTAAATTCCATTTTAAAGAGGACATTATGGTTTTCCCTTAGGATTCTTTTATAGACCCTTGGGAACCTGATTACATGTATTTCCATTAAATTATTCATAGAAATGGTGGCCTATTTGTAAGATTCCTTTTACGGTATGCTTTGTCTTGATGGTGGTATTGGTGTTATGATTGTCTTTTTTCACTTATCCTTAAGTGAAATTCGGTAGAGACAAACCTGTTAGTTCTTTTTTTAAGACAATTCCTCTACTCACAGATGTTATACCCTTGTTATTTCTGTAGTAACATTTTATGTGATATGCCCTCAAGTGTGGGTCCTCATGTGTTTGCTTGATTCTTATGAATGCAAGTTGAGCTTTTCAGTCATGGGTGTAGATGATATGGTGGGCTAGGGATGTGGCTCTTAATGTGGAATTGAGCAAGAATGCTCACTAGTTTGACCCATTGGAAGTTATAAGAATCATGTGTTCTATGAATCGTATGAGTTTGTGAGACGAGTATACATTGTTTAGTCACTTCTTTACTGCTGCTCCCCCCGCCAATCTTCTCACCCCTTCTCCTTGTGTTGTACTTTATTGGCATGATTCCATGTGCCTAGTTTATCCTCTCAGTGAACTAGGTGCTTATGATGTGTTCATCTGATCATTTATGTCATATCCGTAGTGTGGACAGTGATTCCTAGTGGGTTGTGCTTGAGAGCTTGATTGTCATGTTGCACCGTGTCTTGCATGTGTGTAATCCTTTATCCCCCTATGTGAATGGTGTTTTGATGGCCTTGTGACTATCTCTAAGCATGGTGGGGTGGCCTTTTTGAGTTCACATGGTTCGGAGGCGTTGCCACCGCCATTGGAGACCAGTGAATAGATTATTGGAGAACCAGTTGGAGATGTTCATTCTCTCCATTATTTTATCAGTTGATATACTCTTTTAGTTATTGTATCATATCCATGGCTATGCCATTTTACTTATGTATATTCCTTCATGTAATTTTTGTACTCTCTTGTAAGAGATTATGTAAAGTATTATAATGAGAAGAAATGTGATGTTGTTTCATATTTGACTTACGGATTTCAGTGTGGGTATCGGATCCACTTGTACTATGATGTTTATGGATTCATGTTTACATCTAGGATGGGTTATAGGAACATTTGGATTGGTGTTTAAAATGAATGTAGTTTTATAATGTTTTCATCTAAGGGTGAATTAGTCCCGTCCTTTGGGTTGTACATTCGACCATACTTGGCGATGAATGTTGTCGATCTATCGAATCAACAACCATATCTTATGTTTGTTCTCACTTTATGTTAAAAAAAAATTATCTTGTCCTTTTTTGGCTCTTACCCTTCTGGGTCACGGGGTAGGATGTTACATCTGGTATCAAAGTGCATGTTCACACACTGGGAGCTTTGGCATACCTTATGCATTGTCATCTAGAATATTGGTAAATTATAGATTTAATATCTAAAATGGCCTATTTTAGGCAAGAGATAGACAACAAGACAGAAAGGAATAGTAGTAATAGGAACATAAAATAGAGCTATATGATAAATTTGTGTATTTTAAGAAAGAAATAAAATTGAAAAGAGAGGGTTAGAGAAGTGCAAACCTTCATGTGAGAAGAAGAAATCAAACAACTTGTAGCTAGGGATAAGAAAAAAGGTTGTAATTGATTAGGAGCTTGCCAAGAGTGGTCAAGAACCTATCTTTGTCTTTCGACTTTCATGTATAGTTAAATAGAAAATAGAAAATAGAAAAATGTGTATGTGCAATTAGCCTAAGTGTATCTAGGATTAAGAATAGAATGCTAAAATAAAGTCTAAGTGCAAGATCCCTAATCTACAGGGATGTAAACCCTAGTGTGCATATTTGATAAATAGAAAATGTGATAAACACCAAGAGATTTGCCAAAGGAAATATAAAAGTAAATATGATAAAGAAACACTATAATATTTATTTGAATAAGAATGAAAGCTTATTGGAAAAATGCTACCAACATGATGTAGAAGAGAGAAGTGAGCATGTGGAGTTGTCAACAAAAATTTAACATATAACCTTAGCAAAACAACAATCATGGAGTGTGCAGGTATGAGAGAAAAAATAGAAAAAGAGTAATAGAGAGTTGTTGTTGTTGTGGGAAAACTCATCAAGAATTGATTTTGAAGAAGGGTTTCTTGGAAGCTAAAGGGTTGGATTCGAATGTAGGAGGTGTTTTTCAAATAAATGGATGTTATAGTAGGTGACAACAAGTATCTAGGTGGGAAATAAATGTTTAAATTTTTTAATATTCACAAGATGCTAGTGCATTGCATGAACGCCCACATGTTACATTCGCATCTTGGAAAAATTACTCAAAATTTAACATGTGATCTCAAGTAAAAAAAAAAAATTAGAATGTGATTAATAAATTTAGTAATCTAGTGAAAGAAAAAGGCCAAGGCTAAGGGTAAAATGATCCCTAAAACATACTAGAGGAATGAACACTAAAACAATCCCAATTCATAACATAAAATTGTAAGGGTATGTAATTTCTAACATTATATTTTGCCCCTAATTTAGCACACTAATGATACTAGGTGATAACTTGCACTAAAGTATAGAAAAGAAATAATTAAAAGTAAATATCATCAAAAGGATACACCAAAAGGATACTATATAGAGAATGCAGGGTAGCCCTTGAAGCAAAAAGCTTCAATTTCTTCAAGAATATCTTAAAATATTTCACATTGTGAAATAATATCATTTACTAAGTTAAAACATATAGCTAGGTTGGAAGATGGTTTAAATAAAGAAAATTAAACTACAAAATACAGAAATTGGATTTAGAACTATAAATGGTATAAAGAAAGGAACTTGTAACCAGAATATGAATCTCTATGCTATCATGATGTGTTGTCATCCACTTTATGCATTGTCATCTAGAATATTGGTAAATTTTATAGATTTAATATATGAAATGACCTATTTCAGGCACCAAGAGATAGACAACAAGACAAAAAGGAATAGAAGTAATAGGACATAAAATAGAGCTATATGATAAATTTGTACATTTCAAGAAAGAAGTAAAATTAAAAAGAGAGGGTTAGGGAAGTGCAAACCTCCATGTGAGAAGAAGAAATCAAACAACTTTTAGCTAGGGACAAGAAAAAAGGTTGTAATTGATTAGAGCTTTCCAATAATGGTCAAGAACCTATCTTTATCTTTTAACTTTCATGGATAATTAAATAGAAAATAGAAAATAGAAAAATGTGTGTGTGCACTTAGCCTAAGTATATCTAGGACTAAGATTAGAATGCTAAAATAAAGTCTAAGTGCAAGATCCCTAATCTATAGGGATGTAAATCCTAGTGTGTATATTTGATAAATAGAAAAGGTGATAAACACCAAGAGATTTGCCAAAGGAAATATAAAAGTAAATATGATAAAGAAACACTATAATATATATTTGAATAAGAATGAAATCTTATTGGAAAAATGCTACCAACATGATGTACAAGAGAGAAGTGAGCATGTGGAGTTGTCAACAAAAATTTAACATATAACCTTAGCGAAACAACAATCATGGAGTGTGTAGGTAAGAGAGAAAAAATAGAAAAGAATAAGAGAGAGTTGTTGTTGCTTTTGTGGGAAAACTCATGAAGAATTGATTTTGAAGAAGGTTTTCTTGGAAGCTAAAGGGTTGGATTCGAATGTAGGAGGTGTTTTTCAAACAAATGAGTGTTATGGTACAGGTGACAATAGGTATCTAGGTGGGAAATAAATGTTTAAATTTTTTAATACTCACAGGATGCTAGTGCATTGCATGAATGCCCACATGTTATAGTTACATCTTGGAACAATTACTCAAAAGTTAACATGTGATCTCAAGTCAACAAAACGATTTTGAATGTGGTAAATAAATTTAGTAATCTAGTGATAGAAAAAGGCCAAGGCTAAGGGTAAAATGATCCCTAAAACATACTAGAGGAATGAACACAAAAATAATCCCAATTCATAACATAAAATTGTAAGGGTATGTAATTTCTAACATTACATTTTGCCCCTAGTTTAGCACGTTGATGATACTAGGTGATAAGTTGTACTAAAGTATAGAAATGAAATAATTAAAAGTAAATATCATCAAAAGGACACACCAAAAGGATACTATAGAGAATGCAGGGTAGCTCTTGAAGAAAAAAAATTATGCCCCAAACTAAGAAGTTACAAAACTACATTGTTAGGAATTGCAACCTTGCAAGATCATGTCAGTAAAGAATGTACAATCCTACAAGACAAATATGTCAAAAAAGCCAAACCTGCAAAACAAATATATCATTCCAACATGAAAGCAATAAATAATAAAGTAAATGTAATATGGTGAAAATAATGATATGAAGAAAAAGGTGAATAATAGAAAATCAACCAATGTCATGAAAAGAAAGGAATCTTGATGGAAAAATGGCTTGACTTCATGGGCTAGCTTTCTCTATCTCTTAGAGGCATAGAAAATGATTAATAAATCAAAGCACTCAAACTAGTATGCTCTATTTATAGGTGATTTGGAACTTTATAGTCACTTGGGCTAGCACGATCTATTTCTAGGTGATCTGAATAGGAGTGGTAAATCAGGCACAAATTGCTAATTAAGCACAATGGCTATGCTTTGTTTGAAAAAGTGAGTTGTCAACATGCAAACTTTTTTTAACGAGAGTTTTATGCCCCCTCTTATTATTTCCTAATTTTTATAAAGGTAAGAAGAGGAAGAAGAATAATAAGTATTGAGTTTGAAAAATTGGTAAATGCCCCCAATAGAGGTGGGCAAGAGAATTTACCATTTTGATTTTTTACCAGGAATGCTAGAAGAAAATGCTCTTTGAAGTGTTATTATAGAAAATAATAATGAAATGAATAGTGAATGATAAATAAGAGGGTGGATCTTAGATTAAAATGTAGAAGACCATGAAAACATCCAAGCTTGTGGCTAAAAATTATGACTATTTCTACCAAGGAAGTAAAAAAAATCATTTAGAAAGGTGAAATTTTAAATTTTCTTTTATAAATATGACATTTTTTAAATTGCTATTATTCAATTTTACTATTTACTCTTAAAGAACGAGAACATATAGAGAATTCTGAGATCCAAAATGTCATGTAGATGAGACTTCTATGAGGCGAGATCGAACTAGCTTAGAGAGCAAGTGGAATAGGGCATCAAGTTGAAAGAAGAAAGAAAATTTTCAATTTTTTAAGCTTGATTTTTTATCAAATTTCACCAATTGGTGGACTTGCATGCCACATAGGCATCTTGGTCCATCGTGCTAGCATCCCTAGAACAGGTTAGCATCCAGCCTCCATGAAAGAGTCCTAAGAACATGCTAACATCCAATACTTGTGTTAGAGTCCAAAGCATGCAATAGCATCCAGAACATGTGTTAGAGTGTATTATGCGAGTGTCCCAACAAATTAGAAATTTATAGAATTTGTAGCATATAATGTTGAAATTTATGATGTACATTCATGTAGAAATGAATATTTGATATAGAAACAAAAAAATGACATAGATTTGTGTTTAGTTTCTTGTAGCAGCCACCCACTATGAGTGAGTGACCTAGGAGCTACATGCTCATGCTCTTTTGAGGGGAAGAGACTGCACTCATGTGGGATGATGTGTTGTTGCATTGAGTTGGCCTATAATGGGTATACCACATGCTAAAGATGTCGTATAATGATAGAATTTTCATGGCACTCATGGAGAGATAGGACACAAATACATCCATATTTAGATTGTCAAGGAGAGAGATGATTGTCATATTAGAGGATATCTTCAAGATCCTTTGATTTCTAGTAAATTTGTGATGCATCACGATCTTAGAGTAGAGGCCGCTAGCATATGTGTAGATTGCTCAAATGTATGTGCGTGCTTGCCTCATACTAGGGGATGACTCTAGACACATCCGGCTATGATGGATGGAATAGGGGCCTAAAGTTATCCCACTTATGAAGAAGGTGATGATTGTGATAGTGGTGATGTGCATGACACAAGATGGTTAGGGAACCCATTTACATGAGGGGATTATCCATGTGATTAGAGAGATGGAGGAGAGGCAAACTATGTTTCCAACAAGATGCAACATGTTTTTAAAAATTGCTTAAAAAAAATAAAATTTGTTTTAAATGCATATATAATTTTAAAATGTATAAATATCTTCCGATTGACATCTCTGTGGTGTATGATTTATTTTCATCATTATCGGAAAAGTAATATCTCTCCTCCTCTTTCTATCTTTCATTCGCTTATTTTTACTGTCACATCGTGAATACAGAAGTAAAGATTGAATGCGGGCAGATAAACGGTCGGTAACATATTCCATTTTCAATAAAGAACTGTTAGCTAAAAAAATTTCACAGCACAGTACAGATAGCTCGGTCCTCGAAAATGAAAGGCACTTGTGTACTTCTCATTGTCAAGGATTGAAAACGAAACTACTATTTTAATCTTTTAATATAAAGTTAAATAGAAATGTTCTTTTATTAAAAAAACGAAGCGCACTGTTTGCCGTGTGAAATGTCTTTCCTGTGTTAGAGAAATGAAGCATTCCAAACAAAATACGGAATATGCTGGTTATACAACTGTTGTCCACCGTTCATAAAGCTTATCCTCAAACATCATCAGCCAAAGTTCATTCAGGTGTAGTTGCAAGCACGATATTAATCTCTGTGTCCCTTCAATCTTTCGACCGACCGATCAACTTTTACTGACGTCTTTCCAATAGAATGTTTTGAAAAAAAATCCCCATTTATTACAACCTTCACTGATACGTGTAATAATGAGTTTTCGCCTCTTGTTTCACTCTTCAATTTTATGGTTTTCTTTACACGGCCGATCAACTTTTTGTGACGTCTTTCCAATATAATCCTAGGAAAAAAAACAAAAAAAAATCAACTTTTATTACAACTTTCACTGAGACCAATTTAATGCATTTTCGCGTCTTGTTTCACTCTTTTAACTTTTCAATTTCTTTTGACGTGTAAAAGCCGTGCGTGGCGGTCAAATTACTTTATTTAGAGTATTGTTTGTTTGTTTTTTTCCAGAATCATGATAAAAGAGTAACAATTATATTTTTAAATTAAGAAAAATTACAAATTTTAATTGATTATAGAGGAGAGGATATCAAGTTTTTTGAAAATTGTCATATCTAAGTTAAGAGCTTAAAGCTATTGTTTGGATTTTTTGGGTATCAACCATGTAGCCTAATCAACTACATCCTTGTTGAGTTGTCCACAAACACATACAAAAAAAGGTTAAGCCCAAACATCTGCACCAAAACACCTATTGCCAATTGCCTTATGTGTCACCATATGATTGGTTTTTCTTTGATATGACATGTGAAGTGTATTGTTACAAATGTATATGTGCACATGTATTGATTCCTTTTTAAATTTTTACTAGTATATTATTTCTCAACTACTATTATTTTCATATAATTAACTGGGGTCTAAGTGTGTGAGACCATAGGGACTGTTGGGCCATGGTTATCTATTGAGTCATTTCCCCTAATTAATCTATTCTAATTTAATATAAAAAGAAAATTAGTTATATAAATAAGTGCTCTAGGTCCTTTGAAATATTGTAATAATGGTATTTGTTTTATAATAAAAAATCAATGGAAATATGTAGGTGGTAACTCATAGGGTGCAAAATTAATAGAATGCTCAAGTGTATCATACCCCAAAGAAGCATGCCTAGGTGTAGAATTAATTGGTTGTATAACTAAGGTGTGAATAGTAGGAATACAACTAGGCTTAGTATGGGATGAAAAACATGAATAATCATAAGCCATATGACATGTACCCTCAACATAAGATGTATCAACTAAAGCAATAGAAGGTAGAAGTAGGTTAGGTGTCTCCATAAGAGATGTGTGATAAGGTGGAACATATAAAGGAAAAGTGCTCAAAGGTAACATACAACTAGAGTCAAGCACACTACTATCACTCTCTATAGGAGAAGTGGAAACATATGATAACCACATAGGAATAAAGTAAGAATATCCAATAAAGAAGGGAAAGTGATGATCAAACCTCTAAATGAATAAAAGGAGCATCTGTGGTTATATAATTCTTCCATAAACAAAGTGGTGCCATTTTTGAGATTGAATATCAAAAATGAATCAAGAGCAAAGAGATCACATGCCACAAAGTATACAAATATGTCAAAATCAATGAGGCAATCATGAATAAATGCCAAGTAAAGAGGACAATGAAAATCCATGATATGAAAAAAAGGGTTTGTCCAAGGATATAGAGTACACAAGAATAAGAAATAAAGGATTAAAACCCTAATATAAGTAAAGAAATGATACCAAAAAGATGTAAAATCATATTTGTATAAAAATAATAGATCTAAACAATATGTGAAATATAAACCTTAAAGATACTTAGTGACTAGGGTTAGTGATAGAGAGGAAGATTACTGGTCCAAACCTCAAGAGAAAGAGAGGTCGTTGAAACATAAGGACACAAAAGGAAGATGAGATCTGACAATGATGTGAACTCAAAAAAGAACATATTTGAAAACCCTAATGTGGTTTAGAATCCTTAGAGAAAAGATAGGTTGCATATGATTGATTAGGTTCACAAAAATGTAAACAGATTTTTTTTCCTTAAGTTTAGTCTAGGTTAATTGAGTGAAATGCATACATATAAGCACAATTATCTTAGACTAATTAATTAGGAGAGTTAAGAATTGAAAATACCGAACTATTGAAATGTATGAAAATGTAAATAGAAAATAGATGTACTTAGTTGAACAACTGATGGATGCCAAATGGATAAGGTTCTAGAATCTGTGTTTCTAACAAAACCTAGAATATAGTGCCTCTCTATTAATGTAATCACATGGAATTTCGTGTCAGATCTTAGTCTTGTTAGATGATAAATTTACTACAGATTTACACTTGTTCTTTGGATTCATCCTAATAATCTACAAAACTATGTCTTACAACTTCACTTGATACTCTATCTTCTACTTTGCCTTTTTTTAAATTTTGAGGTTTGGTGGTTATTGATAAATACCTTGTTAGGTTGTAATACAATTGATTGACTGGTGCATTCTTCCTTGATCAACCCGTTGTAATTGAAAAATACTAAAAATAGTAGGCAAGCAATTAAGATGTATATTTTTCTCTTTTTATTACACCAAATCAAAATGTGTCATTATTAATTGCTCTCTAGAATGACTAAACACTCAAATTTTGGATTAAGAGAGATGATTCCTAGATTATTAGAATGAATGCATGGAATGCCTTTAAGTATTTGACAAGATAGCAACATATTATACAAATTTATGCTTAGTTGAACCTAGGTAGGAAGAGTAAGGTTGGGAAGTCAATCAAATTTGAATTTAAAAATAATAAATTAGACAAGATGAGTCCACGAATGTAAAGATGATCTTGCAATTGTAAACTAGTCCCAAGACAAAATGGGGCTAGGTCACTATGGATAATGTTTGAATGGGAATAAGTGTGAGCATAGAAATAATAAATAGGTGATTAGAGTGAATGTATGAGGTGTGTGAACATAACAAATGGAGCAAATGATAGGTGTAGAGTAAAATGTGTAAATAGTACGTAGATAACATAGGGCAATAACCAATCTAACTTTGCACAAATATATAACATTTATTAATGTCTATGTATCAAAATGCCCCTTTTAAAATAAACACAAAACTAAATTAAAAATTAAAATAGATATGCAAATTTATGACTTACAAATATCCTACATAAAAGGATTCACACTTCGCACGCCTTTATTTAATATTATGGCGAATCTGTCCACACATAGAGGATATGCATTTGATTAAGATAAAATAAAGATTGTCTAGGTAAAATAAAATTGTCAAGATTGTAATTTGAGACTTGCCCTAATAATAAGGCGTGTCTCTATTAACTCTAAACCACCTTTACTTAAACATGAACTAGAGCCTTCCTAGAGAGATTCCAAGGTGGAGGTGCTCTCTGCCTCATTTTTGAGGCTCACGAAGATGTTCAATCTCACAATTTAGTCGAAACTTCTGAAAATATTGAATGCTCTTCAAGGGAACATCGTATTTGATCAAAGTTTCAGTTAATAACCGCCATTTGTCCGGAAACTCAAGTGGATGTTTCTGAACATAACGATCAACTATAGTTTTTAATGAAGGGTGCTCATTGGTCACAGAGGTACCATCTAACACAAGCTGCTTCCAATGCTGCAAGATACATAAGACATATAAGGAGATCTCTAAAGCTGAAAAAAAACATAAAACTCGAACAATTTTTTTAAAAAATGAATAAATAAATAAACTACCTCTATAATATGGTTGACATTGTCTTTCCATTGCCAGCAACAAAATATCCATACAAGTAGGTGCACCTGCCAGCCGTCGGGCAAGTTTTTCACTTGACCGATTTGAAAAAGAATGTTCCATGCCAGGCGATAGTATGTGAGAAATCTTTTCCATTCACGAGGAAACTGTGGGCCATCCATTGCTTGTCTGCTCAAGAATTTTATGGCTTTCCGCTCCTCCCTAGTGTAGTTTGGAAGGACCAAATGAATATTTATTGGCATGCTTTTCAGTCTCCGTGGATCCGGGTCTGATGAAATGAGAAAACCCCTCTAATGATCATTTAATCACAGCAATATATTTAATCACAGAGATATGTTTATAATTAACGATGGGAAGCTCTAGGAGAAAGTGTGTCTAAGGGCATACCTGAATGACACCATCTGCAAAGCCTACTCCTCAACGCTCGGAAACAGTTGAGCAATTGGGAAGGCTCTGGAGGAGGGTTTTGTGGAGGATTTTCTATATCAATGGGTGGAGGGGGGTTTTGTAGAAGGTTTGGGTAAAGGTTTTGTGGAGGATTTTCTATATCAATGGGTTGAGCACCTGCATCAATTAAAAATATTTTCCTTTTATAAAAGTAAAGCAATTGAAATGAATTGGTATTGTCATCTAAGGGATGGATTGTAATTTTGTGAACCTGCGGGAACTTGTTGGGGATCATTTGAATTGGTGTCGTTGTCGCCTTTATCTTCGAACACCTCTCCAAGCTGCTGGTCTAGAAAGTTCAGTGTTTCATCATGGCCAGAATCTGGTATGGCCAAGGGCAGCTGAACTATTTTGCTTAAATATTTCTCTGCCAAATCTACTGGATCTGCGGTATTTAAATTATTCTTCTTCTGGTATTTATGTGCTATTGCTCTTGCGATCATTTTCTTGTCCATTCCTAAAATCACGTTGATTTTACAAACTGCTAAGACCAAATTAACTGCAGAGAGTACCTGATTATGCGATTTAGCAAAAACCACATAATTTTAGAGGTGTATATCATCGTATATTAAACACCTTAAGGAATAAAAATGATTCAAGTGAGAAATACCTGCAAAATAACTGTGTCTTGGCACCTATCCAAGTCATCAACGAAGACAATTATGCGAAAATCATCTTCCGAAGACGGAGGTGACTTTGGTATGGACGTACCTTCAACGGTGTCGCACATTTTCTCTACCCATTCGAAGGCAATAAATTTCCATAAACAGGAAGGTTTTTCCCGAATTTGTTTCTTCAAAAAGTTGATGTCAGATATCACTTGATGCTGATAACCCAGATTTGTGCTATGGTTTGGTAGGCGAACATATCCCATAATTTGAACACTAACAGGTTTAAAGACGGAATGCAATTTTCTCATTACAGTCCAAAAAACTACCACTAGAGTTACAGGTATGGATCCGTATTTTAAGTCTTGCATTTCATTGTGCTTTGATCTGCTGAACAACATCCAGACAGCCCAAGTAACCCAACCTGAAAGAAATAATGCAAGGAGGCACGGCAACAGAAATTCGAACCATATTTTGTCTCCTTGTTCCTTAAGTGTGTATCTCCAGCGAGACCTAATTCTCTGGGACCTGGTCATTGTTTCTTCCATCGCCTTAGTTATTTGAACAGCCAAACCTGCCCACGCTTCCAACTTATTTTGGTAATGCCATGCGTTATAGCGAACCGTCAGAATAGTAGGAATCTTTCCCATGCTGTTGCTTGAATTTGATGTTTCATCATTCAAATGAAACTGAGACATACAAAACAATGAGGCCAGAAATTAGTAGAGTACATAGAAAATCTGTAAAGCTACATTTTTTAAGGGGGAAAAAAACTTACCATTCCAGCGCGGTCCATGAGCGCTAATGATTTATACACTCGAGGGTATTTGTCTTGATAATTTTCCAGAAAATTCACCAGTGGATCAGCAGTCTGATGGCAGGTACAGAAGCTTTAGGGGAATCATGATCGTTAAAACTCTATTATAGCAGTTTAACCAGAGTTGATTTAATGTATGCTTAATAACATGTACTTACATTATCTATTCCAGTGGCTGGCAATAAATCTTTCACTCCATTCTTAACTTTGTTGTATTTTTCTCGACCTTTCTGCGTTAGCCCGAACCTTGGGGATCCAGGAAAATTCTCAAACGGTAGGATATTTGGAAACGCTAGCTGAGCTCCCGCTTGCAGCAAAATCATTTCCGTCTGTCATCGGATAAATTGTCCATGATTCATTATTTTCATCAACATTACATCGAGAAAATGTATGTGAAATCACTTTGAAGAGAGGATTTAAACGGTACCTGCAACATTAAGCTGGACTTGCCCATTCCCCAGTCACCGGAGATGCCCACTGTCACAGGTGATTTAACATATGGGTTTAAAAATAGTGCAGCCAGGCCTTCTGCAAAAGCCCTTCTTCCTGGGCCATTGCAAGTCAGTATCTAAGTTTAAGAGAGATTTTTTCTATGGCCTTTAAAAACCATTCTTCTACTAGGGCAATTTCAATAGTTAAAAGGTTAATTTTGACCAATAAAATTATGACAAATATTTACATTTTTTATTAAGGATGAGATATTTGATCATTAAAATTTGAAATAAAGTGAGCCAAGTGTATCTCCTAAATAACAGAGAAGCTGAATATGTGATCTTTGTACAATGCTGCATAGATGCATTTGATAAATAAGAGAAAAGCATTGTTACATACTGAGGCTATCCTGAATGGTTGGTTGATCTCCGCTTTCTTCCGGCATTTCCTTTACTCGCTGGAAAACTGTCACGTTTCAAAGTAGGCCATAAGTTTTAATTCATTGTAGTAGCTTCCAGTTTAAAGATATAAGATCACATTTAGAAAGTTTTCAATACTCTTTAAGTTTTTTTAAGAATATTTTATATTTATTTTAATCTTCAGAATATTTTAAATTTTGTATTGAATAATAAGTTATAAAAAAATAGAAAGAATTAAAATACATACATTTTTTAAAATACTTTGATATGAATATATTAAAATTATTTGTAGAATTTTTTTATATTTCTTATATAAAATTTGACTTACATTAAAAAAATTAATTGTGGTACTAAAGGCAATAATAAAATTAAACTACGCCTTGAAAGCAAGGTGGACTGTCAAATTTAAACCCTGTGATCACAGATATGATACAAGCAGGGTTTGCAGGAGTCCAACATATATTGATTTTTTTTGGGACACATTTATAGCTTTTTTTACTAGAAAAACCTCTTAGACAGATCATCATATGGATAATTTACTAGGTAATCTTATTTAAGAAAGTGGTTTTAAAGCACTGATGCTGGCAAGCGATCAGATAAGCAATTTTTTCATAACAAATTAGCTATTAGAAGTTGATCTTTAAATATTAAGGTTTATTTTAGAATAAATATATATAAAATAAATTTATATAAAACATGATAATTTATTCAAACTCTCTCCATATAGTCTTCTTAAAAATTTAATTATATTTAAACCAAAACGTTTAGGCTTTGAGTGGCAACCTATCAGTATGAATCTTAGAAAGTTTAGCACTAAAAAGAAATCGATGCACGGAACGAGAGGAAAGGGGTGTGAAGAAAGCATACAATTCTTGACGCGTTGCTGATTTTCTGGCGACAAACCACTGGTGGAGATGTTGTGTATGGGATGAGTATTTGCGCCTCTCTTGATAAATTCCCATGCCAGAGCATCATACCCACCTGTAATCGCGCTGATTAACAAGTCACTTGAGCTTGCAGCGGTGAGTTGTCTTTGTTCCCTTAGATAAGTTTGAACTAGAGATGAGGGTTTTGCACTTTCTTCTGCTGTACCAATACCAGTAGCCAACGCCCACAGCAGAAGTGATCTCTCTTCATTAGACACGTAGTGTTCCAGCAGTATCGTAGCAATCTCTTTTGCCTTCTGTTCGTTTGGGATTTGCACAGCAAAGTGCAGAGCAGTTTTGCCATCAGAGGTGCGTTCAGCGAGAGGCCTCGATCCCCGTCCCAGAAGGCACACAACGACTTCATTGTGGCCTCCCCTTGCCGCTTCGTGAAGAGCCGTTTGCCCGAATAAATCGGCCTGACGAGTATATTCTTTCAGGCTTCCTTGGTTGATGCCTTGCAGGAGAAGGTAAATAATTTCCATGTTACCGTTAGCAGCTGCTTTATGCAACGGTGTCTTACCCTTGGCGTCCTGCGAAGCAACCAGACTCCTCACCACACTCGACGATTCCCATAAGTTCAATACCATGCGCTTTTTCTTGCTGTTTACTGCAAAATGCAGTAGATTTTCACCGTTTCGATCCTTTTCATCAGCTTTCAACCCGTATTCCTCCTTCATTAGTAAAATGCAAAGGTCGATGTGGCCACGGAGAGCTGCAAAATGAAGAGCAGTCCTCCCATGTTCATCAGCAACTTTTATCAACTCTTTTCCATATGAGAAATTTTCTAGAACCAATCTTGCAACGTACTCTGCATGTCCCTTGCGGGGTTGATCCGCTGCATAATGCAATACCGTTCTACGGTGACTGAAAGTCTCCTCCAAGCTTTTCGTCAATCGATCTAACTCTGCTTGACGCATGTCAGCCGTCTCAAAACTATCTACAATACTCTTTAGAACGAAACACATGACTTCAGTAAGTTTATCCTCATAGGAGAACAATAAAGCGGCTTCTCTTCCTTTACTGTTCAAAACCACTCCAGAGTACTTTTCTTCTGCGAATCGACCACCTGCACAACGTCAATTTTCAGAATTAGCCTTTTTCAATTCTTTAAGCTAAAATAGAAAAGAGATGTTACCATATGTATAGAGTAAATAACTCACGCCAGCCGTTTTCCACCGTGATTTTAACTAGCAGCACATGCCCTAATCCACGCCTGAACTCAATCCCAGTATTATGTCGATAGCCGGGGCCATCCACCCATCCATCCAAAAGGCGTGCAATATCCCACGATTCAAGGATTCCCTCTTTTCTAATCTGTTCCATATTATCTCTCACTTCCTGCACAGAAGCCAAGCGCCACCCAGCTGATAATAGTCCCTTCCCATCTCTTTCGCGCCTTTTGAATTCCATGGGAACGGTTTTGGAAATATTGCAACGAAATCTCAAACAAAGGCACAACGCAAAGAAGTCAGTATGGCTTGCCATTGTTTTTCAGAGAATTTATAGAAATTAAGGGAGAGAGGCCAGTTGCGGCCCACGCCCCAATAACCCCTATGTTTTTAATTACTTGACCCCAATTAAATTTTTAAAAAGAACCAATACAAGTAAAATACTAACCAAATAAATTAACACAAATGCACCAATACATGTTCACAACATTTGTACATGTTCACAAATGCACCGATACATGTTCACAAATGCACTGATACATCTGTAAATTAACCAATGAAATTAAGACAAGTGTACAAATGTGATGGCGAGCGGTTACCGGCACAATGACCATTTTTCGACCCATGCTCTTCGATCGCATATGGAAAAAAAATGTAGAAATTCAATACATCTAACTATGTACTTGATGTGTGCGAAGTTATGGTGGGCAGCTACTGGCCCCTCTCCCTTCTCCCTTAGTGAAGTTGATTACTCCCTTAGTGAAGTTAATTGCAGGCCAGTCTTTACAAAGTCAAACCTCCAATACCTCGATTGTTAAATTAATAATTTAATATTTATGTAGTTTCAATCCCTGTCCTACAGGGTTATCTCAAATGTTATTGCTTCAGATAGCCTTTGCATTATTCTATATATATTTTTTATTTATTTAAATATAAATTTAAGTCATGAGATATTTTTTCTCATAATTTATTTGTATAATTTGAAATATTCACACAAATAGAATGTTCAAATTTTATCACAAAATTATCCGCTCTAGTATTAATAAAATATTTCAGCTACATGCTTTTCGTGCAATCTTTTAATTATTGTTCTGTTTCTCTAACCTTTGACCCCTGAATGCCGCTGATTTGAAATAATTTTATGAATTTTTTTTTTTATTGTTAGACTACATTTTTTAAAGGATTTGAATCCTTTCAAAAATTCATCTATATTCTTTTAAAAAAACTATTTACAAATTAATTATCTTTGTATTATCTATTTTTTTCTTCAAAGGTTCTAGGATACATATATTGGAAATATAACATTGGGGACAAACTCTTTTACTTCTGGTATACTATCCTCAATAGGGGAAAGAAAACTTGCAAGCATCCCAAGGTGCAAATAAAAGATATTTTGAGAACAAAATTAGAGTTGGTAGGGAAAGAGTTGTAATTTTACATCTCATTCACAATAAATAAAAAATTGTAAATATTTGTCCATTTTTTATTGGTCAAAATGAGAAAGAATACTGCCTCGAACATCCATTGAAAATGAAAGGCACCTGTCTCTTTCCCGTTGCCAGGTAAGCTGGAAAATGAACCACACCATTTGATCATTCATTTCACGGAAGTTAACGTACACGCAAGTGACGAACAACTTGGTGGTCCTCACAAGGAATGGTTAGAATCATCCGTTGCGACCATATCTCTTAAGAATCCTTCCGTCGTCTCTGACAGGAGCAGAGAGTTTGGCCTAGAGTATGTTCACGGCTTTCATCTGATGGATACGAGCATTCATTGATACCGTGCACGAAGGAGGAGGTCTTTGTTCTGTGGTTAAGAGGCTTCTTGGGGTTTCTTGGCTGCACTCTGATCTTTAGATTATCAATTTAGTTCACTGTCTTTTGCTGAAGCCAGTGGTCAGCATACTTTGTACAGTTTGTTCAGTTGGCTCTGTTCAGCGTCTAGTTTCTGAATTTTTATGTAGTTAGGATTTCTTCAATTAAAAAAAATAATGTACGTAGTTCTTTTTTTTAAAATCATTGCGTTGAATCGTTCTAAGCTCACTGCTTTACTATCATATCCTTTAAGAAGTGCATGTGCCTGTCTGGTTTTTTTCTGACCCGTCAAGTTAGGAACTGAAAAAGTGTGAAGCAGAAGCATCGAGGAACCCACGTCTAACATGTCCATTTTCTTTCTTCTTTGTAGGGGAGAGGAGCCAGAACGTGTGCACCCAATTTTCAGGGGTCCACGTGAAGTGCCACATGGACCGGTTAAAAAAAATTGCTACTTATTTCGATAAATAAATTAATAATAAACCATAAAAATATATTTTTTTAATTTTTTTTAATATTGACACATGGGAGGACAGGGTTGGTCCATTGGGTTAAAAAAATGGAATATTGGTCATGCGACTAAAACGTAGGCGGTTGGAGTGCCAGTTGGTGCATGGCACGGCGTCCAAAATGGAAAGCCCTACCATGTCACCACATACCACTCTACCACCTTAACTCTCCTAACTTCTCCGCTAGAAGGTGCTCGGTTCAGTTCTCTCCAACTTTCATCCCACCACCACAACATGCTATGCTCAGACTCCTTTGCTTGTGATGAAAAGCACTAGTTGTTGAACAGAAAATGCACCTCCGGCTCTGCCATGCCTCCTTTCGAGGTTGCCAGTGCCATGCAGGTGAATGACTGTTGCATATGTTTACTTCCTTTTCATCAACTGCCTTTCTGGTCTGTTCTAACCCTTTTAAACATAGATGAGGAAGCGTGAAGGCCATGGCGTGCTTGTCAACATTCGGGGGACAATCCTTTCGACCCAGGTGAGCATGCTCACTAAGGCCTCGCCATTATTCAGTTTCTGCTTGTTTACTCTATCTAATAGTTTGATTTTTTTTACTTTTATCTATTGCATATTTCCTTGTTATGAAGATTTTGTGTTTTTGAACACTATGGATTCTGTGTTCATCATCACACTAATTATATGGAAATTATTCTTCTGTTCAAGCATTGGTACATCTTTAAATTTAAGGTTTTTTCTAATTTCGTCATAGAGAAAAAAAATATTGTTGGTTGTTTTGGTGCCGTAGATAAATTTGAGGTTGTTTTTATTTTCATTACAATAACAAATAATATTGTTGGTTGTTTTTGTGTCATAGAAAAATCTAGTGTTGTTTTTATTTTCGTTGCAGTAACAAATAATGTTGTTGCTTATTTTGGTGCCATAGATAAATCTAGGGTTGTTTTTATTTTCATTACAGTAACAATTAATATTGTTGGTTATTTCTGTGTCATAGAAAAATTTAGGGTTGTTTTTATTTTCGTTGCAGTAACAAATAATATTGTTGCTTGTTTCGGTGCCATAGATAAATTTGGGGTTGTTTTTATTTTCATTACAATAACAATTAAAATTGTTGGTTGTTTCTATGTCATAGAAAAATCTAGGGTTGTTTTTATTTTCATTGCAGTAACAAATAATATTGTTGCTTGTTTCAGTGCCATAGATAAATCTAGGGTTGTTTTTATTTTCATTACAGTAACAATTAATATTGTTGGTTGTTTCTGTATCATAGAAAAATCTAGGGTTATTTTTATTTTCGTTGTAGTAACAAATAATATTGTTGCTTGTTTCGGTGCCATAGATAAATCTGGGGTTGTTTATTATTTCATCAGGTTTTCTCTTTTAATTAGGTTTTTCTTTCATATTTTTCAAAGGTTATTTCATAGGTTATCATTGTTAATTTGTCATAAATCTTTTTCTTTGTCTATATCTCATAAACAATATATTGCAAATATTACAGCCATAGGTTAGTATTTGTGTTTCCCTAGGATTTATATTGCAAATATTACAGTCATAGTTTAGCATTTTTGTTTTCCTAAGGTTTATATTGCAAATATTACAGTCATAGTTTAGCATTTGTGTTTCCCTAGGATTTATATTAGAAATATTACAGTCATAGTTTAGCATTTATGTTTTCCTAGGGTTTATATTATAAATATTATTGTCATAGTTTAACATTTTTGTTTCCCTAGGGTTTATATTGCAAATATTACACTCATATTTTAGCATGTGTGTTTCATATGTCCTACATTATCATTCAAACATAGATAAATCTAGGGTTGTTTTAATTTTTATTACAGTAACAAATAATATTGTTGCTTGTTTCGGTGCCATAGATAAATCTTGGGTTGTTTATTACAGTCATAGGTTAGCATTTATGTTTCCCTAGGGTTTATATTGCAAATAGTATAGTCATATTTTAGCATTTGTGTTTCATAGGTTCGGCATTATCATTCACTCTAGTTATCTTATTCTCATAGGTTCTGTATATGCTGCAACCCAATGACACTTCTTTGGTTCCTGCATGAATCTAGCAAGATAGCTTACAGCAAAACACAAGTCTGGTCTGGTGTAGGTCAAGTAGATAAGGCTCCCAACCAGCTGCCTGTAGAGAGTGACATCTACTTGAGGTGAATCCTGGAAAGGAGATAGTTGCAAACCTTTCTCCATTGGAGTGGACATAGGCTTACAGTTGACCATTCCATACTTTTCCAGGAGTGTCTTGGCATATTTCATTTGGGAGATGAATATGTGGTTCTTCTTCTGCCATATCTCCAAGCCAAGACAATAATGAAGTAGCCCCAAATCTGTCATGTCAAAAGAGTTCTTGAGATCATTCTTAACATCATCAACGAGATTGTCTGAGCTGCCAATGAGAATAAGATCGTCCACATACAAAACCAGAATGACAATCTCTGTGCCTACCTTCTTAATATACAAATTAGGATCTGAGGGGCTACGGGTGAATCCATGCTGCAATAGGTGACCATCAATCTTGATGTACCATGCCCTAGGAGCTTGCTTAAGGCCATAAAGAGATTTGATAAGATGACATACCTTGTGTGGATGATGTTCATCAACAAACCCTTCTGGCTGGGTCATGTACACTTCTTCTTTGAGATCACCGTTTAAGAAAGCACTTTTGACATCCATCTGCTGAAGCTTCCATCCCTTCTGCGCTGCCAATGCACATACCATTTTGATAGTTTTGATCTTCGCAGTGGATGCAAAGGTCTCTTCATAATCAATGCCTTCCTGTTGAGCATATCCCTTTGCTACAAGTCGTGCTTTGTACTTGTCGATAGATCCATCTGCCTTGTACTTTGTTTTGAAGATCCATTTGCAGCCAATGGGTTTCTTCCCTTCAGGCAGATCGACAAGTTCCCAAGTATGTTTTTGCATCAGAGAATCATACTCTGCTTCCATAGCCTTCTTCCACTGAGGTTGGCTTAATGCCTCTCGAACTGTGTCAGGTTCAATGCTGTCAACAACAGTACTCATGAGCGCAAGATTCACTTCAATTCTTGTCTGACTCCTAGTTCTGACTCCTGACGAAGTGTCTAGAAGAGTGTGCAGGTTAGAGACCCTGATTGTACTTTAGACCCACTTTGGAGGTTGACTGTGCTACTACTGGTGTGTAACATTTTCTAGAGGGCCCAAATCAACATACAACTCTCCTTGTAGTTCACTGTTTCTATGAGAGTCTTCCATATGCTCATCATCTTATTGTGAGAGCAATTTATGAGAAGTAGGAGGCTGTTGCTCTTCTTTCTGTGATAAGGAATCGAATGACGATTCATCACATACCACATCTCGACTCTCATGTATCTTCATTATCTCAGGATCTATGAGACGATAAGCTTTTGATGTAATACTATATCCCAACAATATACACTGAAGTGTCTTAGGATCAGTCTTCTTTCTCCTATTGGCAGGAACATGCATGTATGCAGTGCAACCAAACACCCTTAGATGAGAAATTGAAGGCTTTTGTCCAGTCCATACCTCTTCCGGTGTCTTGTGTTGCAGAATCTTTGTTGGTGCCCTATTGATGAGGTATACAGCTGTCCGTACTGCTTCTGCCCAAAATCTTTCCTCCAACTTGGCTGTGGAGAGCATGCATCGAGCCATCTCCATGATAGTCTGATTGCAACATTCTGCAACTCCATTCTGTTGGGGTGTATAGGGAGCAGTTAGGTGCTGCTTGATGCCATGATGCTTCAGGTATGCCACGAACTCCTTGGAGGTGAATTCCCCCCCTCGATCTGACCGGAGGACAAGAAGAGACTGGCCGGCTTCTTTGACAACTTGCTTGTGAAAATCCTAAAAGTTGGCAAAGGCTTCATCTTTCTTCTTGAGAAAATAAACCCAGGTCTTTCAGGAGAAGTCATCCACGAACAACTGGAAGTACTTATGGCCTGAAAATGAAGCAGGCATGGGTCCACATAGATCGGTATGTACCAACTCAAGGCGATGTGTAGCATGGAAGCTACTAGCCTCGAACGGATCCTGATGTTGTTTACCTACAAGGCATCCAGGACATATAGGCAATGAATTTGAAATTGGAGGAAGACCTCTTACCATTTGTTTGGAGCTGAGCTGATGCAAGGAGCTAACTAAAAGGTGCCCATAGCGATAGTGCCAGAGTCCCGTAGATTCTATTGTGGAGGCTGATAGAGCTACTGTAGGGGAGGAGACAGTATCTAATGCAAACAGTCTATCCTTCATAAATGCTCTAGCAAGTATCATACCTTCTCTTGAGATTAGACAAGTCTTGACCCCGTCCTTCGCCTGGAACTCAACTTTCAGTTTGTGGTTCAGAAGCTGACTGATAGAGAGTAGGTTTGTTGTCAAACCAGGAACATACAGCACCTTGGTGAGGGTACAACGGCTTGTCCCAAGAGGAATTATGACCTTGCCTATACCCTCTGCAACATACTCCTTATTGTCAGCAATTCGAACTCTATCTCCAGTAGGTTGTTCTGTTAGTGCATCGAACAGCTCACGATTGCCTGTCATATGCTTGTTGGCACCCGAGTCTATCAACCAAATATCCCTCGTGGGTTGCGAGGTTTGGGAGACAAGGACTAGATTATGATGAGTGCCGCAGTTGGCGGTTTCTGGTTCATCTTCTTTTGATGCATCATCTTGTTGGGCCGCTAAATTTCCTTTGTGCCTTCTGCGATGATGACGGCGTTTGGATGGCTGAGTATCACTGCAACCAGAAAAGCCTTCTTTGCTTGAATTGCCCTTTGTTAAGGCATTGTACCAACAGTTCATAGTGTCATGATTGTTCTTGTTGCATATATGACACCATCGGTTTGCCTTTGGAGGCTTCGACTGTTGATGTTCTTGTTGTTTCTGTGGCTGCTTTCCATGAAACTTCTAACCTTTTGATTGTTTGGAGATCAGGGCCTTATCTTGCAGTTCACCTTAAACAGATTGAATGGCTTCTTCTTGCTACAACAGATTCACTAATTCATCATATGAAACATCTTTCTTGGTGATGTTCAGCGTGGTGACAAAGATTTTGAACTGAGATGGCAGTGCTCTCAGCGTAATTGGGATAAGTAGTTTGTCCTCCACCTTTTCTCTAAGTGCAACAAGCTCATCTCGTAGTTCAGATATCTGCCGTAAGAATTCCTCAACTTTCTCGCCAGCATGCACACTGAGTGTATGTATCTTGGACTGTAGATGGAGGATCTTCGTCTGGTTCTTCGCTTGGTAGATTGTGGAGAGAGAATCCCATGCCGCCTTTGATGTTGCTGCATCCTGAATGTGAGGTTGAACTTCATCGGTGATGCCGAGTGTTATCAACATCAATGCTTTGGCATCGGCCTTTTCAAACTTCTGCCTTTCATCTGGGTCTGTTGGTCTGGGTATGTCACCATTGACAATTCCCTATAGCTCCTCAAAAATGAGAATAGTCCGTATCTTTGTCTTCCATGCAGCATAATTTGGCCCTTTCAAAAGTTGAGCATCGGAAAGAAGCAATTTCGGGGCAGACATTTTTCAAAAAACAAAATAATCCAGACAACAAAATTATTATTATTTTATTTGACAGTACATTCACTTTGAAGAGGAAATGGTGGCACGGAGATGAGCATGATAGGCCTGTGCTCTGAGATGGGGACGCTTTGGTGTGCGTTCTACCTCATCTTCATCATCAGCATCATAACCCTCGTCTAGTTTTGCTCTAATCTTCCTTGCTTGACATTGTACATCAAATAGAAAGTAATCTAGCAATCCTTGCCTAAACAATTCATCGAATTGGAGATTACCAGTGTTTTGCAGGGCATCTAGAAGTGCAAAGTAGAAGCCTGAGCTTTCTGAAACAGCACGTCCGCCTCGAGGTGGATCATTCGCATGATTACTGGCCACACTACTGGCATCGGGTGTGGTTGACATCCACTTTTCTTTGATTGCTGGGTTTTGCGGACTATGTCTTCCTCTTCCAAGGGCCTTGTCACAGTCTATACTTCACCAAACAGTGCCAAAGTTCATCGGGTGTCTCCCTCTACACACCTCAACTCAGTCTTCAAACACCTCTTTATCTTCGAACACCTTATGCAATTTCATCACCAGTGCATATCTTCAACTCGTCACAGTCAGCGGCTCACAGGATATTCCATTTCACATAGGAAATGCCCAGCGATCAGAGAAGGTTCTGGCGCTCTTCTCAGACTCAAACAGCTTCCTTGCTTCCTTTCTGGGGCCTGCAACAGTCTTCAAAAGCGATCTTCTGCCATTCGTTGCTCAACAGGAATCGTCCATGCCAAAAGAGGCTCTAATACCATTTAATGGTAGGCAGAAGAAAGATATGCTTTATTTGATGATAGAAAGCATTACAAGGCAGCTATAAATACTGGTGTGGTAGTTGAAGAAACTAACACAACTGTGCACAGTTATACCACAACTGTAGAAACCAACGTAACTGATGTAGTTACATAAACAAAGAAACAATGTAATATGTTTATGCTAACACTGTATTATCATTCGCTATCATTTTCTTTGATGCCAGTCATAAATTTGGGGGTTTTTGTTTTTAAGTTTTTATTAGGTTGTTGTTTCATCTATTTAATAGTTATTTCATAGGTTATCACTATTTATTTGTCAATAATGTGGTTCCCTATGGTTTATATAGCAAATATTACAGTCATAGGTTTGCATTTGTTTTTCCCTAGGGTTTATACTACAAATATTATAGTAATAGTTTACCATTTATCTTTCCCTTGGCTTTAAATTGCAGATATTACAGTCATAGTTTAGCATTCATGTTTCCCTAGGGTTTTTATTTGTTGTTAGTTTTAAATTTATCATAACTACATATGCAACATTACTGTTTTGATTTGTAATATTTTCATAGCAGATTGCAATTTGTGTTGTATTTATGCTTCTTGTTTCCACCCATGTTCAATTGAGAGTTTCTTATTTTCAGTTATTATTTTATATTGAATTTGCAAATATTCACTCTGGTTATTGTATTCTCATAGGTTCTGCATTATCAAATAGTTAGGTTTTGTATGTGAGATTTGTTAAACTCTTACTATTTTCCATTCGTAAGCTTTATAATGTTCTTCATTAAGGCATTAGAGTCATAGGTTAGTAGTTGTGTTTCCCTATGGTTTATATTGCTTTCTTATGTGCAATAATTGCAAACATTCAGTAATGCAAAATATTTTTTTAGGTGCCTTAGATAAATTTGGGGGTGTCTCCAACCTTTCTTAGGTTCTACTTCATCAATACAGTCATGCAACTATTGTATCATTTTTTGGTGGCTTAGATAAATTTTCCATTGGTGCCATAGATTAATTTGGAGGTGTTCTCCTTAGCATAGGTTGTGCTTCATCAATTCAGTCCTCAAACTAATCTACCTTTCTTAGGTGGCATTGAATCATTTGCCACAATGGTATGCCGGTCCTCCACATGTTAAGGAAAAACTCTTCCATAAAAAAGCACTATGAGATCAAACACAAATTAGATATTAAATGTAGGATTAGTCATATATATTTGTCAAGAAAACAAGCTAAGGCTGGCAAGAAAATAAGTGTAAGTGTTTTCAAATTGTATCTGACATAGGGGAGAGAAGCTGGAATGTGTGTACCCATTTTTTGACGGTCCATGTTCAATGCTGGCAGGTAAACGGTGGGTAACATATTCCATTTTCAATAAAGAACTGTTCGCTACAAAAGTTTCACAGCACAGTACAGATAATTCGAACGCCAATTGAAAATGAAAGGCACTTGTGTGCTTTCTCGTTGTGAGGTAGGATTGAAAACGAAGCGCACTGTTTGCCGTGTGAAATGTCCTTCCTGTGTTAAAGAAATGAAGCATTCCAAACAAAATACGGAATATGCAGGCTATACAACTGTTGTCCACCGTTCATAATGCTTATCAAACATCATCGGTACCGTCTGATCAGCCATCGTTCATTACATTAAGGTGTAGTTGCAGGTACAGAGGTATGGCACCATCTTATGCACAATATTATTCTGTAGTCATGTGCGTCCCTTCAATCTTTCGACTGACCGATGAACTTTTACTGACGTCTTTCCAATAGAATCCTAGAAAAAAACAAAGATTTTACCTTTTATTACAACTTTCACTGATACGTGTAATAATGAAATTTAGCCTCTTGTTTCCCTCTTAAGATTTAAGAATCTTTTTACATGGCCAATCAATTTTTACTGACATCTTTCTAATAAAATCTTAAATCTTAGTAAAACATGCAGTTTTTAGATTCTTTTGAGGTGTAAAAGCCGTGCATGATTGTCAAATTACTTTATTTATTGTTTTCTTTTCTTCTTTTTCCAAAGAAGAATCATGAGAAAAGGGTAACGATTATATTTTAAATTAAAAAAAATTACAAATTTTAAATGACAATAGTTAATCTATTGTAATTTAATATTAGTATATTTATATTTAAAAAAATATATCTACAGATTATGTTGTGAGACTTTTCATATTCTTCAAAAGTAATAAAGATTTCACTTCATAACTGCCTAAGTTTTTCTATTTTTCTATCATTTGGCTTACACTAATTTATTTATTTATACATTTTATGAAGTTTGTTTACTTGGGAATCTAAATCTGAATCTAAATCTTAATTGTTTAGATTTATGGGAATATGAATTTTGTTTACTTGGGAATATGAATCTTAATTATTTATGAGAATCTGAATCTTTCAGCGCTTGTGTGAGTGTAGAATGCCTCTAGGCGTAATAAAAAGAAAACTAATTATATAAACTAGCATATCTATATTTAAAAAATATATCTGAAGTACGCCAAGAGATATCCTTCTCAAGGCACCTATTCCACCTATGTGTGGTAAATTGATAAAAAATAGGCGCTTCGACAAGGATATCTCTAAGCGTACTTTAGATATATTTTTTATATATAGATATGCTAGTAACATCTGGAGTGGCAAGCCTAATTCTAACTATATTATATAATTATATGAATTATTATAATTATATAATATAATATTATCATATAGATTAGATATATTATTATAATATATTATATATAATATATTATATAATATATTATAATAATATATCTAATCTATATGATAATATTATATTATATAATTATAATAATTCATATAATTATATAATATAGTTAGAATTAGGCTTGCCACTCTAGATACTACTAACATATATATAATAATTATAATTATAATATATATAATTATTAATAATTATTAAAATTATATATTATATTATTTAATGATTCTAATTGAAATTATATTGTATATTATATTTAGGATTATAGTTATGGGTTAAAATTAGGGTTAGGGTTACTGTTTAGGTTAGACTTAGGGTCACAATTAGGGTTAGGGTTAGGAATAGAAATAGGTTTAGGGTTAGAACTATGGTTAGAATTAGAGTTAGGGTTAGCATTAGTGTTAGGGTTAGGGTTAGGGTTAGGGTTAGGGTCAGGGTCAGGGTCAGGGTTAGAAATATAATTAGGGTACAAATTAGAGTTGGGATTGTGGTTAGCATTAGGGTTAGTGTTATTATTAGAGTTACAACCAAAATTATGGTTAGAGTTATGTTAAATAAGGTTAGATTTAGAAGTACAATTAGATTGAAGGTTTTGAGGCTTATAAAACAATTTTAAGTGTACTCCTATGGTTGTGGTTAGAATTAGGGTACCTATTTTTAAGGAATATTTTAATCTCAATGTTGAACCTTTACCCTAATTATAAGAGGAACCCTAACCCTAATTCTAGTCATAACCATGATTCTACCCTAACTATAACCCTAATTTAAAATCTAACAATAACCTTAATTCTAACCCTAACTTCAATTCTAACCCTAACTTAAATTTTAACCCTAAGCCCAATCCTAATTAAAACCCTAACACTAACCTTAATACTAAACTTAACCCTATTTGTAACCCTAACTCTAATTCTAACATTAACCCTAAATATAGTCATAACCCTAATTCTAACCCTAATCCTAACCCCATCCCTAATTATAATCCTAACCCTAACCCAAATCCTAATTTTAAACCTAACCCTAACTATAATTCAAACCCAAACCCTAATCTTAATACTAACCTTAACCCTAATTGAACTTTAACCCTAACTCTAGTTTGAACCCTAACCCTAACTGAAACTCTAATTCTCACCCTAATTCTAATAGTAACCCACCTTAATTCTAACCCTAACCCTAACCCTAATTCTAATCATAACCATGATTCTGCTTTAACTATAACCCTAATTTTAAATCTAACAATAGCCCTAATTCTAAACCTAACTCTATCCCTAACCCTAACCCTAACTATAACTCTAATGCTTTCCCTAACTCTAATTCTTAGCCTAATTATAATAGTAACCCACCTTAATTCTAACACTAATTATAATAGGAACCCTAATCCTAACTCTAACCGTAGCCCTAACCCTAATTCTAATCATAACCCTGATTCTACCCCAACTATAGCCCTAATTTTAAATATAACAATAAGCTTAATTCTAACCCTAATCCTAATTCTAACTATGATTTTAACCCTAGCCCTAACCTAAATTCTAACCCTAACTCTAGCCCTAACCCTAAGCCTAACTGTAACTCTAATGTTTACTCTAATTTAGTAACCCTAATTCTAACTTTAACCCTAACCCTAATGCTAACCCTAACCCTAATTTCAACCCTAACCCTAACCATGTTGCTAATTGTAATCCTAATTCTAATTCTAAACCTAACCCTAATCCTAATTTTAAACCTAACCCTAACCCTAACGCTAACCCTTATTCTAGCCCTAAACATAACTCTAATTTTAACCCTAACTGTAACTCTAACCCTAAGCCTGACTACAATTCTAACTATGATTTAAACCCTAATCCTAACTTGAATTCTAACCCTAATTGTAACTTGAATGCTTACCTTAATTTAATAACCATAATTCTAATTCTAACCCTAACTTCAATTCTAACTCTAACTCTAAGCCTGATCCTAATTGAAACCCTAACCTTAATACTAAACTTAACCCTAATTGTAACCCTAACCCTAACTCCAATTCTAACATTAACCCTAACCCCAACCCCAACCCTGATTATAATCCTAACCCTAACCCTAATCCTAATTTTAATCTAATAACTATAAAATTCAACTTATTTAAGTTTTCTTCTAAAATCAATAAAATACAATTTAAAAAAAAATAACAAAAGAAGTTAAAGCAAGGGATTCCATAATTAAATAAAAATTCAATTTTAACGCATATCTCACAAATAAACCTATTTAAAATCACATCACAATCATTAAGTAATAAGTTATGGAGTGAGTTACCTAAAATATAGGTATATAATTTAAATAAAATCACATGATTTAGTAATTATAAAATAGTTTTCTATTTTAAACATCATAAAAGATTCTACTAAAATTCTAATTTAACTATGCACATTAATTTAATTTTAAATCACATTAGCTAGAAAATAGGGAGTTGTGGTGTTCTAATTTTTGATATAAGAGCATATAAAAACTATAGTTTTACACTACCTTATTTAATTTTCTCCATATTATTTTTTCTGGAGGCTCTCAAATTTTTCTTCTTGGTTTGCATTCAGGGTTGCACAATGAGAATTTCTTCTTGGTTTGCATCCAAGGTTGCACAATGAGAATTTGCAATGGAGGTGTTTTACGAAATTATTTAACTATTTTATAGTTTATTATAGATTTGTCATTTAATTTTCTCCATAAATTTCTTCTTCTTGGTTTGCATGCAGGGTTGCACAATGAGAAAATTTGAAATGTAAATTTTTTACAAATTATTTTAACTATTTTATAGTTTATTATAGATCTGTCATTTTTATTATTTGTAGGATACAAGGAAGATGGTATGGATGTAGGGGTTTTAATTAGTTAAGATCTGTAATCTTTGTTGTTATCAATTTCACTCTATTCAATAACAAAGTTGCATTTTTTTAATTTTTGTTTAAAACAATGTTTATTTAAATATGAGCCACAGATTTAAAATAGATTTAATAAATTAATAAATATATAATTTAAATTTTATATAAAACAAAAAAAATAAGTTGGAAGAGGGGAGGGAGTGCCATAGCATAGTTAAAGAAAAAACACCATAGAATAATATACAATATAGTTTAAAATATAGTTAAAGGATCAAAATATTAAAAGAAAAAACAAAAGTTCTTAAATATATTAGTTTGATTTTTTAAACTATTTTTACTCTATGCTACCTTTAAAAAAAAAAAAATAGAATACTCTTAAAATTTTAAAGATTGAATATAAATATGCATATAGTTAGGGAATATAATTAAACACTTAAAACTTTTAAGAAAAAACAAAAGTTCTTAAATATATTATAATATATTAGTTTGATTTTTTTAACTATTTTTACTCTATACTATCTTTTTAAAAAAATTAGATAGATTCTAGAATATAAATATGCATATAATTAAAAAATAGAATGGTAAAGTCCATTACAATTAGATGTTGCTATTTTGGCACTTTAAGATAACATTATAACATTAGAACATTATAATATTATATTATATTATAATATTATATTATATTTTCAAAAATAATAACTATAATATATTTGATGAATATATCAAATATTTGATAATATACATAAAATATTTGAAAATCTTCATAATATATATTTTTGGTTATCTTCATGGATAAAAATATATTATATATTATATAATATTATAATATTATAATAATATAACATTATAATAGTATATTACCATAATATTAGTTTGATTTTTTAAACTATTTTTACTCTATACTATCTTTTTAAAAAATTAGAATACTTTTTATAATTTAGAAAGATTCTAAAATTCAATTAGATGTTGCTATTTTAGCACATTAAGATAACATTATAACGTTATAATATTATATGATATTATAATATTATATTATAATATAATATATTATATATTATATTTTCAAAAATAATAATTATAATATATCAAATATGTGATAATATACATAATTTCATAATATATATTCTTCATTATCTTCATTGATAAAAATATATTATATAATATTCTATACTATATTATATTATAATGTAATATATTATATATTATATTATAAAAATATATTATATATTATAATAACAAATATAATAAATATTTGATAATATATATGTCATTTGTCCATTGGTTTGTTGTCCATATGTTTGAAAGGAATCTTAGTTCTTATTTTTAATTTTGTTTACAGGAACCAAGAAGTTTCTTCAAACACATATCAATATTGGAAAATGCCACCTGCAAATGCTAGTACCAAGAATGGTGTTTTGAAATGCATGTTTTGAATAGTTTTAAATGCCACCTATGTTTTAAATACTTTTGTGAAATGCCTCTTATTTATTAAGAGATTAACATGCATTCCTTTCACCTTCCATTATGTAATCCATTATAGCCCATATTTAGTTGCTAGTTTTTATTTAGTTTTTTAAGATTGGAATCTTATTTGTTGTTTTTGAATTTTATGATTTTTGTTTACAGAATCTTATTTATGGGAATCTGAATCTTTCAGACCCTTCCTGCCATTGTAGAAATGCCTCTTGGCATAATAAGTGCTCTACGTTTTCTAAAATATTGTAATAATAGTATTTGTTTTATAATGAAAAAATCAATGGAAATGCATCTAAAATAATATAACAATTATGTTAAGTTGTAGTTCTTTTAAAACTTTTAAATGTATATTTAAATTTTTTGAGGAAATATGTATAAATGAGTTATGACAAAGTGATTCTAAAAGGGTTAATTGCATCCATTCAATGTTTGAAATGACACATAATAGAGAAGTGTCACCATAACAACAGTTTAAAATCTAAGACATAAACCTTGTATTATTTAAAAAGATTGTCATTACAAAAACTTTATAATGAACATAAAAGAATTTAAACACACAAAATTAAAATTTTGTTATAAAAGTAAAAAAATTCCAACTATATAAATTTAAGTTCTCCTAAATCAACCCATATAAATTACTGATTCAAATTTTACCACTATAATTTTATATAAATGATATATTTGCCCTTAAACTATGATAGAGTTGTTATTACTTAGGACTAACTATTATAGAATGGGATGGGTCAGACTAACTATTAAACACTTTAAACATCTTGCACATTCTTTTGGTGGGCATTGCATTCACCCTTGGATAAGGCCTCCATAGTTACCATGGTACCAAACCTTTAGTTGTGTTTACAAATGGTGGGTGTGTTTGGAACTTGGCCAATACTAAGAAGTGTTGGTAGATGCCAAGAAATAATATGAGCTAATTTGTTTCATGTAGATTTTCTTGATCAAGCATAAATCTTCAAGTTTAATTTTGTATATATGTGTGGCATTAAACAATTTCATTGAAATAAAATTAAATTGCATGAAAGTGACATTGCACCATTCCATTGAAATTTACTTAAATACATGAATCTACATGATAAAATATTTAGTACACTAAGTTGTACAATTTTTTTTTTCTTAATGTCTTGAACACTATGAAGGTTGCAATATACAATAATTATATGTATAACTTACAAAAAAACAAATATAAACTCTAGGTGTGAAAATTATAAAATACAATTGGTTAGTAGTTAAACACATATTGATAACCAAACTAGATATCTTAAATACATCTATTTAAAATTGTTATTTTATTTTATTTACTTAAGAACTAGTTAAGTATTATTTTATTTTATTTATATTGTTCATTTTATATGAAGGACTATTTTCTCCAAGGGGTTGAGCTTACTAGGTTAAAATGTTGGGTTCTCATTGTGGAGACCCAAGTTCAAATTTTTAGGATTAAGGTGCCATCAACCTTGTAAATCCTTTGTATTTAATTACTCTTAATATTGTTTGTAAATCATTCATAAGGGATGAAGTATTCACCAAGTAGCAATCGTGTTTCAACTACAATTTGGATCTATGTACCCGAAGGTGGGTGTGGGGGGGCTTGCCCCCCACTACTATCGTCTGGGAGTCTAGTAGTCAATATTGTAATTTTGTAGTCGATCTGGACCATTCATCATTAGATTGCAGATCTAACGGTAGAGGTTATGTTAGGGTTATTTTTTGTAGAAGGAAACACTCTTTTAAAGGGCATCAAGGATTATGGCTATGTATGAGTATTATAGGCATTGCTGGATTGAAGACATGATAGGATATTGATAGTGTTGTATTGTAAACTATATTGAAGTTAATACAGACTAGTGCATCTCTTTTTGTGTGGAGTTTTTTTCTAGAAGGGTTTCTCCACATAAACATTGTGTTGTGTTTGATCTCATGTTATATTATTTATTTATGTTGATTTCATACTATCTCTATTTTGGTTATGCACTAGATTAATAGTTACAATCGTAATTAAATTTCCATTCTATAGTTGTTCACCTTCATTTCTAACACAAATCTCCATAGGGACATCTAATGTGGAATTCTAAACATTACGACTCGTGGTCTTCCATAGTTGGCTTCTAATGTGGATATGGTTTTTTAACGAACGAAGTAGTTTAAAGCAAACACAAGGAGATATACAGTGAATAATAAATATAATAAATCTCAGCTGTGTGCATAGAAATGAGATCTTACTAACTTGTATACACATATATAATAGGTATTTTCTTGGTGAAAAGGAATCATAATTGGATTTCCAGGTCCATCCTTAAGTTCTCTTCTGTAGGGAATATGTATTCAGACTTGCACATAGAGGTTCTTTAAACAGAAATAAAGAGAAATTGACTATGCTCGCATACAAATTCACTAAAGAACCGTTGCAGTATTGATTAAATATCCAATATCTGACTCACAGTAAGTAGAGTTCCATTATACAATAGCAATATACAGTTAGATTAATTGAATGGACTTCTCTGCTCAAATTCTCCAAAAAAAACAGTAAGTAAAACTTGACAGATAATGAGAAACAAGTAAAGCATAACACAGAACTTTCGAAGAAAAAAACATATTGTCTTTAATTTTCACCTCTCATTGAAATAAGCTAAATAGAATATACATTTTCATACAATAAGCTGTCATCATTATAGGAAAATGTTCTTCTCCCTAATGACAAAATACAATTATTGTAAGAAACACAATCTTGAACAAACAGTTAAACCGAAGTCAAACTATAACTAATTTGCTTATCTTCCTCTTACAAAGGCGACTCTTACGATTTTCTTGAGGAAACCGGTTCCTCTGGCTAAATCTAACTATTGCCACAACAGGGAGACCCCTCACCGCTAATGTTAACAACAAAGAGGACAGGATATGGACATCCATCACAGCATAATGGGATGGGAATTTTTTTCTTTTTTTTTTTTTTTACCCGATGATGGTATTACAAGTGAACTAGCAGACATGTACACACAATGTGGAAGCATAGAAAAGGGCATGAATTGTACAACAGAACGTCCAAGAAATGTGGACTCAAGACAACAATGATTTTTAGGAATGCACCAAATGAATCAGCTAAAAAGGCTCAAGAACTTTTAAGCTAATGCAACTGGCGGCTCTAAAGCTAGACACCACGACCCGTGCCACATCCTCACTGTCTGTGCCAAGATAGAAACACAGAGAGGCACACAAACTAATCTACAAAAAAAAAGCGTAAAATAAATGTGGTCTCATTACACACCATGATTGCGGGAGATGCACAAAATGGAATATGTTAAAAGGGCTTAAGATACTACAACCAATGCAACTAGTAGATGTATAGCCACATCCCACATCCGTGGCTAGCCTCCTCACTGTCTGAGCCAAAATGGGGCATTGGAATAGGGGATGGACATCCATCAACTATATAATGGAAAGGGGGATTTTATCAGAGGTTGTATTTGCCATCTCCTTGGTAGAGGTGTAAGCTGAAGTGAAGGCGTAGATCAAGGACATCGACTGGTTAATAGAAGGCCCCTTGGAGGTGTTATCTCATGGGAAGCGATGGCTGCAGGAACCAGTAACAAGAGGGTTTATTGAAAAGGCCTCAGGAAGTAAATACCAAGAGTTGACATTGGCAGGTGAAAGGCCATTTTTCCTGAACCATTGCCCTCAATCAATTAATCTCACACAATTAACCAAATGTTTACCTGTTTGCAAGCATGGCAATCTTTAAACAACAAAAATATAGAACATGATGACAAAAAAACTAAATAACAACATGAAAATTTTAAATCCCACAAGGAAATCATGACAGTGTTCTTTTTTCATGAGTGGAAAACCCCAAAAAGGGGTGAAAAACCACTCGGTAGAATGCCTTCCTGGCTTAATAAATCGATTCATTGTTTACAAAGGCTCACTGGTAAGTATATCTTATGGACAAATGTATATGCCTCTTTAAGGATTGAAAGTGCCTCACTGGCACAAACTATATCACCGTCAGAAACAAGGATACAAAGCTAAACCTCTTATCATTAGCTAAATGTCTCATTCATTTGAGTTTCAGAACTTACATGTGCATGCAGGGTATGTATAGCACTGTGATGTGCTTTCACAAATTAATGTATGAGGATTATACTAAATATTTCCTAGACTCAATAGTGTCTCATGACTCAAAAGATTCAACCGTAAAACCAAAACCCTTTTCATACCAAAACTCTTTTCCAGACAAACTTTGATAGCAGATGCATTTTCTTAATATAATACAAACAAAACCTTTTTCAAGGCCTTCAGAGGAATACTGTAGTTCTAGTGAAATTCCAAACTGTATAATAATAGAGAATAAACTAAATTCACCTGGAGAGGTATCTGCCACAGTCCCACATCTTGCTACCATCTCCCTCCAAGCACCATCTTCCCCGAGCTGTGCAACTACCTCAGCCCCACAAAATAACCCTCCGAAACTGCTGCTCCAAAAGAACTACCCGTACCCTAGTATATCTCCGCTAGGGTTTTTTTTTTTTCTTTTTTTTTCAGCCGCCTCCATCATACTCTTCTGCTTCCACTCCCAAAAACTCTCCCAAACAATACCATGATAAACCTTTTTATCCAAAATATTTTTTTGTGCCCTGATCATCAAGTCTCATCAATAATGCCTTTTATCCATATAGTGCAACATGACACCCAAAATAAAGTGCCAACAATAGTAATGCCCTTTCAAACTCATTACTCGTGTTATGATCTTTGCTCAAAGTCAAATAGACAATTTTATTACCTTATCATGCCATAATGTCACTTGTGTATACCACGGTCACAAATAATATTCCAAGTATGTACCCAAACTATTTTCTTATATGATGCCGGATCAAAATAACATGTCTTTTGCCAAGATCACAGTCTTATGTCAATTCTTTTGAAATCAGGTCATTGATCGATTAACCATCCTTGTGTAACATAAGTTATTGATAACTTATCAACCTTATGAATGACGCTCTATGATATACAATATATCAAACATGTATGCAACCATATGACAAATGAAATATGACAACCATCCTGTATACCTGTCAATGAATATGCCATGATCTAAATGTATCCTGCACACTAAATTTGAAACATCAGATCCAACATGCAACCATAGTCGAAGCAATATCAATAGTCAAATGAGGATGCATAACCTAGTTAGGTACACACCTATCATGAAATTATGTCATCTGATAACCAACTCATTTATCATTTAATCTAGAACTATAGGATAAATCGGTACGTATGAGTGAGACAAGGGTAGGCTTTACATACTACCCCCCTAGGAAATGACTTACTCCAGGAAGTCATCAAGAGGAGGATAGAAGCATTCTCCTAAACTTCTTTGTACCAGATGAGGTAAGTAAAGAAGATAACATATACAATAAAGAACTCCTCACAAGAAAATAAAGCATGGTAACTGAATGCCATAAAGGCATAATTCTTTCCACAAAACACATTCTATAGATTGAAACTCAACACAATGAATCTCATGATCATTAATCATTTTTCACACAAGAATAGAGTAATTCACACATCGTACAACATGTTATATAAAAAATATCAACTGATATGCAGATACATCAAATATAGATCTTACATTTAACACATATTTTTCATTCATCCACATTACAGGTATAACTTCAAAAGGTTCACATATAGGTTTAGAGGGATGTCATAGTCTCATCATAGAACCAAGTAACCAATACCCAGTGACAAGTAACTAAAAATCCAAGAACCAGGTGGAATGATGGTCTTAAGGCCACGCGCCTGGGGGCTTCTCCATACATTTCCACAATGACCTACCTCCTATTTATATAAGGGGATTAGCCTCCAAGAGGTAGTCATCATAAGAACAAAGATCACTAGGAAGGTAAGTGGATAATGACCAGCCCATACTAGTCCGCACCTACCCCCATCCTCATAAGTTTCCCGCGTCTACTTCCTTATATACACTCTACCAGAGGTCGCTCCATCGACATGGCAAGAAGAACATCAACACATGACCAACACTTGCAAACAAAAATAATCTAGCTTAGCCACCACAAATAACAAATATACCAAAAGAAAGGAGTTTCAAAATCCAACAATAGAATAAATAAATGTGCACAATTCCAACAATAAATCAAACATAACCACAAGGGTTACACGAAAAATGGAGAAATCAAAGATTTGTGGCTAAGCTATTTTTAGACAAGATTAAATAACATGGTTGGTCCACATAGGCAAGATACAAAAAGGTCATCAAACAACCAAAAGAAATGATCGCAATCCATGAAAGTGCACATTACATCACTATGTGACTAACATTAAGTCACCAATAAGGAAGGAGGGAAACACGGTCGCTACACGTGCTATGCAAACACAACCAATGCAATAACATCATGTAGGTAAGTATTATCAATGCGCCTTCACGTACTCTTACGTGGAATCATGCCCTTCTCAAAGGTAACACGTTGGCAGTATAGTACATCGTGCCCTTCTCAAAGGTACACGTCATCATCATAATGTAAATGTCTCTAGGATGCTATGCATCCACTCAAATAAGATACCAAGGATAAGATTAAACCTGCACCAAGTAGTATGGCCTCGAGCAAATCACATGCCCATACCAAACCATAACCAAGATCCCAAGTCAAATGTCAATAGTACCATCAAGGAAACAGAGCATGATCATGATAGGATAGCACGATGGGCCTCGTAAAGGTCCATATACTAAGGAGAAGTAGGGGGTACTCTGGCATAGGAAGGTATGGTTGGTTGGGTAATCCCAAACCAATGCCACAACATGTCACCATAGATTCCTAAGTTCTTCCTCTCCACTACTTAACTCCACACATGGAAGGTCTCCAACTCCAAGGTTGGACCTTACAAGGTACACAAACAAGCAAACCACACAAGCATGATTTCACCATACTTGTAGTTATACACTCAACCCATGGATGGATACCTAGTATCGCAAACTCATGAGTACACAAAGCATGTACGGGTGATCACAACTCATAGCAAGCACACTCTTAATAGATATTCACATCCACAAGGTAACACATAACACAAGTTTTTCTCTATCATCCATTACCTAGTGAAGAACAACTTTCATTCACAAGGTCACATAAGAGTTACCATAAAAGTTTCTAAGAAGTCTACCAAACATCAATTAGAATTACCATTTCTAAGGCATAAATGGAGTCTAACCATAACTTCACATTGAGTGGCAATGCAATACACCTCAAATGAGTATACCAACATACTAGCATTTGCATACAAGGTCATAATTAAATCAAAATAACATTATTTCAACTCGCAAAATGGATAACACATCATGGAGTTCTCTATATCCCTTAACATAATACATATGAATTACGAACAATACATATACCTATCTAACAACAAAGCTCATAAAATAGAGGTATATCATAAAAAGGAATTTTAATTGCAAGCTCAAGTCTCTAATTTACTATTCTACCATATAATGCCAAGCATTCTTTTGCACAAGGTATACATAACATGATATCCAATTCACACAAGAACAAGGTTATAAAACACAATTTTCACACTATGGAAGTACTTTACAAAAATAACCTTAAGCACACCATTCACCCTTGTACCATTGTGAAACATAAAATTATTTCTAAACAATTACCATGCATAAGACTTATTTTCCCTTCTTTCTTTCTTAATAATTTTACAAGGTAATCTAATGCAATCACACACGTCACAACTTGCACTCATAAAATTCAAGCAAGATACACTTTATGCAATCTTTTCGAGTTATCAATCCAAAGGAGACAATGCCAATTTCCAATGATATCAAGGGTTAGGAATTCAAGAAAGTATGCCATTCAATCTCATGATAAACACACACCAAGTTCACAAGGCAAAAATAAATCAAACAAGCATTAAGACATCACTATACTCCACAAAATACACAAGGGCGAGGAAGAGCCCAACACAACCCTCACAATCTAGACCAACCAACTCAAGAGGACAATTGGCAAGAGGGAACACAACCACCACACAAACTCAAGCAGAAGACTTTGATATTCGTGTGACAAGGACAGTGCCACAATGAAAAACTAAGAGGGTGGATATTCCTCCAAGGTGAAGGCTAGCGGACAAACCACAACCTTGCTCTCTCACAACTACACGGAGTAGGATGAGGGACAAACCACCCTCAATCCACTCCATGTCGGCCCAAACAACATGCAAACCCCAAAGCTCCCAATGTTGAAACTTGGGCTCTGATACCAAATGTCATGCCCACTTTTACTGTGTGGCCATGACACAAAAGACAACATGTCATGTCCACATTTACCATGTGGTCATGACATGAACAACCAAAAACTTTTCCACCCGTCCCTAAAACCCCATTGTACAAAGATGAGGAAGGAAAACATGGTGTGGGCTACAATGACCACGACTGTTCACGATACCCTACAATTTGTTTTCCAAATCTAGGGCATAGCTCTCAAGGCTTGAAATACAATAAAGAATTTAACATGGTTAAATGTAAGAGTTCAGACATGGGTCCTAAGGGCTTGACCTAGGCCTTGGGACTCATCCAAGATGGTCTTGCCTATGAAATGCGTAGGGGCTTCGTAGTTCAACACTCGCACTTACAACCTCAAGATGCCTACCCTATGAAAAAGAAACTTTTGGATCTCCAAGATTTAGGAAGAAAACTACATAACAACATCCAATGATACGTCCCCAAAACCAAGACATACTGAAGTAATAAATTATATGTTCTATCATTGATGCAAGCCTTAATAGAAAGTACTTCACCTCGGGATACAAGTCTTAACAAACAAAATGGTAGCTATCGATCTTCATTAACTATATTCATAGAGATAATATACAAATTGATAACATTCTAAACAAAGATTCGCAATTACACTCAATCTATAAGGGATAGATAACCACATTAATTCAAAATACCCTAATATATATACTTATTAAAACTTAAACACCATCTCACGATAAGTTAGTTAACTACTCTTCCAATTTGTTCCTTACATGACAACTATCCTTGCTCTAATTCTCATCATCATTCTCAATGCAAGAAAGAAGTTCAATCATAACATTAGTAAGGTAAAGTAATTAGTACACCTTACTTCTTCTCCAGGAAACAATCATGTAATTGACAGGATAGGAGCTACAAGTAGTTGATAATGTACCCATGCAAATGGTTTTGTATGAACAATATACACAGAACATTTAGGGTCATAAGAAGGAGAACTTATACTATTAAACTATTATTTTAAGCTTAGTTCTATAATAAATACTTCTTGTCTATCACCTTCGATGGAAGACGTAATACCAATAACTAATTTTTTTTCCTTTACACAACTAGCTATATTTCCATATCTAAGGTCATAATCCTACATTGATATAATGGCTTATGTAAATGTTAACTACATTATTTCCCAACAGATGTTACTTTCCCTATAATGTCTTAAAAGTTATGGTCCAAGGATATATTCATTCCGTTATACTAAGTAAGTTGAAAATACCATTAATACATCTCTATTCAAAAGAAAGTAAAAATTTGTCGCATTACTTAAACATTTTACAAAACCAATGATCTTATATGAAATATAATCCTTCGAGGTTATATTTCTAATTTAAAAAAAATAAAAATAAAAATAAAATAAAATTTATTTTTAATATAAACAAGATAAATTCATATTCATAAATGAATATTCCTTCTATATTGTTCTATGGATACAAGGATAATTTTCTTGCTATATTTAGAAAACAATTCACATCTTCCATTAAATAGCAAGGTTATTTATTGAAGAAGATACAGTTCTAAAAGAAAAAAAAGGATTTAGTTCCAAAAAAAAAACATTCTAAACAAATCTAAAATAAATAAAAGAAGAGATCCATTTAGAAAGAATGCAAAATTTATCAGATTAGTTATCATAACAAGCCAAGAAATAATAAATATACTTAGGATTATTAACTATAAGGGGTCAAACATAGATCAAGAAAATAAAATTAGAATTTTCATTTACAGTAAAGTAGCTTAGCTTATCTGAGAAAAGTAAAGTCTCTACCTTAAATGCAAAGTTAGAAATAGAATTATCTAAATAAAGATAAGATTAAATAAATTACTACAGGAAGATTCCTTCAAATGAAGAACTTTTGCTAAAAGTTTAAAAATATATAACTTTAAAGGGAATCATAAGATATTGGGTATATAAGAACCCATTTAGATTTATAAAAAGAAGTAAGGTGGATATTTAACTAAGAAAATCTTAAGATGATATGATGATAAATCTAAGGAAGTAGATAGGTAATACTTCCACGGCATAACATGAAGACATATTAATGCCCGTCTTTTTATTGAAGGAAGATCATTCTATTTCAGGAAGATCATTCTATTTTGAGTGCCTAATGTTAACATAATCAAAGGGAGATTTTGTTTTTTACGAAACAAAGTAGTTTAAAGCAAACACAAGGAGATATACAGTGAATAATAAATATAATAAATCTCAGCTGTGTGCATAGAAATGAGATCTTACTAACTTGTATATACATATATAATAGGTATTTTCCTGGTGAAAAGGAATCATAATTGGATTTCCAGGTCCATCCTTAAGTTCTCTTCTGTAGGGAATATGTATTCAGACTTGCACATAGAGGTTCTATAAACAGAAATAAAGAGAAATTGACTATGCTCGCATACAAATTCACTAAAGAACTGTTGCAGTATTGATTAAATATCCAATATCTGACTCACAGTAAGTAGAGTTCCATTATACAATAGCAATATACAGTTAGATTAATTGAATGGACTTCTCTACTCAAGTTCTCCAAAAAAAATAGTAAGTAAAACTTGACAGATAATGAGAAACAAGTAAAGCATAACATAGAACTTTCGAAGAAACAAAACATATTGTCTTTAATTTTCACCTCTCGTTGAAATAAGCTAAATAGAATATACATTTTCATACAATAAGCTGTCATCATTATAGGAAAAACGTTCTTCTCCCTAATGACAAAATACAATTATTGTAAGAAACACAATCTTGAACACACAGATAAACCAAAGTCAAACTATAACTAATTTGCTTATCTTCCTCTTACAAAAGGCGACTCTTACGATTTTCTTGAGGAAACCGATTCCTCTGGCTAAATCTAACTATTGCCACAACAGGGAGACCCCTCACCGCTAATGTTAACAACAAAGAGGACAGGATATGGACATCCATCACAGCATAATGGGATGGGAATTTTTTTCTTTTTTTTTTTTGCCCGATGATGGTATTGCAAGTGAACTGGCAGACATGTACGCACAATGTGGAAGCATAGAAAAGGGCATGAACTGTACAACAGAACGTCCAAGAAATGTGGACTCAAGACAACAATGATTTTTAGGAATGTACCAAATGAATCGGCTAAAAAGGCTCAAGAACTTTTAATCTAATGCAACTGGCGGCTCTAAAGCCAGACACCACGACCCGTGCCACATCCTCACTGTCTGTGCCAAGACAGAAACATAGAGAGGCACACAAACTAATCTACAAAAAAAAAGCCTAAAATAAATGTGGTCTCATTACACACCATGATTGTGGGAGATGCACAAAATGGAATATGTTAAAAGGGCTTAAGATACTACAACCAATGCAACTAGTAGATGTATAGCCACATCCCACATCTGTGGCTAGCCTCCTCACTGTCCGAGCCAAAATGGGTCATTAGAACAGGGGATGGACATCCATCAACTATATAATGGAAAGGGGGATTTTATCAGAGGTTGTATTTGCCATCTCCTTGGTAGAGGTGTAAGCTGAAGTGAAGGCGTAGATCAAGGATGTCGACTGGTTAATAGAAGGCCCCTTGGAGGTGTTATCTCATGGGAAGCGATGGCTGTAGGAACCAATAACAAGAGGGTTTATTGAAAAGGCCTCAGGAAGTCAATACCAAGAGTCGACATTGGTAGGTGAAAGGCCATTTTTCCTGAACCATTGCCCTCAATCAATTAATCTCACACAATTAACCGAATGTTTACCTGTTTGCAAGCATGGCAATCTTTAAACAACAAAAATATAGAACATGATAACAGAAAAACTAAATAACAACATGAAAATTTTAAATCCCACAAGGAAATCATGACAGTGTTCTTTTTTCATGAGTGGAAAACCCCAAAAAGGGGTGAAAAACCACTCGGTAGAATGCCTTCCTGGCTTAATAAATTGATTCATTGTTTACAAAGGCTCACTGGTAAGTATATCTTATGGACAAATGTATATGCCTCTTTAAGGAGCGAAAGTGCCTCACTGGCACAAACTATGTCACCGTTAGAAACAAGGATACAAAGCTAAACCTCTTATCATTAGCTAAATGTCTCATTCATTTGAGTTTCAGAACTTACATGTGCATGCAGGGTATGTATAGCACTGTGATGTGCTTTCACAAATTAATGTATGAGGATTATACTAAATATTTCCTAGACTCAATAGTGTCTCAAGACTCAAAAGATTCAACTGTAAAACCAAAACCCTTTTCATACCAAAACTCTTTTCCAGACAAACTTTGACAGCGGATGCATTTTCTTAATATAATACAAACAAAACCTTTTTCAAGGCCTTCACAGGAATACTGTAATTCTAGTGAAATTCCAAACTGTATAATAATAGAGAATAAACTAAATTCACCTGGAGAGGTATCCGCCACAGTCCCACGTCTTGCTACCATCTCCCCCCAAGCACCATCTTCCCCCGAGCTGTGCAACTGCCTCAGCCCCACAAAATACCCCTCCAAAACTGCTACTTCAAAAGAACTGCCCGTACCCTAGTATATCTCCGCTAGGGTTTTTTTTTTCTTTTTTTTTCAGCCGCCTCCATCATACTCTTCTGCTTCCACTCCCAAAAACTCTCCCAAACAATACCATGATAAACCTTTTTATCCAAAATATTTTTTTGTGCCCTGATCATCAAGTCTCATCAATAATGCCTTTTATCCATATAGCGCAACATGACACCCAAAATAAAGTGCCAACAATAGTAATGCCCTTTCAAACTCATTACTCATGTTATGATCTTTGCTCAAAGTAAAATAGACAATTTTATTACCTTATCATGCCATAATGTCACTTGTGTATACCATGGTCACAAATAATATTCCAAGTATGTACCCAAACTATTTTCTCATATGATGCCGGATCAAAATACCATCTCTTTTGCCAAGATCATAGTCTTATGTCAATTCTTTTGAAATCAGGTCATTGATCGATTAACCATCCTTGTGTAACATAAGTTATTGATAACTTATCAACCTTATGAATGATGCTCTATGATATACAATATATCAAACATGTATGCAACCATATGACAAATGAAATATGACAACCATCCTGTATACCTGTCAATGAATATGCAATGATCTAAATGTATCCTGCACACTAAATTTGAAACATCAAATCCAACATGCAACCATAGTCAAAGCAATATCAATAGTCAAATGAGGATGCATAACCTAGTTAGGTACACACCTATCATGAAATTATGTCATTTGATAACCAACTCATTTATCATTTAATCTAGAACTATAGGATAAATCGGTACGTACGAGTGAGACAAGGGTAGGCTTTACACAATGAATGGCAATTTTATCATATAAATGATTCTAACGAATTCCTATTTATCTGTCTCTTGGAAGGAAAAACTAAGTTTTCAAAACCTAAAAGGCAACCTAACTTTTTGCATAGCCTAAGACCTATGATAATACATTGTTTCTATGTGTTTGCAGTAATCAATGAGACAAGATTCAAAGGTTTTGATGTCTTATAAAACAGAATCAAATTTCATCCAAATCATTCATTAAAGCATATGCACAGATATGAGAAAGTAAAATTCAGATTATTTAAGAAAATAAAAGGAAAATCGTGCAAAATCAGGAGGTGGAGATAACTAAGATACCTTTCAAGTCCTCAAATCATGCAAGAGTTAGAAGTGGAGTTTAATAGGAGTTTCTTGAGTCTCATTTTCAGTTGATGGAGTGTTTTTTTGGACAATTTCAGTCAAACTGATTATGACATTGAGTTTGGGGCTATTTTAAGTCACATTACATCAGTTTTGACCCCTCTTTTTGAGGGTTTTCATCTTTGCTCATGAGAGAGATTCATGGAGATATTTTTGAGTTGAGTTGACTTTAGTTCACTCAACTTGGCTCATTGGAGTTATTTTTTGTATATAGGAGGAAAAACTTATGTTTTTCTCAATTCTTGTCCTTTGCCCTCTTATGCATTACAGAGAGCGAAGGTTTTGTAACTCATATTTTTACAGATTTATAGCAGCAACAGGTTTCTTGATAGGTTATATCCTTGTCATTTTGCAGCATTTTCCTTTTATTTTCTTAAATAATCTGCATTTTACCTTCTCATATCTATGCATATGCTTTAATGAATGATTTGGATGAAATTTGATTGTGTTTTACAAAACATCAAAACATTTGAATCTTGTCTCATTCTGTTACATCCCCAATTTTTGTCTTCCTATACTTTTACTTTTTACTTGGACATAAGTAAATTAGTTGTGATGTTTAGAATAATGACAAGGAAAAACATGGATTTTATTGAATGTCATTTATTGAAATCATAGAAATGATTATGTTATTATCGATTTAATATTTCTATTACTAGATTTGATTTAATATTAGTTGAAATAATTAAATAATGATGCATTGATCACGTATTGTTTAATGACAAGTGAAATAGGATTTCAAGTTATCAGATTACTCTCGGAGAAAAGATAGAGAGCTCGTATCTTTCCAGGAGAGAGATATGGACCTCAGGTTATGAGTGACTTATTTGCCAAACCGAGTTATAAGTGTATAACGATAATGTGAATCAATGTGTTGTAAGAGGTAAGCTTTGTCTTGCCAGTTTACTTTTGAATCCAATCAATAAGTAGTCGATGTTGTTTTCAAAAATTGCTAAGTCATATTAAGTCGTATTAGTCGTTAATAATGTTAATGACATCATTTGAGTTTGATTTATAACTATTTACGTTTAACGTAAATATTACATTACTGTCGTAAAATAATTGTCTTATTATTATTATTGTTAAGATATTTGACATATTACAAATGATTCTTAACATTAAGATGATATAGTCAAGTTAGGAATACATGAATTATGTCAACGGATTATGATGGGGAGACAAGCTCAACCCAATCACAATATCCATAACCCATGATTTAATATCTTTTTATTGAATAAACTATATCTATCTAATGTAATAGGTGATGTTGTGAGAATTATAATTGATGTAATCAATATAAATAGATGCCTTAGTATCGAATGAGGCTAATACTGCATATTGAGTCAATGGTAAAATGTTTAAGTAAGCCAAAGGCTTATTTGTAGGAGAGTCTTCAATTGTGTTGGTGGTAATTTGAACCACTTATTGTGTAGTATTTAAAGATTAGTTGTGTATAAATGATGTGTTGGCCACGTCTAAGAAGGAGGACTGTGGTTTTAACCTCCACAACGGACGAGTCTTGGAGTGATAATCTCCCATCGACATGTGGGATTTACACTTAAATATTGGTCTTTAGTTTCGATTTAACCATGATAGACTGTTAATCTTTGATTAAGTCAGTAACCGAATGTAGAGGAGGCAGGGAATGAGGTGACTCTATAGGAGTCATGCTTCCCTTTTTATGACTAACAATTCAAATGAGTTGTGGTGGTTTTATATTAAGGAGGTTTAGAGCTTGTAGAACACATGGGAGGAAACAGAAGGAGATACAAAATAGAAGATAGTAGTTGTGACAGTAGGGGGATACATAGTCTAGTGGTGTTGACTTTGTGATTATTTGCACATCTCAACTAGCTTAAGATAGTATACTACTAGGTATTTCTTAGTTGCATGTATAATTTAACCATGAGGAAATTGATTAGTAATCTAAAACTGTACATGGTTATATTATAGAACGATTATATGAGTTTGTCAGTAAGAATTTACCTTCTAAATTTATGATGTGATAGTTGTTAACTATTATGTATCAACTTAGAAGTATAGTTAACATTTTAAGTAAGCTATTTTGAGTTATTTTCTTGTAGTTGTTAAAGACAACGAATGCTACTTATATGGTTGATATTTGGTCATGCCAGTAAGGTTACTGTTATAATAGACTGAGTCAACCTTTTACTTAGTGTTTTTAAACTGTCGATCATACCCAATCAAGGAATAAAAGATAAATGAATATCTTAGCAGGATAAAGTCATAAGTTGTTATGAGCTTAAATATATAGTCTTCTTATTGAATTTGAAGCAAGTTAATATAGACTTTGAGAGTAACCATATGATAGACTCTTGAATGGATGAACCAAGTTTCCTTACTTTCAATTTGAGTTGTATAGTAATGAGGTTATAATGATTTAACATTTTGTCTTGTATAGGTTATATACTTAGATGCATAGCAGATAATTTTATTTAACCAAGAGTTCTAGATTCATAAAAACTGTTAGTAAACCTTGTATCATATCAATGGTAGAAACTTATAGATATATGGAAGATGGAATAAGGTTATCATGAGTATTCCATTTAAGACTAATTGTCCTTATTATTCATGAAAATATCTAATTCAATGGAGTAGGTAAAATATTCTTGAGAATGACCTTGTAGGGATATTTATACTTAGGATATGTTTTGTTTATAAACATTATCAAAGTTATTTTATGTTCCTTTGTATAGGAGACATTATTTATTCAAGAACTATAGTATTCTTTACTTGGTTAAGTTAATCAAGGGTTATTTGTGGATCTAGAACTCCTAGATATAAGATAAGGTTATATTGTTATATTGTATTAATAAGGGATATTAGGGTAACCCTAGAGTCAACTACCAACCAATTGAATGGTTATGTTATATAGATTTACTCAAGTCAAGAGTATTATTATTGTGACTCATAGATTAAACTATTGCATGAATAGGGTTGGTAAGAGATTTAAACTATGAGAATATGACAGTATCCAAGTTGAGTAGTGGTGGGTGAACACAACAACTATGTTCATTATGAACGATATTGATATTAAAAACTTTGTCCGAAGTACTGTATTTGTTTTTCTGCATGCATTGTTGGTTCACTGTATTTAAATTGCTCATCCTATCAGAAATCATACTTAGCTAGAGGGTATCTAGGGTTGTATGGTTGATAGAGTTGAGTAGAATATAATACTATGTACTCGGAAAGGCAAATTACCACTGGTCACCTAAGGTCTATATTCCTCATGAAGGGTAGGGCCACTTCCTATGTGGAAGATGTGTGGGAGACCGCTGGTCTATGGTTGGATGTAAATCACTAGAAAGATGCTCTCTCTCCAAGTAGGAAACATGCCAGGACTTGTGATAAAGAAGTCAACTATTCAGATGCAGTATTCATTCTGAGTTTGTATATGTAATGGTTTTACATTTGTAAACACTATAAATGAAAAGACAACATGGGTATATTGTTATTTGTAAAAAAAGAAAATCTTGTAAATGTAGTAGTTGATTATTTGTTGAATAAAAGGAAAAAGAATCTTAGATGTGCCTTTTTGCTGACTTTTTGACCTTTTTGTCCAACGTGGCCGTGTGGCATCATTTAGTAGTAGCGCAATAGAAAATAGATCACCTCATTTTGGCTCCACAGGTGTGCTCTAAGGCTTCCACATGGACATCTATTATGCAAGCCTTATTTTTCCTTCTAAGAGTTAGCCATGTGTCAACATCTCATAATAGCGTGGAGAATCTTCCCCGCAGACAAGATTCTCCTACGAGGGTGTGCTACTGTCAGCTCCAATATTTACGGGCCCACTACTTCAATCGATCCTTTGACACCTAGCACCATATCCTCCATTCAACTAATTCATCGATTTTATGGCCCTAGGCCACAATGTCCTTGACACTTGTCTTCACCTCACAGCCCTGCAGTACAAACATGATGTCACCTTCAACATTGTGTAGGCTTGTGATAACCTACCAAGTGGCACTTTTGGACCCTTACAAGGATATAAGACAAAGGCTTTGCAATGCATATGACTTGATGGGCTAGAATAGGTAACTCAAGACTTGGGGTTGGTCAACTCATGACATAAAAGACATAAGGTTATAACTTAGCTAACCGAGAACCTAGGCTAGACGGTCAACAACAAAATAGAACATAAAGTAAACTCTCGACCATAAGACTTAGGGTTTTAAGGAAAATACCCACCAAATCTTTTAGCCCCTGGTCATATGGGATGGTCACACCCTTATTTTTTAATTTTTATAGTGTGAATCTAGGCAAAAAAAGGCAAATTAAGAAATCAATATAACTTTTCATTGGTAAGTCGAAATTGAGTGCCAATTTTTTTGAAAGTGATTATTTTTCAAGCTCGATCCTTTGGAAATAATTTCACACTATTTTTATAAAGTGTTATTTTTCATTCCAATTAGATCACACTTATGCACTAAAATTATAAAGTGCCACAAATTTAAGGGGGATAAAAATATTGAGTTACACGGGGCGTGTATTGTGTCATGTCAAGAACACTTCCATTGTGTTGTATCAAGAACACTTCCATTGTATCATGTCAAGAATACTTCTATTATGTCGTGTTAAGAGCACTTTTGTTGTGTCATGTCAAGAGCACTTCCATTGTGTTGTGTCAAGAGCACTTCCATTGTGTTGTGTCAAGTGCACTTTCATTGAGTTGTGTCTAGAAAAATTTCATATTTCCTTCAACATTTTCAACATTTTCCTTTAGCATAATCATTTTGATATTTCCTCATAATTAGATCATGCCTAAAAATTGGAAAATCAAATATCAATATTGTGGGAGTAATCATCATAGGGATGAAAGGTGTCCTCACTTTTCATATCATCTCTTTCAGATCCTTGCTACGACAAGCCTAACATCTCCTCCACCATCACCTAATGCTACATCTAAATCCAGAGTTGCTTCCTTGAGAACGTCCAGAGATTCCTTGCAACATGATATTGATATCAGTCCTCTTGATTAATGAGATATCATCTTATCATAAATCCATGATTTATTTGTATAATATTTAATTTCAGATCTTGATGACAGTATTGAAGACATATGTCTTCTCTTTGATGACAATTCTTTTGCTTGTATAGAGTTTAGAGAGGCTTGACAAAGCACTTCTAGAGATTCTTTATAGTAGGACTTCAGATGGGATTTGGGTTGTAACCGCATGGTCCATGCATTGACATTCCACACACCACTTCTTTGGATCTTGGTCTTCATCAATTTTCACATGAATTTGAGAGGTCACATGCTTCAGTTAGATTTGATTTGGTAGTGAGACATTTCAACATCAACATTGGGAAACATGAGTAACTTCCAGAACCATACATCCTGACTCCTTCATACATTCCACTTGAGTAGGAATTCAATATTTTGAAAGCTTAGGGTTTCTATTATCTGAAAGGAAGAGGCGTCATTTCCTATAGAGGGATCTACTACAACATTCTCCATGTGATATTTGTGTTGAATTTCTTCCTCTTCTTTGTGGAGGCACACATGGGCCCTATCTTGCAGGGATTTCAAGGCCATTATTTGTGGGGTGGCATTTCTAGTCTTCTTCCACATTTTTCTCTCTTTTGGAGGAAAGTTTTCCCACTGTGTTTTCTTTCTTTCTCTTCTTTATGAGAGATTACATTGTACTTGGGTACCTCATCAAGCCCAGTTGTCACAACCCATCTTTCTTTGTACCCACCTAAGCTATGCTTAAGGGGGTGTTAGTGTAGAAGACTATTGTTATTACTTATTATTTAATAAGTAATTATGTATGTACTTTTACACTTGGCGTTAAGCCATCTTAGATAGTTATGTGGCAACTTGGAGAGTTGGTCAAACTTGTCCAAGGTATGTGGTGCAACTACTTGCTATACATGGTGGAGCAAACTCGCCACCACTATTGGTGTGTATAAGTCAACTTCTATTTTGACTCAACTACGTCTTACTATATGTACAAACCATTGTTTATAATATTATTCAGCTCATTTATTCTTAGGCTTGCAAATGCTATGTTTATTTAAACTTTGTAGCACGTGTGTTTGTTAAGATCTCATGGCCAACCTATACCATCATTTTGTCTACTTGATGTTGAGTTCTCCAACAAAATCGACTTACATACAAGTTTGGCTATTTAAAATTTTATTTTGAAAGGCATGTATTTTTTGTCCCACTAAATATTTTAAATATTTTGGTGGTACTTATATTTGAGGTGTTGAGTTTCTCAAGAGTCTTTGGGAACTTCTAGAGTTCACGTTTAGTATGATTCTATGAAGATATATAGATGTCATGACAAGTTGTTACTAAGTAGTTATAGACTATTATTAGTTGGTAGTTATGGAGTGGGAAATAGAAACATTAAATAATATTTTATTTCCTTTCAAAAGGGGGCATCATGATTTTCGGTGCCCAATTTGATCTTGTAGCATATATTTAATGTTTGACAATTCCTCATTTCATTATCCATATTTTATCATATTAAAGCTATGTCAAATTTGTATTGAGCATTTGTGTTCTTACGACATCTTTTGTGGACAAAAACCCATTGGATATTGAGATTAGTGGAAAAAAACCATTGGTTTTTTTGATGAAATGATTAAAAGTATTTGGTTTAGTATGAAAATATCACTCAGAAGTTGTGAATATGCTTCCATATTTTTAGATCTCAGCTAATTTTAGTTGTGTGTTTGCAAGTTTTATGTGATTGTTTGAAACAAAAACAATCGAACCAACATCTAGTATAATATATTAACCTTCAGAAAGAAACTGCATAGTAAATTATTTGTTTATTATTTCTGATGTTTCTCTCTACTGTATACATCACAAGGAAAATGATCCAAGGGATTGGCTCCTATTCTATGTCTTTGATCTTTTCCTCATGATGGATTGGCTTTGATATTTTTCCCTTTGATAAGTCTAGTAGAAAGACCTGAAAAGCCTTGACTCGGAATCTAATCAAAACTACATAGTTGATTCTAGAAGAACATTGCAATTTAACTTTCTTTGATCTTCATTAGACATTTCTTACCTTTAAAAAACTAAGGAGACTCACTGAGAATGGAAAAACAAACAGAAATAGAGAATAGAGAAAAGAGAGATGAATTATTAAAATTTCACATTCCATAATTATTGGCATATAGAAGAACAATTATATAACTATGAATAAAAAATTATCAAATCATTTAAGAAGACAACAATTGCAATATTTTTAAAATATTTGTAATTAATTTGAACTTGCATATAAAATATCTACTTTTTGCAAGAAGAGTGCCAACAACTGCAGCAAAATGTAAAATGCGGATTAATGAAATAGCCGACTATGGTAAATTTGTCCCCTTGTAGTTTTTGAAGTCTGCATTCTATTTAAAATTATATGCTTCATATTTTACATTTACAGTTCATTGATGGTAGACACCCGGCTGTACTAATTGGCAAGGTAAACTTTAGAAAATAGCTAAGGCATTGCATGGAGTTAAGGTTTAGAATGTAAGTCCATATTTAACAAATTAGTCAACAAGAGATGCCTACAAGTCAGTGTGACATACCTTTTAGAATAACACAGAGGCAACCGTTGGAAAACAAAAGAAGATTGGAAAAAATGTATAATAATGAAGATAGATAAAATCACCTACGCAATGACACATTTAGATTGTAGAGTCATAAGGACTGCTTTGTCAAGTCCTCTCCATGTGAATAAAGAATTTTCCAACAAATGGAAGTCGTAATTCATATAGCCAGAGTGTCGACTGTTCCAATTTTATGAAATGTTCCCTATACATATCAAATTGATTTATCAATATTTAATGGCTTCTTTTACATTGATTTAATTCTGAGAATGGACAAAATTCATTGTTTTTTTATCATTTCTGATTATTTGATGGCTTACAGGGCAATGAGACTCTTTGATTTTATTTTTAGAGTGGACCATATTTATTGTGCTTTGTAACGTTTGTATCCGTGAAAGGTACAAGATAAATTGGATAACCAATCAATTTTTTTTATGAACAAGACAAATTATAAATTTTTTTATGAACATGATAAATTGGATAACCAATCAACATGAGTCAACAATTGCAATAAATATTACTTCACTCGTAAGACATTGATTTTATTTTAGGTATGGGGCATTTTGAAAAATTAACCTACACATGAAGATGACTCACGGATTACAATAAATATTACTTTATTTTGGGTTGGAAGCACAAATGCATGGCATTTCACACCATGATATTTTCAAACAAATCATTGCTTAATGTTTGTAAACTATATCCTATTACAATGTCTCTTGAATGCATTCACATGTGTCATTCTTACTACAATACATATACAAACCCAAACAAAACCATAGACACTCGTTCACTTAAAAAGTTACTTTATTAGTCTATTTTTACTTTCACGTTGTGAATACAGAAATAAAGATTCAATGCTGGCAGGTAAACGGTGGGTAACATATTCCATTTTCAATAAAGAAGTGTCCGCTACAAAAGTTTCAGAGCACAGTACGGATAACTCGAACGCCAATTGAAAATGAAAGGCACTTGTGTACTTTCTCGTTGTGAGGTAGGATTGAAAACGAAGCGCACTGTTTGCCGTGTGAAATGCCCTTCCTGTGTTAAAAGAAATGAAGCATTCCAAACAAAATACGGAATATGCAGGCTATACAACTGTTGTCCACCGTTCATAATGCTTATCAAACATCATCGGTACCGTCTGATCAGCCATCGTTCATTACATTAAGGTGTAGTTGCAGGTACAGAGGTATGGCACCATCTTATGGCACCGTCTGATCAGTCATGTGCGTCCCTTCAATCTTTCGACTGACCGATGAACTTTTACTGACGTCTTTCCAATAGAATCCTAGAAAAAAACAAAAATTTTACCTTTTATTACAACTTTCACTGATACGTGTAATAATGAAATTTAGCCTCTTGTTTCACTCTTAAGATTTAAGAATCTTTTTACATGGTCAATCAATTTTTACTGACATCTTTCTAATAAAATCTTAAATCTTAGTAAAACATGCAGTTTTAAGATTCTTTTGAGGTGTAAAAGCCGTGAGTGATTGTCAAATTACTTTATTTATTGTTTTCTTTTCTTCTTTTTCCAAAGAAGAATCATGATAAAAGGGTCACGATTATATTTTAAATTAAAAAATTACAAATTTTAAATGACAATAGTTAATATATTGTAATTTAATACTAGTATATTTATTTTTTAAAAAATATATCTACAGATTATGCTGTGAGACTTTTTATATTCTTCAAAAGTAATAAAGATTTCACTCCATAACTGCCTAAGTTTTTTATTTTTCTATCATTTGGCTTCTACAAATTTATTTATTTACACATTTTATGAAGTTTGTTTACTTGGGAATCTGAATCTTAATTGTTTACGGGAATATGAATTTTGTTTACTTGGGAATCTGAATCTTTCAGCCCTTGTGTGAGTGTAGAACACCTCTCGCCGTAATAAAAAGAAAATTAATTATATAAATAAGTGCTCTACGTTTTCTGAAATATTGTAATAGTAATATTTGTTTTATAATGAAGAAATCAATGGAAATGAGTCTAAAATAATATAACAATTATGTTAAGTTGTAGTTCATTTAAAACTTTTAAATGTATATTTAAATTTTTTGAGGAAATATGGATAAATCAGCTATGACAAAGTGATTCTAAAAGGGTTAATTGGATCCATTCAATGTTTGAAATGACACATAATAGAGAAGTGTCACCATAACAACAGTTTAAAATCTAAGACATAAACCTTGTATTATTAAAAAAGATTGTCATTACAAAAACTTTATAATGAACATAAAAGAATTTAAACACACTAAATTAAAATTTGTTATGAAAGTAAAAAAATTCCAACTATATAAATTTAACTTCTCCTAAATCAACCCATATAAATTACTGATTCAAATTTTACCACTATAATTTTATATAAATGATATATTTGCCCTTAAACTATGATAGAGTTGTTATTACTTAGGATTAACTATCATAGAATGGGATGGATCAGACTAACTATTGAACACTTTAGTTTGACCACTACCACTAGATATTCATTCATGTGGCATGTTTTCATTGGTAAGTGCACAAAATAAAGGCTGACAACCAATTTAAACATCTTGCACTTTATTTTGGTGGCCATTGCGTTCACCCTTCGATAAGGCCTCCATAGTTACCATGGTACCAAACCTTTAGTTGTGTTTACAAATGGTGGGCATGTTTGGAACTTGGCCAATACTAAGAAGTGTTGGCAAATGCCAAGAAATAATATGAGCTAATTTGTTTCATGTAGCTTTGCTTGATCAAGCGTAAATCTTCAAGTTTAATTTTGTATATATGTGTGGCATTAAACAATTTCATTGAAATAAAATTAAATTGCATGAAAGTGACATTGCACCATTCCGTTGAAATTTACTTAAATACTTGAATCTACATGATTTTCATAAAATATTTAGTACACTAAGTTGCACAATTTTTTTTCTTAATGTCTTGAACACTATGAAGGTTTCAATATGCAATAATTATATGTATATCTTACAAAAAAAAATATAAACTCTAGGTATGAAAATTATAAAATGCAATTGGTTAGTAGTTAAACACATATTGATAACCAAACTAGATATCTTAAATACATCTATTTAAAATTCTTATTTTATTTTATTTATATTGTTCATTTTATATGAAGGACTATTTTGTCCAAGGGGTTGAGCTTAACAGGTTAAAATGTTGGGTTCTCATTGTGGGGACCCAAGTTCAAATTGTTAGGATTAAGGTGCGATCAACCTTGTAAATCCTTTATATTTAATTACTCCTAATATTGTTTGTAAATGATTCATAAGTGATGAATTATTTACCAAGTAGCGATCTTGTTTCAGCCACACTTTGGATCCATGTACCCGAAGGGGAGTGTGGGGGGGCTTGCCCCCCACTACTCTTGTTGGGGAGTCTAGTAGTCAATATTGTAATTTTGTAGTCAATCTAGACCATTCATCATTAGATTGCAGATCTAACGGTAGATGTTATGTTAGGGTTTTTTTCATAGAAGGCAACACTCTTTTAAAGAGGGCATCAAGGATTATGGCTATGTATGAGTATTATAGGCGCTGCTAGATTGAAGACATGAGAGGATATTGATAGTGTTGTATTGTAAACTCTATTGAAGTTAATACAGACTAGTGCATCTCTTTTTGTGTGGAGTTTTTTTTTCTAGAAGGGTTTATCCACATAAACATTGTGTTATGTGTTTGATCTCATGTTCTATTATTTATTTATGTTGATTTCATACTATCTCCATTTTGGTTATGCGCTGAATTAATAGTTACAATTGTAATTAGATTTCCATTCTATAGTTGTTCACCTTCATTTCTAACACAAATCTCCATAGGGACATCTAATGTGGAATTCTAAACATTATGACTGTTGGTCTTCCATTGTTGGCTTCTAATGTGGATATGGTTTCTTAATAAAAAGTGGATTTCTAAGTAGTGACTCTTGGTCATGCATAGGTGATTTCTAATGTGGTTCCTCGTAAAGAGCTTGTATTAGGTGATTTCTAATGTGTTTTCTCGTAAGGAGCTTGTATTGGTCTCATGTTGCTCGTAATTGCAAATTATTCATTAATGATATGCACTAAAAATGAACTATTTTCATTTATTTAATAGCTATTTTTTTTATTCGTAAGATTTAAATCATCATAAAAAATAAGGAACAATAGGCCAAACAGGCTAAGAATAATGAAGAATGGAGAACCAAAAGAGTCTCAGGAGAAAAGAAGAGAAGCCTAAAAAGAACTAAGGAGAGAAAGAGCTACACAAACCCTTGAAAGCATCAAAAGAAAACCATATACATAACACACAAGGCATTAAGCCCAAACTCAGAAGAACCTAGGCTTCTTTTCCATATCATGCAAGGACAATCTCTGTAGTCCACTGAGAACCATCTCCCACAGCATCCATTCCTTTGATACAGAGTTTCTCGGCATCAGTTTTCCTCCCTTTCTTCTTTGAAGTTCTGCAATCTAGTTTAATTTTGTTGCTATCCTTTTGAGCAATTCCAAGTTTCTGTGAAGGGACCAAGACAAAATCAGGTTTGAAAAGCTCAAAATTAAATTCCAAATCCTCTAGTTCCATTGGAATCTGAGCCATCATCCTCTAAGATAGGTATGTGATCTTTAGCAATGTTGTTAATTAGTGCCTCATGTTGAGAAATAGTGCCACAAATTTACTGGCAAGAAGGCTACAGGTTTCGGCTTGTCAGATTGATAGATCAATGTTAGAGGGAGTTCATGACTAGTCCCTTCAACATTCTGATGAACTATCTGAAGCTTCATCGAAGGGACATGTCAATATCGGTGGGAGTCTCTAGATAGTGTCCTCGATATATCGACGAGCTAGTTAACATGCTGTATTGGGTGGACAGGTTGATATCAAAGGGACTTAGAATCTTATGTCTCTGATATCCTAATGGACTCTTCATTGATAAGACATTATGTGTTCGGTGGGACTTAGTGAACAGTGCCCTTAATGGTTTGATTACTCTTTGTGAGTTTGAAGTTATGTGCTTTATCAAAACGACAGTGCTCTGTCACCTGGACATACAATGCAGTCTCCTCAATGAGCTGATGAGTTGTACATTGGTACCGACATGGATGTCATTTGATGGGTGGTAACTATCGACTCAATGGGTATGGCTAAAGGACAAAAAAGCAAATGTTGAGTTGGCAATGCATATCACAAATATTGGTTGAATGGTGTATGATGTTGGTTGTATGACTTGGCATGTAATATGCTTGTCGAGGTGACTTTAAAAGTTTGGGGAGAGTTTGGATATTATCTCTTCAACATTTAGGAAACTGAATTGAATGTCATTTGTAACTATCTAGTCTATTGTGGAAGTTGAAGCAGTTGTTCTTCCTGGTAATGAGAGTTGAATGTGAATGCACATTGTAATGTTGTAATGTTGAATGCATTGAAACAAGGGAAGAGAGAGACCAAGTTAGAGAGGGGTTATGCTGTCGAACTTTCTCCAGATGGAACAAGATGTAAATCTCCATGTAGAGGCTTAGAGCATGCATTGTATTGTAACTATTTATGTTGTTGCTGAATAATACAATGAATCTATGTTTTTGGAGTGTGGGGTTTTTTACTCGAAAGGGTTTTCCCCACATATATCTTTGTGTTCATGTCTTCTGTTCCATCTTTCACGTTTAATGGTTTTGTTTGTTAAATATGTTTTCTGCATGTTGTCAAAACTGGTTAAAACTTGCATGAACTTTTCTCAGTAGGATTAATGGTGGGAAATGAACTATGTTTGATTTCACTTTGTCGCATAGTTGTGAGTGTTTTTGAGGCAATCTAAAGAAATATAAAGCTACCAAAGACACTGTTGTTCTTAGATGTTTGTTCTAAGATGAAATTTTTTCCTTACAAGTGATATTAGAGCCTTCTGCTAGGATTTGATTGTTCCTAGTGTTTCTAGTTCTAGGTATTCCTTCTATGAAGATTTCTTAGTTTGGCAAGCTTGAGGAAATCAGAAGGAATCAGCTGATGATTGATCCTATGGTGAGTGGAAGGTTATTACTCATTTCTTTTAGTTTCATGAGATAACAAGAACCTTGAAGGATGGTTAAGATGGAGAAACTAGAGCTGGTCATATTGAAATGATGTGGTCTGAGGCTCCTAGTTGACAACAAAATAATCCTGATGCATGGGGTGTGATTCTTGGCTTTGTGGTTGTGTTGCAGCAAAGCTTTCATATTGGGTGTCTATGTGAGAGGTTCCCTGGTGATATGGAGAAGATTGTGTTGTTGTTCAGCCATGGAGTAATGTGCTTATGTTGGGTGTTTAATCTTGGTATTGGAAGGTATTTTTTTTGTTACCCCGATTGCATATAGGCTACAGTGTAAGGCCCCTTAGCCACTCCTTAAAACACCTCTCCAATCTGTAATCCATTCCTTGTGGCTCTAGGTATAATGATGTATTAGCATAGAACTAGTGGTGTTAATCGTTTCTCTCTCTCGATGAAGGTTGAGAACTTTGGCTCCTGATAAATTATTTTATGATGTACTTTCTTCATATGCATATATTATCCATTTGTGTTGGTTAAGATGTGTGATTACATACTGAGCTTTTCCCTAACCTATTATTGTGTTTACAACATAGTGATGTTATATTGGTGAATGCAATTTGGAGGAACCTTGGTTGATAAATATAAACAAAGGCTAATTATATACATAAGGTCCTTTAATGACTTGGAATGTGTAATCATAAGTTACATTGATATTGTTTCTGGACTATAACCAAACTAGCTTGTTTACATGTGATTTATGCAAACAAATTCAATTATTGAGTCAAGGAAGGTGATGTATATGGTGAGATTGTGATGATAAAATAAGTTTTTTTTTTAATTCCATTCGAAAATGATATTTTAAATATGATGGCTATGATTACTAACAAGTGAAAATGATGATTGTAATCTACTACAAGTTGAATTATTATGAGCTTTCATGGTGTAATATTGTGCATTGTGAAACATAGAGTTATTATAATTGATTGGTGTTAATTATTGTTCGCTTCGGCTATTACATTGTGGTGATAACTAACATTTGAAATGAGTGTACAGGTACTCACTATTCAGTGGAAAATGGGGGAAAATACATGGAGACGCTATTGTGAAAATACATAGACCCTATTGTGAGCAACTAGTGGAGCCAACCGAGTCTACTTGGAGAGACTTGGGTCCTTTTGTGTTACAGTACGTGTTGTGATATCTTGTGTTTGTGCTACATTACATAGTGTCGAGTGTGTGTTGTATCTTGTGTCGTATGTGTGCTTTATCTTGTGTCATATATTGTCTCTTGCAACATGTATTGTGTGTGATGAGTGAGTTAAGTTGATTTATTTCCTTTTTAGCCTCTTATTAAGGGTGCAAGATAATAAAAAAAAATACTTTTTCTATAATAATAATTTCTTAATATCTTAGAATATAGTTTAGGTGCATTTTGAAAGGGAAAAAAAACTATAAAAAAATTAATTTTTAGAAATCCTTATTTTTACCTCAAAAAGGGTGACGAAAATTAAGAATTTCTTTGAGTCATCAAATAGGGTCATGTGTTGTAAGGAGCTGGGAAGAGAGAGATGGAAACTATAGGTAAAAGTGACATGTGTCTTGGTCTAGAGGACAAGTGTTCCTCTTAGCAGGAGAGGTGTCGAAGGGAGTATTGGGCTGTATATGACTACTACTTGTCGTAACTGATTTCTTCGGGGGAATGGAGGACTAAAATTTTTGGGGTATGACTTGCTGTAATTTTATTTTCTTCTGGACTGTGGTAAAGAGAAAAAAAAAAGAGGGAAGGATGAAGGGATATGGGAGGATTTAAATTTCATCATCTTCAAGTGCTGCACAAGTGAGGTAGGCTCCAAACAATATTACATTTCAAGACACCATTAAAACAGAACATATGTATATATATATATATATATATATATATATATATATATATATATATATATATATATATATATATATATATATATATATATATATATATGTATGTATATATGTATGTATATATGTATGTATATATGTATATATGTATGTATATATGTATATATATATGTATATATGTATATATATATGTATATATGTATATATGTATATGTATATATATATATATATATATATATATATATATATATATATATATATATATATATATATATATGAGAAGTAGAGGCTATGCTGTAGGCTATGGTGCTGGTAAATAAATTGTTTTGGTTTGGTTAATGCTGTAAAATTAATTTATTTCTATTAGATATTGTATGTTTGGCACTGTAGTGTGGTGTTTTGTTGCACTGTGTAAATGTGTTGTGATATTCTAGTCTTTTTGAGAAATCCCTCATGGTAAAAAGTGCAAAGTGTGGTGACCAGTGAAAACTAGTGTGATCTGAGTATTGTACAAGTTGTGTTGCTGTGTGTGAATAAGTGAAATGTGTAAATGTGTTGTGAACTCCTAGTCTCCTTGTGTTTTCCCCTAGCTCGGGGGTGGACAGTTTCTGTCCTAGGTTGGGAGGTGAGCTTCCACTGGCTATACAAAGGGTTTTAGTTTATGATGCAGGAGACTTAAGGTTGTGGAAGAAAAAAAAAAGAGAGGACATTTTTATTACAATGCTAGATCATATAGCCTTGGAGGGATGTGTGGGAAGAAAAATAAAACAAAGAGTTTATATTATGGGGTTGTCTGAGGATCTGTGCCAAACTTGTTAAATCTCTGTTATTCTTAAGAGAATGTATATATCAAAACAAAAAAAAATTAGGAAGACTTATCTGTGGAATTTTATGTGTGTTAAAATAGAGAAGAAATCATTTCTGTGTGGAGCCATTGTAATGAGTTTCAGTTAGAATTAGGTAGAGAAAAGAAAGCATTTTATTCTGGTATGCTAAATTCACTGATAAGCAGTAATACTCCTTGTATAGTTAATGTAAGAGTAACATTATTTATTTTTACCTTAAATTTGAGGAGAAATAGTATTACCATACATTGGAAATATATATTTATATATTCTTCCTTGTTTCATTAATGTTCATGCTAAAATTAAAGGAAAAGAATTCATGGGATGTTGTTCCTCCTTGAAACAGGTTAACTATATTATTCTTATTCTGTCAACTATATTATTCTTACTCTGTCACCATTCTGTACATTAGTAGTGCATCTATTTTCAAGGCTTCCCAAACACCCATTATTCAAAACATTGTGTCCATAGTTGGAAACAAATCTGGAAAGATAAGTGCATTGAGTAAATATATTAGAACAAGCATCTCAGGCTATACAAAGGATTTTACAACCGTAGTCGTTACCAATAGAAAAAAAGCTGGGATTAAAGACTCAGGGTATCTTCAATAGTATGAGCATCCGTGTAGAAGAAGCTATGATGTATAGACTGTATTCAAAATATATATGTATAAAGTGACTTGTGAAACCCTAGAGAATACATACACATGAATTAATCTATCTCCTTAGCACATATGTCCTACAGACTATGCTTTGATGTAATAGGCAGTCAGTACAATGAAAAAAAAAAAGGGCAAACAGGCCCTGGTAACTTGAGGGTCTCAAACTCTAGGATCTTGAGTACTCCAAGCTTGAGAGGAAACAAGACCTACAGTATTCATTCGGGAAGGAAGAACATTAGTACTTCTGCAAAACCCTCTTAACACAAAAAAAAAAAAAAGAAGAAGGAAGCTAACTAGAAGCAAGGAGTAACAAACACTCACCGCCGCTCTTCTTTGTAAACCAGGAGAACATGTAGCTCAACTTCTTATATAGTCATCAACCCTTGTCAAGATGTCCATTCCCCAGTGGCACTGATGGGCTCAAAATCTTCAAACAATTCTCACCAAAAAAATGCATTAGGTTAGTTATTGTCAAGGCCACCAACACTTGCTGTAGAGAAAAAAGGAAAAGAGTGGCAGAAATGAATGTTGAGTGCTGCAGTCAACAAAAGACAGGGTATGGGAGCATGCCCTAATTACGGTATCGACTCCCATCCCATCGTTTAGGGGAAACTTTCCATAGGAATGCCTTTCTCTAGCATGTAAGACTTTATTTACGTTCCTTAAAATCCTTATTTCCTTGACAACTATAATTCTTTCACCCAACATTGAATTCAATAATAATTTAATTTTGTCTTCATGCTGTAAGATTATATTTCTGCTTATAATTTTTTTTTACTAATTGAATATCATAAGTAATTGTCAAATGACAATAGTTAAGTAGCAGCGTACCCTCTGCTGCATTTTCAAATACAATTACGTCCTACTAAAATATTTTTGGTGAGAATTGAGCATATGCAAATGTTAACATCAGTTGTTTAAATATTTTGATGTTGCCTTGCCTAGACCATTGATCTGATGAAAATTCTATGCTGCACCTCTTATTATTAATAAATTACTTTTATTTGATGCGTTTAGCGGTGTTTTGGATGTAAGAAATACTTCATGACCTTATTCGTTGGCCTTATGTGATGGCATAAAGAAAAGCAAATTAAATTTTCCTTTCTGATATATGATCAGCTTGCTTTCTGATAGAGGAAGAACATTTCTAACTTAGTTCATTGGGTCTTAGGTTAGATCGTAATAAGCATATTGCTTTTACTATATGTGTTCGTTTATCTAATTATTCTGATATTATTTTGATGTGCTCTTCAAAATATAATTATTGCTTCAATTATTAATAAGTTTAAGATTATAGTAAAAAGACAATACAGCAAAATGTTTTGTTAGCTAAAAGTTATTTATTTACTTAATAGAATTTCACTTTACTTACAAATGATTTATTTAATAATAAGTTTAGGATTATAGTTAAAAGGCAATGGAGCAAAATGTTTTATTTTTATTAGCTAACAATTATTTATTTACTTAAGAGAATTTCATTTTACTTAGGGATTATTTCATTTACTTGAGAGTTATTTTAGAATGATTTCATTTTACTTACAAATGATTTTATTTACATAAGAAGGATTATTTCATTTACCCAAAATCATTTAGGTAAGAGTTATTTCATTTATTTACTTAGGGATTATTTCATTTACTTAAGAGTTATTTTAAAATGATCCCATTTTACTTACAAATGATTTTATTTACGTAAGAAGGATTATTTCATTTACCCAAAATCATTTAAGTAAGAGTTATTTTAGAGTGAGTTCATTTTACTTAATGATTTTATGTAACCTAAGAGTTATTTATTTACTTAAGAGTTATTTCAGAATGATTTCATTTTACTTACAAATGAAATTATTTTATTTATCTAGGAGCTATTTTAGAGTGAGTTTATTTTACTTACAAATGATTTTATTTACTTATCATTTTACTTACAAATGATTTTATTTACTTAAGAGTTTAGGGTTTTTGTGTGGTTGTGTTTTGTTGAGATGAGCACATTAACTTAGTTTTTTTTTATTCTTAAACAAATGTTATGGCTCCTTGTCTTAGACTGTTTAGTTATAATTAAACATTAGATGCTATTGTAGACTAACCAAACCCTTTAAATGCTTGACACCGTAGCTAAATGTCACTTTATTCATGGCCTGTCACCCCTAAGATGTAATACCTCCCCCCTCATTCTCATCCTTGATGAAGAAAAAAAAATTGGTTATTAGATTAAACTAATCTTGCTTTAAACAAGATAGAAATATTGGGACACAACATTCAATAAAAAAAAAACTAAAAGTAATTGGTGTTTTTGGGCTTGCTGTCATGTCATTCTACTTAGTGTTTAGTAGTTGGGCATTACATTCTTAGAGTTTATGTCAATTTCCTCATGTTGTCTCTAGTGGGTGTTACATACAGAGTTGATTATTGGATGATCTGAAAGCTTCTGTAATAGCATGTCTCCCTGGAATGCATGTGCATGTTGGTGGTTGTGGAGTTGGCCTACAAGTGGGCCTAAAGTTCCTGAACTGTTGTTTCCTTTTAAGGATGCTTTGTGCTTGCATGTCTCAAATTCATGTTCTTTAGATTTGAGGGGTTTTATAGTTTTTTCCTAAAATCTATGGTTATGCATATTCATGATATCCCATTGTTCTGGTTTAACTATCATGGTTGTTTCAAACTTTTGAGTCATCCAAATGTGAAGTGGGTATGGATGTGCATGGGTGCTTTTTAAGACATAGTCCTTTTGTAGGTTTTACATCGTCAAGAGAAAAACTTGTGGTCTTGTGGAGCTACAGTTAAACTATTGTCTAGATCCTAGTTTTTTGGGGTGTTGCTAGATGAGATAGTTGTAGTTTTACATGTATGCTTCATGCATGGGAGTGCTGGTATATGATAAGTCACTCAGCATTTTTGTGGTAATGCATATGGATTCCTAGACTATGGTGCTTGAGTTGTGGACATATTTGGTGAATTAGAGTTGTAAGTAATCTAGTGTTTGAGTCATTTTATCTACATAGTTTTTTCTCTTTGAGATCTTAGTTTTGCAGTTTCCAGTGTGATAGTGGCTTTGCATGTTATATTGATTGGATCTATGAGTTATGCAATTTGTGCATTAGCTACCCATGGGCTGCAATGGGATGACTCGGAAGTGGACTATCTATATCCATGAGGTTTGATTTTGTGATGATGCAGACTTGTTAGCTGGCCTTGTCTGTGGTCACTTGTGCATTGGTGTGGTTGCTTTGAGATGAGAGGATGGATGATGTTGAGTACCTGAATAGTTGGTTATGGGGACCTATAGCATGTGTATCACAATGTCATGAATAGCTTAGATACACAGTTTTGTGTAAGATTTTGATAGTGATGGTGTATTTCCTTGGTTTGGAGATCTTGGTGCAACTTGGTTTTATTGTCACATGGACATGTGAATGTGTGGACTTGGAGGTTTTTTAGATTAGGAGATGTATTGGTCATGATTCTTGGAAAGCTTGGTTGTCACGGTTTAGTGGGAGCTTTAGCAATGACTATGAATTCATCACTTGGTGATGGATGATCTTCTTTAGTGTTGCATATGTTATGAGGAGGAGCTCTTAGATCATGTTGCTGCAGAAGGGTTCTTTCGCATCTATATGGACATTATTTGGAGATGAGTCATCTTCATGATATTAAGGATGTGTAACATCTGGGAGACATGGAGGATTCTTGGAGTCTCTGGTTGAGGTGTCAATGGTGCTTGATAAGTAATGTTGGTTTATAGTTTATTTGTTTTGTGTCATTGTATACTCTTGTTTATGCATTAGAGTTTTGGCATGATACATTGCTCTTGAAACCATACTATGTTCACTTGAAGCATTGAATCTCCTAAAGGGGGTGATAAGATCGTGATGTCATGATAAGTTCATGTTTCATACGATTAGAGCTTTGACAGTGGTCTAGTGATTCTCTGTGTTTTGGGTGCATTGGTCATATGCTTGAGAACTTCATGATGGTGCAGTGATGCTTTGGATTTCAGCATGAGGTGATTGTTTGTAGGTGCTCATGGATACATGGAGAATAAGGTGAGGCTATATTTCTCTTAAGATGAGAGAAGTGTTGTTGATATGGTTACTCTTGATGAGATTTCAACAAGAAGTCTGAAGAGCCTTCACCTTGGTTGAATGTGAGTTCAACAGAGACCTATGAGGAGACTGTTTCTTGGAGGAGCATTCTCATTCCCCACTCTTGATCTATTTGGAACTTTATTATTTGAAAGGTATTTTCTCATTATATCTTTCAAATATGTTATGTTTCATGCTTTGGTTCTCATAGGATTGAGTTGATTCATGGTCATTGATTATGGAGACTCATTTGATGATGGTTTAGCATGAGTCTATTTGCTTTATCTTTCATAGATATGGATCTTGAGCTATGTAATTAGTTCTAGAGGATTCATTTGATGGATGTCTGCAATGGCTATCTCCTTGTACCTTAAGTTTAGGATATCATTCATGAATGAGGACTATTAAGAGATGCTTTATGGGCTAATTTCCTGAGACAGGAAGTGGATTAGTTTGATCTTCTTTGGTTTGAGAAGCTTACATCCATGTTGGTTACACAATGCATATGTTGTGTTTGATCTCTTGAGATTGAACATTTTTGGGTGTTGTTATGATGTTCTCTTTGGGGTTGTATGGAGGAGATCATACTTGACATAGTTGACATTTAGAGGTGTATGTAGAAGGAGTTTTTACAGGTATATGATGTGCAGTGATTCTTTGTTTTGTCTTGGTTATCTTCCTAGATGGTTTGTTTCACATTACATTGGTTTGAATTCTAATTGGAGCTATAGTGATGACTAGTTTGTGGTCATGTGTTTTCACTTATGTTCTTGGGTGATGACATGGAGGTCAAGTGTTATATCTTTGCTTTGTTGGGTGTGGAGAACTTGGGAGAATTCTAGACTGGTGATGAGAATTGTTCTTGCAAGTTAATTATTTATAGGTTTTGCATATCATTGTGGATGATTCCTTGGTGCTACATGATATTGTTTACACTTTCTAAATGATGCTATTGGTAGACTTGGTATGCCTTGATCTTTTTCAGATCTACATTACCTGTGTAGTGGGAGTTCCTGGATGTGTTTGGTCTTCTTTAACTAGTTGACACACTAAGCTTGTATTTGTAGTTGATGGGTTGGCTTTGTAGGTGGCATGAGTTTACTAATAAGGATACCTTCAAGGTATGGTGATTGAATGGATTAGCACTTGTTGTGTGTGCTATTTTTAATTGCTTGGGTTGGTCAGTTAGAGGGAGTAGTCAGTTTCCTCGCTATTGTTCTAGCTAATGTTCTATCCTATTTTCTGGATGATGACTTCATGGTTGTGTTCAGGTTGAAGCTTTGCAGTTGATGTTGTTGATGCTTCTGTCCAGCTTGTGAGTACAGTGGAGTGGTGGTAGTATTTTGTAGTCTTTGATATCTAGGATGTTGTTGCAGGTGTCTTGGCTAATACAATGGCTTTGAGTATTTTTTGGGAGCCTCTAAGTTCTTCGTCAAGTGGGAGAATGTTGAGAAATAGTGCCTCAAACTTACTAGCAAGAAGGCTACAGGTATTGGCTTGTTGGACTAACAGATCAATGTCAAACAGAGTTCATGAATGGTCCCTTCAACATTCCAATGGACTATCTGAAGCTTCATTGAAGGGACATGTTGATATCGGCGGGAGTCTCTAGGTAGTGTCCTCACTATATCGATGAGCTAGTTAACATGTTGTATTGGGTGGATAGGTTGATATCAGAGGGACTTAGAATCCTGTCTCTCAAATATCCTGATGGACTCTTCATCAGTTAGACATTATGCATTTGGTGGGACTTAGTGATTAGTCCCCTCAATGGTCTAATTGCTCTTTGTGAGTTTGACGTTATGTGTTTTATCAAAGGGATGGTGCTCTATCACTGGGACATGGAGTGCAGTCTTCTCGATGAGTCGATGAGTTGTACATTGGTACCGATGTGGCTGTCACTCGATGGGTGGTAACTGTCGACTTAGTGGATGTGGCTGAAGGATAGAAAAGTAAATGTTGAGTTGGAAATACATATCACAAATATTGGTTGAATGGTGTATGATGTTGGCTGTATGACTTGGCATGTAATATGCTTGTTGAGGTGACTTTAAAAATTCAGGGAGAGTTTGGATATTGTCTCTTCGACATTCAAGAAACTAAATCAAATGTCATTTGTAACTGTCTAATCTATTGTGGAAGTTGAAGCAATTGTTCTTCCTAGTAATGAGAGTCAAATGTGAATGCACATTGTAATGTTGTAATGTTGAATGCATTGAAACAAGGGAAGAGAGAGACCAAGTTAGAGAGGGGTTATGCTGTCAGACAATCTCCAGATGGAATAGGATGTAAATCTCTGTGTAGAGGCTTAGAGCCTGCATTATATTGTAACTGTTTACGTTGTTGCTGAATAATACAATGAATCTACATTTTTGGACTGTGGGGTTTTTTACTCAAAAGGGTTTTTTCCACATAAATCTTTGTGTTCATGTCTTATGTTCCATCTTTCACATCTAATGGTTCTATTTTTTAAATCTATTTTCTACACGTCGAAACTGGTTAAAACTTGCATGAACTTTTCTCAGTAGGATTAATGGTGGGAAATGAACTATGTCTGATTCCACTTTGTGGCATAGTTGTGAGTGTTTTTTAGGAATATAAAGCTACCGAAGACACTGCTATTCTTAGATGTTCAATCTGAGATGAAATTTTTTCCTTACACTCAAGAGGAGAAGAAATGGGCACCATAAGAGGCTTAGGATCAAGCTTAGGATTTGAGTGAGTGAGAGGAAAAGAACTTTCCATGATTTTGCCAAATAAAATTAGCATCAAGGCCTCCATACTTTTTAATCCATTTTTTGAGACTGATATATCTCATGCCAGTTAATCACTGAACAGTACAGGACTCAACTTTATGTCCCAATTTATTGTAGCGGAAACATTTGAAGGGAAGCCCTTTGAAATTCAAAACTTCATTCAAGTGCCTTTATAAGAATGTTTTCACATGGCATGGGGAAGAGGTTTGGAAATATCCATCAAAGCATGGACCTTGAAAAACTTGCAAGAAGAAGCAGCTTCTTCCAAATCAATCTTAACAAAAAAACCAACTTGATTAATCAGATTTTTGATGAGATCTGAAGACTACATGACAAGAGGAAAATTGTAAAACCTAATCCACATGGGAATGTCAGTGACCATGGCTGAGGTAGGGTCAAAAAAGGGTGTCCATGGGGAAAGAAAAATGCCAGAATTCCTAAAAACCATGGACCATTTTGTACCACAAAATTGTAGTCATTAGTCGAAGTGAAAGAAAATAGAAAAACCCCAAATCTAGTGATTCTACCACAGGAGTAGAAAGATTATTCTAGGTATTTTTAGCCCACTCTAAAACAAAGTCAATGGCTAAAGAATGAGCATCAATGTCCGCAGAGACCTCACTGATGCAATCATCTGAGATGAGGAGGTCCATAGGATTGTCAGTAAAGATAACCTCTAAATCACAAACAAAAAAAAGCACCATCAAAGCACTACACATGTTTCACATTGGAAGTAGTAGCAAGAATCGATGACAGATTGGAAGGAGACAGGATAGGGTTAGCCCACCATAACTGATCCATGCAGAACACATTGCATTCATGGAACAGATTGGCCCTATTTTTGCATTTTCCTTTGAGTCCAAAGCCAAATCCAGGGATGCCATTGTCTTGTCCATTGCATCCAACCTGGCACCAAGGGGATCAAAACCCTGAGCGGGAGGCAAGGAGGGTGGCATACCCACTGATTTCTGAGAGAGGGAGCCTGCGGCAGAATTGAGGGAATACTGATTCCTCGTATCCCCCACGTCCACCCTACCATGCTTCTTTTTGTAGATCATTACCTTCTTTCCTTTGGACATTCCCTTTGCCCTCGTGTCAGACTGTAGCAGTGACACTCCATTACCTGTGATCACTCTAGGAGGCTCAGTATTGTGAGGGTTTTCAGTGCCCTCGCACATGTTCGTTCCCAACCATTTATTTAATAGCTATTTTATTTATTTACTTAAGAGTTATTTTATTTTACTTTAGAACATTCTATTTAATGATTAATTTAGAGCTATTGTATTTAAGAATTACTTTAGAACTATGCTATGTTTTTTCACATGAATTGACTACTCTTCATGAGGACATGTATTATATAATGCACATGCTACTGCTTCTGCCCAATATTTATTTGACAAATGCTTGGCCTTCAACATACTTCTAGCCATCTCCATGATTGTTCTTTTCTTCCTTTCTGCTTGCTCTGGTGTGTACCTTGTAGTCAATTGCCTTTTAATGCCATGATATCTACAAAAATATTAAAATTCATTAGACATATATTCATCTCCTCTATATGATCTAAGTACCTTGATGTAATGGCCACTCTGTTTTTCAACCATAACCTTGAATTCTTTGAATTTTCTAAAGGCTTCAGATTTCTCCTTGAGAAAATATATCCAAGTCTTCCTGCTGAAATCATCAATGAAGGTTAGAAAATAAGTACTACCTCCAAATGAAGGATTTTGCATTGGTCCACATAAATCAGTATGAACTAGCTCCAACAATACCCTTGCTCTATATGACACTCCTACTGGAAAGCTCTCTCTATGTTGTTTTGCCAAAATGCAACTCTCACATGAATTTCCTAGCTGCTCTTGATGATGGTGGATTCTAAATCCACAAGACACTAAATGCATATATTAAACACATAAACACAGAAAAATGAAACATTCCTCAAACCAGTGCTATTGTACAATATTTCTCATTGAATCAAAACATGATTACATTACAAACACTAAATACTGTTGCATTCATGATCACTTGATCATTACTTGCTTAATCACTTGACTCAACTCTGTTACATCATGCCTCTTTTATAGAGGGCTTTCATTCTTGCCTTGCCTTTTTAGGTTCTTCCATTCTCCATTTAGAAATCTTATCCTCTAGAAGCTCTCATCTACAACTCTCCTCTTTCTGGAAGCCTCCATCTTATCTAGACTCCTTTAGAAACTTTCTATTTTCTTCTTTTGTCTTTTTTCCTTTTTGTCTTTTTCTCTTTTAATTAATTACAGTTTTGTTTGTTATTGGTGGTAATCCCTTCACCATATTTTTCTTCTGTAACAAACTTAAACCTCCAAAATGTAAATGTCCATACCTTAAATGCCATATCCATGATTGATCTAAATACATGGTTTTGAAATGGGCTGCCTCTTCTCCTTGGATGCACTGAATTCAAAGGGGGAACATCCGATTCTTGGTCATCTCCACTCTTGCTATCAACTTGTCATTTGGAAATCTGTCTAGTATTGTGTAAACATTATCTATGAAAGATACACTGTAACCTTTTTGTACTAACTATCCAACACTCATAAGATTATGCTTTAGTCCAGGTACAAAATAAACATCATCAGGAATAAATCTTCTTTCACTATTTTTTGCAAAAACATTTATTACTAGTTTACCCATTACATCCACTTTATTATCATTTCCTAATTTTACTTCTGATTTTACGGAATCATCAAGACTAGCAAACAATTCTTTATTCTTGAATTAGAATTAGATTCATTTGAGTAATTAGCATTCTGCTTGTCCACATCTCCTTGTTTCTTTCTACATTCATTTGCATAATGTCCATATTTTTTGCAATAATAACAGACCTCTGTGGATTTTGCTAGAAGTGATTGTTGCCATGTCCTCTATTGTTGTAGTTTTGATTATTGTTTTCACCTTGATCATCTTTGCATCTGCCTCTTCCTCTGAAGTTTGACCTGAGAGTTGAAAGCATTCTCAAAAGAAGTATTGTTATTCCTACTCATTCTGGATTCATGTGTTATCAAAGATCCCATTAATTTGTCTACTTATAACTTTGTCAAATCCTTGGATTCTTCAATAGCTACAACTATTGCATCAAATTTACTGGGTAAACTCTTGAGAATTTATTCTATGATCTTCAAATCCTTGGATTCTTCAATAGCTACAACTATTGCATCAAATTTACTGGGTAAACTCTTGAGAATTTATTCTATGATCTTCTGATCTGTTATTGCTTCTCCATTAGATCTAATTTGGTTCACAATGTTCAGTACTTTACTCATAAACTAGTCTATAGACTTTGAATCATTCATGTGCAAATTTTCAAAATTTCTCCTAAGAGATTGCAGTTTAGCTACTTTCACCTTTGTATTACCTTGATAGATAGTCTCCAAAATTTTCCATGCCGTCTTGGATCTCATTTCTGCTACAACTCTAGGAAAGATGGGCTCATCCATTGCCTGTTGGATTAGGAATAGAGTTTTTGCATCTTTTTTCTTATTTTCTTTAAGCTCTTCCTTTTGTGCTCGAGTTAATGCCTGATGGGCAGCCTCATCCTGTGGTTCTACAAAACCATTTTCTACCAAATCCGAAGTATCTTGTGAACAAAACAAAGTTCTCATTTTAATAGACCAAAAATTGTAATTCTTACCATTGAAAATAGGGACCTGAGGCTGTGAGATTGCTGCTTGATGCCATGATTATAATCACCTACATCAATCCAAAACTTTCACTCCTAGGCAGCTTCAATGCCTTTTATCTTCTCATTCATGAACACTTCAGATCTGCACCATATGGCTCTGATAATCTAATGCCTTTATCTTTTTCTGTGCTCTGATACCACTTTATTACCGCAGAGACAGGAAAAACAAAAAATAGAGAGCAGGCACGCACAACATAAAAGAAACAATTGCTACATCAAGCATAAATATTTTATTGAATCTACTTTTTCATTCTCCTTCTAAATACGATTACAATCTACCTCTATTAATAATCTACCTCTATTAATAGAGGATTCTTTAGAAATGCAAAAATTGATCACTAAACTTAAACTGCTGAAAATGAGAAACTAAATTTAAATGCTCAAATCATGCGGTCTAACTGGAGATTATTATTCATGCAAAAACTAAAAGACTAGAGTTTTATTTAGAATTGTTCTCATGCGGTGATTCATGCAAAAATTTGGGAGAAATTAGACTGCAGTTCTAACAGTAATTGCACCTGCCAGCCGAGCAAGTTTTTCACTTGCCCAATTTGAAAAAGAATGTTCCAAACTAAACAATAGTATGTCAAGAATCTTTTCCATTCACGAGGAAGCTGTGGGCCATCCATTGCTTGTTTACTCAAAAAATTTATAGCCTCCCTTTCCTGATTAGTGTAGTTTGGAAGTATTAATTGACTATTTATTGGCGTGCTTTGCAGTCTTGGAGTTATTATTATGTTCGATTCTAATGAAATGCAAAAAACCCTTCAATGATGAGTATGATAAATTTATATTTATGATGTGAAGCTCTTGGAGAAGAGTTTTCAATGGCAATTCCTGAATCGCAACATCCGTGTAAGTGATTCCACAATGCCGTAAAAGGTTCACATACATGGGAAGTTATTGACCAGCATTCTTGACCGCTTTGTGGAGGGTTTTCTGGATGGCTGGTTTCAAGATCTGCATCAATAGGAATATGTTTCTCTTTTATAGAGCAAAGCAATTGAAATGAAATGGTATAATCATCTAAAGGGTGGGTTTCAATTTTTCACAACCTGGTAAAGGTATTGACAGTCTTTCTGAACCACTTTGTGGAGGGTTTCCTGTATTGTTGGTTTGAGCTCCTGCATCAATGAGATCAATCAGAAAATGTTTTCCTTTTATAAAGTTAAGCAATAGAAAGGAAATGGTATTGTCATCTAAGGGATGGACTGTAAGTTTTTGGAACCTGAATGCAAGTCTTCAATTGTGCGAGCTTGTTCGAGATCATTTGAATTTGTGTCGTTGTCGCCTTTTTCTTTGAACCTCTTTCCTAGCTGCTGCTCTAGAAAGTTCATTGTTTCATTATGGCTAGAATCTGGTAAGGCCAAGGGGAGCTGAACTATTTTGCTTAAATATTTCTCTACCAAATCTACTGGATCTACTATATTTAAATTATTATTGTCTTGGTATCTGTGTGCTATTGCTCTCGCGATTATTTTCTTGTCCATTCCAAGAATCACGTTGATTTCACAAACCGCCAAGATCAAATTAACTATAGAGAGTACCTGATTATGTGATTTAGCAAAAGGCCCATAATTTTTGTGCCGTGTAACATCGTATCCTTAACACCTTATAGAATAAAAATGATTCAAATGACAAATACTTGTAAAATAATGGTGTCTTGGCACCTATCCAAGTCGTCAACAAAGACAGTTATGCGAATATCATCTTTGGAAGGTGGAGGTGACTTTGGAATGGACGTACCTTCAACGGTGTCACACATTTTCTCTACCCATTCGAAGGTAATAAACTTCCATAAACAGGAGGGTTTTTCACAAATTTGTTTCTTCAAGAAGTTGATGTCAGATATCACTTGATGATGATAACCCAGATATGTGCTATGGTCTGGTAGGCGAACATATCCCATAATTTGAACACTAACAGGTTTAAAAACCAAATGCAATTGTATCATTACAGTTAAAAAACTACCACTAGAGTTACAGGTATGGATCTGTATTTTAAGTCTTGTAGTTCATTGTTCTTTGTTCTTCTTAACACAATCCATACCACCCAAGTAACCCAACCTAAAAGAAATAATGCAAGGAAGCAAGGCAAAAGAAATTTGAAACATATTTTGTCTCATTGTTCCCTCCATACGTATCTCCAGCGAGACCTAATTCTCTGGGACCTCGTCATTGTTTCTTCCACTGCCTTCGTTATTTTAATAGCCAAACCTACCCACGCTCCCAACTCATTTTGGTAATGCCATGCATTATAGCGAACCATCAGAATAATAGGAATCTTGCCCAGGTTGCTACTTGAATCTGATGTTTCATCCTTCAAATGAAACTGAGACATACAAAACAATGAGGCCAGAAATTAGTAGAGTACTTTTACAATCCACAAAGCTACACTATTTAGGGGGAAGAAAGAAGAAAAACTAACCATCTCACCGCGGTCCATGAGCGCTAATGATTTATACACTTGATAATATTTGTCTCGATAGTTGTCAAGAAAATACACGAGTGGATCAAGAATCTGATGGGCAGGTGCAGAAACTTTAGGGGATTCATAATAGTTAAAGTTCTATTATCGCACTTTCACCAAAGTTGATTTTATGTATTGCTTAACAATATGTACTTACATTATCTATTCTAGTGGTTGGCAATAAATCTTTCACTCCATTCTTAACTTTAGAGTATTTTTCTCTACCCTCTTGCATTAGCTCGAACTGTGTGGATCCAGGAAAATCTTCAAATGACAGAATATTTGGAAACGCTAGCTTAGCTCCCGCTTGTAGCAAAATCGTTTCCGTTTGTCATTGTGTAAATTGTCAATGATTTAAGATTTTCATTAACATTACATTGAGAAATTAAATGTCAAATTACTTTAAAGAGAACATTTAAAAGGTACCTGCAACATTAAGCTGGATTTGCCCATTCCCCAGTCACCTGAGATGCCCACTGTCACAGGTGATTTAACATATGGGTTTACAAAATAGTGCAGCTAGGTCTTCTGCAAAAGCCCTTCTTCCTGGCATGTTGCAAATCACTATAAGTTTTAAGGAGATATTTTTACGCTACTTTGGCATTAAGAAAGCCATTCTATAATCTATAGTAGGCCAAGTGTATCTCTTAAATAACAGGGTAGCTAAAGATGTGGTTCTTGTGCAATGCTGCATCGATGCATATGCTCGAACTGTGTGGATCCAGGAAAATCTTCAAATGACAGAATATTTGGAAACGCTAGCTTAGCTCCCGCTTGTAGCAAAATCGTTTCCGTTTGTCATTGTGTAAATTGTCAATGATTTAAGATTTTCATTAACATTACATTGAGAAATTAAATGTCAAATTACTTTAAAGAGAACATTTAAAAGGTACCTGCAACATTAAGCTGGATTTGCCCATTCCCCAGTCACCTGAGATGCCCACTGTCACAGGTGATTTAACATATGGGTTTTCAAAATAGTGCAGCTAGGTCTTCTGCAAAAGCCCTTCTTCCTGGCATGTTGCAAATCACTATAAGTTTTAAGGAGATATTTTTACGCTACTTTGGCATTAAGAAAGCCATTCTATAATCTATAGTAGGCCAAGTGTATCTCTTAAATAACAGGGTAGCTAAAGATGTGGTTCTTGTGCAATGCTGCATCGATGCATATGATATATAAACGAAAAGCACTGTTACATACCAAGGCTATCGTGGATGGTTGGTTGATCTTGGCCTTCTTCCGGTATTTTCTCTTCTCGCCGACGAACTGTCACATTTCAAAGTAGGTCATAAGTTTAAATTCATTGTAGTGCCAAATATGCCAGTTTCTTTTAACGGTTAAAGAGATGAGATCAAATTTAGAAATTTTTGTTGTGTTCCAGTTTTAGAGTAAACATCGTACTAATTTGTTGCTAGAATAAATGGTTAATTTCTTCCACGGTCAGTTTTTAATTAAAAGGTAGTAGTTACCTTTTTCCACAGTCAGTTTTTTATTAAAAAGGTAGTAGTCAGTTTTATGAAGACCTTTAGCTACTAGAAAAGATGCAAAAAAAAATCCTATTTTAAATTTAACAAGCAATGGATGAGTCTATTATTCTTAGGGTTGTAGTTAAAAAGGCAAATATTACATTTTAGAAATTGTTTATTAGGGAACAATTAAGATGAAAGTAGTTAAATTATAGAATCTTTGAGAAGTTTTGAGAATTTGTATAGGAAGGATTTGAAGTTCATAGATCAATTTTTCATCAAGTTATAAATACATTTAATCAAATTAGATCACATGGAGAAGAGATTACTAAAGAAAAGGTTCTCTAGAGCCTACCCAATAAATCTGATGCTATTATAGTTGCTATAGAAGAGTCCAAAGATCTAATGCAGTTAGCGATAGATGAGCTAATGGGATCTCTATTATCCCATGAATCTAGAATGAATAGAAACAATAATTCCTCTTTAGAGAATGAATTTAAATCTCAGATTTCATTTAGCAAAGTTAGAGGAAGGTCAAGCTCCAGAGACAGGGGAAGAAATAATAACCACAAAGGTGGAAGGAGTAGTCTAGATCAAGGTGAAAGGACAAATAAGAATTTCAATTCTTATAGCTCTAGAGGGCACAATAGCAACCAAAACTAATAGTAACTTTAGATGCATGATCAGAACCAACAACACTCTTAAAGGCATGATAAATCAAATGTTCAATGTTATTATACAATAAATTTGGTCATTATGCATATGATTGTAGAAAAAATAAGCAAATGTCAATAAATAGAATGTAATTTTTTCAAATGTCTCTAAAAGTAATTCTAGGTCATTACTCAATACATGTCATGTTTCTCAAGAGAGTGCTAGTGTGTTTGGTTTTTAGATAGTGGGTGTAGTAATCACATGATTAGAAATAGAGATCTATTTGCAAGTTTAGACAGTTCTATGAAGTTAGAAGTAAAGTTGGATAATGATAATAAAGTGTCAATTATGGATAAAGGTGTAATTAATTTTCTTACAAATTATGGAGGAAGAAAGCATCTAGATGTTTATTTTGTGCTTAGATTGAACCATAATCTCATGAGTATTTGTCAACTTATGTAAAAGTGTTATACAATATTTTTTTAAGATAATATTTGTGTTGTACTAAATAGACTTTCTAGTGATAGGTTGATTTCAAAGGTTGTGATGAATAAGAACTAAATGTTCCCCACTCCATAGTAAGATTGAAAGTCAAAAGATAGCCAAAGGAGAGGCTACTCAAGAGGAAGCAAATTTCAACGTAGAATATTTAAACCAAACTTGGCTTTGCCATCTAAGATATGGTCACCTTCATTTTGGAGGTTTGAGTTTATTATAGAAGAAGTAGATGGTGAGAGGATTGTATCACCAATTGTGCAATTAACTAGTTCATGTGAGAGTTATATCGTGGTAAAACAACATAGGGAAAGTTCTCAAATAGGGGTGTCTTTTAGAGGAAGGGCACCATTAGAGCTTGTTCACACTTATTTATGTGGACCAATGTAGACTCCTTCATTAGGAGGAAGGTGTTATTTTCTTTTACTGATGATTTCATTAGGGAAACATGGATTTATTTTGTCAAGTATAAAGTTTTTGTGATATTCAAGGATTTAAAATTAATGGTTAAAAAATAAAGTGTCTAGTACATCAAGGTACTCATGTCAAATAGAGGTGGAGAATACAAGCCAAATGAGTTTTTATATCATGGAATTAAGGTACACACCACAGTAAAATGATGTTGTGGAGAGGAAAAATAGAACAATAATGGAGATGGAAAGGATCATGTTAAAGGTCAAGCACTTACCTAATGAATAGTGGTTAGAAGCAGTAGTGTGTGCAGTGTATATTCTAAATAGATATCCTATAATGAGTGTCAAGGATAGAATTCCATAGGAAGCATGGAATGGTAAGAATCATAATGTAGATCTCATTTAATTTTTTTTGGATGTGTGGTATATGCACATGTTCTAGAAGAAACAAGAAGAAAATTGGATGGTAGAGGTAAAAAATGTATTTTGATTGGTTACAGTGAGTAGTCGAAATGTTACAAGTTGTACAATGTCATTATCAATAAGGTAATCATGAATAGAGATGTTGAACTAAAGGAATAAAAAGCATGGGATGGAAGTCTTGATAGATCAATTACAATTGCAACAACGATACCTCAAAATGAAGAAGAATCAGAAGAATAAAGTGTGCAAGGTGGTCAACCAAGATGACAAGTAGTAACAAGTACTCCAACAAGAAATTTTCAAAGAGATAATTCATGAGAGTTGAGAACACTAAGAAATTGTATACAAGGTGAAAAATCAAGCCATGTAGGTCATCCTACTCCTAACTCACAAGAAAGTGATGAATCTAATCCTACACTAGCCTCACTAAGACCTCAATATAAAGGTAAGAAAAAAGGAAGTTTGAATGATATTTATGATGAGGGTGA